>JARQOC010000004.1:124731469-125341477 GCA_033576535.1 Allobates femoralis
GACGTTTGGAGACTGAATGGCACTGCATACGACTCCAAGAATACCATCCCTACAGTCAAGCATGGTGGTGGCAGCATCATGCTGTGGGGCTGTTTCTCAGCCAAGGGGCCTGGCCATCTGGTCCGCATCCATGGGAAGATGGATAGCACGGCCTACCTGGAGATTTTGGCCAAGAACCTCCGCTCCTCCATCAAGGATCTTAAGATGGGTCGTAATTTCATCTTCCAACAAGACAACGACCCAAAGCACACAGCCAAGAAAACCAAGGCCTGGTTCAAGAGGGAAAAAATCAAGGTGTTGGAGTGGCCTAGTCAGTCTCCTGACCTTAACCCAATTGAAAACTTGTGGAAGGAGCTCAAGATTACAGTCCACATGAGACACCCAAAGAACCTAGATAACTTGGAGAAGATCTGCATGGAGGAGTGGGCCAAGATAACTCCAGAGACCTGTGCCGGCCTCATCAGGTCTTATAAAAAGACGATTATTAGCTGTAATTGCAAACAAGGGTTATTCCACAAAATATTAAACCTAGGGGTTGAATAATAATTGACCCACACTTTTATGTTTAAAATTTATTAAAATTCAACTGAGCAACATAACTTTTTGGTTTGTAAGATTTATGCTTCTGTTAATAAATCCTACTCTCGTTTGCAGTTTGAAGGCTCTAACTTATTTACATCTTATCAAACCACCTAAATCAGCAGGGGGTTGAAGACTACTTGTAGGCACTGTATTTATGCAGCGTCTGCACAGCAACAGTGAAGGTCCATTCACTTTGCCAGCAGACGCAGGTGCGCTTTTGTGGAAAAGCGCAGCGTAAAAAAGCACAAAAAGAGCACAATGTGTGAATGTAGCCTTAAAGGGAACCAATCACCTCAGATGACGACTATAAGCTGTTAATACATGTCCCTGCACCCTACCTACACCATTCCACCTATGTTTTTCTTAAGAATATTGATAAATGTAAACCGAAATATACACTTTATAAAATTACATGCCTGTGTACTTCTGGGCGTCTCCTTCTGGGTCAGTTACTAGAGGGCTGTGTCTCCAGCAGCATGACTGGCTTCTCTAGCCCTCCCTCTTACTTTGCAGGACGTCACATGAAGGGACGGGAGCTGCCTTGCGTGCCCGCCCACTGATAGATAACATCACGCCCTTCATGTGACGTCCTGCAAAGTAAGAGGGAGGGCTAGAGAAGCCAGTCATGCTGCTGGAGACACAGCCCTCTAGTAACTGACCCAGAAGGAGACGCCCAGAAGTACACAGGCATGTAATTTTATAAAGTGTATATTTCGGTTTACATTTATCAATATTCTTAAGAAAAACATAGGTGGAATGGTGTAGGTAGGGTGCAGGGACATGTATTAACAGCTTATAGTCGTCATCTGAGGTGGTTGGTTCCCTTTAAGCGATCAAAAAAGCAGGTCGCTTAAACGATATAGTTCAGTAAATTGATGCATGTGACGTGGCCCTTACAGACGGTAGGCCTGGAAGATCTAACCAGCCTGCCCAAATTTTTTCGAAGGTAGACGGTCTTCCTCTTTTAAGATAGATGGCCTTTTCTCTGTATAATGTAAGGTTCAATTTGTTTATATATTCTTTACATGAGGGAACTTTATCTGAAATCCAGTGATACGCTATTAGTTTCCTAGCGACATAGAGTATTCTGGCAACTGCGATCTGTAGATGTTCATCACCCCCCACATCCTCCACATAACCCAGAACATAGACAATAGGATCCCTGGGGATATCTTGGTCTGTGGCCATGTGCACCAAATTGAGAACCATGACCCAAAATATTTACAGGCAGGGGCACGTCCAGAACATGTGCAAAATGTCAGCATTCTCAAGTGTACACTTGGGACATCTCAAGTCTGCCTTCAGCCCCAGATCAAAGAACCACTTAGGGGTTCTATAAACTCTATAAAGAATATACAATTGAGACAGACGATTGGGTTCACTAAGTGACAGTCTGGGGACCATTTGTAATATCGACTCCCATTGAACTGATATCGTACCCAATTGTTGCTCCCATTTCGTCAGCGCCCCTACCGGCTGCCCTGACAGAACCGTCGAGAGAAGTCCCCCGTACACAAAAAAATTTGCCCCCTCATGGACGCTTGCATACCAAGCCTATTGATAATAGCATCTTGGTGTACAGAGATATTATGCATTTGATTCTGCACTGCATAGGCGTGCCGTAGCTGCAAATACTGGTAAAATTTAGAGTGCTGAAGTGGGAAGTCCCGTTGTAGGATATCAATGATTTAAAGACCCCGTTCTCCACCAATTGCGACAGCCACCAAATACCTATGCTCCTCCAGTGCGCAAAGCCCGATCTCATCTACGGCAGATATGGATTGTCCCAAATGGGGGAGTATTTTGTGAAACCAGTGATTCCCCTTAGCTGTTTAACTTTGTTCCACACTTTAATCATAAGCAGCACCGTAGGAAGTTTGGACGCCAAGGGCTTAAATCTACCCACATCCACGACAATAGCGATCCCAACCCACAAGGAATTAAAGAATCCTCCAACTCCCCACCGTCTCCACAGGGATACCCTCCACTCCCCCCGCCAGAAGCTGGCATTGACAGGATAGAAAAGTACAGCCATGGATTGGGCAATGCCAGTCCCCCTTCCTCCTTTGTAAATGTTCCAGTTTAATCCTTGCCCCATTTTTTAGCCAGATAAGCTCTCTACACAACGCATTCATTAAAAAAAATCTATTTTGGGGGAGCCGGACTGGGAAATTGTGAGGGACATACAAAAGCTGCGGCATGATCACCATCTTCAGCAAGTTCACTCTCCCCACCACCGAAAGGTGAAGCTTAGCCCAGGCTTTGACTTTTTGTTTAATCTTAGGCATCAATGTTATTTTTTTTTTTTTTACTATAAAAAATTACTAATACAAAATCTCCTACCCAATCATAAAAGATAACGGAGTATCGTTCTTGTATAGGACATTCTTCTGCTTCATGATTATGGTGAAACATCCCGGTATGGCACATATTTTTACTAGTTGCTGTTATAAATTTTCAATAATTTAGTTAATGGTAGATGAGGTTATCCGGTGTGACTCCTTCCTGATGTGCGGTATATTTCCATCAGTGAGTGCCAAAGTCCGTGGATGAATGGGTCCTTCAGGCCTCATGCAAAACAGCGAAGGGTCTCTGTGTGCCCTTGTATCACGCTCCATTGGGTAGTACAGGGCTGTTCATAGCCCCACACATGCGGTAGGGAAGATCACTCGGAAGTCTAGAAAACTTTCTGACAATAATGGCATGATACCAATTGGAAAACACGGCCAGAAATCCTAAAACTGCACCAAAAGTGTTGGGGGATGGGGGCGGAGACACACAAAAATGCAGTTTCTACTATTTACTTACTGTTTCACAACCATTTGCTGCAAGAAATAAAGTGTAAAAACTGATATTTATGCATAAAACTGCAGTTTTACCCTGAAGTGAGTGGTAGATTTCACCATTTTATGACTGTTCCCGTCCACAGGGAGCCTACTATATGCTTGTATGCTTGTGATGGTATACAATACTCGGAAAGCTTCCACGGACAAAAATTTCCATGAACTTGATTAGAAACCTGAGACTACCACAGTAAATAGGGAGCATGTGCCAGAATATTGGACATTTGCATCTGGCGGTTGGAAAAGATGAATAATCATGTAAACTGCATTCAGTTACATAAAACAACATTAGTTGCGATCACAGCCCGGTCCCCTAAATCCATTAGTAGGATAAGAGCCCAGAGCTGGATGAATGACTGCACACTGTTGTAGCTAGTCTCCTATTTTTTGGAAAGTGACTGTATCACATCCTGATAGTTTTTGTAGCGTTGCCAGTGACAATGTGTCTAACACGTGTGGATTTGAATGCAGGTCTGACACATAAAGGCCCCGATTCATCGATTTACACCAAAATTGAAAACAATTCGAAAAGTGCAACATGAAGAAGTTCCACAAAACTTTTGTGTCTTTTGAAATGCCAGTCCTAGCCAGCTCCGCCAATGTGGGCAGAGCATGGGCAAGGCCCTTAAGTCCCTCAATGGAGAGGAACATAGCAATGAGAAGATGTGTCATATTCATTAAAGGGGTGTTCTCAAATTTGAATGTTATCCCCCAACCCCTATATTAATGCACTGACAAACACAGCTGAGCACTGCCCATGGTAATCATTGTCAGGCTACGCTCACATGGGTGCATAAAAAAAAATAAAATAAAAAAAAAAGCTTAATTTTGTGTATTATTATCCATATGACATTCATTTCTATACATCAGCAGTAAAAAAAGATTTAAAAGCCCAAATACAGCATCCTATACTAAGAATGGCAAACTAATGTAATCCTTCGTTTCTCATTCACGTCATCCAAACACATGAAACCCTAGGGTGACCAATAAGTTTCCAATCTTCAACTACATAGGGGTTCACACGTTCTATTATAAAAATGAACTACAACATTAATACTGTCAAGATAACGAAGAAGATGACCCTGGTGGACCTATCTAGGCTGCACAAGATCAATCTTTCTACAGGGAGTTTATCCGCCAAATAGCCATGGCTTGAGATCGATCTGAAGGCCGATAAATAAAAAAAAAAATTCTTAAAATAAAATCTGAACATTGGACAAAAGGATCCTATCCAATATTCATAGAACAATTGCCTAAGCTCCTCTCTATAGTTTGAGAGAGCGCATTAGTATGGAGCAATACTCTTGTTTCCTGGAGACCAAAAATAATTGGCATTTTATGCCCGTAGCTAAGAAATTCTTTACATGAACCTATTTAAAAGTGTATTCAGTATTACTATCTGCAGCTTTCATGTAATACCGGCTTTGTTACAATGTTATACTCTAACTTCATTGTTTTCGCAATAAATAAATTAAAAAGACGGTGAAAAGAATGGCAATGTACATAGAAATCATTCTATCCATATGGGACCTGGTTGGTTGTTTTTTTGAGCACCCATAGACCTGAATACGGACGTCTCATCCTAAATACACAAGAGGCTAGTGACTGCGGGCATCTTTTTTCATGCAGATATTTGGTCCTAGTAAAATAAATAAAAGATGGAGTTTGAACAAGGTTGTGGAATAATATGGGTCCGAGGGCTGTCCCATTTTTTCATGGAGACCACTTTGCATTTTGATGAGAAAAATAAGTATTTGATCCCCTACCAACCATTACTAGTTCTGGCTCCTACAGACCAGTTAAGACGCTCCTACTCAACTCATTACCTGCATTAAATACAGCTGTCTTAACCTGTATAAAAGACTTCTGTCCGCACACTCAATTGCCATCATCAGTCAGACTCTAATGGTGGGTTTACACGTCCCAACATCGGTCCGATATTGGATCCAACGGCGCAGGCGCGCGCTTTTTCTGGGCAGAATTCCAAGATCGCATAGGAGCTGTCACACAGCGCGATATCGGCAGCCAACGCACCAGCGATGTCTACCCCCCCTTGTACGGCCGACCCAGGAACGACCATTTAACATGGGAGAGAATAAGGGACGTTGTACTGCACATCGTAGTTGGGCGTTTACACAGCACGATCCGGCTCCAACCTCCATCCAATATCGGGCCGTTGAAGAGCACGCTCATTCGATCCCCAATATTGGTTTGGCATCGTTCGTACATCGTATTGGACGTTTTAAACCATACAACGCACGAACAATATCGGGGCCAACGCACGAACCACGTGACTTTTGGTCGGAGTTGGGCGCCGATATCGGGACGTGTAAACCCACCATAAGGGCCGCTTTACACACACCAACATCTGTGACCAACTTCTGAACAGATCTCTTGGTTGCAGTGAAATCATGGACACATTGCTCCATTTTGTTGCTGTGTACAAATGGAACAATGTGTCCATGATTTCACTGCAACCAGAGATCTGTTCAGAAGTTGGACACAGACGTTGGTGTGTGTAAAGCGGCCCTTAGGCCGGCATCACATCACGTTTTTTGTGATCCGGGCTGATCCGATGAGAACTGGATAGGCCCGGATCACATTTCAGCCCCATAGTTTGCCTATGGGGCTGGATGGAGCCAGATAGCAGCTATCTGCCATCCGGTTTCCATGTGTCCGGGTCAATACAGGAGGACTCTGATTTTTCACCTGGACAAAAAAATGCTGCATGCACGATTTTTGTGTCCGGGGAGAAAAATCTCCCCAAACCAGATCCTCCCAGATCCTCCCAGATCCGGGACAATCCAGCGCTCCCCAACATGGGAGCCTATGGGGCCAATTTACCGCGATTGGGGAACCGGACCACCTGCGGGCGCACGCCGCTGTTATTTCAGGACCGCCGCTAGCTCCCCGCATATGTGAGCCAATGCGTGAGCAAATGTGTGAGCCAGTGCGTGAACCAGTCTGTGAACCAGTCTGTGAGCCAGTGCGTGGGCCAGTGTGAGAGCAAATGTGTGAGCCAGTGTGCGCTCAAAAGTGTGAGCGCAAATGTGTGAAGGCAAATGTGTGAGTGCAAATGTGTGAGCGCAGGTGTGCGCCAGTGCGTGAGCGAATGTTCGCGCCAGTGCGTGAGCGAATGTGTGCGCCAGTGCGAGAAGCGAATGTGTGCGCCAGTGTGAGCGAATGTGTGCGCCAGTGCGTGAGCGAATGTGTGCGCCAGTGCGTGAGCGAATGTTCGCGCCAGTGCGTGAGCGAAAGTGTGCGCCAGTGCGTGAGCGAATGTGTGCGCCAGTGCGTGAGCGAATGTGTGCGCCAGTGCGTGAGCGAATGTGTGCGCCAGTGCGTGAGCGAATGTGTGCGCCAGTGCGTGAGCGAATGTGTGCGCCAGTGCGTGGGCCAGTGTGAGCGCAAATGTGTGAGCGCAAATGTGTGAGCCTGTGTCTGAGCCAGTGCGTGAGCCAGTGCGTGAGCCAGTGCGTGAGCCAGTGCGTGAGCCAGTGTGTGAGCCAGTGTGTGAGCCAGTGTGTGAGCGAATATGTGAGCCAGTGCGTGAGCGAATGTGTGAGCCAGTGCGTGAGCGAATGTGTGAGCCAGTGCGTGAGCGAATGTGTGAGCCAGTGCGTGAGCGAATGTGTGAGCCAGTGCGTGAGCGAATGTGTGAGCCAGTGCGTGAGCGAATGTGTGAGCCAGTGCGTGAGCGAATGTGTGAGCCAGTGCGTGAGCGAATGTGTGAGCCAGTGCGTGAGCGAATGTGTGCGCCAGTACGTGAGCAAATGTGTGCGCCAGTGCGTGAGCGAATGCGTGAGCCAGTGTGTGAGCTAGAGCGTGAGCGAATGAGTGAGCCAGTGCGTGAGCGAATGGGCGAGCCAGTCCATGAGCCAGTGCGTGTGAATGTGTGAGCCAGTGAGTGCGCGAATATGTGCGCCAGTGTGTGAGCGAATGCGTGACCGAATGTGTGAGCCATTGCGTGAGCAAGTGTGTGAGCCAGTGCGTGAGCGAATGCGTGAGCCAGTGCATGAGCGAATGCGTGAGTGAATGCGTGAGCCAGTGCGTGAGCGAATGCGTGAGCGAATGTGTGAGCCAGTGTGTGAACCAGTGTGTGAGCCAGTGCGTGAGCCAGTGAGAGCGAATATGTGAGCCAGTGCGTGAGCGAATGTGAGAGCCAGTGCGTGAGCGAATGTGAGAGCCAGTGCATGAGCGAATGTGAGAGCCAGTGCATGAGCGAATGTGAGAGCCAGTGCATGAGCGAATGTGAGAGCCAGTGCGTGAGCGAATGTGAGAGCCAGTGCGTGAGCGAATGTGTGAGCCAGTGCGTGAGCGAATGCGTGAGCCAGTGCATAAGCGAATGCGTGAGCCAGTGCATAAGCGAGTACGTGAGCCAGTGCGTGAGCCTGTGCGTGAGCCTGTGCGTGAGCGAGTGCGTGAGCCTGTGCGTGAGCGAGTGCGTGAGCCTGTGCGTGAGCGAGTGCGTGAGCCTGTGCGTGAGCGAGTGCGTGAGCCTGTGCGTGAGCGAGTGCGTGAGCCTGTGCGTGAGCCTGTGCGTGAGCGAGTGCGTGAGCGAGTGCGTGAGCGAGTGCGTGAGCCTGTGCGTGAGCCTGTGCGTGAGCCTGTGCGTGGAGCCTGTGCGTGAGCGAGTGCGTGAGCCTGTGCGTGAGCGAGTGCGTGAGCGAGTGCGTGAGCCTGTGTGTGAGCCAGTGTACACGTGTATGCGCCAGTGTACACATGTGTATGCAAGCCCTGGGGCACAATCTAGTTTTCCCAGCTATTGCTCCCCGCCCCATTCTTCCTGATTGTCTGTGCCTGCTAAGCGACACATGGAAATGTCTCTGACTCACTATACACCCAGGAGGGCAGTGTGAACGGAGAAGTCTGCAAACTCTATGAAGAAATAGGAAGTGACAGATTTTGCAAACATCACAGTTTACAACATAAATATATCAGCAGAGACACTCATATATTCAAAGTATTCCCCATCATTGTAAGCACACAGGGCATATAAGGCCTGAATATAATGGAAAGTAGATTCCGTGGAGTTTTTCAAACTCTGAGTAGAGAACTTCATTTTATATCAGCCATATTGATCGGGGGGGGGGGGGGGGGAGGCTCAAAAAAATCTATAAAAACCCATCTGCCTATTGGGGCATATAAAAGTTATAAATGGGGGTTCATTTCCCAGGATCAAATTCGGAATTCTCCTGAAGTGGCCGCTGCTGGGAAAATATCTGTCTATTTGCAGCTTTCCCGGGAAAAACCAGCGCTCACAGCACTGGACAAGAGACTAGATATTCCCGCTATTAGCCCGCTATTCACATGCATGGAAGGACGCATACAGACACATTGGTCGTTTAGTTCACGTTCCCGCATCCTGAGTTCGGGATGCTGCGGATTTTCACCAATGAAAAAAATGCAATAAACTGACCTGTGGTGCACATTATAAATCCCCAACATGTCAATATCTCTTGCAGGTAGATTTATGTACAGATTTTTTTCCATAGATACTGCACTAGATGTGGAAAATCCATATTTTTCGCTTTATAAGACGCACTTTTGTTCCCCCAAATTTTGGGGGAAAGTGGGGGGTGCATCTTAAAAACCGAATGTACGGTCCTATACTGCAGGGGAGGGTGGGGGCAGCTCTGGAGTGTGTCCAAGGGCTGGGGCGGGCTGGCTGCAGGAGGACCCCCGCTCATTAACTCATTTAAAGGGAACCTGACCCCTAAAAATCATCCCCCAGCCTATTAATACCTGTCCCTGCACCATCATTAATGTATTCTAGCCATCCCTTTGTATAAAAAAATGGGTATTTATAAAGTTTATAAAAGGGATTTTAGTACCTGCTGAACTGCGGCTTCCCAGTGCTTGAGAAGTCACACAGGGCGTTCCCTGTGGCTTCTCATCGCCGCCTGTATCTCAATTATTCACGCCCCAATGGGCGTGCTAATCAATAGTGATCCTCCTCGACCTCCTACATGGGCGGTATAGCCGACATGATGCTAATCGAGGCAAGCGGCGGAGAGGTAAGTTGAAAATGTTTGTTATTTTGTGCCCAGCAGCAAGGGACCCTGTGGGTGCCATATCCAAGATAAGGGGGCTAAATCCAGGACTGGGAGGGGGACTATATACCAGGATGGGCGAGGTCATGTACCAGAATAAGGGACATACATACTGATTGTTAGACAGACACTGGCATTATAAGACGGACACCATTTGACATTAAAACATTTTTTTTCTCTTTTCCTTCACCAAATTTGGGGGTGCGTTTTATAATCCGGTGCGTCTTATAAAGCGAAAAATACGGTAGCTTTCTGCAAAAATACATGAACTTAAAGGGGTTCTCCAGTCTTTAAACAACAAGCTTGCAGTAACTCTGTGTCACTCTATGTGAAACAGTCTAGTCGGAATGTAGCTGGCAGTCTATATATCACATACTCGCGGCCATACGTCCGCCCCTGCCAGGACCGGAGAATCCTCACATTGTGCGCACTAGGCGCTGTGAGGATTCTCCGATCCTGGCAGGGGAAGGTTGCATGGCCACAAGTATGTGATATATAGACTGCCAGCTACATTTAGACTAGACTGTTTCCGGCCTGGCTCAATACACTTGCACTGAGATCTTGTCAAAATACAGCCAGGAGCCTTTATATCACATACTCATGTCCATGCGACCAGAGAATCCTCACAGTCTTCCTATTGTGCGCACTGCATGCTAACAAGTCTACTGTCACAAGAGTGACACAGGGTGAATGCAGACTTTGTCGTCTAAAATCACACAACCCCTTTACGTAAAAGTAAGGGTGCCTTCACATTTGCGTATGGGAAAGCAGCGTATGCTGCGTTCCCATACGCAGTCAAACGCATGCGCACTGCGGTTCCTATGTTTACCATTGGAACGCATAGTGCCTGCGTTTGCTGCGTTCGGGTGCGGATGCGGACGATATCTGCTCCTTCCGGTGTCCAGCATCCGCGCCCGGGACGCAGCATGTTGCATTTTTTTGTGCGCTCGGGGAGCTTGGAAAATCGGCAAGCGTCCCCAAGCGCACAAAACATGCATTGCCGTCAATGGGTCCGCAGTGTTCAGCGCTTGACAGCGCTGAAGAACGCTGCGGACCCATTGAAAAATCTCCCGGTGGCCGCCGGTGATGTCACAGGAGCTCACCGACGGCCACCGGGAGATCAGCTGAGCCACTGCTGTCCTCCTCCTCCCCGCCGCCGGTAAGCACCGGGACCTGTCGGCGGGGAGTACAGCTGATGTGACAGCTGTTTGAATCTTCCCGCGCCGACATCTCCTCTCGGTGTCGGCGCGGGAAGATTCAAACAGCTGTCACATCAGCTGTACTCCCCGCCGACATGTCCCGGTGCTTACCGGCGGTCGGGAGGAGGAGATCTCCGGCGCTGAACTCCTCCTCCGGCCCGCCCTCGGACAGTGCCGATTGGCTGCCGGGCTCCCTAGTGATGTGTCCGCAGGCGGACATTATCCGCTGCGGACACATCATAAGACACTGCTTTTGACAGCGTTTGTGTCTGCATGCCATCAGCATGCAGACACAAACGCCAGTGTGAAGCCACCCTTAGATCACTGTCTGTATCCTTTCAGACTGGAATTACCCATACAGATTTGTGGCTCTTAATGGTGCAGTTTCTATTTAGCCAAAGCCAATAGTACAGTAGATCTGAGAAGAAGACGTGTAAAGGAAATAATCAGATGTATTCTGAATCTTTAATTAGCAGAAGTGTTTGGTCAAAAATTTGATTTTATACTAAAGCCTCATTCAGTGATTTCTGTGGAATACAAAAACAGGTCCCCGATTGTCATCCATGATTGTTTAGTGTCAGTTTGTCACTTAATCCAACCTTTCTGACCTTGAGAACCACATTCAGCAATAACTGAGCCACATCCCGCTCCCGTACCCCTCATAGAAGAGACGCCCATAGCCCCCATTACCATCAGAAGGACAGATAAAGCTTTTTCACAAGAATCACACAGAGGCAGTATACCAAGATCCAGGGGTCCCTACATTACCCCCACTCAGATCTGCTCCCCTACTCACAAAAGTCATCTTCAGATCTGTTTGCTAGATCTGGTGCTAATGCACCAAGCTGGATGACAGCCACGAGCCACAAATCAAGGGCCCGTGAGCCACATGTGGCTGCTGAACTACAGCTTAGGGACCTCTGCCTTAATCGTTTTCATCACTGTCTCATACAAAATCAGATCAATAAATTGCAAAACCTCTGCTGCCCAATACAACGGTAAAAACATCCCAGGTATTTTGCACGGATGGGCAATGTGTGCAGTCATTAAAGATAACCTGTCACCCCCCTTTGGGCATTTTAAACTGTGCCCACCAGCTTACACATAATGTAAATGGGATTCTTATAACCCCTGTATGTCCCCAGACTGGCCCCTCATACCTGAGATATGAACTTATATTGTGTCAAGCGCTGCCTCCTATTGAGTCAGGGGGCATGCTATATGGTCCAGATGTATAAAGTCCTTGCCATCCCCTGGCTGCAAAACCCACCCTGCAATTGAAAATTCCTGCCCCTCCTCTGGCCGGCGCTGTGAATGACTGGAGCAATCACGCCTGCGCAGTGGAGCCGCTGGAGCAGGTGACGCGCTCATCCATTGAAGTTTAACATGAGGTCCATCAATGGCATAAGATAAATCAACCCCTGGTGAATGAACTCACCCTTCCGGGGTCGGGTGCTTTGCACAATCTCCACAGTTGCAATTACATATTAGGGGGACACTTTGGTGTAACTTGCAACTAAAAACGAATTAAACATATATTGTACAATAACATTTGGTTTTAATTGTAATTTACTCCAAAGTGTCCTCCTATATGTAAATCCTCCCTTGAAGTGCGGAAGTCTCGCGAGACGTCGGCACTATTTTAAATGGATGAGCGCGGTCACCTGCTCCAGCAGCTCCACTGCGCAGGCGCGATTGCTCCTGTCACTCACAGCGCCAGCCAGAGGAGGGGCGGGAACTTTCAAATTGCAGGGTGGGTTTTGCAGCCGGGGGGGGATGGCGAGGACTTTGTATATCTGGACCATATAGCATGCCTCCAGGACTTAATAGGAGGCAGCGCTAGACACAATATAAGTTCATATCTCAGGTATATGGGCACATAGAGTGGTTACAAGAACCCCATTTACATTATGTGTAAGCTAGTGGGCACAGTTTAAAATGTCCAAGGGGGGTTGTGAGAGGTTCCCTTTAATTCTCACACATTTATAGACTTGAATCAGTAATTTTCAACCATAACTAATATAAGAAAAGGAGATGTACGAGATTTTTTTGCTGACACATGGTCTGCAAAAAACTGGGACATGTTAAGAGCTCTGTAGATTTTAATGGGTTCGTGTTCTATCCATGAAAAACACTGAAAATGCACTTACGTAATTTATAGATGTCTGAATGAAACCTAGCTACGTTCACACACAAGTTTTTGTGAGGGTCCGTTTTTGGTGCACCAAGAACAGATCTTCACAGAACGCAGCGTTCTATGTGTGAACAGCCTGCGCTTTCTTCCTGCGCTTTATACTTACCTCGCCGCACTCCCTCGATGACCCCCGGCGGTGTCTTCTGATCTCCCGCTGGGTCACAGTGAGTGCGGCCTCTAGAGCCCTGCAGCACCATGAGAAAGGGTGATGTCGTCCAGTCACATGGTGCTGTTTAAGGTCCTGAACCAGGTCCTGTGCCGTCGGGATGAAGACAGATCACTGTGGGAGCATGGAGAGGTGAGTAAAAAGCGCGCTGAAAAAAGCGCAAACACTTGACATGGTCATTCTTTTTGCGGATGCACTTTTCAGCGCAAAGCATGTGACCATGTGAACACATTTCAGCAAAAACCATTGCTTTTGCTGAGATTCGTAACGGAACTGCGTTTGTCTGCATTCATGCAGCACTAAATAGCGCTGCGGAAATGTAGAAGTGTGCTACGTGTGAACGCAGCCCAAGACTAGAATGGGGTCCGCGCACTTTGAGATGAACTTTTGGATCGAAAGCAAGAAGTGCATCAAGGTGCCCATCCTTCCTTTAGATTTCCCATTCATTTACAAGCCAGCGATTTTGGTTCAAAGAAACTGCATTAAACACGTAGTGTATTTTTTTTCCGATGTGTTCACTCAATCTTTTGGTGATTTTTTTTTTCTCTGAAGCTCAGGAAAAATAAAAAAACTCAATGTGGACACACGCGTAGCCTCCCTGGCGGTCTGTTTAGGTCTGGTTTTTGTTGCTAAAAGCGGGCTTACCCGCGTTCGCGGCAGATGCGGTAAAAAAACCGCATCTGCCGCACTTGCCGCACTTGCCGCATAGCTGCCGCACTTGTGCCGCACTCGCGGCGCGGTTGCGTCGCGGTTGCGGTAATCTGCATAGTAAAGGGAACCATGCAGTAGACATGAGATAATGATTGTATACACTTACATGAGGGCGTCTCCCTGTGTGTGCTGGCACTTGTGAGCTGTGTTCGTCATGCCTGCTCTCCCCCTCCCTTATGCCCGCCCCCTCTCAGCCTGCTATAGTGATGTGAGGCTGATCTCGTCATAAAGGGGCGGGGCTACCGGGATGCGCGATTTAGCCCCGCCCCTTTATGACGAGATCAGCCTCACATCACTATAGCAGGCTGAGAGGGGGCGTGCATAAGGGAGGGGGAGAGCAGGCATGACGAACACAGCTCACAAGTGCCAGCACACACAGGGAGACGGCCTCATGTAAGTGTATACAATCATTATCTCATGTCTACTGCATGGTTCCCTTTACTATGCAGATTACCGCAACCGCGCCGCAACCGCGCCGCGAGTGCGGCACAAGTGCGGCAGCTATGCGGCAAGTGCGGCAGATGCGGTTTTTTTACCGCATCTGCCGCGAACGCGGGTAAGCCCGAGCCTGACTCGGGGTTAACGCTTCTGGTAGTGAATGTTAGGGCCCTTTCACATCAGCGTTTTTCGTAATTCGCGGCAGATGCGGTGAAAAAACCGCATCTGCCGCGTTTGCCGCATAACGGTTCCACTTGCGGCACGGTTGCGGTTTTTTCCATAGGAAGTATAGGGGGACTTGCGGCAGATGCGGCAAGTGCGGTATTGCACTTGCGGCAGGTGCGGCAGAGAAAAAAACCGCGGCTTACTGCGGTTTTTTTCTCTGCCGCACCTGCCGCAAGTGCAATACCGCACTTGCCGCATCTGCCGCAAGTCCCCCTATACTTCCTATGGAAAAAACCGCAACCGTGCCGCAAGTGGAACCGTTATGCGGCAAACGCGGCAGATGCGGTTTTTTCACCGCATCTGCCGCGAATTACGAAAAACGCTGATGTGAAAGCACCCTTAACCCCGAGTCAGGCTCGGGAATAACGCTAGGAAGGTTAAACTTCTTGAGTCAAATCTTTGTTGGAAAACTGATGGATAGGTTTAAAAAGGACACCAGTTATGTTTTATCTTCCATTTGTAACCAAGATAAACAGCAAAAAGATAGAGAAGGAGCATGCGGAAGATCTCACGAGAAATCACTTTAGGTAATGCCCTTCCCTTGAGGAAATTCTGGAAATGTTTTGTGCCTCCTGGAGCAGTTTTGGGCTATGTGCACACAGAGGTTTTTTTTGAGAACATGCTAGAGATGAGATCCAAAAACAAAACACCTTAATGTGCACAGTCTTGAAGACTTTTTGTGTTTTTGGAGAGATTTTTCCTGAAGTACTTTTTTTCCAGCCTTTTGATTGGACAGTGTTTAGTTTGGAGCATTTTCTATCAGGAGCCATTTAAAGGGGATATCCAGGATATAGAAAACAAAATGTGCCGTCACACCTGCCGACGCCGCTAGCGACATCGCCGAAAAAGTGACGCATCAGCGATGTCGCTAGCGACGTCTCGCTGTGTAAATGAGCGCCGCGACCGCGTTTTATCCAACACTTTCAGGTAATTTTTCTTCATGATACTAATATTACCCTTGAATAGTGCCAGAGCACACCTTTAAAAACATGTAAAAATCATTACTGTACCCTTTGTAGTTTTCTCGCTATAAGTATTTGCACATCCTGCAGGCAGCTGGTGCACTAGTCCGGTCCATTACCTTCACTGCTGAATAGTCCACACTATGTAAATGTTCATCTATTATTCACTTCTTCCTAGGCAGCTATTCCCTCCCTCTGCCTGTGCTCTGTGTCTTACAACTGCTTTCATTTTCACTTTGGATGTGTGCCTGCAGAGAAGGGCAGTGCAGGACAGTGATGACACTACATGAATATTCATCCCTGGGGAGTGGACAATAGAGAACTAAGTGATCACTCACTGTGAGTGACAGATGGAATGAAGCTTTTATTTGCAATTTAGAGAGGATTGGTGGGTGGGAGGAAGATAAATTAAAAAATGCATGAATAGAAACAGCTTCACCAGAGGAATTAAAAAATTATATCAGTTTCATAAGGATTTTTGACCTGACAGACTCACATTAATAAGAAGAACCATGTGTGGTTTAGTGACTGTTGTTCCTTTACTTGGCATGGAAGAGGCGGATGGCTGTTCCTCTTTGGACAGTCACTGCACAGTAAGCAGAGGATAAACACTATAGAAAAGCTGGAACCTACTGAGCATGTGCGGCCACTCATGAAAGAGCTACAAGATGTATTCATTGGCAACCAGGTAAGCAAAAGCAGCTGACATGCAGATATTTAGGGGCGATATTCAGAACAGTGAGCATTTTTGGAAATTGATTGCATTTGACAACTTTATTTCCTTATTTTAAACCACTAACCTTTGATTGAAATTGTGGAAAATACAAAGTAAAATACATGCAACTATCCCACCACAGTATGATCCCCAACTGTGAGCCCCATACAGCCCTCCATACAGTATAAAGGACCTACGCACAGTATAATGGCCCCCAACACAGCCCTCCAAAAGTATAAAGGATTCCTCATAGCTCTTCAAGTATTATCATGCCCCCCACAGACCCCTCCAAATATTATAATTACTTCCATATAGTATAATGCACCCCCCCATAGTCCTCCATATAGTATAATGCATCCCCCCATAGTTCTCCATATAGTATAATGCATCCCCCCATAGTCCTCCATATAGTATAATGCATTACCCCATAGTCCTCCATATAGTGTAAAGCACCCCCCATAGTGTTTAAACATATAAATAGACACAGCCCCCCCCCACACCACACACACAACCCCCACACACACAATCCACACAGCCCACACAGAAACCACAGACACACAACCCACACACATACAACCTACACACTCCTCTGTGCTGTAAGGGTGGGGGCTGGTGTACATGTGCAGCTTCACCTGCTCACAGCGGCTGAACCCCACACCCACTCTCTCTGCCAGGACTGCCTAGCAGGAGATCTGTCACCTTGTGGAGTGGAGCTGCTTCTCCTCAGTATCTTCCAGCACAGGTGGCTCCTGTTTGCTGGCTCTCACTTCATTTCAAAGACGTGCCATGCAGGAGGACAGGAGCACTGGACAATCAGCTCTTCTGTCAGTCTGATGTGAGAGCATTCATTGGCCAGTGTTCTTCTCCTGCAGGACATGCCCCTTCTCTGTTTTGCTGAACCCAGAGTATGATGCAGGCAGTGGCACTGCAGGAGATAGAAAAGAGCGGCCAAATGCAGGCACCAGCCGGCATTTGATAGAATAGCCCTCCACAAATGCTGCCCCTCATTTCATCAGCAGGTGGCGCTGCCTGAGGCAACAAACTCAAGTTGCCTCATTATTTGTGCGCCCCTGCACCCATTTTGTATGAAAAAACAAACAAACTAAGAATCGTACACATTCAGTATCACTGCCTCAAAAACTACCCAAACTATAAAACTTCACATTATTTATACTGTAATAAAAACACTGAAAAAAAATATTGGTAGAATTTAAAACGCCAAACCGTCCTAAAAAGAACAAAAAAACAAACCCCAATATGGCTCATTAAGACTACATTCGGACACAACGCTTCTGCATTCGTTTCTTTTTGGGTCCGTTTTTTTTATCTCCATTTCGATTGCTTCCCTATGGCGCTTTTATTTTGACAGATCACACAACAAATTGCCAGTCTGGATGGCAAAAAGTCTAAACACATTGACTTTGGTGGGATTCCATTTCAGTGATCCGCTTTCTGCAGACCACTGCAAAAATGGAGGCAACCAAACGGATCAAAAACAGTGTGTGAATGTAGCCTTAGAAGAAAAAGAAAGAAGAAGCTACAGCTCTCCGAATGTGCAAAAACTAATTCATTTTTGGAAAATACTGTGTATAGTATGTAAGCCTATGTGCAGTTGTCACAAATCTGCATGCCTCTCCTGAAGCCAGAAAAGTTTATTCTCCCTCAACCTAACTAAGGGTGCTTTCACACTACGGATTTTTAGGGAGCCGATGCTGTCCGATATAAATCGGACAGCATCGGCTCCCTTCTGATGCTTGGAATCGGGTGCCAAATAGGCACCCGATTCCGGCATAAAATCGTTGCCGGGCTGAAAAAAAAGAAAAAAAAAAAAAGTTTATTCTCACCTCCTCCCCGAGCCCCCGCCATCTCCTGCTATCTTCCTGGAGGCTCCCGGTGGCTCATGCAGGTTCCCGGTGGCTGCAGAGGTCTTTCTCGGCTGTTCAGGACCTGCGGTGATGTCACAGTCACGTGACTGTGACATCACCGCAGGTCCTATACAGCAGAGGAAGACCTCTGCTGACACCGGGAACCTGCATGAGCCACCGGCAACCTCCAGGAAGACGGCGGGAGACGGCGGGGGCTCGGGGGGAGGTGAGAATAAACTTTTTTTTTTTAACCCCTGCGCTCCCAGTTGAGCATTTTTACTGTACTGAGCATGCTCAGTACTGTACAATAGGGTCCGAGGAGACATCAGATGTTTCCTCGGACCCTTCTCCATAGGGCCCCATGTTATAGGGATCGGGTCAGATCAGATGTGCACTAAATGCCATCCGATTTGGTCCGATCCGAGTCTGACAGATTATATTTTCGGTGCAAAAATCGTTGCAGGCAACGATTTTTTTCACCGGAAAAAAAAAATCGGGAAAAATCGGGCAGAATCGGATCGGACCAACTCGGATGGCATTTAGTGCACATCCGATTCGGTCCGATCCCCATAGGGATGCATGGGGTCCAAAAATCGGTCCAATGCTGTCCGATTTTTATCGGACAGCATCGGAAACGAGAAATCGTATTGTGAAAGCAGCCTAAAATGGAAATACAGTTATGAAAACATGCACACAAAAAAAAACACATGTAAATGCACACAGAAAACGCATTGCATTTTCTTGTGTGCATGTATTTGTCATTGCATGTAGATTTGGTGCAGAAATTGTGTGCACCACATCTACGGTGTGCGCACATACCCTGCAAAACATTAAAAAAAACTACATAAATCTGGTATTGCAGTAACTGTACTGACCCATTGAATAAAATCGGTCAAGTCACTTTTACTACCCAGTGAACTGCACAAGACAAAATTATATATTAAAAAAAAAAAAAAAAAGTCCCCAACTTGTCTCACATAAAATATGCCCTAATACAGCCCTGTTGCCAATTAAAATAAAAAAGTTACAGCTCTCAGAATATTGTGATGAAAGACTATTTAGTATAAAAAAAAAGCATTTTTAATAAGTGATAGAAAAAAAGGGTTAAAAAAAAAAAAAAAAAAAAAAAAAAAAAAAAAAAGTGGGCTCACACCGACTGAAGAATAAATCCATCCCATCACTAATACAAGGTGAACCACGCAAAAATTAAAATACCGTATATACTCGTGTATAAGCCGACCCGTGTATAAGCCGACCCCCCTACTTTTGCCCCCAAAACCTGGGAAAACCTATTGACTCGTGTATAAGCCGAGGGTGGACCCCAGCACAGGTATACAGCCCCCAGCAGTGTGGTATACAGGCCCCCCCAGTGGTAGAATACAGCAGCCTCCCCAGTGGTATGCAGGCCCCAGCAGTATATACAGCAGCCCCTAGGTAGTACACAGCAGCCCCAGAGGTATATACAGCAGCCCCAGGGGTATACACTGCAGCCCCAGGGGTAGTATACAGCAGCCCCAGGGGTAGTATACAGCAGCCCTTACGTAGTACACAGCAGCCCCAGAGGTATATACAGCCCCAGTGGTATACAGCAGCCTCCCCAGTGGTATATACAGACCCCAGCATTATTACAGCAGCCACCCCAGGGGTATACACAGCAGCCCCAGGGGTAAACACAGCAGCCCCAGGGGTATACACAGCAGCCCCAGGGGTATACACAGCAGCCTTTAGGTAGTACACAGCAGCCTTTAGGTAGTACACAGCAGCCCTTAGGTAGTACACAGCAGCCCTTAGGTAGTACACAGCAGCCCTTAGGTAGTACACAGCAGCCCTTAGGTAGTACACAGCAGCCCCAGAGGTATATACAGCCCCAGAGGTATATACAGCCCCAGAGGTATTACACTGGCCCCCCTCACTGTTTGGCGCCCCCACCTCACAGGATGGGCCCCCCCGCATGCAGCGCTGCGCATATACATTACCAGGCTATCAGCTGTCACCCTCCGGTGGCGATTCGCGGCTCCGGCTTCCATCTTCATCTCTGTCTTCCTGCTTTGTGGCCGGGGCTCATCGCGATGACGTCATCGCGACGCCGGCCGGTCATGTAACATGCAGGAAGACAGAGATGAAGATGGAAGCCGGAGCCGGGAGCCGCGAATCGCCACCGGAGGGTGACAGCTGATAGCCTGGTAATGTATATGCGCAGCGCTGCATGCGGGGGGGCCCATCCTGTGAGGTGGGGGCGCCAAACAGTGAGGGGGTCCCGTATGACTCGCGTATAAGCCGAGGGGGGGACTTTTCAGCCCAATTTTTGGGCTGAAAAACTCGGCTTATACGCGAGTATATACGGTAACTGTATTGCTGTCTATTTGTTTATGCTCCCAAAAAATTGGAATAAGTCTCCGCTGACATGTGTCTTGCGCTCTCCATTAAGCATTTACTTCGGGGGTTGCCTAAGTTCAGGCAGAGCGTTTGTGCTCCGTTTTATATTGATCTGTTTTTATTCAGTTTCTCCACCAAAGAATTTCTTTGTGCAAAAAAGCATCAAAACCGCATCATCTGTGTGTACTGCTTTTTTGCTCAGTTTTCGGGGCAGACAGACAAGACACAAACTTTCTTACCCTCCCTGGGATCTTACGGTGAGCCCCGGTGACGTCTTCCTTTCAGGCACCATCAGGACCTGTCTGTGGTTCTACGAGTACTTACAGGACTTGTTCCCCATATAACGCAGTCACATGGTGCCAGGTCTTTGAAGTACTGTACCCAACTACCCACAAGTCCTTCTGATGCCCGTGAGGAAGACATCACCAGGACTCACTGCAGGATCCATGGGGAGGGTAAGAAATTGGATGTTAGTGGTGTAGAAAGCGCATCAGAAAATCGCCACACTGACACTCGTTTTCTGGATTCACTTTCTGCATCACTATTGTAGCAGTCAAAAACGCTGACGTCTGTACAATAGATTGAAAACCCCATTCACTTTGCTGTCGGATGTTTTCACTGATCCGTTTTTGGTGCAGTCTAAAAAAAAAATTTAAAAAATGCAGCACCAAAAATGGATCAGAAACGTCCAGTGTGAACATAGCCTTTCTGTATAAATCCCAGAACCCGTGATACAGACAAAGCCACAGATGGAGCCACCCACTCTAATGAGGCAGGTGAAGGCACTCTGCACTCTGTCTGATCTCTGCTCAGTCGGTCGGTGTCTCATCATTTTAGATGCCTTTTTAGCACACAAATATGGAACGACCACTTTTCTGTTTAAAAACATGGACATCGCCGGATCAGATGCCAAATGGCATCCACAGTGGATCCACCTGCCTCATTATGGTCAGCGATTTCGTCTGAATCATATTTTTGGGAGATTTACATGAAAACCCCAATGCAAGAACTTAGTGTAGAACACAAGAATGTGACTCAAGCCTTAAACTGACCGTGATTAAAGAGTGTTCTGTACCCCAAACATTTACCAATAAAATCCCTCACCTATCCCTCACAAATCCAGCTCCCACTCAGGTCCGTAATCTGACAATGGAAATATAGGAGGCTCCATGGTACTTCATAGAGTAAAGAAAAAGCGACTGCTCTCACCCCTCAAATACAATCAATCCAGTAATGTCTGTGCTCCCAAATCTAAATGCCCCCCTCCGTCTAAACTGAAGTCAGTGACCCTGTGCGTGGCATTATTGTAGTGGGGAAAGTGCACTGAATTTACAGGGTGCGATCTCCAGAATCGGAAGCTGGGCACACTGTATGGGCACTTAATTTCCAGATTTGCTATTTTCCAGAAAAAGAGTGTGGCATGTATTCTACAAAAGTCACTGCAGCCATAGACAAATTATTTGAAAGGTGGAATTTCTACAATGGGATCGGAAAACGACACCCGCAAACCATTCTAGCAAAATGTGTTTTCTATTTGCCAAATAGCGCTCCTTCCTGCCAGGGCGGTGGAGTCGGAGTTGGAGCCCATTTTGGTGGAGTTGGAGTGAGATTCAGGGAAACTGAAGAGTTGGATGTTTGGCCTAATGACTCTACAGCCGTGCCTCCTACTCAGACCTGCCGTGACATTTCACCACA
The DNA here is from genome assembly GCA_033576535.1 of Allobates femoralis. Taxonomy (NCBI): domain Eukaryota; kingdom Metazoa; phylum Chordata; class Amphibia; order Anura; family Aromobatidae; genus Allobates; species Allobates femoralis. The sequence goes on from JARQOC010000004.1 coordinate 124,753,494, forward strand.
TGTGGGGTATTACCGCACTCAAAAGAAGGTGGGCAACAAACTAGGGTCTACTTCTTTGGTGTTATTTCTTGTAAAAGTGAGACATTTGGTGGTAAAGCAACACTTTTGAAAATATTTTTTTTTCAACATGATGATCTAGAGTTATCAAATCCTGAGTAGTACCTATGAATTCAAAAGGCTCACTAAACGCCTGGATACAATCCTGGAGGGGTCTAGTGTTCAAAATGGGGTCACTTGTGGGGGGTTTCTGCTTTTTAGGCACTTTAGGGTCTGGCAAATACAACATGGGACCCACAATCTGTTTCAGCCAAATTTGTGTTCCAAAATTCAATTGGTGCGCCTTCCCTTCTGAGCCCGGCCCAATCAAATAGAGGTTTCTGACCACATGTGGGGTGTCGGCACGCTCAGAAGACACTGGGTAATGAATTATGGGGTCCATTTTATCATGCCATCTCTTGTAAAAGTTAATAAATTAGGGCTAAAGCAACATTTTTAGATAAAATGTAAATTTATATATATTTTTTTAATTCACTTTATTCCTGTGAAGCAGCTGAAGGGTTAATAAACTTCTTAAATGTGGTTTTGAGCGACAGCTAAATGAGTCCATCAGCACAGAGCACCAGCAGGCATCAGCCCAGGGCTGTCCTGTCTTGGATGTCTAAGAGCATGGCTGGGCATGGCTGGGCATGGTTGGGCATGGTTGGGCATGGTTGGGCATGGCTGGGCATGGCTGGGCATGGCTGGGCATGGCTGGGTATGGCTGGGCATTTGAGTGATGTAAAAAATGTAAAGTATAAACAAAACATTATTGCAAAAAGACCTGAGAAATGGTCACCGAGTCAATTACTGTAGCTTTATTTGACTGAAGGCCCCTTTATACATTAGAAAATGTATTACAAGGGTCAAATGATTCCAGCAGCAACTTACTCCTCTCTCCCCATAGAGAAAAGTGGACCTCTCTGCTCAACCAACCATTTGCGTATGGAGAATCATGAGGGATGGCCTTCAGTCAAACAACTCTATGGATAACACCCATCTATTGAGTACTGTGAGGTTAAACTAGGCCACACACTAACTTGTATGGAGACCGCTCTTCCTCCTCCTCCCCAGATACATGCATGCTCCGCTTGGCTGAATGTACATTTGTTTTTAATGAGGAGAATAAGTCGCTACCTGACCTGCTTGTGACCGTAGCTTATCCTCTGTATGAATATCCAATCCTGTCTCCACCCAAACACCTGCTATAGGTCGAGAGTCGGGACACCCCCGAACACAAAAGACATTGAACCCCAGTTAACTCAGCAGGCTTCCCAACTTCTGAGGTCACTTTCAAATATTGATGGCGCTTCTTTAGGATATGTTATCAAAGGTTAGGTCCAGGCACCCATCAGTGACCAGAGAGAATAGTCTGAGGCAGCTTTACCAGGCCGAGTAATACAGTAGTATTAGTAATACAATATGGCAAACAATGTTCCTGCAATTAAACTATGGCTAAAATTAGCAGGTTCCCCGGCAGAGACCCCGGGTCCTGCCTTTAGGTTCTGAACATCTCATAAGTTTTCTAATGTATGACGTGTGATCATCACTGGGACTATTATTTATTACACAACCTGGTGAATGACTATATTGTTCAGATGGTGCGGCCACCGCTGCTCTTCTGTAAGGAAATCACAACATCTTAAGCTGTGGACGTTGGTGATGGTTGTGAGGCTTAACGCCTGGGGCCTGGAATGCAGGCTGCATTCTGTCACCTCCAGGCAGCCGGTCTGTGCAAGGACTTGTTGCTGCAGGATGGAGCCAAGCTGATGTGTATACAGTGTATAGTACAGCCCTATCCCACAGATACAGGCCCTCCTGCAGCCACACACAAGGCCTGATGTGCCCGAGATGACAGACAGGAATAGCACAGCCGCCCACTCATAAGCTGGAGTCTGCTCATTACATGCCCTGAATCAAGCCTTTATATACCCTCTGTGGCTGGTGCCCACTCCTGCTGTCACACTGGCACTCACTCATACTCAACAAGTAGCTGACATCATTGTGTCCTGTTATGTGCAAACCAGGATGTGGTCAAATTACAACTCACAAATGCAATTAAACTGCTACACCCAACATATCCAACTAGTGTAGAGTGTATGTCTGTGTGATGTGTATGACAATGAGGACCGTGTATAGAGGCTTGTTATATAGGTGTGTGTCCATAGACATGTGTACATGAGCAATTACATTTAGTGTGTTAACAGAGTATATAGATTGTGTGTGCAGTATATATTTACAGGGTAAAGAAATCTGAATGTCTGTATTATATAGGTGTGAGCAGGAGTACACACACATTATATATATATGTCATGTGTGGTATGTACAGTATGTACAGAACCTGCACACACATGTACACACTGTAGAGCATTAGAGATGCATTCTATGGGTGTGATAATGTAAGCTATTCTATAGTGTGTGCATATTGTGTGCCTTGTACACAGTGGTGTGTTTTATTGTATCTTGTACAGGAGTGTGTTAACACAGTGCTTTACTGCGGTTGTATGTATAGTGCACAGTTTGAATGTTTATGTAGTAGAGAGGTGTATAGGAGTGCGCCGTACTGTAGTTACACGTGCACAATGCTTACATTCATTGTAGAGAATCTTGGTTGGAATATGTAGAGTAGTGTGTGTGTGTGTGTGTGTGCTCACAGGGCTGCACACTTGTTGTTGCATCTCCTCAAGTACACACACACAGACACATATATATGGTACATATAAATAAACACATTATAAGAGATGTAGCAACTAGTGTGCTACCACCCTGTGAGCAACCAATGTGGTTGCTTCTTTCATTTTCCAAAACAAAAGCTGGAATCTGATTGGATGACATAGGCAACTGCCTCACTACTGTAGTGTGCAGACCTCGCCATGTGTGTAGTGTGGTGTGTGTCTATAGTGAGTTGAAATTTTTGGGGACAAATAACTACAATAAATTACTTTTCAATAAGTGTATAATAGAGCAATGTAGTGTGAATAGCAGTGTGGTGCAATGTACTGTTGTGTGTCTATCAAATGACCAACTGTCAAATTCTAAGAAAATCCTGAAAACCTGGACTGTGTGCGGCCCTTGAGGCCTGGAGTTTGAGACCCAGTGTGTGCAACAGATGCTGTATTTGTGTGACATTTCTGGATGTTGTGTAGTGTATGTGACTGTACACGTCTATAGGTTGTGTGTCTGTAGTGTTTTGTTTGTAGTGTGACTGCACACATTTGGTGGGTGTCAAGTGTGAGTGTGCTTTATTTGAAGTGTGACTGTACACATCTTCAGGGTGAGTGTCTGTAGTGTGACTGTACACATCTGTAGGGTGTGTGTAGTGTTATGTCTTGTCTATAGCGTGACCATGTCTATAGGGTGTGTGTTGTGTCTGTAGTGTGACTGTACACATCTGGTGTGGGTGTGTGCAGTGTTGTGTCTGTAGTGTAACTGTACTCATCTATAGGGTGTGTGTAGTGTTGTGTCTGTAGTGTGACTTCATGTCTGTAGTGTGTATGTAGTGTTGTGTCCGTAGTGTGACTGTACTCATCTATAGGGTGTGTGTAGTGTTGTGTCTGTAGTGTGACTATACACATCTGTAGGGTGTGTGTAGTGTTGTGTCTGTAGTGTGACTGTACACATCTGTAGGGTGTGTGAAGTGTTGTGCCTGTGGTGTGACTGTACTCATGTGTAGGGTGTGTGTAGTGTTGTGTCTGTAGTGTGACTGTACTCATGTGTAGGGTGTGTGTAGTGTGTGTAGTGCGACTGTACTCATGTGTAGGGTGTGTGTAGTGTTGTGTCTGTAGTGTGACTTCATGTCTGTAGTGTGTATGTAGTGGTGTCTGTAGTGTGACTGTACACATCTGTAGGGTGTGTAGTGTTGTGTCTGTAGTGTGACTGTACACATCTGTAGGGTGTGTGTAGTGTTGTGTCTGTAGTGTGACTGTACACATCTGTAGGGTGTGTGTAGTGTTGTGTCTGTAGTGTGACTGTACACATCTGGTGTAAATGTGTGTAGAGTTGTGTCTGTAGTGTGACTGTACACATCTGGTGTGGGTGTGTGCAGTGTTGTGTCTGTAGTGTAACTGTACTCATCTATAGGGTGTGTGTAGTGTTGTGTCTGTAGTGTGACTTCATGTCTGTAGTGTGTATGTAGTGTAGTGTCCGTAGTGTGACTGTACTCATCTATAGGGTGTGTGTAGTGTCGTGTCTGTAGTGTGACTGTACACATCTGTAGGGTGTGTGTAGTGTTGTGTCTGTAGTGTGACTGTACACATCTGGTGTGGGTGTGTGCAGTGTTGTGTCTGGGTGTGTGCAGTGTTGTGTGAGCAGAGTGTGACTTGTGTGTTGGAGGAGCAGTAAGTTACCTCTCGAAGCCATATCTGAGCAGCATGAAGATCAAGGCGAGCGGGAGGGTGATGAGGAGCTGAGACGTGGACGCGGCGCCGGTCCCTTCGCTGTTCTGGAAGTCGTCCCAGGTGTAGTTACAGGGCAGCCAGATCCGCTCCCACCAGAACCAGTCACTGAGGGTCCGCAGCGCCATCCTGCAGGAGAGACAGGCGGAGGGCAGTTAGCGGCGGCGGGGCAGATAGCGGAGGCGCAGGCAGGCGGGAGGGAGGGCAGTGTAGCGGCGCTGTACTCAGGCGCGTCCTCGCTCAGTGCGCGGCTGCTGCGCGGAGGGGAAGTGATTCATTGTGCTGCCGCCGGGAGATGTGTGCAGTGTGCACAGTCTGTGCCGTGTCCTCCTCTCTCTGCTCTCTCTTTCCCCTTCCTGCTCTTTCCTCTCTCTCTCTTTCCCACCCCTTCTCTCTCTTTTCCCCCTCCTGCTCTCTCCTCTCTCTGCTCTCTCTCTTCTTCCTCTCTTCACTTCTCAGCTCTTTTTTATTTCTTGTACTTTTGCAGCTTTATATGAAGAGGGGCCCGTCCAGCCGGAGGATGTGGAGGGGTGTGCGGGGCCACAGTGCCAGCCTCACCACACAGCACACACACACAGGGGCCACAGTGCCAGCCTCACCACACAGCCACACACACACGGGGTCACAGTGCCAGCCTCGCCCACACACACAGGGGCCACAGTGCCAGCCTCACCACACAGCCACACACACACAGGGGCCACCGTGCCAGCCTCACCACACAGCCACACACACACAGGGGCCCCCGTGCCAGCCTCACCACACAGCCACACACACAGGGGCCACAGTGCCAGCCTCACCACACAGCCACACACACAGGGGCCACAGTGCCAGCCTCACCACACAGCCACACACACAGGGGCCACAGTGCCAGCCTCACCACACAGCCACACACACAGGGGCCACAGTGCCAGCCTCACCACACGCCACACACACAGGGGCCACAGTGCCAGCCTACCCACACACACAGGGGCCACAGTGCCAGCCTACCACACAGCCACACACACAGGGGCCACAGTGCCAGCCTCACCACACAGCCACACACACAGGGGCCACAGTGCCAGCCTCACCACACAGCCACACACACAGGGGCCACAGTGCCAGCCTTCACCACACAGCCACACACACAGGGGCCACAGTGCCAGCCTCACCACACAGCCACACACACAGGGGCCCAGTGCCAGCCTCACCACACAGCCACACACACAGGGGCCACAGTGCCAGCCTCACCACACAGCCACACACACAGGGGCCACAGTGCCAGCCTCACCACACAGCCACACACACAGGGGCCACAGTGCCAGCCTCCCACACACACAGGGGCCACAGTGCCAGCCACACACACACAGGGGCCACAGTGCCAGCCTCACCACGCAGCCAACACACAGGGGCCACAGTGCCAGCCTCACCACACAGCCACACACACAGGGGCCACAATGCCAGCCTCACCACACAGCCACACACACAGGGGCCACAGTGCCAGCCTCACCACACAGCCACACACACAGGGGCCACAGTGCCAGCCTCACCACACAGCCACACACACAGGGGCCACAGTGCCAGCCTCCCCACACACAACAGGGGCCACAGTGCCAGCCTCACCACACAGCCACACACACAGGGGCCACAGTGCCAGCCTCACCACGCAGCCACACACACAGGGGCCACAGTGCCAGCCTCACCACGCAGCCAAACACACAGGGGCCACAGTGCCAGCCTCACCACACAGCCACACACACAGGGGCCACAATGCCAGCCTCACCACACAGCCACACACACAGGGGCCACAGTGCCAGCCTCACCACACAGCCACACACACAGGGGCCACAGTGCCAGCCTCACCACACAGCCACACACACAGGGGCCACAGTGCCAGCCTCGCCACACACACAGGGGCCACAGTGCCAGCCTCACCACACAGCCACACACACAGGGGCCACAGTGCCAGCCTCACCACACAGCCACACACACAGGGGCCACAGTGCCAGCCTCACCACACAGCCACACACACAGGGGCCACAGGTCGCCCCCACTGCTCACATATAGGGGCACAGCTGGCACTGGCTCAGTTGTGCACTGCCTGTGCCCCTTTTGAGTGTTTTTCTTCCATTTCAAGTTTTGAAAACCACTTGGTGAGAGAACAATAGTGTATATCCCTCCTTCAAAGCGGCTTCAAAAGGAAAACACTGCAAACTAGGCACCTTCCAATCAGGAGGCTCCAAAAATATACTTCAGACAAAAACTCAAATAAAACTACTTCAGGAAATGAAAAACTCCATTAACAAGAACTTTCCTGAAGTGTTTTGCATTAGAAAACTTGTTTTTGACCGCCTTGAAAAAACTCTGTGTGCATTGCCCAGGGGCAGGCTGGGCCAGGGAGTAGGGATGCAAGTGCCCCCCAGGCCGCTCCCCATGTGGCTGTGTAGGGCCACTGGGTGCCAGCACTGTACCTGGTTGTAGACTGCTGCCTCCAGCATATTGTAGGCCCATCCGCTCTGCACACTGTGTTTGCTGTAGTGACGTCCATTGATGCTGCTTCTACCCGCCAGAGACCAAAAAGTGCAGTAAGGCTACGTTCAAACGCGGCATATTTTGCCACATATTTGGCAGTGCCGATTTTTGCGCGCGTCTGCATGGCGCCGCCGCACTTTTCCCGGCACGTTATCCCCAAGGCCATGTTAACATGTAGCCAGTGGGGAAAGTGCACAGAAAAAAGCGCAAAGAATTGGCCTGACAATTCTTTTTGCGCATGCGCAAAAATAGGCAGCATCTGCATGCCTTTCAGCAGAAGCCGTAGATTTTACTGGAAGGCGTATACATTACGCTACGTGTGAACACAGCCTAAGAGCTGGAGGGTTTTACACTGCACAGCGAGGTCGCAGAATGCTGCTCTCCTCCTGACAAGTCCCACATATATACCCTTAAAGACAAAGGCACAAACTGCTGGGATTATGGCGATGGTCAGGGGCGGACTGGCCCAGGTGCCACGGTGGCACTTGCTCCCCAGGCCGGTGGTAGCGAGAGCGCATTACGGCTGCAGCGGCCACACACACTTGAGTGTCTGCGGGACTCGGGACTGGAGCAGAGGCAGCCGGGAGGTGAGGAACGGGAGGACTGAGGAAGAAAGACTGGTAGTGTAAAGGGGCTTCCTTAGGCCTCTCCACAGCCTGCTACCGACTTCCAGGCCTAGCCAAGGTCTAAGGGAAGGAGTAAGAGAAACAGGAGAACACGTCTGGGAGACTGAGTTACCTCATAACTCGCCCCGGAGGAGAGCACAGACCGGATACCGTTTCCGAAACTTAGACTGACATACGCAGCACGTTAACACCGGACTAGGGGAGGTTATATATCTACACTGTACCTCAGCGAAGCAACATGGCAGGGTCAGAAATACAGAGGAAAGACTCAAGTTGCCTAGCAAATGGGGTACCTGTGAGGAGAGACAGGCCAGCAGCCTAGCTGAAGAGGCAGCAGGGCCACACACACAACGCAGGAGAGGGAAGCTGAGGACCCGGACAGGGTGGGAGTAACCCGGCCCCGGTACAGACTCCGTGGACAGTGCTCTGCTAACAACATCATCTGCAGTAAATACTTGGAAAACTTCAAAACTGTGAGTTTGTGTGATCCTTGTGCTCAAATCCTGCATTCCCTCACAAGGAGCTATCATCTCTACTACTACCCCTATCCTGCAATATCCATAGCACCATCTATAGACTGTTACTATCTCTGTCACTTTTTCACACAGGGCCCTTAGGTTTGAATTTCTTTTTCCTTTAATAATAAAGACCTTCATTTATAAACTGCATTTTGTGTTAACTTATGTTATCTTTGTATAATATATAAATTTGTTTGCTGATTTGAAACATTTAAGTATGACAAACAGTCAAAAGAAAAAGAAATCAGGAAGGGGCAAACACTTTTTCACATCACTGTACATTATGTGGTTTCTTTGCTCCATTTTAGAATATACTGTATGTGGGCAGTAAATAAAGCAAAAATCATCATGTGACTTAAACATAGTGACTTTTTTGTAAAAGTACAACTTTTCTATTATAGTATATTGATTGATATTAAGTTATAGTATAAACTGTTTGCACTCTTGAAATTGTCCCGGAAAATGAAGTATTTCTCCCAGAAAGTTATTGCAATTATACAAGTTTTGTTATACACATGTTTATTTCTTTTGTGTGTATTGATACAACTCAAAAATATAGAGTAAAAATGCAAATTGAACATAATTTCACACAAAACTCCAAAAATGGAATGGACAAAATTGTTGGCACCTTTCCAAACTTATGGGTAAACTACTTTGTTTCAAGCATGTGATGCTCATTCAAACTCACCCGTGGCAAGTAACAGGTGTGGGCAATATGAAAATCACACCTGAAACCAGATATAAAGGGGAGGAATTTACTCAATGTTTGCACGGAGAACAGAAAAATGAGAACTATCTGAGAACTTCTGAACTAAAATTGTTGAAAAATATCAACAATCTCAAAGATACAGGTCCATCTCCAGAGATCTCGATGTTCTTTTGTCCATGGTTCACCACATAATGAAGAAGTCTAAAACCCATGGCAATGTAGCTAATTTCCCAGGACGAGGATGGCAGAGAAAAATTGATGAAAGGTTGCAACGCATGAGTCTGGATGGCGGATAAGCAGTCCCAATCAAGTTCTATAGAAATTCAAGCTGTCCTGCAGGCTCAGAATGCATCAGTGTCAGTATGAACTATCTGACGACACTTGAATGAAATGAAACGCTATAGAGGAGATCAAGGAGGACCCCACTGCTGACACAGAGACATTTAACAGCTAGACTACAGTTTGCCAAAATGTACATGGGAAATCCTTCCGGAAAAGCGTCGTGTGGACAGATGGCCAAGATAGAGCTTTTTGGTAAGTATATCATTTTACTGTTTACTGAAAATGAAATAAGGCCTACATAGAAAAGAACACAGGACCTACAGTGAAATGTGGTGGAGGTTCAAAGGTGTTTGGGGGTTGTTTTGCTGCTTCTTGCACTCGATGTCATGATTGTATGCAAGGCATCATGAAATATGAAGAGTACCAAAGGATTTTGGGTCACAATGTGGTGCCCAGTGTCGGAAAGCTGGGTTTGTGTCCTAGGTCATGGATCTTCCAGCAGGACAATGACCCCAACCATACTTCAAGAAGCCAGCAGAAATGGATGGAAACAAAGTGCTGGACAGTTATGAAGTGGTAGCAATGAGTCAGAATCTAAATATTATTGAACATGTGGAGAGATCTAAAAATTGCTGTTGGGAGAAGGAGCCTTCAAATATGAGAGACCCGGAGCTTTTTCAAAAGAAGAGTTGTTCAAAATTCTAGGTGAAAGGTGTAAGACGACTGTTGATGGTTATAGGAAGCGATTGACTACAGTTATTTATTCCACAAGGTGTGCAACCAATTACTGTATTTTTCTGATTATAAAACACACTTTTATTTCCCCAAAATTGGGAGTAAAACGGGTGCATCTTACAATCCGAATAAAAAAAAAATACCTGGGAGAGTTAGAGTGGAGGAGGCAGGGTCCACTGGTGCATGGAGGGTGGGGGCACAGCTGCAGGCCCGATGCTGCAGGGGTGTCTGTCACGTGGTGGGGGCCGCCATTTTCTATGTGCCAGTATTGCATTGTCAAGCTGCAATTGGACACTAGTGGTTGAGACTTCTAGAAAATGGCCATGGAAGGAGATATAGGCACATAGAAAATGGCCCCCACCGTGGACCGGACACTCCAACAGTTGTGCCCCCACCCTCTGCGCGCTCATAGACCTTGCCTCCTGCACCTCTGCTCCACCTGCAACCTCCCATCAGTAGGCCATGAGGGGCTATGGTGGGTCCAAGATGGTGTGCCACGTACCAGGATTGGGGGGGCTATGGTGGTTCCAGAATAGGGTGCCATGTACCAGGATTGGGGGGCTATGGTGGGTCCAGGATTGGGTGCCATGTACGAGGATTAGGACCATATATACCAGGATGGGGGATATATATTTAACATCAAAAATTATTATTTTTCTCTTTTACTTCACCAAATGTAGGGTGCATTTTATAATCCGGTGCGTCTTATAAAGCGAAAAATACGGTATTAAGTTGAGCATGCCAACAATTTTATCCAGCCAATTTTTGGGGTTTTACATTAAATTATGCCCAATTTGCTTTTTATTTGTTCCTCTTTTTTGGTGCTTTCAATACACACAAAGGAAAATAAACATGTGTGTGATAAAATATGTGTAATTGCAATAACTTTCTGGAAGAAATACTCATTTTTGGGAAGAATTTCAAGGGTGCCAACACTCTCGACCTTTGCCGTATATCACTAAACTAGATCTCTACAGCGCCTAGGTTTCCCTCCTGTGCAGTAACAAAACAGAATCTTCATATGTTAATTATTCTGTCAAAATGTAAACATTTAATGCAGTTTTTCCTAATTATGTATGCTTCTAGAAAGATTAGCAGCAACCAATGTGACTGCCCTGTCTGCTCCCACATAGGTTGTCACTCAGCATTATAAGATTTGTGAATGGTAAATATGCTTGATTAAGCAGGATTACGATTTTTAGCCATAATCTGGGAAAGCTGGGTGACAATGCATTTAGCAGTCGTTCAAATTACCCAGGAATGGTTAAATTTAAGATGAGTTATACACAAAAATACATCTTAAGGACACTTATGTATATAGTTTCTTTCTTTGATTTTATGGAGGAATTAGCTGTAGAGCCCTGCGTTACTCAGGCATAGTAACTAAGGGCCCCGTCACACTGAGCGACGCTCCAGCGATCCCGACAGCAATAACGACCTGGCCGGGATCGCTGGAGCGTCACTACCTCGTCGCTGGGGATCTGTCAAAAAGTCAGATCTCCCCAGCGATGAGGGACCAGGGAGCCACCTCCAGATCGCTGGAAGCGGGAGGACGCTGGTAACTATGATAATTGGTATCTAGGCAGTGCGTGCTGCTTAGTTACCCAGTGTTTATCATAGTTACCAGCGTCCTCCCTGCTTACAGGCTCCGCTAAGCAGGGAGGACGCTGGTAACTATGATAAACAGCGGGTATCTAGGCAGCACATGCTGCTTAGTTACCCGGTGTTTATCAAAGTTACCAGCATCCTCCCTGCTTACAGGCTGCGCTAAGCAGGGAGGACGCTGGTAACTATGATAAACATCAGCGTGCGCTAACTAGATACCTGCTGTTTATCATAGTTTCCAGCATCCTCCCCGCTTAGCGCTGGTAACCAGGATAAACACTGGGTATCTAGGCAGCGTGCACTGCTTAGTTACCCAGTGTTTATCAGCCTGTGAGGTTGCTGGTCGTTGGTCTCTCGCTTTCACACGCAGCGATGTGTGCTGATCAGCGTGAGACCAAGAACTAAAAAATGGTCTTGAACCATGTGCAGCAATCAGCAACCTCACAGCAGGGGCCTGATCGCTGCTACGTGCCACACATAGCGACATCGCTGGGGAGGTCGCTGTTACATCACAAAACCTGTGACGTATCAGCGATCTTGCTAGCAATCTCGCTATGTGTGACGAGGGCTTAACTGTTGTTCATTATAACAAAATAGAATGATTATTTTCCACATAAAAGTCACAAAGTAACTAGTCAATATTTGAACTTTAACCCACAAAACACATTTCAACATCATTGCAGTCCTGGGTTAAAAAGAGCAGCTAACATCGTTTTAGTGATTGTTCCATTAACACAGGTGTGGGTGTTGATGAGGACAGGGCTGGCGAACAATCAGTCATGATTAAGTAAGAATGACACCACTGGATACTTTAAAAGGAGGCTGGTACTTGGTATCATTGTTTCTCTTCAGTTAACCATGGTTATTTCTAAAGAAACATGTGCAGCCATCATTTCACTGCACAAAAATGGCCTAACAGGGAAGAGTATCGCAACTAGAAAGATTGCACCTCAGTCAACAATCTATCGCATCATCAAGAACTTCAAGGAGAGAGCTTCCATTGTTGCCAAAAAGGCTTCAGGGCGCCCAAGAAAGACCAGCAAGCGCCAGGACTGTATCTTAAAACTGTTTCAGCTGCGGGATCGGACTACCAGCAGTACCAAGCTTGCTCAGGAATGGCAGCAGGCTGGTGTGAGTGCTTCTGCATGCACTGTGAGGCGGAGCCTCTTTGAGCAAGGCCTGGTTTCAAGGAGGGCAGCAAAGAAGCCACTTCTCTCCAGAAAAAACATCAGGGACCGACAGATATTTTGCAAAAGGTACAGGGAGTGGACTGCTCAGGACTGGGTAAAGTCATTTTCTCTGATGAATCCCCTTTTCGATTGTTTGGGACATCTGGAAAACAGCTTATTCGGAGAAGAAGAGGTGAGCGCTACCACCAGTCTTGTCTCATGCCAACTGTAAAGCATCCTGAAACCATTCATGTGTGTGGTTGCTTCTCAGCCAAGGGAATCGGCTCACTCACAGTCTTGCCTAAAAACACAGCCATGAATAAAGAATGGTACCAGAATGTCCTCCAAGAGCAACTTCTCCCAACCGTCCAAGAGCAGTTTGGTGCCCTACAATGCCTTTTCCAACATAATGGAGCACCTTGCCATAAAGCAAAGGTGATAACTAAATGGCTCAGGGAACAAAACATAGGGATTTTGGGTCCATGGCCTGGAAACTCCCCAGATCTTAATCCCATTGAGAACTTGTGGTCAATCATCAAGAGACAGGAGGACAAACAAAAACCAACAAATTCTGGCAAAATGCAAACATTGATTATGCAAGAATGGACTGCTATCAGTCAGGATTTGGTCCAGAAGTTGATTGAGAGCAGCCAGGGAGAATTGCAGAGGTCCTGAAGAAGAAGGGTCAACACCTCAAATATTGACTTGCTGCATTAACTCATTCTAACTGTCAATATAACCTTTTGGTACTCATAATATGATTGCAATTATATTTCTGTATGTGATATAAACATCAGACAAACACAAATAAAAACCAGAGGGCAGCAGATCATGTGAAAATATCATTTTGGTGTCATTCTCAAAACTTTTGGCCATGGCTGTATTCTGAGGACTGTGTGCAGACTCTTGCTGTATACTTGGGGCTGTGTGTACCCTCCTGCTGTATATAGGGGGCTGTGCGCAGCCTCCTGCTGTATACTGGGGGCTCTATGCGACCTCCTGCTGTATACTGCGGTTAGTGTGCGGCTTCCTACTGTATATTGGGGTCTGTTCACTATTACCATATATGTGCGATATGACACACACTCATCTCACTACAGAGCTCTGTACACATGTGACACACAGCTCACTACAGATGTGACACACACAGCTCTCTACAGATGTGACACACACAGCTCTCTACAGATGTGACACACACAGCTTCTACAGATGTGAAACACACAGCTCTCTACAGATGTGACACACACAGCTTCTACAGATGTGAACACACAGCTCTCTACAGATGTGACACACACAGCTCTCTACAGATGTGACACACACAGCTCTCTACAGATGTGACACACACAGCTCTCTACAGATGTGACACACACAGCTCTCTACAGATGTGACACACACACTCTCTACAGATGTGACACACACAGCTCTCTACAGATGTGACACACACAGCCTACAGATGTGACACACACAGCTCTACAGATGTGACACACACAGCTCTCTACAGATGTGACACACACAGCTCTCTACAGATGTGACACACACAACTCTCTACAGATGTGACACACACAGCTCTCTACAGATGTGACACACACAGCTCTACAGATGTGACACACAGCTCCTACAGATGTGACACACACAGCTCTACAGATGTGACACACAGCTCTCTACAGATGTGACACACACAGCTTTCTACAGATGTGAAACACACAGCTCTCTACAGATGTGACACACACAGCTCTCTACAGATGTGACACACACAGCTCTCTACAGATGTGACACACAGCTCTCTACAGATGTGACACAACAGCTCTCTACAGATGTGAACTCTACATACACAGCTCTCATGTACAACAGTAAGTGTGACACACAGCTCTCTACAGATGTGACACACACAGCTCTCTACAGATGTGACACACAGCTCTCTACAGATGTGACACACACAGCTCTCTACAGATGTACACACACAGCTCTCTACAGATGTGACACACACAGCTCTCTACAGATGTGACACACACAGCTCTCTACAGATGTGACACACAGCTCTCTACAGATGTGACACACAGCTCTCTACAGATGTACACACACAGCTCTACAGATGTGACACACACAGCTCTCTACAGATGTGACACACACAGCCTCTCTACAGATGTGACACACAGCTCTCTACAGATGTAACACACACAGCTCACTACAGATGTGACACACACAGCTCTCTACAGATGTGACACACACAGCTCTCTACAGATGTGACACACACAGCTCTCTACAGATGTGACACACAGCTCTCTACAGATGTACACACACAGCTCTCTACAGATGTGACACACACAGCTCTCTACAGATGTGACACACACAGCTCTCTACAGATGTGACACACACAGCTCTCTACAGATGTGACACACACAGCTCTCTACAGATGTGACACAACAGCTCTCTACAGATGTGACACACACAGCTCACTACAGATGTGACACACACAGCTCTCTACAGATGTGACACACACAGCTCTCTACAGATGTGACACACACAGCTCTCTACAGATGTGACACACAGCTCTCTACAGATGTGACACACACAGCTCTCTACAGATGTGACACACACAGCTCTCTACAGATGTGACACAACAGCTCTACAGATGTGACACACACAGCTCTCTACAGATGTGACACACACAGCTCTCTACAGATGTGACACACACAGCTCTCTACAGATGTAACACACAGCTCATACAGATGTGACACACACAGCTCTCTACAGATGTACACACACAGCTCTCTACAGATGTGACACACACAGCTCCTACAGATGTGACACACAGCTCACTACAGATGTGACACACACAGCTCTCTACAGATGTGACACACACAGCTCTCTACAGATGTGACACACACAGCTCTCTACAGATGTGACACACACAGCTTCTACAGATGTGACACACACAGCTCTCTACAGATGTGACACACACAGCTCTCTACAGATGTGACACACACAGCTCCTACAGATGTGACACACACAGCTCTCTACAGATGTGACACACACAGCTCTCTACAGATGTGACACACACAGCTCCTACAGATGTGACACACACAGCTCTCTACAGATGTGACACACAGCTCTCTACAGATGTGACACACAGCTCTCTACAGATGTGACACACACAGCTCTCTACAGATGTGACACACACAGCTCTCTACAGATGTGACACAACAGCTCTCTACAGATGTGACACACAGCTCTCTACAGATGTGACACAACAGCTCTCTACAGATGTGACACACACAGCTCTCTACAGATGTGACACAACACTCTCTACAGATGTGACACACACAGCTCCTACAGATGTGACACACACAGCTCTACAGATGTGACACACAGCTCCTACAGATGTGACACACACAGCTCTACAGATGTAACACACACAGCTCACTACAGATGTGACACACAGCTCTCTACAGATGTGACACACACAGCTCTTACAGATGTGACCACACAGCTCCTACAGATGTGAACACACAGCTCACTACAGATGTGACACACACAGCTCTCTACAGATGTGACACACACAGCTCTCTACAGATGTGACACACACAGCTCTCTACAGATGTGACACACACAGCTCACTACAGATGTAACACACACAGCTCTCTACAGATGTGACACATACAGCTCTGTACAGATGTGACACACAGCTCACTACAGATGTGACACACACAGCTCTCTACAGATGTGACACACACAGCTCTCTACAGATGTGACACACACAGCTCTACAGATGTGACACACAGCTCTCTACAGATGTAACACACACAGCTCTCTACAGATGTGACACATACAGCTCTGTACAGATGTGACACACAGCTCACTACAGATGTGACACACACAGCTCTCTACAGATGTGACACACACAGCTCTCTACAGATGTGACACACACAGCTCTCTACAGATGTAACACACACAGCTCAGTACAGATGTGACACACACAGCTCTCTACATATGTAACACACAGAGCTCTCTACAGATGTGACACACACAGCTCTCTACAGATGTAACACACAGCTCACTACAGATGTGACACACACAGCTCTCTACATATGTAACACACACAGCTCTCTACAGATGTAACACACACAGCTCTCTACAGATGTGACACATACAGCTCTGTACAGATGTGACACACAGCTCACTACAGATGTGACACACACAGCTCTCTACATATGTAACACACACAGCTCAGTACAGATGTGACACACACAGCTCATTACAGATGTGACACACACAGCTCTCTACAGATGTGACACACACAGCTCTCTACAGATGTGACACACACAGCTGTCTACAGATGTGACACACAGGCAGCTCTGTAGAGATGTGACCCACAGCTTACTACACACACACATCTGATGCACCTCAGGCCTGTGGGGTACTCGGAAATGGGCTGTTTAGCATTTCTGGGGAGTCACAGGGATCGAGATCCGGCTTCCGTAACCCTGGGTTTAGTTGTAAAAGGCAGTTCTTGGCTGGAATAGGGAAAAGGGTGGTTTAAAAGGGAGTTATTCATGACGCCACCTGTGGTTTTGCGGCTATGGGTACCCGCCGCTGCAGAACCTATGGGGATGATGGATGGGCAGCTAGGATGGAGTGGCTCTCCACAGGTGGAGTAGATCCCCAGGGCAGTGGATATAATGAGTAATAGTCTCTGGCAGGCAGGGATTACTTTAGGCCTGGTTACCTTGTTCAGTGGCCTCCACAGGCTGTCGCCATAGGGGTAACACTGTGGGGCACTGCGGCTGCTCCGCTGCCCCCTGACTTGCAAGCCCGGAAAGGGTTAATAGGTGGCCGAATAGCAACACCTGCTATGGCTCCCCCGGCTCCCAATCCTGGCTGTTTTACCTCTCTTTTCTGTGCAGGACCTACCCCTGGTATGTAAGAGGCCAGTCCGGTAGCCATCTTACCTCTCCCCATGTCTGGAACCAGGAGCAGGCGATCGACTGCCAGATCAGGATGGACCCGCTGTCATCTGCGGTGAGGGAGAGGATTGCCCGTAAGAGAGCCGCATGGATCGCCGACTTGCTAGGTGAATCTAGCGGCTCCTTTGCAAGTGATGAGGCCGTGCTGCTGGGACGGGCGCAGGTCTTCTAGGCTTTCCCGCCCGCCTCAGCGCCTGAGTCCCGTCATCAATCAGACTCTGTGCGTGCGCAGAGCCTCTGCACGTGCTCCAAGCAGGGTTCTGCACCCTGAGTCCCACTCACCATCAGCGGCCTCACTACGGCACCCCGGACGGATCCACAGGTGCCTTCTGTCTCCCACTCTTTGGGCTGCATGCTGCCTGGGTCTGTGGGCCCCCTATTCACGACCCCCATCATCTTGGGACTATTTCAGGGAGCGGAGGCACAGCACATCCGGCTGGACATGGGAGGCACACTTAGTTCAGGACCCCTTCACCTGGCTCAAGTGAGGTAAGGCCCTAGGGGTTGTTAGCCTCAGTTCAAGGGGCGCTATGGGGGTAATAACTCAGCCGCAAGGCCTGTCTGGGCAATTTTTAACCCCTCCATTGTCCCAACAGGTCCCTACCTTAGAGGCTGCAGAGCTGCTGAACCACCTGGTAGCAGCAAGTAACTGGGAGGCACCCATGTTAATCCTGCAGGGCCAGCTCCTGCTGGCGCCGGTGGACACAGAGGACACAGTCGGATCGGGGCTACGGTGGGACCCCTGTAGGGCCGGAACCCGGGCCCGGGATCACCAGAGCAGACATGGCAGTCGGGCTTTACGGTCTCGATCGCCTTCACGCAATAGGGAACGTAGTTATCACAGTTACAGGAGCAGGGTTTCTCGTAGATCCAGGTGCAGACACCGCTCCAGGTCCTACAGGAGCAGTAGCCGGACTAGATCACCAAGGAAGAGAAGGAGGTTGCGGACGCGGCTTTGTTTTTTCCCGTTCTTCATTAGGTGATTCCCGGAGTGATCATCGCCACAGCCAGAGTCAAAGCCGCACTTCAGTGGTGCTTCCCGAGCACAGGAATGCCGATTTTGTCGTTCAACCATCCATCCAGCAACCACAACCAGTTGGAACGGTCGTCCCACCTGCGATGGCTACCGGTGAGTATACATGTATCGGGGCATGGGACGGGGTGGGACAACAGGCGGGGGTGGTAGATGTGTTGAAGAACATTTTAGCTGGAAAAATTTTGATTAACCCAAAGGTTAAAAAGACGGCTGGGCAACCAGAACCCCTGACCTTCACAAGAATACTTTCTTTTGCGGGGTGCCCCCCTTTGGGTTCTCATTTAGACCCCAATACTGCCCAAAAGATATGGGCGAATGATTATGTGAACATTTGGTCCTTAGTGTTGACTGAGCAGAGTACGGTAGATAAGGAGCACAGGCTTGTCGACAGACCCTATGAACGGAATCCCAAAGTAGCCAAAACATTTGAATAATTGGCTCCAAGCAATTTGTGTTCTTGGCAGCGTCATGGGGTCCGACTCAGGGAGACCCCAAGGACCCCAGTGAGCGTGGTCGCGATGGAGCCGTGGCTAAATCATTATCCCAATAAGGAGGCCACTGCCACCTTCCGGGAAGGTTTTTCGGTCGGGTTTTTCATACAGTTTACGTTTTCTAGGTCCGGCACGTTCGCAGTAAATTTGAAATTGGCTAAAGATTTACACCAGGTGCTGGATCAGAAGCTCGCCAAAGAAACCTCATTGGGCAGGATGCGAGGCCCCTTCGCTTCCCCCCTTTTTTATAACTAATGGCCACTTTACACGCGGCAACAGGAAGATAGAAAACGTCAGGTGTCGGAGACAATTGTACCTTTTACCTTCAAAACACCTTGAAGTGGCTGCGTGTAAATCAGGTATCTGCAAGGTGTTTTGAAGGTAAAAGGTACAATTGTCTCCGACACCTGCCGTTTTCTATCTTCCTGTTGCCGCGTGTAAAGTGGCCATTATGGTTATCCCCATTAGGTGTTGTTCCAAACAGGGAACCAGGCGAGTTCTGGTTGATACATCACCTTTCGTACTCGGCTGGGTTGTCTGTGAATGATGGCATCGCTCCCGAGGATTCATCCGTTTGTGTTACGTGTCTTTCGAGCGGGCAGTTTCCCTGGTTCGAGATGCGTGTCCGGGGGCCGAGCTGGCTAAAGCCGACGTGGCATCTGCTTTGCCGTACATCCTGACTGCCATAATTTATTAGGTTGTTATTTTGAAGGGGGTTACTATTATGACACCTGTTTGCCGATGGGGTGCTCCTTATCTTGCTAGTTTTTCGAACTTTTTAGCTCATTCCTTGAATGGGCAACACAGTGAAAGTCGGGCGTTCGGTCAATGACGCATTACTTGGATGACTTCTTATTTGTGGGCTCGGCATCATCTAATGCCTGCTGCCTTGCCCTTAATGCTTTTCAAGAATTGTGTGCTGAGTTTGGCGTCTGCTGAGAAGACGGTCTTCCCGGTCACCCTTATTTCTTTTTTGGGCATAGAAATTGATTCAGTGGCAATGGTTTTCAGACTCCCGGCGGATAAGATCACTAAAATGACCCGGTTAATAAACGACTTTTGTGCCGTGAGAAAGGTTACCCTAGCACAGATGCAATCCCTGCTTGGAATGCTAGCTTTTGCGTTCAGAATCATGCCGATGGGCCGGATGTTGTCTCGTCGCCTGTGTTTGGCGATTAGAGGTATCAAGGCGGACAATCATAGGATTCGGCTCACACATCAGCTGAAGGATGATCTGGCGGTTTGGAAAACCTTTTTGTCCGATTATAATGGCCACACTTGCTTCCAGACAGCTGAAGTGTCGAGCTCCGACATCTCCCTCTTCTCCATTGCAGCCAGATCCTCTGGATTCGGGGTTATATTCGGTATGCATTGGTGCGCTGCTAACTGGCCTGCAGAATGGCACACGAATGGGTGGTCAAAAAACTTGACTCTTTTAGAATCATTGCCCATTATAGTAGCAATCTCTGCCTGGCCGGATTCTTTCAGGAACCAGAGGCTTCGTTTCTGGACTGACAATTTTAGCGTAGTGCACACGGTCAATCACCTTTCTTCTTCCTCTGTTCCGGTAATCAAACACTTGCGTTACCTAGTTTTACAGTGTTTGCAATTGAATGTTTGGTTCAGGGCTAGGCATGTTCCGGGTCTACATAATGTAATTGCTGATGCCTTGTCGGCGGACGCGGTGGGTTCGGTTTTCCCAGATTCAGTTTGGAAGATCCCAGCGGACTCCTTATGCCTCTCGTTGGAGCCTCGGTCATCCCTTCTACATGGAAAGCCTACGGTAAGGCCTGGGGAGAATGGGTGGATCTCGTGGGTCCAGAGGGGAAAGTTGCTGGTAGTGACTGTAATTTAGAAAATGTCCTTCGTTATTTAGCCCAGCTGTGGGCTTCTGGCTTATCTGGGCCCGCCGCACAAAACCGGCTTTTCAGGCTTAGCCTTTCATTTCAAATTGAGAGGTTGGGGGGATGCTACGAAACATTTCTTAATTTCACAGGTCTTGAAAGGTCGGAAGAGAGAGCAGCGTACCCCTGACCAGCGGTGACCAATGTCTTTTGAGTTATTGAGTCGTTTATTAGATGCGTTGCCCTCGGTATGCAATTCGGATTATGAAGCTACATTATTTTCCGCCGCTTTTGGGCTGGAATTTTTTGGAGCCTTGCGAGTAAGCGAGTTGGTCCCTAGATTCCCGGTGGGGGTAGATGGGCTACACGCGAATGACGTCACGGTTTGTCAACAAGGGTTGCAGATTAGACTATGCCGTTCTAAGACAGATCAAGCAGCCCGAAGGGTTAGGTTCCCCCTTTTTTTGATTCCGGGCCCAGTTTGCCCTTATTCGCTAATCGGTATGAGGCGATTATGGTAAAGAGCGCAAAGTATTTCGCGCATGCTGATGGTTCCCCAGTCACCGTGTATCAATTTCAGTTTGACCTTAAGAGTGCGTTGCGGGCCATTGGTTGCCCCCCTGGCGATTTCAGAACTCACTCGTTTCGTATCGGTGCAGCGATGGAGGCATCTCGCGCCGGTCTGCCAGATGATTTGATTAGGTGTGTTGGTCAATGGAAGTCCGATTGCTTCAGGAGATATGTGCGGCTTGACTTGCTTTAATGAGGTGTCCTGTATTTAATTTCATTTGTTTACTGTTCTAAAAAAAAAACGAGACCGTAGATGTGAGCCGATGTGGAGTTAAACCTGTAGTTATTCCTCTTTTCAAGGCTTTTCGTGTATGGTTACCTTGATTGTCCCCTTACGTCAATTTTAGGTTTAGACACAGTGAGGTGCATTAAAACTGTTTTGGGGATGTGTACTGATTTTGTTTTTCTTCTAGATGGTGTTCGTCCAAGTGTTGGGATACTGGGCCATTTTTACGTCTTCTGGGCTGCCCAACGAGCTGAGACGCGCCCTGGTGGACGTGCATTGGGGTTTCATGATGCCAGTGTTAATTGGGGGGCATCAGGAGTCTGGTTTGGGCGCAGGTGTTGCCAGAAGTGGTAAGGATCTCCAGGGTCACCCCGGCCATGTCGTCCTGCTCATCCACGCCGGGGGAAATGAATTGGTTAATTTCCGTCTAGGCGAATTGTGTACTCTGATTCGAGCGGATTTGGACAAGTTCCATAGATTTTCTCAGAGCTGGTCTTGGTGTGGTCCGAGGTCGTCCCCGGGTGGTTAGGCGGGGCAGCCCTTGAAAGGTCCCGCAGGGCCTTAAATAATAGGATGGCACAATTTGTAGCCTTTAAAGGGGGAATATCCATCCGGCATTTCCAGTTTGAGACGGACACCAGCCGTCTTATGCTCCGTGATGGGATTCATCTAAATGACATCGGCCCAGACAATTTTATTTCTGGGCTACAGGATGGTATTGAGCAAGCCTTTCGTTCTTTTGTGTTGGGGGGTTGCAGCTCAGGCTTTGACCCTTGCTCCTCCGTGCCTGAGAGAGTGACATGGGAATAAGTTCACCTGTGCTGGATGGCCAGTGACAGAACACTTATCGTCACATGGTTAAAGGTGGGTTTGTTGCCTACATAGGGCTGCGGCCAACTTTATAACAATTTTTTCACTAAAAGAGTATAATTGAGTTGGATGTTTTGAGACCTATCAATTAAAGAGTTAAAACATTATTGTTGTCTGTGTGTTGTTATTCGGCCTGGGTATGGTGGGTCTTGCTAGTCTGTGGGGCACTGCAGCTGCTCCGCTGCCCCCTGACTTGCAAGCCCGGAAAGGGTTAATAGGTGGCCGAATAGCAACACCTGCTATGGCTCCCTGGCTCCCAATCCCGTCTCCTTTCTGCACCCCATTCTTCCGACTATCAATCACTTCCCTTGGTGGAGTCGGCATGGCGCTAGGCAGGCCCCCTTGGTTTTCGGCTGGCACTTGGGGCGGGCCTGCTTTTTCGCGCCTTTGGCTGGCCCATCCCACAACGGGAGGCCGAGGCATGCCCCCGGGCCAGCACATGGCGTCGGGCCTTCATGGGCGCCATTTGCAAAGTCAATTTTACACAACAGTTCAAAGAGTCTTTAAGGCACACAAGACCCGGTTTTACCAGGCCGTTCTTATCCTGTTTGTGACGCCAACAACTGATCCTCCCCAGGGCTGTGGGGTACTCGAAACCAGGCTGTTTAGCATTTCTGGGGAGTCACAGGGGTCGAACCCCAGCTTCCATGATCCTGGGTTCAATTGAAAAAGGCAGTTCTTCGCTGGTGTAGTGAAAAGGGTGGTTTAAAAGTTATTTGTGATGCCACCTGTGGTATTCGGCTATTGGTAGCCGCCGCTGCTGCAGAACCTTTGGGGACGATGGATGGGCAGCTAGGATGGAGTGGCTCCCCACATGTAGAGCAAATTCTCAGGGCAGTGGATATAATGATTAATAGTCTCAGGTAGGCAGGGATTACCTTAGGCCTCGTTATCTTGTTCAGTGGCCTCCACAGGCTGTCGCCGCAGGAATAACAGTCTCACACCGTTCTGCAATTCTGTTCCCGTTTTACTCCCAGCAAACTCCAAGTACAACAGGCCAGCAAAAAACACCGGTTCACCGAGGAGATTCCAGTCTCCCGGACACCTGTATCAGCAACCAACGCAAGAACCAGGAACCACAGGAGAGATAGATAGCGTCATCCAACAGAAGGTTCTTACTACCTACCATACAGGTGAGAGTCCCCATGGCCTTGGGGTGGGTCATAATGCTAGAAGAAGTCCTTGAAAAAATGGATGTCTCAGTTTGATATAGTAAAATATAAAAAGGGGGGGGACAAGAGGCACAATAGTGCCCTATCACTAGTGACACTAGTTGTAGTGTGGTGGTGCTATGGAGCCGCTCACCTGGTCCAGTTGTGGTTCCCACAACTGGTTTGAAGGCGTTTCGGAATCAGTGTTCCAAGCTGCTGCAGGACCTCCACCTACCACTGGATAGTGGTATGTTCCAAGAAAAATGATGGGAGTGATGGTGTGCCACAGTCCGCGCTGCTCAGGGTTCAGAAAAACTCACCAAAGAGCCAATCAACTTTCCATCCTCTTTATTCCTCCTACGCGTTTCAGCGCCACACCCGGCGCCTTCCTCAGGGATATCCTGTATCCTGATATAGTTTTTCTGAACCCTGAGCAGCGCGGACCGTGGCACACCATCACTCCCATCATTTTTCTCAGTTTGATATAGGGCTTTAGGGCAGAGATACACTTATGCGAGCAAAATGCGAGTATCTCGCATGCATCTCGCATGAGTCACCTGGCCCAGCGCTGGCTCTCTTAATGGGAACATGGAGCTGATTGTGTTTCCATGGAGCTCCACGATCCCGTTCAGAGAGACAGGGGCCGGGAAACTCATGCGAGATACTCGCATGTTGCTCGCATAAGCGTATCTCTGTCCTTAAAAGCAGAATCGGCTCCAATCAGCAAATAAATAGGGAACCTAGGCCACTTTTAGCATATAATACGCCTTGTACTTAAGGCGGCGTCACACATGTCAACCAAGGCTGCGATGTCTGACATCGTATCCTTGGTGTCACAAGGCAACATGTTGCCGGTGACGCTGCAGCAATGTGGGCGGAGTCATCGCTCGCTGGGCTGGGATCAACCCAGTGAGCGATCCGCAGCAAAACTGCGTATAGGCTGGATCGCCGCCAACATCGTTATTGCGGTGTCAGACGGCGCGATCCAGCCTAATCGCTGGTTGCAGATTGGCAGGTTTACGTTCATCCTCGTAAACCTGTCAACCTGCGACCAGCGATAAATCGCAGTTGCGTCGCGCTGTCACTCAGCACGACGTACTCGCTATATCGCTGATGCATCACTTTTCGGCGATGTCGCTCGCGATATTGACACGTGTGACGGGGCCTTTAGAATCTTCATGATCACATGACCTTTATTCCTTGTCTCAGAAGCTGCTGCCACCTGCAGCTGACAGGTGATGACCTGGTTTATGGAAATTCACCAAAATTTGCCAGGTAAATACCCATTGCACTTAGCAGCGGCTGCCAGCTCCTCTGAGAGGCAACACAGGTGTCTGTATGCCGGTACTCAATCACCTACAACCCACAGTGGGGGCGGTTGTGACACCAGCGTCCTGCCATACTGTCAGGGAGGTGACTGGTGGCATTTAAAGACACGAGGTTAGTGAGTTTTTTTCTATGTTTTTAAGTCCATTCGGTGAACACATAAATCATACATGTCGCAAAAGGCATGTGGTTAGGACTGGTAAGCGTGAGGGCCCTTGACCGTGGGTTACCAGCTTATGTACTTTGGCCAAAATACCACAAACACCTCACATTTTCATCTTTAGTGTTTTATTGCATTTTTTTTATCTGCAGTATGAGGCTGAGCCCTCTGGGGGGCGTCTGTCAGGCATGTTGTGAGGCATGTAATCAGTACGGAGCAGCCCGCCTGATCTAATAGAAGGGCGTGACCAATAGGCTGCTCTGACACTATGCCTTGCATGTACCGTGAATGGCAGAGCCCTTGGTAACCTCGTGTCTTTAAATGCCACCAGTCACCTCCCTGACAGCATGGCCGGACGCTGGTGTCACAACCGCCCCCACTGTGGGTTGTAGGTTATTGAGTACCGGCATACAGACACCTGTGTTGCCTCTCAGAGGAGCTGGCAGCCGCTGCTAAGTGCAATGGGTATTTACCTGGCAAATTTTGGTGAGTTTTTTTCTATGTTTTTAAGTCCATTCGGTGAACGATATAACATAAATCATACATGTCGCAAAAGGCATGTGGTTAGGACTGGTAAGCGTGAGGGCCCTTGACCGTGGGTTACCGGCTTACGTACTTTGGCCAAAATACCACAAACACCTCACATTTTCTGGTTTATGGAAAACAACAGTCATTGCTTATCTCTCCGTACTCAAAAGTGACCATATAATGGTTGTTAAAAGTGATCCAAAGGCTCTTCACAGTCTGTAGCTTTGCATTATGTCTTTGATCACTTTCTGGGAAAAGGACTCTGCAATGTAGACTGAATTATTCAGTGTGCTAAGCTACTGTAAATTGCTTCTGTAAAAGATCTAATTTTCTAAAAGTGAATCATTATGATTTACTCAAAGAATACTTAAAATAAAAAATGACCTTTTGCCGTAATTTTATAGATATGTGAGGCCATTGATCTGACCACTAGGGTAGTTGCATGTGAGAAATGTTTGTGGTGAGGACAATGATTTCCTTAATTTACGACTCCAGTGTGGGGGTCTTTATGTAATAAAACATGGTGGAAGTGGCAGACAAATGGCTCAGGAATCACTGGTCACAGTGGCCTTAGCCAGTGACTGAATGAATGGGCATGTCCCGCCATTACTTGCATGTCAAATAGGTACCTGTAAAAACCTTCGTAGACCAGGTAACATTTGGAATGGCTGTAGAGGATCAGTTAAGGAAAGTATTGTATTGCTTTTTAGTTTCATAAAACTATTTGGAGCCTTTTGCAAAATAATAATTTGTTGGTTGGAAAATCCCTTTTGGCCTCATGTGCAAAGTAGAGAATAATACAAAGATTCAAAAAATGACTGCATTCCAACATTGGATGCTAAATGCTGATGGAAAAAACTCTATGCCTGCCTGACATTAAAGGGATCATGATGACCAATAGATGATTATGTCACAAGTGTGTTGCGTCCGACTGAAACCTTTGCGGAATCTAGGATTAGAAGGTCTCTTTGGATTTCGCTCGTCGATTAACATGAGTAGAGTGGATTTCTGATCTTTTTAGATCCTGCTGAGATTCCATATAGCTCTAATATTAGTTGCTGCACCTTGCTGCCACTCCCTTTCATTATTTAAACTCACTCCTTACTTTCCCATGTGCCAGTTATAGTTCCTCTATGCTGACCTCCCAGGAGAAGTTGTCCTTGTGACAGCTGTGGAGTTCCATTTGTTGTTTGATCCCATTTGTTTGTCTCTCTCCCAGTAATGTCTTATTGTAATAATGCAAGTATCTTGTTGCTCTATTCACTACCTAGGGCTAGCCCAGGGTCAGCCAGGAACTAGGTACGGGGGAAAGAACCTGTCTAGGGACGATAGGATGTGCAGGGTTCAGACTAAGGCCAGTTCCACATTTGCGTTTGTCTGCATGCGGAGGGCATGCAGACGCAAACACATTGCAAACGCTGCCATAGTGATGTGAACGCAGCGGAGATTCTCTGCATGCGTTCACATCAGTATGGTGCCCGGCGAGCCAATCAGCGATCTCAGCGGCGGTCAGGAGATCTCCGCCTCCCGGCCGCCGCTGATTTCTGTCGGCGCAGGAGATTTGAAGAAACAGCTGATCTGACAGCTGTTTAAATCTCCCACGCCGACATCACCACTTCAGTGTTGGCACGGGAGATTTAAACAGCTGTCAGATCAGCTGTTTCTTCAAATCTCCCGCACCGACACCGCCGGGAGATTAGCGGCGGCCATGCCCGGGACATCAGCGGCTGCTCCGGCTGATCTCCTGGTGGCCGCCGCTGATCTCCCGGGAGATCAGCGGCTCTCCTGGGAGATCAGCGGCGGCCACCGGGAGAGATTTCAATGTGATCAGCAGCGTTCTTCTGCTCTGTCATGCGGAGGACACTGCCGATCCATTGAAATCCATGCATTTTTTTGCACGCTTGCTGATAAAACAAACTCCCGTGAACGCACAAAAAAAATGCAACAGGCTGCGTTCAAAGAGCGGAGGAGGGCGCACAAATTATGTGCATCCGAACGCAACTGCAACCGAACGCAGCCAAACGCAGGCACCATGCGTTCCCATGTTAAACATAGGAAAGCAGTACGCATGCATTTGGCTGCGTCAGAACTCTGTGTTGACAAACGCAAATGTGAAACTGGCCTAGGGTGAATGTTTAGGGGTCACTCTATCCCCTCTACCCCTCCTTATCATCAGGGCTCCCTATTACCTTTCACCTGGTTTTTCATTTACTTTGTGCCTCATGCTGGGCAGGTCCTTGTTCTGACATGGTACCTTACTACATCTCCATACCAAACATACTGGACCTGTAAAGAGAGCACCTAGGGTAAGAAGATATCTCTATGAATATGGACATTTTCAGTAGTGTTGTTCTTAATTTACATGGTGTAAAAACATACTATAAAGGAATATTTTTATCTTAAAATTTGTTAAAATTTGTGTCGAGCCCCAGGTTTTGGGGTACTCGGGTATAAGGCTCCAGGGGATTAACGCTCCTGTGTCACGGGGAGTGGTGGCCGCGCCTGATCCCGTGTCCTGGGGGACTTCTTTGAAAAGGGGTTATATTTACAGGGGGTTATCTATATACAGTTGTCATGAGGCCACCTGTAGTGTCCGGTGATGAGCCAACAGCGCTGCCACAGTCCGCCGGAGGTAGATGGTAATGCGGCTTGGTTGGTAAAGTCCTCTACAGGTAGGGCTGGACCTCTGGACAGCGTTCCTGGAAAGGGAACAAGTTCATACAAAAAGGAAACACAGGCAGAGGCAAAATCACTTTTCTCTCAGGTACTTTACTGTTGGTTGTAGCAGTAGCAGTTACAGTTCACAGCTCAGCACTTTAGATGTTACAAGGACAGGTAGCTTAATGGGTGGCTGCAAGTGGATCCCAGGTGGTATGGTGGAACCCTTGGTGTACCTTTGTTAACTAACCCATGTCCGTTCTTCCCCACTTTGGATCGATCTATACCCAGTAGCTCTGTGTAGGTAGTACCGGGAGTCCCCTCCCTCGTTGGTGAGGAAGCAGGCAGACCTCTCCGATGAAAGGGTGCTGCGGCTGATGAACAAGCCACAGCAGCCAGTTGCCGACTGCAAGCTGGACTTGGCCGGTTCCTAGGGCCTGGCGTTCTCCTGGGTGGACTGGAGTATCCCCTGGAGTATGGACGCTCCACTCAGAGGATCTCCCTTTCTCTCTAGGGCCCGTACTTCTTTTGTCAGCAGCCCTTTTTCAGGACCTCCTCAAAGTCCCTTCTTCTCTCCTCCGGTGTGGCTTGTAACCGACCCGGTGTGACCTTCCGCCTCGTTCCCTGGTCCCTCAGCCTAGCGACCTAGCAGCAAAAGCTTAGAGGCAAAGACCTCCTTGTTCCCCCTAGAGGTGAATTTATTCCCTCCCGGGTAACCTCCCACCCTAAACTGATGTGAGAGTGCTGGGAATGGGTCCCACCCACCATCCTAGGGTCCATCTGCAGCTGGAACATTTACACCTCTTTTACGGGTGTAATGCTCCTCTGTGACGCCTGCATTGGCGGGGCGCAACATTTGCCATCACTATCAGTAGGGGTTTAATCCCAGTAAGGGTCTAATGCTTCTAATAAGCATGTCTTATGCCGGTTTTACACTTGCGTTCGGTCTGCAGCGTTTGCGACCGCAGCCAAACACATGCCGACTGCATCCCTATGTTTATACAATGAAAAAATGGCGTGCACACAGACTTATTTCAAAGCAGAGGTGCGGATAAACAGGATACCAAGATCCCACAGTCTATAGTGTAGAATAATAAAATCGCACACTCCTTATGTTTCTGTGTATGCTATGTTTATTTGAATGGAAGGCTGTGTAGAGGAGCAACATACAGGTGGGCAACGTTTCGACCAAAACCTTTGGTCTTTTTCAAGCCTGTTGCTATGAACAAAACAAAAATACAAATCATCAGAAAGTGCTCAGATATACAGTGTAGTGGAGCGGGGGTAAGGGGTAGAGGTCCCCCATCCCCTCGACAGAGGGCATATATACAAAATTTACAAGGCTACTAAAAACAACTTCTGGGGGTAGGTACCCCTTTAAATAGGATATTGCATCCAGCAGTGAGAGTCAAGGGAGAGAGAGGAGAAGACAAAACCTGCCTGTTAGTCATATGAGAAAATATCAAAAGAAGGGGGGGAAAAATCTATAGGAACCTCACCTTTCCGTCTGTATAGTCTGGTGTAGTCTTAGAACAGGTTATATCTAGTGCCTGCCAAGCAGTAAACGTCTCAGCCTGTATAAAAAGGTGCATCGTTATAGTAGGATCCATAGGCAATATCTATGTATATGTTGACTCATTAAGTCTGTGCTGTTACCTTGTATATATATTTCAATGTATTGTCATATTGAATGGACAGGTGGTGTGTCACCTATGGAGAAAATAGGCAGACTAAGACTATGCCCCCAATTATGGACTCAGAGTCCTCCACTCAGTGTCCCATAGTGTCCAATATTATACCTTATATTGTCCTGTGCTGTCCTATGTAGCGGTGTGTGCCAGGCATCCGCGGTCTGTTTGTTATAAGCCCGCAACCCGGAAATAGCGGTAGACGCCCGCGCATGCGCGATGCAGCCTTGTAAATTTTGTATATATGCCCTCTGTCGAGGGGATGGGGGGCCTCCACCCCTTACCCCCGCTCCACTACACTGTATATCTGAGCACTTTCTGATGATTTGTATTTTAGTTTTGTTCATAGCAACAGGCTTGAAAAAGACCAAAGGTTTTGGTCAAAACGTTGCCCACCTGTATGTTGCTCCTCTACACAGCCTTCCATGCAAATAAACATAGCATACACAGAAACATAAGGAGTGTGCGATTTTGTTATTCTACGCATCCCTATGTTTAACGTGGAGACGCATGGTACCTGCGTTTGGCTGCGTTCACATTCATTTGTGTCCGGTTGCTTAAAAAACATGTTTTCTCGGAAGCACCAAAAATGCAACTTGTGCGTACAAGAGAGCTAAGCAAGCGTCTATATGCGCAGAAATCATGTATTGGATACTATGTGAATGCATTACCATCCACAGCACAAGCAGGCGAATGCATGTGTTCACATAGTATGTTATTGTAAATGTACCTGGCCACCCAATCAGCGGTCTCAGGGGGTGGGAGGCGGAGATCAGCGGCTGGAAGATCAGCCGCTGCTGATCTTCCGGCCACCACTGATGTACTCCCGGCTGCCACTGCTGTACTCCCGGCCGACACCACTGATCTCCCAGCCGCCACCACCGCCATTGATCTGGCGGCCACCGCTGATCTCCCAGCCACCGCTGATCTCCGTCTCCCGCCTGCCGAGGCCGCTGATTGGGTGGCTGGGCACATTTACAATAACATACTTTGTGAATACATGTGGAGAATCACCGCTGCGTTCACATTATTATGACCACGTTTGGCACTGCATTTGCGTCTGCATGACAGAAGCATACAGACTCAAACGCTAGTGTGAAGCTAGTGTAGCGCCCCTGCGGATCCAGACACCACAGAGGTATTGCACACCAGCCAGAGGTTTAGTACCCCACTCTCGGGTAAGTGGGGGGTCACTGACCGCTGTACAGTCACCCAGGCCAGGACTACACCACTCCAGGTCAGGGTTTAGGACGAGGTTGCTCCTAAAGGAAAGCATATTCCCTGATCCTGTCTGAAGAGGAGGAACCAAAGTAGAAGGGATGGGTGGAGAGTTAGGGGAGTACCAAGGAGGGAGTAAAGCCAGGGAGAACACACCTTATGGTACGGTACCTTCATATGCCGCAATATCGGCTGGCGATATGAGGCGATCTAATGTGCACATTTTTCATGTTCGAGTCAGATCGCCGATGGTGGTATTACATGCCGCAATCTCGGCCTGAAATAAAGGCGATGAGTCGCCCCGGAAATCACCCCACCCACAGCGGAACCAATCCGGTCAAATTCCCTCGCTGCTTCGCACGCCGCAATCCCAAAGGCAATGTGGGCGTACATGTTCAGCGCGGCAAAGAGATAGGTGTGCCACAGTGGTTTACACCGCGCCCCATACGCGCTCATTGGACAACGCAACAGCATTACGATTGGTCAGCCTGCTCTGGAAGGCTGGCTAATACATGATGCCATTGCTATTGTGTGATGCTGGACGGACAGCTCTTCAAATATGGCGCAGTGTCAATTGACAGCCAATGGGAACACAGTAGCCCACACCAATCAGTTCACACGGGGCGCGGACTACAGCACGCTGTGGCACGCCTGCAGGAAATCATAGGCGACGCTGATTCCATCACTATCACCCTCCCTATCATACGCCACAACACTGAAATATCGCCTTCATGATTGAGGCTGATTTCAGAGCAGTGCTCAGGAATCAAGCTACTGGCGAGAGGCGATTTATCGCCGCAAAATTTCCCAATCACACGCCGCAACTTTGAGGCAATTTCACGGCGATTGCTTTGGGGCGACATATCGCCTTTAGGATTCCCAGGCGAGATTCCGGCGTGTGAAGGTACCATAAGTGACGCAGGACACATGACAGGCAGAATAAAAAAAGGAGAGAAACATCTAGAAGACAGTTGGTGGGTGGCTGGCACGAGTTGAGGGACAGAGAATCTGTCAGAGACGGGTAACATATGGGAAGAGACTTCCTGAGGACTGGAGCCAGTAGGAGCTGGTCCTAAGACCTGAGAGAGGCAAGACCAGACAGACAAGCTGAGAGAACGAGAGAGAGGGTGCTCCAGAAGACAGAAGAAGGGATCGGTTAGTGAGCAGTCCACCTGGGAGCGCCCGTATACACACTGACTGAGACCGTGTGGAGGGACCAGGCCGCAGTGTAGAGGGACCGGGCCCTAGACTAGTGGAGAAGACCAGGCTCAGCTAGCAACCCAGAGGCTGTGGTATCTCCAAGTGCCACAGCTGAAACTGCGCACATCCACTGAAAAGGTTGCCACTTAGGGTCAGGGGGCTGGCACCTGAGAAACCCCATGAAGGCCTGCAGCCACTGGCTCAAGGCACTGTGTGAGTGAGGCGCAGAGCAGGAGAGTGAAGCAAGCGCAGAAGAAGAGTCGACTGTGAAAGAACTGTGACAGAAAGGGGTACCGGTTATGGACTACCCCGTTACCCTGGAGTTAGCTGGATCCCCTCCTCCACCTCCAAGGACTCAGCGCTCCGCAGGCTGTTGCAACGGTGGCCACTGCTGTAACTGGGAATGACTAAGCTGTGAGTAAACATCTTGAGACTGCACCCCGCTGTGTGGTGGATGGTGGGCATGCACATTGAGTAGTATCCAAATGTGGATCCACTACCGGTGGACATAAAAGACCGGGTCTAAGTATACAAAATGGTCACAAGTTACAGTTGGGGCCTCGTGCACCTAAGGACAGTGTTTGAGAATTTTAAGCAGCGACCAGCCAAAAAGAACAGGCGCTATGATCATCAAGTAGGAGCATCTGTAGTGTCCCGCTAGTCAGCTCGCTACAAAAGGGTACTGCACCCCTAATAGAAGGTGCAGTATGCTTTGTTGTGGTAAGGAGTAGTAGAAGCCTGAAGCTCCATCACCACACACGCACACCTAGTGATAGGGGACCAATCAGACGCCCGTTACTAGGGCAACTGGTCCTGGTGGGAGGAGAGCTAGGTTATAAAGTTGGGAAGGTAAGAACAGCAAGCAGTGCAGTGAAGAGTGCAGAAGTGAAGAGAAACAGAACAGCACAGTAAAGAGTAACAGCAGAGAACAGGAGAAGAGGAGAAGTAATGGGGAGGGCACCTCAGCCTGGTAACCCAGACAGAGAGTGGCAAAGGAAAGGATGACCAAACGCTCTGGCCCAGTCCAAAGAGGGGTACCGGCTCCGATGAATTGCAAATTACCGGCGTGGTCGATATCTTTTTAGGAGCACGATCCAACCATCCAAACCCACGCACGGTCTCCATCAGAAGCACTAACAGGGCCGAATCAATGATGAGGCAATGTGAGTGGCCTGATTCAGGCGGCTGGTGAAGGAAGGGGCGGCATCTGCAGGGGGTGCTCATGTTCTCCTGCACGGCGCGGGAAGAAGTGAGAGCCGACAAAGATCAGAGAGCAGCCTCCTGTGCTGAGATACCGATGATAAGAAGCTCCAGGTCACAAGGTGACAGATCAACTGCTGGCCAGGGAGTGAGGGGGATGGGACCTGGGGGCTGGGGCCCAGGGGCTGTGAGCATGTGAAGCTGCACATGTACAAACAGCACAGAGGACTGTGTGAGCTATCTGTATAATCTGTGTGTGAGCTGTGTGTGAGATTTGTGTGAGCTGAGTGTGTGTGTTGTGTGAGCTGTGTGTGTTGTGTGAGCTGTGTGTTGTGTGAGCTGTGTGTGTATGTGTGTGTTGTGTGAGCTGTGTGTGAGCTGTGTGTGTTGTGTGAGCTGTGTGTGCTGTGTGAGCTGTGTGTGTTGTGTGAGCTGAGTGTGTGTGTGTTGTGTGAGCTGAGTTTGTGTGTTGTGTGAGCTGTGTGTGTGTTGTGTGAGCTGTGTATGTTGTGTGAGCTGTGTGTGTG
Organism: Allobates femoralis; assembly: GCA_033576535.1. NCBI lineage: Eukaryota > Metazoa > Chordata > Amphibia > Anura > Aromobatidae > Allobates > Allobates femoralis. The sequence goes on from JARQOC010000004.1 coordinate 124,787,733, forward strand.
TTGTGTGAGCTGTGTGGGTTGTGTGAGCTGTGTGTGTTGTGTGAGCTGAGTTTGTGTGTTGTGTGAGCTGTGTGTGTTGTGTGAGCTGTGTGTGTGTTGTGTGAGCTGTGTGTGTGTGTTGTGTGAGCTGTGTGTGTTGTGTGAGACTGTGTGTGTTGTGTGAGCTGTGTGTGTGTGTGTTGTGCGAGCTGTGTGTGTTGTGTGAGCTGTGTGTGTGTGTTGTGTGAGCTGTGTGTGTGTGTTGTGTGAGCTGTTTGTGTGTGTGTGTGTGAGCTGTGTGTGTGAGCTGTGTGTGTTGTGTGAGCTGTGTGTGTTGTGTGAGCTGTGTGTGTGTGTTGTGTGACTGTGTGTGTGTGTTGTGTGAGTGTGTGTGTGTGGTGTGGTTGTGTGGGCTGTGTGTGAGCTGTGTGTGAGTTGTGTGTGTGAGCTGCGTGTCTGTGTGTGAGTTTTGTGTGGGAGCTGTGTATGAGTTGCTTTGTGTGTGTGTGTGTTTAGATATCTTTTGAGTGAAGTGTGTGTATATACACTTCTGCAGCATCCATATGCTGTGTATATGATGTGTACCTGCTGAGCATCTGTTATATAACTTAGGGCCACGTCACACACACAGATATTTGTGCAGATATTGTTCGCAGATCTCTTGTTGCAGTGAAATCATGGACAAATTGTTCTATTTGTACACAGCCACAAAATGGAACAATGTGTCCATGATTTCACTGCAACCAGAGATCTGTGACCAATATCTGCACAATTATCTGTGTGTGTGACGTGGCCCTAAGACATGTATGATGTGTATGTCTGTGTGAGTATATGATGTGTATGTAATGAGCATGTGTTGTCCAGTATATCTGTGCTGTATACATGTATATATAGTGTAATTTAACCCCTTCACTACCTTTTGAAGTACATGTATGTCAAAGCTTGTATTCTCACCTTTGATACCGACTCACATGCTCAGCACGCTTCAGGTTGCAGGACTGTGTCTGCCTACAGGACCATCGCTCTGCCAGCCATTGTGTGTCTGTATGGTTGAGCCAATCCTGCCATTACCATTAATGAACCTTGTTCTGGATTCGTCCGTGTGGTCCTTGTATGTGTGTGATGGCGCTGACATACGTGTTTGAACAACTTTTTTTCTATTTCTCTGAATTAAAATATCCACTATTGTCCTCATTTCATTTTACAGGGTAGATACAAATATGTGCAAACTAGATTTATTTCTACCAATTGAAAAAAGACTTTCTGGGGGGAGGGGGGGGCACCATATTGCAGTACACCTCAGGCAGCACAGAGGCTAGGTTCACCACTGAGCACTAAGCCGGGATGAGCTCCCCTCTATGGAGCAGTGGGGATGACTTTTCACACCCAACAGGCCTGGTAGTAAGTGAGATTCATGCAGGGCATCAAAGAGAAAAGAACAGAGGAAGTGATAAACAAGGAACACCAGTGGAGCTTGAGAGGGACACTGCTCACTGCCAGAACCACCTGGTCCACTACGTTAGCTGAAAGAACTGCATTACCCTGTAAACCTGCAGACTACCGGAGTAAAGTACCCGTTCAGAGTGAGCAACCTGTCTATGTTCCTTTCTAATGATCTTTTTGTTTACCTGCCTTACATCTCGCAGCGGAGGCCGTGCTGCCCTATTCCACCATTGCTACTTCCAACACCCCGGGGACTCTGCTCTTCCTGTAGGGAGCTATGACACTTTGCTGCCGCCCATCCCCCGATGGTTCAAGCAGAGCCGGTGCCATCACCGGATCTACAGGTGCTGTCACGATTTACTTTATTTATTATTTTTCCCCTTTTCATTGTCTGCTCAAGGGCATGGACTCAGGCCCCGACCACCCGTGACATCCCCTACCAGTACGTCTGAGCTCCGAGTACCCCAAGCCCTTGGCCCCAGACACATCCACGCCCCTGACACACCTCCTGCTTTCTTCTCCTGCATGAAGCTGAAATACTGAAATAGTCTGTCCCATGAGGGGGATCAGAGTTGAGGAGCAAGATATGATTTTATAGATTTATATGCGATCTATAGATCCTAGAACTGCAGTCTACAGCTTTGCTTCATCATGTAGCAAGGCAGGAACTGTACTAAAAAGTTCTCTCTCACTGGAGTTCCCCTTTAAAACTGGACAAGTCTCAACAAGGTACATCCAGTAAGAAATGTATACCACTTAATAAATTCGGCCTATCTTATTAGTGATGTGCCTTGAGGACTGGAGTAAGAAATGCTGCCACTTTTCATAAACTTAATGGACGCCATTTTAACTCAACCCCAGCAATCCACATTTTGGCGACGGAGCTTCCCTGAAACGGACATGAAAACGGCAAAAGTCAAAAAAAAATTGCACAACTCTGTGTTGCACTAAAATGTATCAATTTTTTAAAGTATTTTTTTGCTGCTGTAAATACTTTGATTAATCGGGGCTTATACTACCTGTCTTTCACGTATTATTTTTCTGCAGAACTCTTGCAGCAGCAATGATAGTGAACATTTACAAGTAGAATGAAGCTGACAAATGATGAAATGTTATCTTCAGAGGAAACTGACAATGAGCACATGAAACAATATCACATGACGGGAAACCATGTCCTTCTATGTCTTGCTTCATCTTGTTCATTACATGGCAGAGGTGAAGTGTTTGAAAGTAAGGGTTCGCTCACATCTATAATAATAATAATAATAATATTAAATCTTTATTTATATATCGCCGACATATTCCGCAGCGCCGTACAATACAGTGGTTCGTTTACAAGCGGTCATAGGTAGCAATAAAAAATATACAATACAATAAGTAAAGTGGAGAATCAATGTAAAAAATCCAATACACTAAGCAGGGAATCAATGTAAAAGTACAATACTTAAAGCAGAAAAACAGTGTAAAAAATAGAGCAGAGAAACAATGTAAAAAATACAGTACAGTAATTAGATACAATACAATGAGCATAGACTCAATGTAAAAAATTACAATATAATAATTAAAGCAAAAATAAAGGTGGCCCTGCTCAAAAGAGCTTACAATCTACAACTAGATTGGGGTTACACAAGGTACAGGGGTTTATTACAGTGATGATCCAGGCATCTTGAGGAAGAGAGGGATAGAAATAAAGTTACATGAATGGTCACCAGACAATCTGTGTAGAGCTTTTGAATTTGGTGGGGTTTGAAGAAGAGTTATTACCAGAGAGATAGTGAATGGGCTATATACAGTACCAAGGACTATTAGGGAGGATGGCAAGCCACCATAAAAATATGTGTTTTTAGGGAGCATCTGAAGCTATGCAAATTGTGGATAGTCCTGATTTCTTTGGGTAGCGCATTCCAGAGCATTCCACATCTATACATGTACACATATATACTGTAAATACGCTGAGTGCAATCTCATAAAAACTGGTAAAACCTAGTTGTCCATTTATTCATGAATTTCTTGGAGGAATAGCGAAGGACCCTTACAACACAGAGTTAGAGCTCAAGATCCTCTTGCGTTCTTACTATATTACTTGATGCATACAATATTTTACTAAAGCGATATGTCAGGAGTGATGATAGTTTCTCTTTCAGGCTTGAGTCAAACTGCTGTATGATTCACGTGAGGATTGCATTACACTGCACAGACCACCCAGTGGCTCTCCTGATCTGAGAGCAACAGCTTCATGCATTTTTATGTAGCAGTCGTTCTCAGGTCAGGAGAGACGATGGTCAATCCGGGTATTTTGATGTGCTGCTTGCGCGACTCATATGGCCATGTGCAATGACGTAACTAGAGTCTGATGGGCCCCACTGAAAAATTTGAACCTGCATTTCCCCCTCACTATGTACATGTTGCCACCATCAACTACCCACAGCCCCCTCCCCCGCGCATGTTGAGCAGATGTATGAGCACTGTGTAGCTTTTTAAGTCCTATAATGACTTATGAATTGCCCTCTCTCCCCCTTCATGATGTATTAACATACCCCATGTATGATGATGTAAGGCAGCTTAGATGGAACGGCTCTCCGTAGGTAGAGGCTGGTTCCCCAGGGCAGTAGTGATTAGTCTATGGTGGATGTGATAATAATGGTACCTTTACACGCCGCGACGGCAGGCTGGATACATCGCGCTACTTCACGTGCACGAGCACGCTCAAACGGCTACAAACGGTGAACGCATCTCCTTTACACGCCGCGACAAGGTGCGCTACGCCACGCTACATCTATAGCTAGCTACATTGCCGGGTGTCTCAAGTAGCCAGCTGTAGCTCATTTACACACCGCTATAACCAGCTACTATGGGCGTACCTGGTGCAGCAGGGACAGCACATAGGCGTCCGTACGCTGATAGGACGAAGCAATAACATCCTGATTGGGCAGGCAACGCAGGAGGCTGAGTAATACAGCACGCTCGAGCAATTGTGTAGTGTGACTGGTCAGCTCCTTTAAATATGCCTCCCTATGCAGCGACTACCAATCGTCATGCAGCAGCTTCCACCAATGATCGCACATGGGGCGCGGTAACATGGAGCCGAGGTCACGCCTTAGCTACATTGCAGCTACAGCCCCGGGTGTCCAGAGTTCCCTTCCGTTGCCTCTTTACACGCCGATACAGCTCGCTACCATCGGCGATGTAGCCATCAGTTTTCGAGCAGAGCCCATAAACAGATGTATCTGTCGCCGGCTGTAGCGTCGCGTCTTCAGACGCCGCTACGACGGGCTACATTGACGCTACAAGCTACATTTGTAGCCTGTAGCGCGATGTATCCAGCCTGCTGTCGCGGCGTGTAAAGGTACCCTCAGGGATTGATAGTGGAGACGGGTTCAAGGAACACACACTCACGTTTCTGTAGTTTTCCAAAGCTTTACTGCAGATGTTGTAGCAGGTTATTGTCCACGGAGTCTGTACTGGGGCCGGGTTACTCCCACCCTGTCCGGGTCCTCAGCTTCCTCCTGCTGCGCTGTGTGTGTGTGGCCCTGCTGCTGCTTCTAGCTGAGCTGCTGGCACTGTCTCTCTCCTCACAGGTACCCCTTGGTTAGGCAACTTGAGTCTTCCATGTGCTGTTGACCCCACCGTGTTGCTTCGCTCTGGTACAGTGTCGATCTAGAGTCTCAACTATTCCTGGATTTACTGTGCTGTGTGTGTCAGTCACAGTCTCGGATCCGGTGTCCGTTCTGTGCGCTCCTCTGGGGCGAGTTGTGATGACACTCAGTCTCCCAGATGTGTTCCTTTGTCTTTTGTTCTCCTTCCCTCAGACCCTGGCTAGGCCTGCAATTGATGAGCAGACTGTAGAGAAGCCTGACGCAGCTCCTTTACACTACAGCTTCTCTCAGTTCTCCCAGGAACTGAAACTAAACTCTAAACTAAACTGACTTCTTCCTCTTGACCCAGAGTATATAAGGGAGCTGGTTTAGCTCCCCCTCCTGGCCCAGAGGTGCTAGTGTATTGTCAGTGTGTTGTGGGGAGGGAACCCGTGTGATGTTACTGTGGCACATTAACCCCTGGGGTGCCACATATGCTTAATGAAATATGATTTAATTATGCTAGGCAAAGTATATTGAAAACTGGTTCAGCATTGTAGAGATAAATGTAATAAAACACCGGACGTGTAATTGAACCTAAGGTTGGAATCACACGAGTGTGGCACCCCTGCGCGGGATTGCCACAGGAACCACTGGTGCAGGGAGGAATGTACACCTTGGCACACACAGCATACAACACCTTCCACCCCAGACATGGAGGGGGAGCCCAACTGGCTGTCCTTAAGCCAGATCCCCTATAAAGATCCAGGCCTGAGGGGAGGAGTCAACCAGTTAGTGTTGAAGTTAGTAGTGACGGGCAGTCCGGCTCTTTTTGATGATCCAGCTCAGTTCACCAAAAAGAGCCGGCTCTTTCGGCTCAAAAAACAACTCTTTTTTAAAATAATCCTTTGCTCCACCCTGTGATGAATACAGAACCTCCCCTGTACAGTGAGAACCTCATTCTACACCTTTGTATGTATCTAGTGAAGCAATAAAGTCTGTTTTTAGCATTATTGTTTCCTCAGATTGTCAGCTTTTCTGAACAGGGCCCTCGCTCCTCTTAATTGGTGAGAGTGCGACACCTGGTACCTTACCGATCAGCTGTTCTCATTGCTGACAGAAGCCGGATCTACTCTGTTAGGCCTCATTCACACATCAGTGTCTCCACCACTTGTGCGGTCCATGCCGACACATGCCGGAGGCACGGACATACGGGGACACATGATCCTCTATGGTCCCCTTTACACTTCCGTAATTCCGCATGGACCGTGTCGCCGTGTGGAGCACATGCATGTCCGTGTGCTCCACACGGCGACATATCCGTTTTTATGCAGAAGCACGGACCGCTTTTGCCCTGAAATGTCCATGCACACAGATGTCATCCGTGTGACATCCGTGTGCACGGACCACGGCTGAAAGTGAGAAGCCTAAAAATAAAGAATTTCATACTCGCCTCGCTCCAGCGCTGACAGTTCCTCTCTCTTCTGGTGCCGCTTATTAGTCTCATGAATATTCACTTCACTGAGCCTGAGAGCGGACCGGAAGAGAGAGGAACAGCGGCGCAGGCGGAAAGTAAGTATACGATGATAGGCTGTCCATGTGCTATCCACGGATGCACAGATAGCACACGGACAGCACACATGTGTCACATGTCCGTGACACATGGATCAAAGCCCCGCCCTCAAACGGCCTTGTCTCACATGTTTGTGATGTCATTGATGTGTGAAACAGGCCTTATACAGTTGCTCTATATTAACTCGAGTACAGAGTTCTAAAGCCAAACAACCCAATGTAAACATCACAAAATCCACTGATTGCATGTGCACAAATTTATTTCTAAACATCAGTGAAAGAGTATAAAACATAGGGAAAGTATATAAAACCAGGTACAATTATTTCAGAGGAGATGAACAGGTCACAGTCCCCAATACAGAGAGGCAAGTAAAAAAGCATCAACAATCCATGGCAAAAACAATGGGGTACACGTGTCAGTGAGTTTGGGCATTAAAGACAGGCTAGGGATGTGGTACTTTTTTACTATATTTATGGAACTGCTATGTACCCCATTGTTTTTGCCATGGATTGTTGATGCTTTTTACTTGCCTCTCTGTATTGCTGACTGTGACTTGTTCATCCCCACTGAAACAATTGTACCTGGTTTTATATACTTTCCCTATGGTTTATACTCTTTCACTGATGTTTATAAATAAATTTGTGCACATGCAATCAATGGATTTTGTGATGTTTACATTGGGTTGTTTGGCTTTAGAACTCTGTACTCGAGTTAATATATACATATTGAGTTGCTGACCTCATGAGTCCATGATGTTACCCTGTAACCTTGTCTTATACAGTTGCTCTGTCTACTGTAGTGGCTGCAGACACGTACTGCACATGTGACTCTTATGGATTTGAATAGGGGGGCAAATGTGCAGTAGATAGCCATGGCCGCTAAATAGTAGACAAAGCAGCTCGGTAAGGTAGCAGTTCCAGTTGTTACCTAGAACTGCTGACTGTCAGGAGTGCTTGGTGTCGCACTCCTACTGATCAGACATTGCTGACCTAATCCCAAATCCCAACGCCCACTTCACTGCGTGCAGCAGAACAGTGAGTCAAGGAGCCTCCTACTGCTGCCGCCCCCTCCGCCGCACCGCCCCTCGCTTCTTACCACGGCGGTGACTGCCTGCATTCCACGGTGGATGCATTTAGCAGGCTGGTTGCGCCTCCTCCACAATAGGAGTAGGCAGCACTTCCTGCTTTATGCATTCCACAGTGGAACAGGCAGTCACTACCTCCTCCTGTGTCTCAGTTTTGGCAAGGAGAACGGAGCTGCGAGGGAACCAGGAAAGGTAAGTACAGATTTATTTTTAATGAGTACATGCTGGCCATAGGATTATGGGGAGGAAGGGACTGTATGGCGAGTTGTGAGGCTGCATTATGCTATATGGAAGGCTGTGAGGCTGCATTATACTATATGGAGGGCTGTGAAGCAGTATTATACAATATGGAGCCCTATAGGGGTGCATTATGCTATTAGGAGGGGAGGGCTGTGGGGGTCCATTATGCTATACCAAGGACTATGGGGGTGAATTATGCTGTACAGAGGACTATCGGGGTACATTATACTATATGGAGGGCTATGGGGATGCATTATACTATATAGAGGGATAAGAAGCTGTATTATACTATATAGAGGGATATGAAGCTGCATTATACTATGTGGAGGACTATAGGGGGTGCATTGTACTATATGGAGGTCTGTGAAGCTGTATTATACTATATGGAGGGCTATGGGGGGTGCATTATGCTATATGAAGAAGTATGAGGCTGAATTATATTATATAGAGGACTAAGAGGTGCATTATAATATATGGAGGGATGTGAGGCTGCATTATACTATATGGAGTAATATGAGGCTGCATTATTCTGTATGGCGGGCTTTGAGGCAACATTATACTATATATAGGATAATTGGGGTGCATTATATTTTGATTACTGTGGGGGATTATGGGATGCATTATAATACATAGATGACTATGATAGTACATTGTAATATATGGAGGAATATGGGGATGCATTATAATAATTGGAGGACTATGGTGGTGGGAGGGGAAAGACCATACATACCAGGATAAGGGACATCTATATACAGGGCCCATACATCTGACCAATGTGTCTGTGCACAGAGTGTGAGAGGTGGAGGGGGAAGCCAGGTCTAAATTTCGCATCCTGGCTTATCAGACTCTAGTTATGCCACTGACAATAAGGAAGCAATACAAAAAAAAGTGTTTTATAGATGTGTGGAGAAGTCAGATCTGTTTACATCTAAAATACATTCAAATTCTAGGGAGCAATGACCTTGGGTTTCACTGTGTTTGAGTGCTTTAACTGGTGCCCGCAGTGTTATCCTCCGCTGGTCTCCACAAGGTCAGTGGGTGCTTTGTGATGTACATCTAAGATTAACATGATTTGTTATGACTATTAAAATAGAAAGAAAGTCTTAACTGCTAGAATTGGGTGTTTTTTGGTTGCACCACAAATCCACAGAAATAAAGAAGATAATCAATATCTTGTAAATAGTAAGTACACCAAATGAGTACAAAAAATATATTGTGGGCTCACACACACACACAGCCACATACACGCACAGCCACACACACACACAGACACACACAGACACACCCACATGCACATGCACACAGACACACACCCACACACAGACACACACACACACAGCCACACATACACATACACACACAGGCACACACACAGCCACACAAACACACATACACAAAGCCACACACACATGCACACACATACACACACACACACACAACCATACTTACACACACAAACACATATACATACACACACACAGACACACACACAGCCACTCACACAAACACATACACAAAGCCACAGACACACACACACACACACACACAGCCACTCACACACACACATGGACACATACACAGACACACTCACAAACACACACAGACACACACAGCCACACAGCACACACACACAAGCCACACAGACACATACACACACACACACACACACACACACACACACACAGTGCCTCCACTAACCATTGAAGAGTTGGAGACAGAACATTTTGTCAATGATTTTCTCTTTTTTTTATACCAGAAAAAAAAACCCTAAAGGGCCTGTCACACGCGTCAATATCGCCTGCACGATATCGGCTGCACGTGACGTTGCAGCGATATTGACGCGTGTGACATAGTGAATCAACCAGCGATAAATCGCTGGTTGATGATCGCCAGGTTTTAGAATCAGTCCTAAAACCTGGCGATTGTCGCCCGGTGGACACGCAGCATCGCTGCGTGTGACACCGGGACTAGCGATATTCCAGCTCCCAGCGCCTCTCAGAAGCGCTGGGAGCTGGTATCCAAGGTACACTGCGGGTAACTAGGCAGCGCGCGCTGCCTAGATACCCGACTGTGTACCTTAGTTACCAGCCTCCTCCGCTCACCCGGTGAGCGGAGGAGGCTGGTAACTAAGGTACACGTCGGGTAACTAGGCAGCGCGCGCTGCCTAGATACCCGACTGTGTACCTTAGTTACCAGCCTCCTCCGCTCACCGGGTGAGCGGAGGAGGCTGGTAACTAAGGTACACGTCGGGTATCTAGGCAGCGCGCGCTGCCTAGTTACCCGCAGTGTACCTTGGAGACCAGGCTGCTCCCGCTTCCAGCAGGCTGGCAGCGGGAGCAGGACATCGTGGAAACGATATTTAAATCGTTTCCATGATGTCACTGGTCAATTGATCGCTGGTGAGTCTGTCTGTGTGACAGCTCACCAGCAATCAGCCGTCAATGTCGTCAGCGATCAGATCGCTGACGACATTGACGCGTGTGACAGGACCTTAAGGGGTTAAACACATGCATGTCAGGTAGGCAGTCTGCTCCAACTTAATCCTAGCACGTCATTCATTGGTAGTCATGTGCCCACTGCCCTAAGGAAGAAACAATGTGTGTGTATAGCTTTAATTGGGAGATGATGCTTCCCAGCCATGCATTTGTTTACACTTCCATGTTTACACTTCCACTAACTCCTGACTGACTGCTTCTCCCAGACCCAGTGTAACAACACTCAGGCTTCATTAAGCTGGGAGCAGAGAGAAAAAAAAATCGTCTCTCTGGCGCGGCTCTGGCTGGCTCTCTGGCTCGGCTCTCTTTGAAGAGCCGGCTCTTATCATTCACTTGAAAGAGCCGGAGCCGGCTCAATGTGTCGGCTCGTTCGCGAATGACACATCACCAGAAGTGAGTTCCAGCCGGACAGTACAGTGGAAGGACTGAAAGGAGCTGGTTGCTGGGACCAAGCCAGGCCCAGAACCAAGAAACTTGACCCAGCTGTGCTGCACCCTAGGGAGAGGGACGGAGGCCAGTGGGAGTAGGAAGAAGGGAAAAGATCTGAGAGCCCTTTAGCTACCCAAACACTGGAGTTTGAAACTGCTAACAATCTATTATAGCAGGAAACGCCCGGACACACCAGGAGGATCTAGTCCCCCTGAAGTAAGGAACAGAAGACACCAAACCTGACCAAGCATAGGACCAGGGACCTAAGCAGAGAATAGGGATCCTACAGAAAGGTCCTCATTGTCGATTGTGGAACAGCACCCTGATGGTGGGGTTACACGTAGCGATATCGTCCCGATATCGCTATACAACGGCGCAGGAGCGCGCATTTTTAGTGCGCTTTTCCCGATATCGCATCGGCGGTTTACATGTTGCGATATCAGGAAACAACGTCCCTACGATGTGTACGCCCACCAACCCAGTAACGACCATTTAACATGGGAGTTAATGGGTAGCGTCGGCGTACACATCGGAGTTGGATGTTTACACGCAACGATCCGGCTCCAACAGGCATCCGATATCGGGCAGTTGAATAGCACGCTCATTCGACCCCCGATATCGGATTACCATCGTTCCTGCATCATATTGTACCTTCAAACAGTACGATGCAGGAACGATATCGGGTCCAACTCACGAACCACGTGACTTTTTGTCGGAGTTGGACGCCGATATCGCGGCGTGTAAACCCACCATTAGAGGGAGAAAGAGTGGCAGGTTCAGCTACAGGCAGAGCTTACCCCAATTACCGCACACGCTAATAGAGGAGGCCTCACAACTCTCCAAGGTGAACGTCCCAAGCTGCACTGAAACCTGGTTACCCTCTTTGACCGTGCCTGTTACCGGACATCAGGGTCATTCCATGTCACGTGATCCAAAAATGAATATTTTTTTTCCCTGACGTCCTCAGATTTTTAAAAAAAAATTTTCTATATGAAGAACAACTTTATCTAATTACAAAAAAAAAGTTTTGAATTTTTTTCTTTATCAGTTAATTTTTTACAGATTTTTAAAGTTTTAAAAAAGTGCGAATTTTGGCTTGGTATGGCTTTACATTTTCTATCATATCTCGGGCTAGAAATAAGATAGAGAAACAAAATAAACACCGTTCTACTCAGAACTGTCCAGGCTTTCATCAGATATGTCACAAGAGGATCTTTGTTAATATTTTACCCATGTGATCGCAAGCGCAAAACTTTAAAACGCATTTCTGAAAAATTGGCGCGCTTTAAATATTTCAAAAACTGCCCATGTGTCTGCTTTGCTCTTAGCCACATCTGTACCAAATTTCAAGTTGGGATCGCAATGGGATCATATTTTAACATATTTTACTAGTAATAGTGTCAATGGGTCATTCCATATCAAGTGATCTAAATATGAATATTTTTTTTTACCTGACGTCTTTAGATTTTTTTATTTTTTTTCCTTTATGAAGTACTACTTTAGTTAATTCCAAATTAAAAGTTTGGAATTTTTTTCTTCATCAGTTAATTTTTTACAGATTTTTAAAGTTTAAAAAAAGGGTGAATTTTGGCCTGGTATGACTTTACATTTTTTTTATCTCAGGCTAGAAATAAGATAATGAAGTGGGAGAGGCATCATTTTACTCAGAACGGTAACAGCTTTCATTTGAGATGTTACAAGACTATATTTCTTTATATCAAATTCAAACTATTGACGGGCAATTGTGAAAAAATGACTGATTGTGTTCTTGGTGATTTTTGAATTGACACTACAATAGTTAAATATTTTGCACTTAGGTCCAATGAATGCGTCCATGGAGTCAAGCTGGGACAGAGTCATCACAAATTAGCCTTATTTGCAGATGACCTGCTACTTTACATCTCCCAGCCCCTGGTCTCCATCCCTTCGGTCTTAATGGAGTTTGAACGGTTCGGACAATTGAGCAACTTTAAAGTGAATTGCTCCAAAACCGAGGCACTCAATATTTCTTTGCCTGGAGAATTGGTTTCTCATCTATCTAAACAGTTCCCATTTAAATGGAAAGTAGAAGCCATTAAGTACTTGGGAGTCCTTATACCAAAAGATCTTAAACAAATATTCAATTTAAATTATCAACCCCTTTTGACTAACGCGGAATCGGCATTTACCTCCTATAGACAATTAAAGCTATCCTGGTTCGGGAGAATAAACGTAGTCAAGATGGATGTCTTGCCCCGACTCTTATATACTTTTCAGACAGTTCCTGTTCTATTGGATAGAGGCTTCCTCTCCAAAATGCAATCTATGATCCTTAGATTTGTCTGGGGGGGCAAGAGGTCCAGATTGCGAATGAATATCCTATCCTTGCCCAAGACCAGAGGAGGGGTTGGACTACCCAACATACGAGCGTACTTTGTGGCTTCCTCTCTTGTTAGAGCTCTAGATTGGCATTATCATGCGTCCTCCAAGAAATGGGTAGGGGTGGAGCAAGAGGGTTTGGGGATTCCGCTGAAGCACCTGCTTTGGATTTCCCCTAAAGACTCCACAGACCTAGTACCTTTGACAGACATGACCAGAAACACCTTGAAGGTATGGCACTTAGTGACGAAAACCCTCCGCTTAAACGACAGACTTAGCCCTTTGACTCCCCTTTTTTCCAACCCATCTTTCCCACCCAGATTTGACAGGCAGAGATTTTTATGTTGGCGGATTGTGGATGACACCCGAGTAGGACAGACTCTGTCCAGTGGTGGTTTGCCCCCGATGGCAGAGCTACAACTCAAAGAACCTACGAGACCTCTTAAGTGATTCGAATTTCTCCAATACAGAGCATACTTATATTCAGCTGACCACTCTTGCAGGGTAAGATTGACGCCCAACGTATTGGAGAGGCTATTCCAACTGGAGGCTCCACCGAGGCGCAAAATATCAGTTCTATACCAGGCCTTAGGGTCCATGAGAGAGCAGGGCGCCCTTTACTTCCAACGTGCTTGGGAGAGGGAATTGGGGTGTAGCATTTCAGAAGCTAATTGGCAGAAATGCTTTATATTTACTCACTCACTAGCTAGCGCTTGTTCTGCACAAGAAAGAAGCTATAAGCTGCTCACTAGATGGTACTTGTGCCCGACGACACTCCGGAACATGTTCCCTGGAACCCCTGATACCTGCTGGCACTGTGGGGAAGAGAAGGGTACAATGATACACATTTGGTGGAGTTGTGGGAAAATCCGGCGGGTCTGGTCTGAGGTTTTCAATGCATACGCCCGGATAACAGGTAAACAAGCCGAATGCTGCCCAGAATCGGCAATGTTATCCATCTTTCCAGGTCCTATTGGGCTACAGAAGAGGGATATTCTCCGCTTTTGCATCTCGGCTGCTCGTGCTGTGATCCCGAGGTTCTGGAAATCAAGCCGGGCTCCATCTCTACTTGATTGGTTCAAAGAATTGATGGACATATATCGAATGGAGGAGCTCGCAGCTGATGCGTCGGGATCTCAGAACAAATTCTTAGGGATTTGGGTTGAATGGATTCTTTTTCACGACTCTGCAGAATTTAGGAGTATCTTTTCCAGCACAGATAATATGGCTCGACCTCTGGCTGATGGGGAGCCAGTGGGATGAGTACCCTTTCTCCTTCCCATACCTCACCCGTCCCCCCCTCCTTTTTTTCTTTTTTTCTTACGTGGCTTTTCTTTCCCAGTACAACTTTTTCTAATGGTTTTTGTTTCTCTTCTCTCTCTCTTCTTTTCTATCTCTCTTTTCTTCCCATCTGATACATTCAGTCTAGGTATTTCCTTTCTACACCTATACCTTCAGAATTCTAGTGAACATTAGACAGGTATCGGAAACTCTGAGCTGTGAGTAGATCATTAATATTTCGGCCTTCCTTTCCGGTACACCAGTCGATAGACTATTCCAACTAGGCCTCAACGGGTAATGACCCACTTACGTGGTCAACCTGTTAGAAGGGGCCAAGTGATAAAAATCATTCTGCTGGGGCTGCTTGTCCCCTTGACATCAGAACATCTCAAAACCCTGAGAAAGGCTGTATACTTGAGTGTTTGGAATTATATTTAGATTGTAGTATATATTGCACCAGAGATAAGCGCAAAAGTAAATTTGCAGCTTATCTTAAAGTTACTAATAACTTTCTGAATTCTCTTTTTGTATATTTTATATGTCTCAAGATTTTGTTAAAAGATTGAATGTATGTCTTTCATATGTTTTTTCATAATTTAATAAAAATGAGATTAACCATAGTTAAATATTTTAAAATATGATCCCATCACGTCAAATTCATTGGTAGTCATGTGCCCACTGCCTAAGGGAAAGAAATAATGTGTGTGTTTAGCTTTAATTGCCGAAGATCGATGCTTCCCATGCCCAACTGCCATTGTGTTATACAACTTCCATTGTTTACACTTCACTATACTCCCTGAACTTGCCTGCTTCTCCAGACACCCAGTGTAACAAAACACTCAAGCGTTCATTTAAGTGGCGAAGGGGTGTGGGGAGGGGGTATGCCGAGCAAGCGTAGAAGAAAAAAAATCTGATCTCTCTTGACATCGTAGAAGCCGGCTCCTGGCTGGTCTCTCTGAGCTCGGCTCTACTTTGAAGAGACCGAGACCTATCTTTCATTCACTTGAAACAGTGAGCAGGCGCCGCTCACATGTGTCGGCACGTATCTGTCGACATGAACACCACTCACAGAAGTAAGATGTATCAGCCCGCGCACACGTACAGTGGAAGGATGAAAGGAGCTGGTTTGCTGGGGACCTAGCCAGCGCCGCAGAACAAGAATCTTAGACACTAGCGCCAATATCCCTCGCTGCACACCCTAGGGATGACGGATAGTCGCCGAGGCCGAGCTAGGTAGAGTATCATGTTTACGCTAAGAAGAAGGGAAAAGCATCTAGGAGAGCCCTTTAGCCTACCCCAACAACACTGGGAGTTTGATTTGATAAGCTGCTGAACAATCTATTATAGTCAGAACGCTCAAGCCGCCTTCCAGAGACACATCAGGAGCGATATTCGTCCGCCCTGATAGTAACGAACAGAAGACACCAAACAATGACCACGAAGCATTAGCGACCAAGGACCCTAGCAAGCGAATAGCCGGCTTACAGAAAGGTCCCTCATTGTCGATCTGTGGGAACAGCACCCCTGATTGGCGTGTGCTTTGGTGTGGCTTTCTCCCCCCCCGCTCCCCCCCCCCCATCCCCAATATATTGGGGTTACACGTAGCGATAATCTGTCATCCGACCACATTCGAATACTCAGCTTTACTACAGGCGTGCTTAAGGAGAAGCCGCGCTATTTTTTCACTACAAGTGCCACCGCTTTTCTCGATATCGCGAATCGTGTGCGCGTTTTACATGTTCGCCGATTATCTAGGCGAACAAAGTGTCCCCTACGATGTAGTAAGCCCCCAACCAACCCAGATAACGACCATTTAACATGGGAGTTAATGGGTAGGTCGGAGTACACTTCGGCAGTCTGTGGATGTTTACACGCAACGATCGGCTCCAACAGCCATTTCCGGATATCTGCCGGCAAGTGATATAGCACGACTCTTCGACCCCCGAAATATCGGAATTTACACATCGTTCATGCATCACATATTGTACCTTCAAACAGGTCGATGATAGGAACGTTATAGGGTCAAACTCACGAACCACGTTGACTTTTTGTCGGAGTTGGACGCCGATATCGCGGCGTGTAAACCCACAATTAGAGGGAGAAAGAGTGCAGTTTCAGCTACAGGCAGAGCTTACCCCAAATTAGCAACGCTAATATAGAGGAGGGCCTCACAAACTCTCCAAGCGTGAACGTCCACAGCTGCACTGAAACCTGGTTACCCTCTTTGACCGTTGCCTGTTACCGAGACATCAGGGTCTCATTCCATGTCACGTGATCCCCAAAATGAATATTGTTTTCCATGACGTCTCAGATTTTTAAAAAAAATTTTCTATATGAAGAAAACAACCTTTAGTCTAATTACAAAAAAAAAAGTTTTGAATTTTTTTCTTTATCAGTTAATTTTTTACAGATTTTAAAGTTTTAAAAAAGTGCGAATTTTGGCTTGGTATGGCTTTACATTTTCTATCATATCTCGGGCTAGAAATAAGATAGAGAAACAAAATAAACACCGTTCTACTCAGAACTGTCCAGGCTTTCATCAGATATGTCACAAGAGGATCTTTGTTAATATTTTACCCATGTGATCGCAAGCGAAAAAACTTTAAAACGCATTTCTGAAAAATTGGCGCGCTTTAAATATTTCAAAAACTGCCCATGTGTCTGCTTTGCTCTTAGCCACATCTGTACCAAATTTCAAGTTGGGATCGCAATGGGATCATATTTTAACATATTTTACTAGTAATAGTGTCAATGGTCATTCCATATCAAGTGATCTAAATATGAATATTTTTTTTTACCTGACGTCTTTAGATTTTTTTATTTTTTTTTCCTTTATGAAGTACTACTTTAGTTAATTCCAAATTAAAAGTTTGGAATTTTTTTCTTCATCAGTTAATTTTTTACAGATTTTTAAAGTTTAAAAAAAGGGTGAATTTTGGCCTGGTATGACTTTACATTTTTTTTATCTCAGGCTAGAAATAAGATAATGAAGTGGGAGAGGCATCATTTTACTCAGAACGGTAACAGCTTTCATTTGAGATGTTACAAGACTATATTTCTTTATATCAAATTCAAACTATTGACGGGCAATTGTGAAAAAATGACTGATTGTGTTCTTGGTGATTTTTGAATTGACACTACAATAGTTAAATATTTTGCACTTAGGTCCAATGAATGCGTCCATGGAGTCAAGCTGGGACAGAGTCATCACAAATTAGCCTTATTTGCAGATGACCTGCTACTTTACATCTCCCAGCCCCTGGTCTCCATCCCTTCGGTCTTAATGGAGTTTGAACGGTTCGGACAATTGAGCAACTTTAAAGTGAATTGCTCCAAAACGAGGCACTCAATATTTCTTTGCCTGGAGAATTGGTTTCTCATCTATCTAAACAGTTCCCATTTAAATGGAAAGTAGAAGCCATTAAGTACTTGGGAGTCCTTATACCAAAAGATCTTAAACAAATATTCAATTTAAATTATCAACCCCTTTTGACTAACGCGGAATCGGCATTTACCTCCTATAGACAATTAAAGCTATCCTGGTTCGGGAGAATAAACGTAGTCAAGATGGATGTCTTGCCCCGACTCTTATATACTTTTCAGACAGTTCCTGTTCTATTGGATAGAGGCTTCCTCTCCAAAATGCAATCTATGATCCTTAGATTTGTCTGGGGGGGCAAGAGGTCCAGATTGCGAATGAATATCCTATCCTTGCCCAAGACCAGAGGAGGGGTTGGACTACCCAACATACGAGCGTACTTTGTGGCTTCCTCTCTTGTTAGAGCTCTAGATTGGCATTATCATGCGTCCTCCAAGAAATGGGTAGGGGTGGAGCAAGAGGGTTTGGGGATTCCGCTGAAGCACCTGCTTTGGATTTCCCCTAAAGACTCCACAGACCTAGTACCTTTGACAGACATGACCAGAAACACCTTGAAGGTATGGCACTTAGTGACGAAAACCCTCCGCTTAAACGACAGACTTAGCCCTTTGACTCCCCTTTTTTCCAACCCATCTTTCCCACCCAGATTTGACAGGCAGAGATTTTTATGTTGGCGGATTGTGGATGACACCCGAGTAGGACAGACTCTGTCCAGTGGTGGTTTGCCCCCGATGGCAGAGCTACAACTCAAAGAACCTACGAGACCTCTTAAGTGATTCGAATTTCTCCAATACAGAGCATACTTATATTCAGCTGACCACTCTTGCAGGGTAAGATTGACGCCCAACGTATTGGAGAGGCTATTCCAACTGGAGGCTCCACCGAGGCGCAAAATATCAGTTCTATACCAGGCCTTAGGGTCCATGAGAGAGCAGGGCGCCCTTTACTTCCAACGTGCTTGGGAGAGGGAATTGGGGTGTAGCATTTCAGAAGCTAATTGGCAGAAATGCTTTATATTTACTCACTCACTAGCTAGCGCTTGTTCTGCACAAGAAAGAAGCTATAAGCTGCTCACTAGATGGTACTTGTGCCCGACGACACTCCGGAACATGTTCCCTGGAACCCCTGATACCTGCTGGCACTGTGGGGAAGAGAAGGGTACAATGATACACATTTGGTGGAGTTGTGGGAAAATCCGGCGGGTCTGGTCTGAGGTTTTCAATGCATACGCCCGGATAACAGGTAAACAAGCCGAATGCTGCCCAGAATCGGCAATGTTATCCATCTTTCCAGGTCCTATTGGGCTACAGAAGAGGGATATTCTCCGCTTTTGCATCTCGGCTGCTCGTGCTGTGATCCCGAGGTTCTGGAAATCAAGCCGGGCTCCATCTCTACTTGATTGGTTCAAAGAATTGATGGACATATATCGAATGGAGGAGCTCGCAGCTGATGCGTCGGGATCTCAGAACAAATTCTTAGGGATTTGGGTTGAATGGATTCTTTTTCACGACTCTGCAGAATTTAGGAGTATCTTTTCCAGCACAGATAATATGGCTCGACCTCTGGCTGATGGGGAGCCAGTGGGATGAGTACCCTTTCTCCTTCCCATACCTCACCCGTCCCCCCCTCCTTTTTTTCTTTTTTTCTTACGTGGCTTTTCTTTCCCAGTACAACTTTTTCTAATGGTTTTTGTTTCTCTTCTCTCTCTCTTCTTTTCTATCTCTCTTTTCTTCCCATCTGATACATTCAGTCTAGGTATTTCCTTTCTACACCTATACCTTCAGAATTCTAGTGAACATTAGACAGGTATCGGAAACTCTGAGCTGTGAGTAGATCATTAATATTTCGGCCTTCCTTTCCGGTACACCAGTCGATAGACTATTCCAACTAGGCCTCAACGGGTAATGACCCACTTACGTGGTCAACCTGTTAGAAGGGGCCAAGTGATAAAAATCATTCTGCTGGGGCTGCTTGTCCCCTTGACATCAGAACATCTCAAAACCCTGAGAAAGGCTGTATACTTGAGTGTTTGGAATTATATTTAGATTGTAGTATATATTGCACCAGAGATAAGCGCAAAAGTAAATTTGCAGCTTATCTTAAAGTTACTAATAACTTTCTGAATTCTCTTTTTGTATATTTTATATGTCTCAAGATTTTGTTAAAAGATTGAATGTATGTCTTTCATATGTTTTTTCATAATTTAATAAAAATGAGATTAACCATAGTTAAATATTTTAAAATATGATCCCATCACGATCCCAACTTGAAATTTGGTACAGATGTGGCTAAGAGCATAAAAGACACATGGGCAGTTTTGGAAAATTTTTATTAAAACGTTTTTTTCGGAAATGCGTTTCAAAATGTTGTGTTTGCATTCGCATGGGTAAAAAATTAAAATGAACAAATATACTCTTGTGACATATCTGGTGAAAGCCTGGACAGTTCTGAGTAGAATGGTGTTTATTTTGTTTCTCTATCTTATTTGTAGCCCGAGATAAAAAAATGTAAAGTCATACCAGGCCAAAATTCACCCTTTTTTTAAACTTTAAAAATCTGTAAAAAATTAACTGATGAAGAAAAAAATTCCAAACTTTTAATTTGTAAGTAACTAAAGTAGTACTTCATAAAGGAAAAAAAAAAAA
Source organism: Allobates femoralis (assembly GCA_033576535.1). Taxonomy (NCBI): domain Eukaryota; kingdom Metazoa; phylum Chordata; class Amphibia; order Anura; family Aromobatidae; genus Allobates; species Allobates femoralis. The sequence continues at coordinate 124,808,214 of JARQOC010000004.1, forward strand.
AAAAATCTAAAGACGTCAGGTAAAAAAAAATATTCATATTTAGATCACTTGATATGGAATGACCCATTGACGCTATTAATAGTAAAATATGTTAAAATATGATCCCATTGCGATCCCAACTTGAAATTTGGTAAAGATGTGGCTAAGAGCAAAGCAGACACATGGGCAGTTTTTGAAATATTTAAAGCGCGCCGATTTTTCGGAAATACGTTTTAAAGTTTTGCGCTTGCGATCACATGGGTAAAATATTAACAAAGATCCTCTTGTGACATATCTGGTGAAAGCCTGTATAGTTCTGAGTAGAATGGTGTTTATTTTGTCTCTCTATCTTATTCCTAGCCTGAGTTATGAGGAGAAACGTAAAGGCAGGCAACAGCGAAATTCACACTTTTTCCGAACTTTGAAAATCATTTAAAAAAAAAAAAAATTTTTTTTTAAATTTTTCTCTTCACATTTTGCATTGTCTGACATGCTATTATCAAATAACAAAATCTCAAAAGAATTAAAAATATAGAGGTAATATTCATTGGTTCACTTGACATGGAATGACCCATCAGTAAAAAGATACTGAAACAAAGACAATTGTGTGTGTGTGCCTGCTTCCCCGCCGCCTGCAGCGTTCACAGTAGAACCGCTACTACTACTCCCCTCAGCCACCCCGCTGCGCTGAGGTAAAACTCCACCTGTGGGTAGCTGTACTACCAAAGCTGCATTCCCATCACCTCAGCGGCCGGCCGCAGCGCTGGTAACCCTATTACCAGGTACCACAGGTGGTGTCATAATACCATTTCCCCCATCATTGTCACCCCCACCCCTGCCACTGAGGGTCCAGGGCACGAAACCGGGAACCGACCAGCCGTGATCCCCCACCGAAGTAACCACCTGTCCCGGTATCCGAGTACCCCCTACCCTGTCGACCGGATCACGAGCGTATGCTCACATTGCCCTCAGCTGAATATCAGGCAATGATGCTGCTCAGATCTGCAATATTTTCCTCTGCCCTAATCAGATGAAGGGAAAAAATCACAGCATGCTGCGATTGTCAGCGACTCTCGGATCACTCACACCTATACAAGTCTATTGATGTGATTGGATTTACAAAGAGAATGGCAATGGAGCAGATGGAGAGATTAATCTCTCTGTCCTTCAATCCATTGGCAGGATCACATTACAGTAAATGAAAATTGGTCACATTCCCAGCCAAGCCTAAGCTGAGCTACCAAAGTACTAGAAAATATAGAAAATAACATCTATTTAAAATGACTCTCTGGGTGACAGCGGGAAGTAATTATATGCAGCAGCAGAAAATTATTTCCAATACCGGTTACCAAATGGAAAATGAGAACAGCTGCTTCATAACATATGAACAGGCTTCAGGAGTCCCAGGGATCTTCACACTCCTGGAAAGGGGGAGCAAGACTTTGGGAGTAGGTTGGATTCTTCAACTGACAATGGATATTTACACCAATGAAGGGAAAGGAAAAACAACAACTTACATTATTGCCCTCGTTGGGAGTAACAACTGCAGGGATCTTCATTTGATACAGGTGCCATTTACATCATCTGTCAAACATTAAAAGGGTCTTCCAAGATTAGGTAATTAATATATGATCCATGGGGGTTCGACACCTCCACAATCAGCTGCAACAGCTCCAGCAGTTTTAGAATATATACTGGGGAGCAGATGCTAAAGTGTAACGTTCTGCTCCATACGCTGTGGGATACCAGCTGATGATGGTTGTGCAAGAGGTCAGATCTCTGCAGACTTCATAGTCATCAGGTCATCAATGACAAAATAGTAGAAAACTTATTTAATGCAGAGAAAAGTGGACAATTAGCGTATGGCCACAGTGTTTTTTTTAAGATTTTTTGTGTTGACAGGAAAATCAAAGGTCCGTATTTTACATCAGTATCTGTAAGCCAAAAAAATCAGGAGTGGAACAAAGTGTAATCGCAACGTGCACCTGTGGCGCCCTGCTCAAATAGGTAACCACAGACTCCCCTACAGCACGGAGGGGTTTCCACAGTGGGTACACAGACACAAACAACACCTTCCACCCCGGCAGTAGGGGGAGCTCAACTTGCTGCCTTTAGGCAAGATCCCCTATAAATACTGGTACTGGGGGCGGAGTTAGTTAGTGAGTGTGCAGACGCTACAAGAGCTGTGAAGACGTACTGGTGGTCGGTGCTGCATTAGTCCCAAGCCAGTGATCCTGAACAGCCTTCGAGTAGTCCTACAAGACCTCAAGAGTGGGATCAGAAGACGAGGAGAAAGGAAAGAACAGAGTGAGAACCGAGGAGCCAGCGTTAGGCTTACCCAACAGCACACAGGACACCGGAGTCCGAGTCTACTGGAGAGCACCTGGCCCAGTAGAGAACACCGGTCTGCTGTGGAGACTTAAGTCTCCCAGGCACCTGCGCAGTCACTAATCCGGGAGCCAGGCACCGCATAAAGAGGAACGGCAGCAGTCCATTGAGGGTTTCCCGATGACAGCACAGGTGGCAAGAGAGCAGAGGAGGCCAGCCAAGTTTCACACAGGGCAGGGGCTTCACACACACGGGAAAAGAGACAAGGAGGCCTTATACCCACTCGCTGTGGAGACCCAGAAGTGCATCTTGAACACCCGGCAGTGCCCTGGACGTTTACCTGCAACTACTCCAGTAAAAGGTAAAGAAATGACCAGCAGTGTGTTGTCAGTTCCTTACCCGCGCCCCTGCCATCCACAGAGACTGTCCCATTATCCAAAGCCCGGCCAAATATCTGCTCCATCCCTCATCATCTTCACCAAATACCCCAGGATCCAGCTCCGCCTGTGGGAGCTTCAACACCTAGCTGCTCGTCCATCATCCCTGGAAGCCCCACTTAGCGCTGGTGCAGTCACCAGATACCACAGGTGGCGTCACGATAAGCTTAGAAACATTTATTGCCATTTCAACTACCCCTTTTTAGTTGACCACCAGAGCCACGGGTCTGGGCAGGCCACCAGTGACATCCCTACCGTACCAGAGGGCCCAGATACCGAGTCCCCATACCCTGGGCTAGTCAATTTCTGGCGTCACGAACAGGATCCCATGCTACCGGGTACTGTGTGCCGTATTTAAGACTGTAATTTGTGACTGTTAAACTGAGCCGCCATTACTGCACCGCATAGCGGGAAGAAAGGGGGCGTGATGGCTTACAGAGCATGAAACCAAAACACGCCCCTCGCTCTGCTGAACATTTCCGAGGTGCAGCAGCTTAATCCGAATTCACGAACTCTTAACTCCCTGCCTACGGGGTTCAAAAACTGTTTAACTGTTTAAAGACTGGTCGTGATTCACTAGGGGAGCCCCGAAAATATCCACCTCGTCAAGCGATGACGGCAGCACATTTGCTGACCCTGAGAATCACCCAGAAGCGACCATGGCTGCCTTCAAAAGAAAGATATGCGGCATGTTGGACATGTATGCAATGACTGGTCAGCAGCGCGCAGCTGTTGTATTGGGACAGTTAACCGGTGCAGCAGAAAGAGAGGCTGAATCCTGGTCCACCGCTGAACAGGGATCAGTGGCTGTAATCTTGATAAACCAAAAGTTGCTTTTGAGGACTGTAAAGAGGCTGACATAAGAATGCACTTCTATCATTGTTGCCAAAAGCTGGAGGATGATATCCGGACCTAAGCCTGGTGCCTACAGGAGGCAGAGCAAGCTCTGAAGCAAGTCAACCCTGCTAGTGTCGCCGATGAAAATAAACTATGGACTGAGCACTTTACCTGGGGGCTACTATCACCAGAGGACAACAAAACCTTGCGCTGGTGGTCCCTAAGCCACCCGGACACTGATTTCAATACGTTAAAGGACATGGCCATAAAGGAGTTACAGCCAAAGGAGACTCCTGAAGCTGCCATCCGGCAGTGGTGCAGTGCCAAGGCTCCGGCTACGACATCAGTACCCGTGCCTGCAGCTGAAAGCTGTGTTCAGGCCACTAACTCCGACAGGATTGACTCCTTGTGCTTGGAGGTGCGCCAGCTGGGCAAGAGCCTAGCCACAGTTATAATAGAGGGGAAGAAAGCGCACTACAGGGTCTTATCTCAATTGTATCTAGTCAATTTTCTATATGGATCCACTCACCTGGTTTGGTTGTGTGGGACACAACAACCATATGCACATCCGAGTAAAATCCACAGCATCCACAGAACTGCAGCAATCCACCGGTATAGCAGATCATATATAGAAGGAGAAAGAAAAAAACGGCTTGACAATCGTGCTGTCTTCAAAGATAATAAATCCACGTTTCCATGGACTCCGAGCAACTCTTTATTCCACTGTAAACTCTACGCGTTTCGTGTACACACTGTACACTTCTTCAGGAGTTGAAGTTCTCCTTTTATATATAGCCACAGTCATGGAAGCCCTACAGCTGCAACAGGGGCCAAAGCCACAGCCTAAACCTCAACCTCTAATCCAGCTTGCTGACAGCCCGGAGGACGTCCCGTGGATTAGAGGAAGGAAAACCGCGTCGCCCAGAGGAAGGACCACCGATCGTTACAGCTACACAGGGCAACCCATCTGTCACTGCTGCAACAAGACTGGCCACATCGCACAATAGTGTCCTTTAAACGAGCAAACCCTGGGGGCCGGGGACGAACCTCAGGAGTAGCTCGACAGGGGCCAGCCGACTGGTATGATACCTACATCGGACAGCGACCATTCCTGTCTATCATACTAGATGGCATCTCGACACCTGCTTTATTGGACACCAGGTCACAAGTGACTACTATCCCTGATATCCTTTATAAGCAATTCTGGTCATGTAATGAACTTAAGCCACCCGAACCTTAATATTTATGCTTCTAATAGTGAACCACTTACTATAGTGGTAGCAGTGGCGTAACTTCAGCCCAGGGGCCCCGATGCAAACACTCCAATGGGGCCCCCAATTATTGCAAATCTTTAATAGTATTAGCCTTTTTCTATAGGCCAAAGGGACTTCTGGGGCCCCCCTAGGCTGCAGGGCCCGGGTGCGATCGCAACCCCTGCACCTATTGTAGTTACACCCCTGAGTGGCAGTTAGAGAAGTACCCATAAAAGTGGGGAGGGTGGAGTTACAAGACCAGGGATTATTGTGGTGGAAGATAATCCCAATAACTGGGATCCATACATTATCCTCAGTACAAATGATGTTAGCAATTGCATGGATGAAGTGTTGTTCTTGCTTCAACAGATTGCAGACACTGCCAAACCTGGGCAGAAGAAGGTTCTTCAGAGAGAGATAAGAGCCCTCCTGCACCAGCAACAGGTAAAAGTTACAGGTGATGAAATTGGTACTGTACGGGTAACAGACCTGCTTCCTATTGTAATACCTCCAATGAGTGAAATGATGATTTGGTGTTGAGCAGCTATAGGTCTAAAAGGGCAGGACTATCAGGCGTAGTGGAGCCCATCAGCTCAGAGCACAGGCCTACACTCTTGACAGCCAGAGGGGTAGTTCATGTACACAAGGGAAGAGTACCAGTTTGCATCTTAAATTGTGGCAGTGAAGAAGTCAAACTACCCAGGTATTCCACTGTTGCTAAGCTGTACACTGTGCTTAACAACGAGATCCAAGCGGTGAGACCTTACCTCTACCCAAAGAGGAAGAGGATAACAACGCCAAGGGGCAGCTAGAGGACTGGTGTCAGCAGCTCCATGTAGGAACTGATTCCACTCCCATGCATAAAAAGCAAGGTGTCTACCGGGTAGTCCAAGAATTTGAACAAGTATTTAGTAAGCATCCACTTGAGTTTGGTAGGATCAAAGGGATACACCATCATATCCCCAAAGGTACACATCCACCAATCAAAGAGCGATACAGGCCTATTCCACCTGCACACTATCAAAAAGCCAAATCGATGTTACAGTACATGAAGGACGCAGGGATCATAAGAGATAGTTGTAGCCCCTGGGCGGCTCCACTAGTCCTAGTCAGAAAGAAGGATGGCAGCATGAGAATGTGTGTAGATTACAGGCAAATAAATTGCATAACACACGAAGATGCTTACCTGTTGCCATGCATTGAAGAATCACTAGCTGCATTGAAGTCCAATTACTTTTCAACCCTAGATCTCACTAGAGGGTATTGGCAGGTCTCCGATGCAGAAGAAGACCGTGAGAAGATGGCATTTACCACGCCCATGGGCCTATTTGAATTCAACAGCATGCCATTCGGACTATGTAATGCACCGGAACGTTCCAGAGGTTGATGGAGTGTTGCCTGGGGCATAAGAACTTCAAAACAGTACTGCTTTACCTGGATGACGTTATCGTGTATTCAAAATCCTATGAAGAACACTTAACCTATCGAGCAGAGGTATTTGTATCCTTGTCCAAATATGGGATGAAGCTAAAACCATCCAAATGCCACCTGTTAAAGCCGAAGGTTCAGTACCTAGGACTTCTAGTCAGTTCCGAAGAAGTGGCCCCAGATCCAGACAAGGTCCCTGTCATCAAGGAATGGCCAAAACCAAAGACCCTCAAGGAAGTACGTCAGTTCCTGGGATTGGTGGGATACTACAGGAGATTCATCAAGGAGTACAAGAAGAAGGCTGCTCCACTGCAAAACCTCCTAGTAGGCCAATCCAAGAAAGGAGAGTCCAGAGATCCTCCATTGGAGTGGGGCAAGGAACAGGAAGAGTCGTACCAGCAGATGAAAGAGGCCCTAACAGGTGAAGAGATCCTGGCTTACCCTGACTACAACCTACCATTCCTGTTGTACACCGATGCCAGTAATGTGGGGTTAGTAGCTGTGCTCTCCCAGAAGCAAGAAGGCAAAGAAAGAGTGATTGCCTATACTAGTATGAAGCTTCGCCCGACAGAAAGGAACCCTGACAACTACAGCTCGTTCAAGTTTGAGTTCCTGGCCTTGGTCTGGTCCATTACCGAAAGATTTAAACATTACCTAGCATTAAAGAAATTTACTGTCTTCAAGGATAATAATCCCTTGACCAACCTGGAAACTGCAAAATTGGGTGCCATGGAACAGAGATGAATAGCCAGATTATCCAATTACCAGTTTACCATCAAGTACCAGGCTGGGCATAACAACGGCAATGCAGATGCCTTATCCAGGATGCCTCACTGAGCAGATATGGGAGCAGACGAGGATGAGCTGGAAGAGACAGAGCTACCTGCCTTCCATCAGTGGAGATGTCCCAATGTCAACAAATCCATACAGAACTTCCTGAGAAAGTAGTGAACCTGTTACCACACTTTGTTTAGAAGGAATCTCAAGATAGTGACCCAGCTATCAGTTTAGTAAAAGGACTGATAACCCAGGAGTCCGCAAAGCTACCTTCAAATCCTCCACCAGAAGATAAATATTTGTAGAATGAAAGAAGCAAGTTGTTCATTTACCAGGAAAAGCTCTGCAGGAGATACATTAACAGAACTCATGAGATGGTCTGTCAGATCATAGTACCCAGAACAGAGATCAAAATGGTGCAAAATGCCTACCACAACCAAACTGGACACTTTGGGTGGAAAAAGCTGGAAATATTGCTCAAATTCACAGATTCTACTGGGTTGGCATGGGAGGATCCATAGAAAGATGGTATAAAGACTGTGGACCATGTAGCCTATGCAGAAAAGACCAGGAGAGTCAAAAAGCACCACTCCAACCTATCGTAACAACGCAGCCACTCCAAGTTGTAGCCTTGGACCATGTGAAACTGACTCCAAGCAGGACAGGCTACCCCTATGCTTTGACAATGGTGGACAACTACTACAGATTCCTGATGGTCGCACCCGTAATAGATCTTACAGCAGCAACAGCCGCGAAGACCTTTCAAAATGTCTTTTGTAGACCACTAGGCTATCTAGAACAAGTCTTAACGGATAGAGGTTCAGCTTTTGAAGCCGAAATCTTCCAAGAGTTTTGTCATCTTTATGATTGTAACGAAATAAGAACTACAGCATATCATCCCCAATCCAATGGGTTATGCGAAAAAATGAACAACATCGTGACAGATATGCTCAAGATACTGCCTCTTGAAGAGAGAAATCCATGGCCAGAAAAAACTGCCTGATCTGGTAGATATGTACCATCACATTCCAGTGAGCTCTACAAACTGTACACCCGCCTATCTTATGAGAGCCTGTACAGGAAGACTACCTGTAGATCTGGAACTAGGAATCATTGAACCCAAAGCAGATACTTCTAACTCTGACTGGAATACCAACCATCTAGAACAGTACAGACAAGTCCAAGCTTGCATTGAAGACAGTCTAGAAAAATCCAGACAACGACAGGAGAAAAACTTCAACAAAAGTGCACCAGCAGAACCAATATTAGAAGTATTAAGTTAAAAAGAAAACGTAGAAGACATAAGCTAGATGATCAATGGGAATGAGAACCTTATACTGTACTAAACTCCAAGTTTGACAACACCAAAGTTTGCCTCATCAGCAAAAATGGAGGAAAAACCACTCAGACAGTATCCCGGGATCATTTGAAGAAATGTCCAGAAACAGGGAAGACTCAAGACCTTCAAGATTCTACGGAAGAAGAAGAAAAAGAATCTTATGAAATCCCAATTCCATGTCCAAAGCCCAAGAAAGAGTAATATCCACCATACTTAGAGACTTTCCAGAAGATTGGCCTCATCATGAAGGAGCAATAATAGTGCCATTGCTTAACCTCTATCAATCTTCAGAGACAATCCTAAGAAGTCAGGAAGAAACACCTGTTGTCAGAGAATCAGAGGATCTTGCAATCTGTGCACCTGCTAGTCCTGTAGTGATATTAAGGCCACGCAGATGCTTACCTGACATATCCACATTGCATTCTCCAGACACATCACCTGAGATAGCCACACCCGTAGTGCGTAGATCAAGTCATAGCATACGTGGGTAACTCCCATCCAGGTATGGAGATTGGGTACAATAAATGTAAGATAACCAAGAAAAATGACATGTAAATAGAAACTCCTGTAAAAATGTAAGCAAATGTAAATAGTATGCAAAAGGGTGATGAGTAGGTCAAAACAGGTCACACCAGGTACACAACATCCAAAGAGGGGTGAGTGGAGTTGGCGTAAGGAGCTGTCTAGGTAGAGCAAAATCTTGGCCAATAGGTGACCCCAGGGCCAGGAGGCCTACAGAGCTTATGACCGGTAGAGGACCCTATAGTACCTAGGACTCCTACGCCGAGGCACCCGTAGTAAATGTTGTGTATTCTAGACTTTTAAGCCTACAGAGACTTTACCTATAAGGACTTATTAAACTCAATTGAACTTTTCAAAAACTTTATCCCTTTTTACCCAGAGCTTATAGAGACTACTGTAAACACTCTTCCAAACAACTTTTCCCCTTGTTTTCAACTTTAAAAAGGACCATAGTCACAGGACTGGTTGTGACAACTAACGTCTTTTTCCAGCCTGCGGTGGATGGACTAGCACCGTATGGACTTTACCTCTTTTGCCATTTTTCAGTGGTTTTTGTAAATTTTTGGTTTTGAGACTCTGTAAATATGTTACCTGTTATTACATATATGTTAACCAAAAATTTTTCTCAGTCCAGGAGTACTGACCTTACATAGGGGAAATGTGGCGCCCTGCTCACACAGGTAACCAGAGACTCACCTACAGCACGGATGGGTTTCCACAGTGGGTACACAGACACAAACAACACCTTCCACGCTGACACAGTAGGGGGAGCTCAACTTGCTGCCTTTAGGCAAGATCCCCTATTAATACTGGTGCTGGGGGCGGAGTTAGTTAGTGAGTGTGCAAACGCTACAAGAGCTGTGAAGACATACTGGTGGTCGGTGTTGGTTAAGCCCGAGCCAGTGATACTGAACAGCCTTCGAGTAGTCCTGCAAGGCCCAAGAGTGGGATCGGAAGGCGAGGAGAAAGGAAAGAACAGAGTGGGAACCGAGGAGCCAGCGTTAGGTTCACCGAAACAGCACACTGGACACCGGAGTCCGAGTCTACTGGAGAGCACCTGGCCCAGTAGAGAACACCGGTCTGCTGTGGAGACTTCAGTCTCCCGGGCACCTGCGCAGTCACTAATCCGGCAGCCAGGCACCGCGGAGAGAGGAACAGTGGCAGTCCATCGAGGGTTTCCCGATGACAGCACAGGTGGCAAGAGAGCAGAGGAGGCCAGCCAAGTTTCACATGGGGCAGGGGCGTCACACACATGGACAAAGAGACAAGGACGCCTTATACCCACTCGCTGTGGAGACCCAGAAGTGCGTCATGAACACCCAGCAATGCCCTGGACGTTTACCTGCAACTACACCAGTAAAAGGTAAAGAAACAACCAGCAGTGTGTGTGTTAGTTCCTTACCCGCACCCCTGCCATCCACAGAGACTGTCCCGTTATCCAACAGCCCAGCCAAATACCTGCTCCATCCCTCATCATCATCATTAAATACTCCAGGGATCCAGCTACGCCTGTCGGGAGTTTCAACACCTATCTGCTTGTCCATCATCTCTAGAGGCCCCACGCAGCGCTGGTGCAGTCACCAGATACCACAGGTGGCGTCACGATAAACTTATAAACATTTATTCCCATTGAAACTACCCCTTTTTAGTTGACAACCAGGCCACGGGTCTGGGCAGGCCACCAGTGACATCCCTACCGGAGCAGAGGGACCAGATACCCGAGTCCCCATACCCTGGGCTAGTCACACCACTTCTGCATTTTTCACCCACTCTTGGTTTTGGCTTAAAGATGCTGCAGTAAAATACTGATCAAATACAGATTATGGGAATCTAGCCTCATACTCAAACTCTGGCTTAGTTACCTTTTTTCGGTGTTGCTCCAGTCCTATGGCGCCATCTTGTGCCCATAACGTCTGACTGGCTGGAAGTCAGAATCTATGTCATGAGTGCTCAATACAAGTCTATGAGAGTTAGAATAATGTTCTCATTGTATTGAGTTGTGACCTCCGGCGTGCTAGATGAAACACTGGAGCTGCCGGCAGGTCAAATACTACTGGTGACCGACAGGAGCGGTTATAATAAAAGACTATAACATTAGAGGCAGGTGACTTAGATTTAAACACTCTAGTGGTGACATAAACATTGGAGTGGTTCTTTAATATAAGGAGTATTCCTGCTCCTTTTTCTGTCATGCATATTCAGAATGCGGAGGAAGGAAGCACACATGAAATTAAGGATCATTGCTTTAAATGTTGTAAATGGCAGCACATATTTTAGCCATAATAATCACTCTGTAGTCAAGCAAAAGATAATATAATAATTCTTCTGCATTTGACACTTTTATTTTTATTTAAAAAGTCTGACTGTGAAATAATGTCTGCTTTGGCTTTTGGTACAATTTGAGGCAGAAAATCTGATGTTCATGGTGAATACATTCCATTCTCGTAATGTTCTGCATATAATCAATTCTAATCACCAGCTATAAGCAAAACTGACAAACTAGATCTATCATTTGGAGTTTATTCCCAGTCAATATGTTATCTATTATATAATTGCGAATAGCTTTTTTGCCCCCGGCGTGGTCATGTGGACACGCGCGAAGCATTGGCCGCGAAGCGGCCATTGCGAGCACTTCTAAGTCGACTCGCAATGCGAGCCGGCGTGGTCATGTGGATACGCGCGAAGCATTGGCCGCGAAGCTGCCATTGCGAGCACTTCTAAGTCGACTTGCAATGCCCGCGCAACGGGCATTGCGAGTCAGAGACTCGACGTACTAGAATCCCGATGCATGTGCATCGGGCTCCCAGCTAGTGTTCTTATAACCAAAACACATCTACATCTAGGTTGTGTTAGCAGTCTTTAAAACATAACTGTGAGCGTGTATCTACAGTTATGGCCAAAATTGTTGACACCCTTAACATTTTTCCAGAAAAAGAAGTACGGTATTTCTCCCAGAAAACCATTGCAATTACCGTACATATGTTTTGTCACACACACATTTTTTCATTTGTGTGTTTTGAACAATACTTAAAAACTGAGACAAAAAGGAAAATTGGACATAATTTCACACGAAACCCAAAATATGGGCCAGACCAAATTGTTGGCACCTTTCCAAAATTATGGGTAAACAACTTTGTGTCATTTCTGTGATGCTCATTGAAACTCACATGTGTCAAGTAACAGATGTGGGCAATTTGAAAAATCACACCTGAAATTAGATAAAAAGGGGGGAAGCTGGCTCAATCATTGCATTGCATGTCTGTGTGTGCGCCACGCTACGCATGGAGAATAGTTAGAGGAGAGGAGAAGAGAACTGACTGAGGACTTGAGAACCAAAATTGTTGAAAAATATCAACAATTGTAAGGTTACAATTTCATCTTGTTCGTGGTGAACAACATAATCAAAAGGTTTATAACCCATGGCACTGTAGCCAATCTCCCTGGACATTGTCATTGGATATCAGAAAAACATTGATGAATGGTAATGAAGGCCTCAGCCATGGACATAACTTGCTGGAGGTGTCATGGCACAGGACATATAGCGCTGCCCGTTATCCCATGACCACTAAGCCGATCGATTGTGGTCTGGGTTGACATTGTTTCTATTATGCATATTTAGCCTACAGTGTAGACTGTTATCCCATCAAGGGGTTGTAGGTATGTCCTGTAAAAATAAATGGCGTGCAAGTCATGTCTCCTAGACTCAAGGAGTTTGGTGACCCTAATGAGGGCCACACTCCCTCTCTTACTAATTTCCAGGAAAAAGATCGGCATCATCCATGGGAATGCTAAAAACTATCCTGTGGCCAGAGTGGTCATTGTCGTGACCCGGGGTACTGAATCCCATTGGGTGGGCATGGTCCAGGACTTACTGCACCCAATTATAACATGTCAGAACTTTGTCTTGTTATGGGACTTATGGAGGAAGGTGGGAATGCCATCTTGCTCCAATAAGAGTCAGTTCACCGCTAAAGAAGCCCCACTACAGCCTGAGTCTGATGGGTTTCTCTTCTGTGTGCTTCTGGGTGATGAGGAGGCAGCGCCTCTGAGGCCAACATTCCAGAGCTAGGGGTGACTAAGGGTAATTTTGGAACTGCCCAACTTAGGAACATAACACTAAAAGGAGCGTTTGATAATGTAACCGTCTTAAATGGAGTAATTTAAAAGCTGGGGGTTAACACAGGTTCTCACATTTTGCAGTAAATGGGGATTTATTAAACAGAGTGACTACGCTAGACAATAGAGCAGATGTTGGTACCAGGGCCAAACAGGCATAAGGTATAAGACATGGCCCACTCGCTTGTCTTGCATGGTCATCTGAGCGTAGACAAAACCCAAGAACAGATAGTTTGATGGTACTACTGGCACAGACGTCACAGAGCGATATTGAACTATAGTAGGTCCAGACCCACCTGCCAACTAACCACTCCAACCTCTCACTTCGAAAGTCCCCTAATGCCATTGCCCATTATGGAGGTGCTGTTTGAATGAATGGCAATAGATCTAGTGTGAAAACTGGGAAAGTCTGCATGGCAACATCAATATATATACTGGCAGTCCTCAACTACATGACATGGTACTCCTAAGAAACTCCTCCGTGAGAAGCATAGCCAAAGTTTTGGATGGAAATTTCAAAGAAGATCCTGACGGACTATGAAACACACTTTATGAGCAATGTGATGAAGAAATTGTGTAAAATACTCCATATTACCCAGCTCAAGATGTTGGTGTACAATCTGCAGATGGCTGGCCTGGTCAAGAGATTTAATAAAACCTTAAAGGCTATGCTGAAAAAGTCATAGAGAAGGATGGCTGGGACTATCTCCTCCCACATCTGCTGTTTTCCTCAGGGAAGTTCCACAAGCCTATAACAAATATTTTTTGTCATGTGTTGACTGCTTGCAGTCCATGTGTAATGCTGCTGTAATTTAATCTGAGTAAATTTCCCTTGGTTCTCCTGGAGTTCATGCTAGAAGCTGCTGTTGTCTTTGTATGTGTGTCTCTGCATGTGCATGAGTAAGTGAGGGTGTGTGTCTGATCACTTAGTTGTCCACTCCCTTAGCCTTTAAGAGGTTTCACTTCCTTCCACTAGGTGTCGTTGATAGAGTTTCACTCTACCTTAACCATATGAGCTGAGAAGACGTCTCTTCACAATGTTGAAGCTTCTTGTTGCTTTCCTTGGTGGAAGTTGCTGTGTTCCCAGTCCGTGGTGGGGAAGTTAGCACAGGGCTGGTTGAGAAGCAGAGCACAAGCGTGGTGGCCCAGACCTTCTCACCATCAGGCGTACCTCTGGGTACAGGGTCAGACTAGGAACCCTGGTCAGACAAGCTACCCAGTTTACCTTGCCCGATATTGCCAGCCTTCTTCCCATTCCCTCATCCGCTACATCAAAAACCCTGACACTCTTCATTTGAACTTCTGAATGACTGACACCTTCATGGACTCCTAGATATAGTGAAGCAGACCTGGGAATCCAAAGTCACACCCCACAGTAGCGTCATCAAGCACATCTCTCAGATGCAGTAAAGGATTGTGAAGGTAATGTCCATCGTGAAGATGCATCTCCTCCAGGCACAAGAAGGCCAAGCAACGGCCTACAATCAGTCAGCAAGGGTGAGACAATTCAGCACTAGGAACCGAGTGCTAGTGCTGATTCCCTTGGTAGAGAGCAATTTTCTGGCCCAATGAAGTAGTAGAAAAACTTGGAGAGGTGAACTACATAGCCCATTAACTTGAAAGAAGAAAGCCGTACCAAGTTTAGCACATCAATGTTATCATGTCTTGACTAGACAGGGAGCTGGTTGATACTCAGTTCTTGGTGGCCAAGTTTGAAGCTGACATTGAAGAGATCACGGTGGTGAAAACACTGTCACGTGCACAAACACAGCAGTGCCAAGTGTTGCGCTAATGAAACAGGGATCTTTTCTATGAATTGCCGGGTTGTACACAGATCGTAGAACATGAGATTCTGACTGAACCCTATGTGTGGGTGAATTTGAAACTGCATCGGATACCTGAGGCTCACCGAGAACTGATTTCTAAGCAGGTGAGGCGGATGCTGAGTCTCGGAGTCATTGAGGAATCTAACAGCGGTTGGTCCAGCCCAACTGCCCTAATGCCAAAACCTGATGGTGAATGGAGATTCTGCAAAGACTATTAGAAATTCAATGAGGTCTCCAAATTCAGTGTGTATCTGATACCTTGTCTTGATAATCTAATTGGGAGGCTTGGGATGATAGTGTATATTACCACCTTGAACCTAACAAAAGGATATTGGCAAATCCCCATGTCACAAGACGCCAACCCTGACGGGTTATTCCAATACACCCGGATGCTGTTCAGGTGGCACATTTCAGAGGGCCATGAAGCGGATCCTGCATATAAGAATTATGCAGTGGCCTACCTTGATGCTATCATGATCTTCAACGCGGATTAGGGATGTAATGCCAGCAAAGTCAACTTGGTGTTCAATGCTCTGAGGAAGGCAGGGGTTTACTATAAACCAAAAGAAGTGTGCCATGGGGAAATAATCGGTCAAGTACCTGGGATATGTAGTAGGTAGAGGTGAAATCATGCCTCAAATCAATAGAGTGGAAGCAATCCAGAATTGGCTGAGACCACTCTGGAGAAGCATTTTAAGGCCTTTTTTGGAATCGTAGGGTACTAGAGAAGGTTCATCCCAAAATCTTCCATGATTGCCACACCCCTGACAGACCTTCTTCAGAGTACGAAGTCACCTATGGCCAAGTAGACTTCAGAGGCAGAAACAGCCTTTCAAGAGATGAAGATAGCTCTATTTTAACAGTCGGTCTTGGTGGTACCCAGCTACAAGAAGGAATTCATGGTCCAGACAGATGTCTCAGAGGTTGGGTTAGGAGTGGTCCTGTCTCAGGGCATCAGTGGAGAAGAACACCCATTACTCTTCCTGAGTAGGAAGCTGTCGGCATCTGAGAAAAACTATTCTGTTGTAGAAATGGAGTGCCTGGTCAGTTGATACTTTACAGTACTTCCTTTTAGGGTGAAAATTTAGATTAGTTTAAGACCATGCTTTGCTCAGATGAATGAGGGAAAAGAAAGGGAATAAAGCCCATGTTACCCGTTGGTTCTTAGCCCTTCAAGATTTTAGCTACCAGGTAGAACATAAACTTGGGAAGCTGCATGGTAATGCAGATGCTCTATTCAGACTCCATGGTATGGTAGTGGAGGATGCCAAGCCCCATGACTTTAGGCAGGGGGGCTTATGTAAGGTGGCTGCTAGCCACGTAGTCGTTGGGAGGTTTGTATTGCAGAGATTGTTATCCTCTGTGATGTAAGCCTGAGTGCAAGCATTAGTACCATTAGCACTAAAAGAGTTGTTAGGGACAGGTTTTACAAGCAGCCGGTGAGATAGGCGGGTCTGGCTGCTCATATCCCCCCACCTTCGGGAGTGACATATAATATAAAACGGAGACCTTTAGTGTGACATATGGTCTGTGTGTGGAGGTTGGAACATCTCCTGTGTGATATTTTTGTGTGAAATAATGTGGGGGGAGGGGAGGGAACCCCGCAGATATGTATATACAAACTTTTAACTTTCTGTTTATTACCTTTTGCTGAAAAAGGCTGTTTTGATTTCTGTTTTATTGGAGCAGTTTATGATAATGCAATAAACTTGCTGGACTTAAATGAAAACCGTTCCTGTGTTTGCCTCAAACATTCAACTTTCAATTTTCAATGCATTCAATTTTCAATGCAGCAAAAATACATGGTGTTGAAAACTCCCTAAAAACCCATTGTGGGCCCACAGCCTTAGGTTATATTCACAAGTTGCGTTTTTGCTGCGTTTTTATGCAAATTAAAAGCTGCTTTTTACAGTGCCAGTAAAAGCTATGAGATTTCTGAAATCTAATGCACTCATTTTTTTTCCTGACTGAATTGGAAAGCTGGCGTTTTTGATCTGCAGCATGTCAATTCTTTCAGCATTTCTGTACCATTGATTTCACCTATATAAAGCAATGAGAAAGTGTTAAAATGATGCAAAAAAAAATCCAACTATGCTTTATTGCTGAAATGTTGCATTGTCTTTAGTGAATAAAACTAATTTTTAATTTAGCATAAACTATAGGCATATGACACATATAATTCACACCAAATACGCAGCAAAACTTGCTTATCTTTAGTATCAAGAGAACACGTTTTGCCTGCAGAAAAAATACTACAAACCGCAATGTGTAAATATAGCCTTATACAGCTGTGCAGCATTTCATCTTATATTAGGTTAGAAAAAAATAATCATAACACTACAGATTAAATAGCTAATAAAATAATAGTTGGAATTCTATTGGCTATGAGACACAGATAAGAAAGGAGATGTTTTTGCAAATGAACTCCACCTATTCATAGTAGAAGCAATGAGGACAATAACATCCCGTGAAGTCATAACTGACAGATAACCTTATATAACTCTGTGGCAATCTTTATGAATTATTACATAATGGCTTTCCTTCAGTTACAATGACTAAAGTATTATATTTCCTGACATGTTTTCATTCTCTGAATAGCTCCTATCACAAACAGAAGCATTTTGCTGCTTGTGAATCTCAGCCGCAGCGGTATCACATTCCCTCCGGTTGTGGCCGTTTGTTTGCCTATAAAACCAAAGGCTGCAGGCTGTCATAAAGCGGTGTAAAGCTTTTATTTAGGACTGCCTGATATGCATTGGCTTGTACGTAATGATTACATTCATACACCAACAGTCATATTAAATTAATGGGTGAGACATAATGTGGGGGCTTTATTGCAAAATCAGACTGGGCCATTATTTGTAGTGCAAGGTTTTGTCACCCAAAATAGGTTTGTTTCCCTACTGCACTCCTTCCATGACCACTGGGCTACCTTCCCACGTCATTCCAGCAGTGTCGATGCTCGCGTTCCTGTGGATCCATATAACGTTGTTACGTCACATGTGGCCCATGCCCATTCACCACCTGCTTCCCTCTCCCTGTCTTCAGGCATATAAGTAATGACCTAGAAGTGAGAGCTGAGGCTGGCTATTCACTTCTTGTTAATTACTTATATGTTCGAAGGCAGGGAGAGATAAGATGGCGGTGCACTTTAGGAATGGGAGTGCTGACGGTGTTAGCACGGGCGGTGTGTCCATGCATAAAAAGCAGTTGTCCTAATAGTGGACAACCCCTTTAAGGAGATATAAAAAATTGGATTTGTGGCGCCCCTGTGGCCAGGCCACCACAAATGGTACTACATTATTATTATTATTTATTTATATAGCGTCATTATATTCCATGGCGCTTTACATGCTAAAAGGGGCAGACTAGGACAAGTAACATGGTAACAATACAAGTAACAATAAATGTGGACAATTCGGTCGCACAGATACAAGAGGGGAGAAATCCTGTCCGCGAGCGTTCACAGTCTACGAGGGGCGGGTGGGGATACAGTGGGAGGGGGAAATTCCAGTTGTGAGGTGGTGTGGTGGACCGGGTCTTATTGCAGGTGGTAGGTTTGGCGGAACAGGTAGGTCTTCAGGCTTCTTTTGAAGGTCCCCAGGGTAGGAGAATGTCTGATGTGTTGGGGCAGTGAGTTCCAGAGTCTGGGTGAAGCACGGGAGAAATCCTGTATGCGGTTGTGCGAAGAGGAGATGAGGGGGGAGTAGAGGAGAAGCTCTTGGGAGGATCGCAGGTTGTGTGAGGGTAGGTATTGGGATGCCCTGAGGAAGATAACTTTGAAACGTACGTTGGCTGGAGGGGTGAGGAGCCTGTGTAGCAGAACAGCGTCAGTGCAGCCTGGAACTAGAGGTAATTACATGCAGGATTCTAAATTGGTGTACTGCTGGGGGACCCTTATCAAAGCTTGTATTGGGATATAGGTAGTTCCCCTATGAGAGATGTTGCTGGTTCAGGCAGTGCAAGATGGTGAATTGATACTTGTATAAGCACCAATGTATAGCTATCTGAGAACAAACACTACATAGGAGCACCCTTATATACTGTTGTTTGCTTTTGAAAGGTATTTATGTAGGAATTTTTTTAATTATTGTGGATCATAGCCTATAATAATTTTTGGTACCTTGGTGATGTGTTTAAATTATTGAATATTAATAAAAGTAATCAATTGTTAAAGATACAGTAGTTTCATTTTTTTTTCCGTTGGAATTATGGGAGATTTTGGTTTTATTTATGTTTGAGTGAAACCTCATTTTCATTGGACAGTTGATTGTATTCTTTTGAAGGTTCCTAGGGTAGGAGAATGTTTGATGTGTTAGGGCAGTGAGTTCCCGAGTATGGGTGAAGCACGGGAGAAATCCTGTGTGCGGTTTTGCGAAGAGGAGATGAGGGGGGAGTAGAGGTGGAGCTCTTGGGAGGGTCGCAGGTTGTGTGAGGGTAGGTGTGACGACCGTCCGCTGTAAGGCTGAGCTGCTGGTAAGGCAGCACCCCGAGAAACCCCGAGACCCTTAACCCCTATACAGGGATCTGGAATTATAGCGGAGCCCAGGGGGTAGCTGCCTATGGGAGCAGCAGAGCAGGGAGGTCGTCTAGGAAGGGAAAAAATCAGGAAGCGAAGAACGTAGTCAGGAGTCCGTGTCAAAACCGAGAGGGCAGCGAAGGTACAAAATCGTCAGGCAGTAGCAGAGTCAAAAATCCAGGCAAAGGTCAAGGGCAAAAACCAAGAGGGCAGCTGAGGTACAAAATCAATAGGCAGAGGCAGAGTCAGAAATCCAGGCAAGGTCAGAGACAAAACTAAACATACACTATATCACTGGGGAACCAAAACTATATCTGGCGGCCTGCAAGACAGGCTCCAATGTATTTGAAGGGCGCGGTTACCTCCCATAGGCTGGAGCTCACAGCCTGATGACCTCATCCGAACCGCCCCTAGAGCCAGGCCAGATGGAGATGCACGACTGGCTCCACCCAGCCCACCTCTGACAGAAGAACGCAGGCTGCGCCTAACGGACACCTCTGCAGGGCCCGCTCTTCTGCGACCAACACCACCCAGAGGGGAAACACAGCGGCGCTCAGCGACAGAGGCAGACGTCGCTGGAGCAGGTCCATATGAGGACAAGGCCTTCCTATCACCAGCACCACCAGACGAAGGAATCCGGCTCCTCCCAGCGGCCGAGGCAGGAACACCGGCCACCGAGTCTGATGGCGATGTGACAGTAGGTATAAGGAGACCATGTCAGAGATGTATGGAGGGGACAGGTTGTGAATGACTTTGTATGTCATGGTTAATGTTCTCTGGGAAGTAGGGAGCCAGTGAAGGGCTTGGTAGAGGGGGGAGACAGGGGAGTAGCTGGGGAACAGATAAATTAGGTGTGCAGTGGAGTTCAGGATAGATTGGAGAGGTGCAAGGGAGGTATTGGAGAGGCCGGTGAGCAGGAGGTTGCAGTAGTCGAGGCGGGAGATGATGAGAACGTGAATAATGTTTTAGCAGTGTCGTGTTCAAGGAAAGTGCGGATCCTATAGATGTTTTTGAGCTGGAGTCGGCAGGAGGTGGCGAGGGCCTGGATGTGGGGCTTGAAGGAGAGGGAAGAGTCAAGGATAACCCTGAGGCACTTGGCATGGGGGACTGGGGAGAGAGAGCAGTCTTTGATGACAATGGATAGGTCAGGTAATGAGGGGGAGCGTCTTGGGGGGAAGACTATGAACTCGGTTTTGTCCATGTTCATATTAAGGAAGCGAGCAGAGAAGAAGGATGAGATGGCGGACAGGCAGTGTGGAATTTTGGATAGAAGGGAGGCGATGTCAGGACCAAACAGGTAGATTTGGGTGTCGTCGGCATAGAGGTGGTACTGGAGGCCATGGGACTCAATGAGTTGCCCTAGGCCGAGAGTGTAGATTGAGAACAGTAACGGTCCAAGAACTGAGCCCTGGGGGACCCCGACAGATAGGGGGTAGGGCGAGGAGGATGTGTGGGAGTAGTTGACGCTGAAGGTCCAATCCATATTTGTATATGTGATATCATGCCTGTGTAACCCTGCAGCCGGTGGGTCCCCCCCTAAGGGTGCATGGGGACCGGGTCCCGTCCGGCTGCCAGCATTGTCCTGTTGCCCACAGGCATACTTACAGGACCCACGCTCCCGCAACGTCCTCTCTGGCCGCAGCAGTTCCTAGACGTCTCTTCTCCTCCTCCTCAGTTCCTGGTTGCTGGGGAAACGCGCATAGAGCACGCATGCACTGCTCACAGTAAATTTAAAGGCCCAGTACACCCATTTTCTGACACCACCTCTCAGCCAATCGCTGAGAGGCTGGTGGGTACTTAAGGCCCTCACTTCCAATGGGAGGTGCCTGGGCAACTTCAATGTTAGTTTAGTTGCCAGCTCAGGTCCCCAAGAAGCACTTGTGTTTCCTTGTGTCTTCGGACTTTCTCACATATCCTATATTTGCTTTTAGTGCTGGATCCCTTCTCCTGCCTAACTCACCTGCAGACCTATACCATTCTCACTGGTTCCTGGCAACAACCTGGATCCTTCCTGCAAAACCAACTCCTGTGCTTGTTTTTCCTCCGATTCCCTGGTTTCTGTGTCCTGTTCTGCCTTGGGTCGGACCCAGAGGTTTGCTGGTTCATTGGATCATCTCTGGCTGCGCTCGGACAATCCCTGTCTAAGGGGTTGCATTCTTTGTTGCTCCCTTAGGGGAACCCCGGTGCTATGGCCCAGTGGACCACCCTTGGGGATCTATTCCTATTGTAGTCAATAAACTCTGTTCACTTATCTGACGTTCTTGTCTGGCTCATTTCTGGTATCAACCTCCATGGTATCTTCCGTGGTCTAGTGCAGGGCTCTCAAACATTCGGCCCCTGGGCCGCATGCGGCCCGCGAGGCTTCACACTGTGGCCCGTGGCACCATAGAAATAAAAGCATGCCCTGGTCCATTATACAGGAGGCCGCCGCAGTACCCGCTTTATTGTGACCTCCGGGTACCACCCACACAAGCTCCTTCACGCTTGTACATCAATGCAAGGTGGCGGACCAGTCAGAGGCCTCCTGTTGACGTCATACGCCGACATCAGCTGCAGGCTTCTGATTGGTCCGCTGGCTTGCATTGATGTACAAGCGTGAAGGAGCTTGTGTGGGCGGTACCCGGAAATCACAAGAATGCGGGTACCTCGGCAGCCCCCTTTATGATGGATCACAGCATCATTAAGGTGTGTGTGATTAGAGAGTGTGTGAATATGTCTGAGTGTGTGTGTATGTGTGAGTGTATGTGAATATGTCTTGAGTGTGTGTGTATATGTGTGAGTGTATTTGTGAGTGTGTATATGTGTGGCAGGTGTGATGGTGAGGAGGAGGAGGACAGAGGAGGCAGGTATGATGGTGAGGAGGAGGAGGACGGAGGGGGCAGGTGTGATGGTGAGGAGGACGGAGGGGGCAGGTGTAATAGTGATGGTGAGGAGGAGGACGGAGGGGGCAAGTGTGATGGTGTGGAGGATGAAGGGGACAGGTGTGATGGTGAGGAGGACGGAGGAAGCAGGTGTGATGGTGAGGAGGACGGAGGGAGCAGGTGTGATGGTGAGGAGGAGGACAGAGGAGGCAAGTGTTATAGTGAGGAGGAGGACAGAGGAGGCAGGTGTGATGGTGAGGAGGAGGAGGACAGAGGAGGCAGGTGTGATGATGAGGAGGAGGACGGAGGAGGTGCTTGTTATCGTGAGGAGGAGGAGGACGGATGAGGCAGGTGTGATGGTGAGGAGGAGGACGGAGGGGGCAGGTGTGATAGTGAGGAGGACGGAGGGGGCAGGTATGATGATGAGGAGGACAGAGGGGGCAGGTGTGATGGTGAGGAGGAGGACGGAGTAGACAGGTGTGATGGTGAGGAGGAGGATGACGGAGGGGGCAGGTGTGAAGGTGAGGAGGAGAACAGTGGGGGCAGGTGTGATGGTGAGGAGGAAGGAGGACACAGGTGTGATGGTTAAGAGGAGGAGGATGGAGGGGCAGGTGTGATGGTGAGGAGGAGGCAGTTGTTATGGCGAGGAGGAGGAGGACGGAGGAGGCAGGTGTGATGGTGAAGAGGAAGAGGACAGAGGAGGCAGGTGTGATGGTGAGGAGGACGACGGAGGAGGCAGTAGTTATGGTGAGGAGGAGGACGACGGAGGGGGCAGGTATGATGATGAGGAGGACAGAGGGGGCAGGTGTGATGGTGAGGAGGAGGACTGAGTAGACATGTGATGGTGAGGAGGACGAAGGGGGCAGGTGAGATGGTGAGGAGGATGACGGAGGAGGCAGGTGTGAAGGTGAGGAGGAGAACAGTGGGAGCAGGTGTGATGGTGAGGAGGATGGAGGAGACAGGTGTGATGGTGAGGAGGAGGAGGATGGAGGGGGCAGGTGTGATGGTGAGGAGGAGGAGGACGGAAGGAGCAGGTATGATGGTGAGGAGGGGGAGGACAGAGGGGGCAGGTGTGATGGTGAGGAGGACGACGGAGGG
The DNA here is from genome assembly GCA_033576535.1 of Allobates femoralis. Taxonomy (NCBI): domain Eukaryota; kingdom Metazoa; phylum Chordata; class Amphibia; order Anura; family Aromobatidae; genus Allobates; species Allobates femoralis. The sequence continues at coordinate 124,831,534 of JARQOC010000004.1, forward strand.
GGAAGGTGTGATGGTGAGGAGGAGGAGTGATTACTCGGCGATGGAGTTCTCTGATGCTGTAGAGCAGAGGTCTCAAACACGTGGCCCGCGAGGCTTCACACTGTGGCCCATGGCACCATAGAAACAAAAGCATGCCCCGGTCCATTGTGTAGGGGGCCGCCGCGGTAGCCGTTTTATTGTGACTTCCAGGTACCGCTTACACAAGCTGCTTCACACTTGTACATCAATGCAAGCCGGCGGACCAATCTGAAGCTTTCAGTAGATGTCATATGCCAACGTCAGCTGCAGGCCTTTGATTAGTCCGCCGGCCGCCGGCTTGCATTGATGTACAAGCGTGAAGGAGCTTGTGTGTGCGGTACCCGGAAGTCACAATAAAGCGGGTACCGTGGCAGCCCTCTGTGCGAAGGATCACAGCATTGTTAAGGTGTGTGTGATTGAGAGGGAGTGTGTGAATGTCTGAGTGTGTGTGTATGTGTGAGTATGTGTGAGTGTATGTGTGTGTGTATATGTGTGTGTGTATATGTGAGTGTGTGCATGTGTGTGAGTGTGTATGTGTGAGTGTGTGTGTGAGTGAGAGAGAGAGAACAAAAAGAACAGAGACCAGGTTGTGGGGGCATCACTGCAAAAGCGGATCAGGATGTGGGGACAGCACTACAAAATGGCGTCAGGATGGGGGGCATTACTACGAGATGACAAGGAAGGGAACATTACCAAAAGATGGGGACATTACTACAAGATGAGGACCAGGATGGGGGACATTAATATATGATGGGGACCAGTTTGGGGACATTATTACAAGAAGGGGAACAGGAAGGGGATATTACTACATGATGAGGACCAGGTAGGAACATTACTACATGATGAGGACCAGGATGGGGGACATTAACATAGGATGGGGACCAGGATGCTTCATTACTACACATAGGGACCAGGGAGAAACATTACTTCAAGAAGGGGACCAGGATGGGGACACTACTACAAGAAGAGGACCAGGATGGGGACATTACTACAAGATGAGGTCCAGTATGGGGACATTACTACAAGAAGGCAATCAGGTTGGGGCATTACTACAAGAAGAGGACCAGGATGGGGACATGCCTACCAAAAGAGGACCAGGATGGGGGCATTCCTACAAGACAGGGACATTCTTACATAAAGCAGATTAGGGTGGGGACCTTCCTACAAGAAGGAGATCAGGATTTGTACTTTACTGCATTGAGCAAAACATTCTGGCATTGCTAAAATGTCACTTAGTCCTACAAGGAATGCGGCCCCCCGATATCAATTTTTTTCTATGTGCGGCCCACCAACCCAGCCAAGTTTGAGACCCCTGGTCTAGTGGGTTCAGTAGTCAGCTACGCTTGTGGTGGCATGACAACCTGGAGGTAATGTCCTTCTGCACCAGTACCCTACTCCTCTACACCATTCCATCCATCCCTCTACACCTTCCAAGGGACCCCACATCAACTGGAGATGGCTTACCACCTGCTGGCCCTACCATCTACCCCCCACAGCAGTCCCTGGTCACCTCTGCTCAGAACTCCAATTGGCGTTACAAACTATTACTATCCCCTGTAAATAACCCGTCAACATGTCCGGCCAGAACCACAACCTCTGGGAACCGCCACTGTGACTTCTGAACTGTTGGATGGTTGAGTGCCCTTATGGTTGGGACAGATTCATGAAGAAATTTTACTTAATGCCCACTGTCAAGAGTTGACTGCTCTGGAGTCTGTATTTTTTTAAGTGTTGTTCATTTCCTTGGGAACATTAGGTGTTAATATCAGTTTTTTCCTTTGCTGCTGTCTTAAATCAGGTGATGGGGTTGATGACCACTCCTCCACCCTGTAAATAGTCACATGACCCATCACCTGATGTCGCTGATAGAGTTCATTATCTGTCTGACCATTATGCTGTTTGGTAGTGGTGCTCAGCTGCTGCTGGAAGCTATTCCTTGAGACCCTTTTCTCTGCATTGGTGTTTTGCTGCCTATTACAAGTATCCCTAGTGTTGTTTCTCCTGTCTGTCTTTACGTTCCCTGTGGTGTTATATCTGCAGTGGTGAGGCTAGTGCCCCGCTGGCCAGTGCACTAGCCAGGGTTGCCTTAGGTGACTGACAGCAGGGGGAAGAATCTGCTCAGGGTGTCAGGGCAGATAGGGACAGACACAGGCCCAGTGTCAGTAGGTTTTACCATCCTCCACTCTCTACTGCTAAGGCCTCCCTTCCCCTTTCTACTATCCCATTGTCCTTTGGTAAAAAGAGAGAGGGGAGGGGGACAAGAGGCGCAATAGTGCCCTTATCACTTAGACACTAACTTTCAGCGGTGAAAAAAACGATCCACTCACCTACTCCAGTTGTGTGACCCACAACTGGCTTAAGAGCATGTAGGATAATATCCTGATGGCTGCTGCTGGACCTCCACCGTTTCCACACATGTGTGGTCAAAACTGAAAATTCAGGGAAAGAAGGTGTACTCCGGTCCGCGCTGCCAGAAACATCAAAGAAAACCAAGACGAAGTTCTGATCCAATCCTTCTTTATTCACATCCAACGCGTTTCAGTGCCCTTCCCTGATGAAGGTGCCGGGTGGGCACTGAAACGCGTTGGATGTGAATAAAGAAGGATTGGATCAGAACTTCGTCTTGGTTTTCTTTGATGTTTCTGGCAGCGCGGACCGGAGTACACCTTCTTTCCCTGAATTTTCAGTATTGTCCTTTGGTGTCGCGCCATATGGCGGACATTTTCCTGCCTCTATGTGACACTCACCCACCACCACTCTCCTCTTTTATAGCGTTCCATGTAGTGGACAACCCCTTAAAAAAGACAATTTAAAAAGTGGCACAAAATATATAATCAATAAGGTGCAAATACTAATGCCACTAAAAAAGAGCAAATTGGAAACAGAAGTGAAGGACTGAAGTTTCCACCTCCAGGTACCCAGGCCAATTCAGTGCCCACTTCTATGGTGACATTTGATGGCCTTGTGTTACCAGCTAGGTCTTGGAGAGATCATTGGGACAGATATTTACATATTTTTCCAGACGTAGTGCAATTAAAGAGTACTAGCCTGAAATGGTTGCTTACAGGTACCAAATACAGGAAATATGACTTTGTATCGTGTTAGCCATGCCTGATGACAAGACCTGAGCCTTCTCGAAAGCTTACGATTTATTACCATCTTTTCAGCCAGCCATTAAAAGGTATCAACCACTGAGGACTCTCAAATTGTAATATTTTTCTACAGATAGCAAAAGAACAGAAGATTAGAGACCTATGGAGATAAGATCAGTTTTAGTTTTGTCCCTGCAAAGTGCAATGACCCATTAGCAAATATAACCGCCCTCAGGCTGCAAAAGAGTCTCCTCTCTTTTGCAATCCGCAGGTGGATGAAAGTAAAATTCACAACGTCCAAGGTTCAAGTTAAAATGTAGGTTAGCAAACTGTGGTGGAGAAAGCTGAGCCAGCACTGCGGGATTGTGTAATTCATCTAGCCTGTACAAGCCAAATCTAAAGCGGTTGCGATAGAAACCTTTCACATACATGACGAGATTTATTCCACAACATTCAGCAGAGAACGCGAATTCAAGAAGCCGAGCCAGAACTGGAAATTGCAATAGACTTCAACTAGAGTCTGCCAGGATAGCCAGAAGTGTAAAAAATAATACTAGTGAATGGTAGGCGAGGTTTTCAGCAGAGGTGGTGCTGGCGCGTACAGTAGGAAATGAGAATAACTTGGGTTAAGCCTGGGGATCAAATATCATCTGCTGTTCTACATTCAAAATAAAAAAATGCCCCTTTTGGAATAAAGACTTGAAGGAATGGACATGGGGAATGACTTACTTTTTTCCTTCATGAGCAGCCTTCTCCTTCCTTGACTAGATTCAGCTCTGCAATCACAAAAGGAAAAGACACATCAGGACAGCTTTGTTCCTGTATTATCAATATATCTGCAAATCAGTAACTCTGCTTAGTAACCACTGGTTGTAGATTAAATTGCCAAAGCGAAGAATGTACTAACAGAATGGGCACAGCATCCACACAAAGAAACGCTGTGTGAAGGTCGTGTAGGTGCAGCTGTAGGGTACATCACAAATCGTACCCTAACGTTAACGCTGGAGAGCAAGAAACCAATTATTTGCTACATCCGGTAAATCTGATTTATCGCCCAGGATTATAATAGAGCTAATCAGGAGGAATGTACTGTAGGCTCTGGGTATCCATCACATCCCAAAGGCGAAATCCGATCTCAAATATTTTTGTTGGGGCGTCTTCTTTTACGTTCAAGGAGATTTCCTAAATCTATTTTGAGCACTACGTTTTCCATTTTTTCTTTTCAATTACCATTGTTATCCAGGGAAATCTTAAAATGTATCAATATGGTGGCACTAAGGCCTCATTCACACCGGGCTCCATTTTTTGTTGATCCATTTCTTATGCAGTTTCTGCACCAAAAACAGATCCTCTTTTTGCAAAAAAGCATCACAAACCTGTCTTGCTTTTTTGCTCCATTTTAGGGGTACACAGACGTTCAGACAGACACATAGACACACACATAGATACACAGACAAACAAACACGCACTTTATTAAGGCCCCGTTACATATAGCGATGCACCAGCGATCCCGACAATGATCCGACCTGGCTGCGATCGCTGGTGCATCGCTACATGATCGCTGGTGAGATGCCACACAGGCAGACTTACCAGCAATCACTCAGCGATGCGCCGACAACCCGACGGTTGATGGGATCTGTCAGGTTCTTGGCCGCAGAATGGTCGTTGCCCGTGTCACACACACCAATCCAGCATGCCCAGTGGGAGATCTCCAATCAAAAAATGGTCCAGGCCATTCATTAACGATCAGCGATCTCACAGTGGGGGGCCGATCGCTGCTAAGTGTCACACACAGCAATATCACTGGCGAGGTCACAAAACCTGTGACTGTGTAACGGGGCCTTTACCCTCCTCGGCAATCCCATGGCAAGCCCTGGCGATGTCTTCCTTCCGGGCACCAGCAGGACCTGTGAGCAGTATGAGTACTTACAGGACCTGGCCCCTTGTGACTCTCAGGCTGAGTGACATGGGAAGGTCCTATCGGTACTGTACTTGCAGGTCCTGCTGATGCCCGGGAGGAAGACTTGCCATGGGATTGCCGAGGAGGGTAAGAAATGAAGTGTTGGTGGTGTGGAAAGTGCAGCACAAAAACAGAGCTATAATTGATGCCCATTATTTTCTGGATGCGCTTTCTCCACCACTAACGCTGACGTCTGCACAGCAGATTGAAAATCCCATTCATTTTGCTGCAGACGCAGTGACTGATCCATTTTTAGTGCAGTTTTAAAGAAAAACACAACACCAAAAACAGATCAAAAACGTCCAGTGTAAACATGGCCTTATTGTGATTAAGAAAAAAAAAGAGAATAACCTAGGAAGGAGAGAAATAGTCAAATAGGCTTGGCTCACTTTACATTTCCATAACATTGCCAAGTGAAATTAACACCACGAAGTGCTTGAAAATTGTGATACTTAACTTTATTAACTCACAAGAAACTTTCACTAAAAAAAATGCTAATAAGGCTGGCTTCACATTAGCGTTTGTGTCTGCATGCTGATCGCATGCAGACACAAACGCAGTGTAAAGTAGGGCCCTTTTGATGTGTCCGCAGCGGAGAATGTCCGCTTGCGGACACATCACTGTGCAGCCCGGCAGCCAATCAGCGGTTTTCGGGGGCGGAGATCAGCGCCGGAGATCTCCGCCTCCCAGCCGCCGGTAAGCTCCGGGACATGTCGGCGGGGAGAAACAGCTGATTTGACAGCTGTTTGAATCTCCCGCGCCGACACCGAGAGGAGATGTGGAAGAGATCAGCAGAGGCTGAGCTGATCTCCCGGTGGCCGTTGGTGATCTCCTGTGACATCACCGCCGGCCACCGGGAGATTTTTCAATGGGTCTGCAGCGTTCTCCTGCACTATCAAGCGCAGAACACTGCGGACCCATTGAAGCCAATGCATTTTTTGTGCGCTTGGGGACGCTTGCTGATTTTCCAAGGTCCCCAAGCGCACAAAAAAACCCAACATGCTGCGTCCCGGGTGCGGACGCTGGACACCGGAAGGAGCAGATATCGTCCGCATCCGCACCCGAACGCAGCAAACGCAGGCACCATGCGTTCCTATGTTAAACATAGGAACGCAGTGCGCATGCGTTTGACTGCGTATGGGAACGCAGCAATACGCTGCCTTCCCATACGCAAATGTGAAGGCAGCCTAATTTTTATTTATTTATGACATAGCACCAAACATATTCTTCAGAACTTTACAATTCAGAGGGGACATCTACATACAATATGAGACAATAGAGAATGGAATAGATACCATGAGGAGTGAGGGCTCCGCTCACAAGCCACAGTCTATGAGGAAATACTAACTAATAATAACCAAAATGTAATAAGATACTTAGCAATCAATTATTTTTCTCTTCAGTGACTTTTTTCAAAAGTACTTAAGGCTACAAATATTTTTTTGTACAAAAATAAAAGGGATTAATTTCAGTTTTCGAGCAGGACATAAAACATGTTTGTCTGTCCTGTTGGAAAACAGGATCCAGATGGAAACCTGATAAATCGATGCCAACAGGATAATAACGAAATGGACTTTACCCCTTAGAAACCTATCTTGGCATGAAGGCATCCCTGACATATCTCATTGGTTTTTGTTGGTTAAACATTTGATAGTCTGTTTAGGTTGGAAACACACTGGTGAAAAATAATGCGGTCCGATAGTCGTTCCCGAGAGTCGTACGAGTTCTTCTGTTTTTTGAACCTTGTGGCTTCCGTGTGCTGTCCATGTGCCATCCATTTTTTTTCTCACCAGCTTTTTACTGTATAATCATTTACAGGAACATTTTTTTTATAGTTGTCTGAGTAAATGCCCCGTTACACGGTAGGATATCGTGAACGATATCGCTGAAACGTCACGGGTTTGGAGTCGTTCAAACGACATCGTGTAACACTGAGATACGACAATGATAAATCGTTGGATCGTTGATTGCAGATTTGAGAACGTTCTCAAATCAAACGATCCTTGATCAGCCAACCTGCTGCATCGTTCTGTGTGAGACACCGCGATAATGATGTCGTTAGAGACTTCACCTATTCACAACAGTGAACAAGTATCGTTCGCTGGGTTGTGCGAACGATAGCTGCTCGCTGGATCGTTGGTGCGTCGTGCATGATGGGGTGTGACATCTCACCAACGATCTCTAAACGATGTACTACTGTAATCATTTTCTATGATCACAGTAAATGTTTTGGGAATGAATCATCTGCGTTTCCATTATTTCTTATGGGAAAATTTGATTTGATATACGAGGTCTGGGGGAATAGCTATTTTGCTTACGGAGGTCAATCTGCCTGCCGGCATGAGAAGACTTATAGCCGCTGTGCTCCTCTGGGAAATATGCAAATTGTCACTTCAGTGAGGTAGTAGTTGAACTCTAGTGCCACCTATTGAAGGTAATAACCCTAAAAGTCATAAATGACTCTTTAAAAAGCCTTTTAATATGACTTATATGACTTTCACATCAGCTTTTTTTAGGGATTGCGGCAGATCAGGCAAAACTTTAACTTTTGACCTCAGTTTCCTCATCTGCCCCAGCCGGCATAGTTGCGGCAGGATCGCGGAAAGACTGCGTTCTGCCTAATGCATTTCCTATAGGACTTGCAGCAACGCACAAAATCTGCAGCTAGCTGCGGTTTGAAACCCGCTGCAAGTACCACATTTGCCGAATCACAGCTAAACTGCAAGTTCCACACATGTGCAAAAGTCCTATAGGAAATGCATTAGGTAGAACGCAATCTTGCTGCGATCCTGCCGCAAGTATGCCAGCTGCGGCAGATGAGGCAAACCGAGGTCAAAAATTCAAGTTTTGCCTGATCTGCTGCAATCTCTAAGGCTGTGTGCCTGCTTCCTGAGGAGACTTATAGCCGCAATACTCCTCTGGGAAATATGCAAATTGTCACTTCAGTGAGGAAGTAGACAAACTCTAATGCCACCTGATAAAGGTAGCAATCCTAAAAGTCATATTTGACTCTTTAACAAGCCTTTTAATATGACTTGTGATTTGTGCCAGATCAGAACCTCAAACTGCAGACACTGCGTTTCAGGGTGATTGCCCCTCATCAGTGCAGTGTGTGGGATCTTTACACGCGGCAACTTTTCTAGGAATTTCACTGGCAACTTACTGGTTGTAGTGAAATCATGGACACATTGTTCTATTTTGTTGCTGTGTACAAATGGAACAATGTGTCCATGATTTCACTGCAACCAGTAAGTTGCCATTGAATTTCCTAGAAAAGTTGCCGCGTGTAAAGGTACTTTAAGAGGCTTAGACGAGGTCTGGGGAAATAGCTATTCTCCTTGTGGAGATCTGCCTGCCAGCAGTGAGGAGTCTTTTAGAAACAATGCTCTTCTGGGAAATATGCAAATTGTCACTTCAGTGATATTCAAGTGATTTGGATTACAAAGACATTCCTAGAACAAATTATGCCCGTAATCCAAGGTTCCACTGTATAACATATGGTAATCTTCTCATGTCTGTGTATTTGCACGTAACATGAGTCCAGGAAATCCACACGGAAACATAGTTGTTTTTTTGGACAGCACGGATAACAAGGGCCAATACAAGTCTATGGGTCCGTGTAAACATGTACAGCACACGATGGCATTCAAGTGCCGTCTGTGTGCCGTCAGTGTGCTGTACATATTTAAAATTGAAGCTGTAAAAGAAGCTTTGTAATTTAATTTTCTATATCTGTGGCGCCCCACTGGTCAGGCGTCACAATTGGGATACTGCACCCACAAATGAGTGTGCGGTTACCCCTGTCACAGTGGGAATGCAGGGTTTGTAGGAGGCTCCCATCCCAGCACTCCCACACACCTACCTAGAAAAACAGTTGGAGACTAGTCCCTGGGGGGGAGGGGAGTTAGGGGAGGAGGGGAGTAGCAAAACAGGGGATTCTAATTTTGCCTCGAGGGACGAAGGAGCACGGAAGTCCTGAGAGAGAGAAGGGGACTCCAAAAGAGGGGGCCTGGAGAGAGAGAACAGGCAGCCCAGACTGAAGGAGGGGACCACCCAGATCGGAGCGTCCATACTCCGGGATGGAACCCTGGCCCATTTACTGGAGTGCCGGTTCCGAGGACGCGGCACAGGGAGTTCAGCCCCTGAATCGTAACACCGTACGTCGCGGCTCCGTCTACTAGCCCCGACACCCTGTCAGAAAGGAATCATCTATGCCAGGATAACCCACCGGGGTCGAGCTCCAGTGCAGGAGAGAGGAGAGCGGGAAGCTGGGACACTCAGAAAGCACCCCAATAGGGCCTGGTACTAAGCGGGCTGTTCCAGGACAGGCAGTAGCAGCAGGACACGGGTTAGAGACAAGGAAGGCATACCACAGGAGACTCCGAGAGACCTTGCAGCCCACTGTGACTACCCGGCTGGCTACCTTAACCTAACGACTGTTGTCCTCTGTGAACTGTTCCACCACCAGCATTGTTCCAGTAAAGTATAGTGTAGAGTGACAGAGTCTCCATATGCTTATTTCCCCGCTGCACTGCAACTTGTTTATCTCCATCATCAGCACTTCCATCACTACAGGTGCTTCCCTGTTCTGGAGGGCCAGCTCCACCTGCAGGGAGTTGTACCATCTCGGCTGCTGTACCATTGCCCTCCGGATGTCTGAAGCGGCGCTGGTGCTAAATCACCAGAATCTGCGGGTGGCGTCATGTGAACTTTGAACTTCATTCCCATTTCAACTACCCCTTTTTGTTGACCACCAGGGCCACGGATCTAGGCAGGCCACCAATGACATCCCAACCACAGCAGGGCCCAGACACCCGAGTCCCCGTATAACCCAGGGCGAGTCATATCAATACTTGAAAAATATGGATGGTCAAAACAGACTGTGCCATATGTACATGATTTTATATGGACTTGTGAAGTGGACCTTAGGCTACAATCCCACAATGAACTGTTGGTGAGTTTTTGACATTTTCAGCAGCATTTCTGCACTTTTTCAGTGGCGTAACTTGAAGCTTATGGGCTCCAAGGTGAAAGTTCCAACAGGGCCCCCAATTATTGCAAATCTGTAATAGCATTAGTCTTTTTCTATAGGCCAAAGGGATTTTTGGGACCCCCTAGGCTCCAGGGCCTGGGTGTGATTACAACCCCTGCATCTATTGTCAATACGCCCCTGCCTATTATGTAAATTAAATGAAAAAAGTAAGAGAACAAGGAGCGCAAATGAGTAGAACCAGGTGGTCCAGTGGGAGCAAATGAGGTCGATGGGTCACTCACCTCAGAGGGTTGTGCATTCCTTTTGTCGGTGGGCAGATTCCTCTCCATGAGGAGAATAGCTAGTCCTCCAGACATAGTTTGATTTGGAAAGAATTTTTTTTTCAAATTTTAGTGAAAAATAAAAAAAGTTCATCTCAATACTTTGTTATGTATGCATTGTTGGCAATGACAGAGGTCAAATGTTTTCTTTAAGTCTTCACAAGGTTGGCACACACTGTTGCTGGTATGTTGGCCCATTCCTCTATGCTGATCTGCTTTAGAGCAGTGAGGTTTTGGGCCTGTCACTGGGCAACACGGACTTTCAACTCCCTTCAAAGGTTTTCTATAGGGCTTAGATCTACAGACAGGCTAGGACACTCCAGGACCTTGAAATTCTTCTTACGAAGCCACTCCTTCGTTACTCTGGCAGTGTCCTTGGGATCATTGTCATGCTGAAAGACCCAGCCACTTTTCATCTTCAATGCCCTTGCTGATAGAAGGAGGTTTGCCCTCAAAATCTCATGATACATGGCCCCATTCATTCTTTCATGTGCACGGATCAGTCATCCTGGTCCCTTGGCAGAGAAACAGCCCCATAGCATGATGATGCTACCCCCATGCTTCACAGTAGGTATGGTGTTCTTTGGATGCAGCTCAGCATTCTCTCTCCTCCAAACACGACGAGTTGTGTTTCTATCAAACAATTGTACTTTGGTTTCATCTGACCATATGACATTCTCCCAATACTCTTCTGGATCATCCATATGCTCTCTAGCAAACTTCAGACGGGCCTGGATATGTAATGGCTTAAGCAGGGGGACACGTCTGGCACTGCAGGATCTGAGTCCCTGGCGGCGTAGTGTGTTACTGATGGTAGCCTGTGTAACGTTGGTCCCAGCTCTCTGCAGGTCATTCACTAGGTCCCTCATGTGTTTCTGGGATTTTTTCTCACAATTCTTGAGATAATTTTAACCCCACATGGTGAGATCTTGCATGGAGCCCCAGATCAAGGGAGATTATCAGTGATCTTGTAGGTCTTCCACTTTCTAATTATTGCTCCGACAGTTGATTTCTTCACACCAAGCTGCTTGCCTTTTGTAGGTTCAGTCTTCTCAGCCTGATGCAGGGCTACAATTTTGTTTCTGGTGTCTTTCGACAGCTCTTTGGTCTTCACCATAGTGTAGTTTGGAGTGTGACTGCGGTTGCGGACAGGTGTCTTTTATGCTGATAACAAGTTCAAACAGGTGCTAGTACTGCAGGTAATGAGTGGAGGACAGAGGAGCCTCTAAGGGTAGGGACACACTGGCGTGAAAAACAGACGGGTGCAATGTGATAAAATATCGTATTGCACTTGGACCAATGTTACAGAATGATTGAGAACACATTAACGTGTGTCGTCCGCTTTCTTCTCATCCAGAGTCTGGATGAAAAAAAGTTGCAACATGCTGCAACAGTATGCGATTCTTGTGCGATACAAGTCGATGGGTCCTACAAAATCATGGACAGCACACGGACCATCCGAGATGCATCTGTTTTTTTAATAATACATTATTATTCTGTAGCTCAGAACACTGTAAAATGTTCCTGTAAATCAAGGGTGGGGAACCTCAGGCCCCTGGGCTGAATGCAGCCCTCTATTACTTTTTTGCGACCCTCGGGCAGATTCCGGGGGACTGCAGTTCTCAGGCTGGCAGACACGTTTTGCCGACTTTCTCACCTTTAAATCCAGCTCCCCAGTGATCTTTATGCCCCAGCCTCGGTGCCCCCCCCCCACCCCTCCGTGAGGTATATGCTCCCAGCCTCTCCTGTGATGTGTAGGGCTCTAGCAAATCTGGAAAAACAGTTGAGAAGCAACATGACCAAAATCACCCACGCCAAAGAGAAGCAGCTCCAGCCACCACAGTAGGGGTGAGCTGATTGGTTAACCAAATATAGCAGGTAATTTTTAAGTTGATAATTTTGTTTGGCCCCTGAAGGATTGTAGAAATTTCCAAATGGCCCTCGGCAGAAAAATGGTTCCCCGCTCCTGCTCTAAATTATTATACAGTAATATAGCTGTTGAGAAAAAAACGCATTGCACACAGACAGCACACGGATGTCACACGGACACCACTCAGATGTTATCTGAGAAAAAAATCGCACACTCGCATAGCAGTTGTGTGCCACACGGATCAAAAAACGGATGTCACTCCTCCAACTCTCATGGATAGGAAACGGACCAGTGTGCCTACCCTTAAAGAAGAAGTTACAGGTCTGTGAGAGGCAGAAATCTTGCTTGTTTGTAGGTGACCAAATACTTATTTCCCATCAAAATTTTTAAAAAAACAACACTTTTTTAAGTGGGAGAACTTGCACAATTGGTGGCTAACTAAATACTTTTTTCCCCACTGTAAAATGTTAATCAGATCTGTAAACTGTGTAACGGAAAATAGTTCAAAATGCCAAAATTACATTTTTTTGGTCTCCACAACATTGCAATGAAATGCAATAACGGGCGATCAAAACATCACAGCTACCCAAAAATTTCATCATTAGAAACATCAGCTCAAGTTTCAAACAATAAGCCATCACACAGCCCCAGATCCCGAAAAATGAGAATGCTAGAGTGCACGGAAAATGGTGCCAAAAGCACAATTTTTTTCACCACTTTGATAACAATAAAGTATACATGTTTGGTATCTACGAACTTGTACTGACCCGAAGCATCATACCGACATGTCAGTTCTACAATATAGTGAACATGATGAATAAAACATAGCAAAAACAATTCTGTGATTTCACTTTCTGCAATAGCACTGACTTTGGGATTTTTTTTCCCTATTTTACTGTACATTATATGGTAAAATGAATGAAGTAATTGAAAGGTACAACTCGTCCTGCAAAAAAAAACCAAGCCCTCATATGTCTATATTGAAGGAAAAATAAAAATGTTATGGCTCTTGAAAGGAGGGAGGAAAAAACTAAAAATGGTGAATCGAGGTGAAGGAGTTAAAGGATGACACACTAACAGGAGACAAAAAAAACTGTAGTGACAAAAATGCATGTAAATAATACACAAACAAAAATGCAATGAAACAAATGCACACCTAATTTAACATTAAAAACTCACTAAAGGCTCATCATGGGAAGGCCATGTGCACACGCCGCATTTTTTATGGATTTTTTTTGCTGTGTTTTTGTATAATTTTCAGCAGCAAAACTGAATCAGTTTTTTGAAAAAAAAAACAGACCCAAAACATATTGTGTTTTTGCAGTTTTTGTTTTCATTACAATGGAGTCAATGGAGAAAACAGATCACTAATTCTCATTTTTTTATTGGATGCGTTTTTTTTTGCCTCAAAAATAGACCAGTAAACAAAAGCAGCGTTAGACCAGCATTTTGCCACTTTGCTGGGCAGCACCGTTCTTCATCAAAAAACGGATCACAAAAAATAAAAAATGCACTGTGTGAACAAGGCCCCAGGGCCGCTTTACACACACCAACTTTTGTGACCAACTTCTGAACAGATCTCTGGTTGCAGTGAAATCATGGACACATTGCTCCATTTTGTGGCTGTGTACAAATGTAACAATGTGTCCATGATTTCACTGCAACCAGAGATCTGTTCAGAAGTTGGTCACAGAAGTTGGTGTGTGCAAAGCAGCCCGTAGGCTATGTTCAGACATTGTTTGTGCTCCATTTTGTATTGATTTGTTTTTGGTGCAGTTTCTGCACCAAACACAGATTTTTTTTTGCAAAAAAGCATCACAAATGCATCATCCATTTGTGCTGCTTTTTTGCTCCGTTTTCGGGGAACACAGACAGACACACAGACAGAGACTCAGACACACTTTCTTACCCTCCCCGCGATTCCCAGTGAGCTCTAGGGATGTCTTCCTCCCAGGCATCGGCAGTTCCTGTCTGTGAGCAGTACAGTACTTTAGAACCTTGCACCATGTGAGTCACATGGTGATTCACATGGGTAGGTCCTGGAAGCACTGTACAACTCACAGACAGGACGTGGTGACCGGGAGGACAACATCACCGGGGATCACCATGGTGTTTCAAAAGAATTCTTTATCAAGGTGCCTACTAGTCCTCCCTTTTATCCTGGCACCTCGCTAGCCTGACACTAAGGCTGAAGGCACACTACAAGCGTTAAAAACGAAGCGTTTTTGTCGCACGGCAGTCCTGCAAGTGCTTTGCGTATTGTCCTGCAAGTGTAATGCGAGTGAAATGCGAGTGCTTTTTTTGGCCACATCTTGAATCCGACAGCAATGCGTTTTTCTCTCACTGGATTTTCAGGTTTTGCAAACAATTATGATCAAATCAACTCCTTAATAAGGCTAGGGTCACACTTGCACGATTCTAAGTCCCCTGCTTTGTTTGCAGAAAACTTAGAATCTAAAAATTTTCTGCAAACAACGCTGGGGGCTTAGAATCGTGCAAGTGTGACCCTAGCCTAAGCTGGATCATGCTTGTCCCATATTAATGGATGGTTCTGAACAAGCACAATTAACATCTCAACATTAATATACCGGGACATGAAGCAGGATCAGGCTCTGTGGAGGAGGAAACACAGCTTGTGCTTGTAATGGGACCCTAATTGCAGCTGTGCTTCCTGATAAACTGATGAGTCAACTTACTGCTCCAAGCTGTTTTTGTGCGTTTTTCACACATGACACTCGCCTTGTGTGTTACAATGGTGTGTTTTTTTCACGCATCCATTGACTTACATTGGGCTCTCACGCGTGAAAAACGCGTGCAAGCGCAGCATGCTGCGATTGTACTCGCATTGCCCTCGCAATGCGTGTTCGACGTGAGAAAAACGCACCAATATGCTCTGCAGCATTGCTTAACATTGGTCCGAGTGCAATGCGATTTTTTTCACGCATGGCACTTGCGCGAGTCTCACGCCAGTGTGCCTTCAGCCTAACACTGATTCCCGGAGGCTCAGCTCCTTGACTGAACCCCGCCCACCTCCATCACATGACAGCGACGTAACCCATGACGTCACAGTCAGCTGACCGCCGACAAGGGAGTGTGCGACCGTCGGCCATGGCGCACAGCTCCTAGCGTTCTCCCTGACAGGAAACGCCAAAAGGGGAATGGGCAGGAAGGCGGGAAATTGAAAGGAGACCTGGAAAGGACGATATTCAAGTCATAATCAACGTAGAGTGGAAACCTTTATTCCTACTTATGCACGACCTATCACTGGAGTGAATGCTGTTATAACTGTTATTTACAGACACAGTGAACATAGAGATTGCAAGAATCATACAGGGGCAAGCATCAACCAATCATATAACATAGAGAGGGGAAATAAAGGACTAAAATCCAGGTAGTAAGAACACCTCAACATAAAGATAACTTATAACTAATTAATAACAGGAAAACTAATGATAAGGACAATTACTCCAATTAATTACAGGCAACCAGGACATAGGAAGCATTAAAATACAAAAACCAATGTGAATCCCACACAGGCTGTATTAACACAGGTAATTAAAAGTGTGATTAACTAAAAAGCTAACAAGTGACTTGAAACAGGCACTAATAGCAATATCCCTAGCTGAACTACAACATATGTAATGTTGTTATATCTTCTGCAGTTTGCTTGTTGTCTTCACTGTTTGCTTTTTCTGCCTAGTAACAGTGATGTAAGATGGAGGAGGAGCTGTGGCAGGAAAAGGGGGAGCTGGGAAAGGGAAGAGATTCATTAAAGTATGGCCGCTCGACTGAGCAGTTCAGCGGATCTGTGTGTGCTTCTGGATTCATCGTCATCTGCACTACAACACTACAATTGGCGACGAGGAAGCGTTCAATCATCAGCTAAAGGTATTTCAGTGCCACAAGATCATCAGTGCTCATCATGGCCTGTCTACCTGCATTCCCAGCTTTTGATGTGCATCAGTCCCAAGCAAACCTAGCAGCATGTTGGGATAAATGGCTGAAGCGCTTTGAGATATTTCTACAAGCCATGAACATAGCCGATGATACAAGAAAGCAAGCCATGTTATTACACTATGCAGGGGAGCAAGTCTATGATATCTTCACTACTCTGCCTAACACAGGGGAGGACAAGGACTATGAGCTCAGCAAAGCAGCATTGAGCAAACACTTCTCCCCGCACAGAAATGCAGCATTTGAAATCTTCAAATTTAGACAATCAAAGCAATCAGCCACAGAAAGCATTGATGAATATCATGCCCGGCTACGGCACCTTGCAGCTTACTGTGAGTTTACAGACGTAGACAAAGAAATCCAAACGCAGATATTATAAGGATGTGTTTCTTCAAAGTTAAGAAGACAAGCACTCAGAGACCCTATTATGACCCTAGCAAAACTGTTAGACACAGCACGTATAAATGATACTGCAGAGACACAGGCAAAACTCATAGAGAGCAGTGAGCCAGAAGCACCATCTTCTATAGCAAAGCTTACACAGAAACCACAAGTACAGGCAGCAACTTGTTACAACTGCGGTGGGTCGTATCCTCACCAGAACGTTTGTCCAGCAAAGGGTACAACCTGCCATAATTGTGGAAAACTAAACCATTTTGCAAAAGTGTGAAGATCTACACCGCAGCAATCTGCTCGTCCCACAGTACAGCCCAGGTCACAGAAGGTCCAAGCACTGCAGCTTAATGACGAGGCTCAAAGCACTTACTTATTCTCAGTGACTGAGGAAGGATCTCGGGCTGTGCACATGATTAACAATCTAAAACGAGTCATCCTCATAAATGGCAATCCAGTGGAAGCCCTGGTGGACACAGGGGCGTCAGGCAACGTCATCAGTCATACAATCTATAATCAACTCCTGAATAGACCTGCTCTACAAAATACCAGCCTACAGATTTTCCCTTACGGTTCCACAGATGCGTTGCCCCTGTGTGGCAAATTTCAGTCAGAACTAACAGCTGAAGGGAAATCCATCACGGACACTTTTTACGTAGCGGAGTGCTCTGCAGATACGCTTCTCAGCTGCAGCAGCGCAGTGTCTCTAGGCCTGGTGAACCTGGTCAACAGCGTTACAGGTTCTTCAGTGCCACATATTATGCAGAGGTACCCCAGTCTCTTTAAAGGCCTTGGTAAGCTAAAAGACGTTCAGATAAAGTTACATATTGATCAGTCGATACAGCCCTCCATCCAACCTCACAGGCGCATTCCCTTTCATGTTCGCAAACTTGTGGAGCAAGAATTGCAAGACCTGGAGGCATCTGATGTTATTGAACGGGTTGAAGGCCCAACTCCCTGGGTCTTGCTAATCGTTGTTGCGCCTAAACCAAAACAGCCTGGTAAAATACGGCTTTGTGTGGATATGCGGCATGCCAATCTAGCTATTCAAAGAGAAAGGCACATCACGCCTACTATTGATGACATTCTCACAGATCTGAATGGTGCAAAGGTGTTTTCAAAAATTGATCTAAAATCCGGCTATCATCAACTTGAGTTGCATCCAGACTCCAGGTACATCACAACTTTTAGTACTCATATGGGCCTGCGTAGGTTCAAGAGGTCGAACTTTGGTATCTCATCAGCCGCAGAAATTTTTCAAAATGTTATCAGTCAGGTTCTGTCTGGAATAGCGGGAGTCCTCAACGTCAGTGATGACATTCTCATATACGGAACACCCCAAGAAGAACATGACAGTTGCCTGGAACAAGTGTTTCAGAGACTGCAAGCCTGCAATCTAACTGTCAATCCATCAAAATGTGAGTTCAACCAAACGTCATTAAATTTTTTTGGATACATCTTTTCAGGACAACGTGTGTCAGCAGATCCTCAGAAAGTCACTCCCATCAAATCTGCTGGTCAACCTCAAAATGCCTCAGAGGTTCGCAGCTTTCTAGGACTGGTCACATACTGTGGACAATTCATACCGACCTAACCACTATTTCTGAACCCCTGAGACAACTCACAAAGAAAGACATTCCTTGGTCATGGGGTACTGAGCATCAAGCATCGTTTGACGCGTTGAAGTCCAGCCTAACTGGTGACACTGTCATGGCTTACTTTGACCCATTAAAGTCCACAGAACTGATTGTAGACGCTAGCCCGTTAGGCCTGGGTGCAATTCTCACACAAGTGTCCAACAATGGCAACATTTCTACAATTTCCTACGCAAGCAAGACATTAACAGATACAGAAGAGCGCTACTCACAAACTGAAAGGGAAGCTCTTGCAGTTGTGTGGGGATGCCTTCACTTTCATCTGTACCTCTTCGGACACAAGTTCACAGTCATAAGTGACCACAAACCGCTTGTTCCAATTTTCAACAAACACTCTTCCAAACCCCCTCCACGAATTGAACGCTGGTTGCTCCGCTTACAGAACTACCATCTTCAACTGAGATATGAGGCAGGAGTTGGAAACCCGGCGGACTATTTCTCAAGACACCCAATATCACAACCTACTAAGGACAACATTCCAGCAACTATTCTAGCTGAGGAACATGTAAATTTCGTTGCTTCACATTCAGTGCCAAGAGCTATGACCATGGAGGAAATACAACAGGCAGTGGACTCTGATCCTCAACTCCAGTTGGTGATAGAATCTGTTCGGTCTAAGAAATTGAGCTGTTTTCTTGCTGAGGCTCGCCTTCAACCACCAGATCGACTAGGTTACTTGGAGGCTTTCTTTAATGCACGACATTCACTCTCAGTGTCGGACTCAAATCTGCTGTTGCGTGACAATCGCCTGGTGATACCTCAGAAACTGGAGGACCGTGTACTTGATCTGGCCCACGAGGCTCATCAAGGGGTGGTAAAAACAAAGCAACTACTTCGAGAAAGAGTATGGTTTCCAGGACTGGACAAAAGAGTAGAGGCATTGATTCAAACATGCATTCCTTGTCAAGTAACTATAGTTGATCATAGGCGTGCGCCTTTACAAATGACACCCCTGCCAAAGAGCCCATGGACTGCTGTCAGTGTTGATTTTTGTGTTTTACCGGACCGCTCCTACCTGTTGGTGGTCATGGATGACTATTCTCGGTTTCCAGTCATTGAACATGTTTCGACAACATCGGCCAGGGCTGTTATACCAAAATTAGACAAGATTTTCTCGGCTTATGGCATACCCGAGACAGTGAAGACGGACAATGGACCTCCATTCAGTAGCACAGACTTTCAGTCATTGGCAACTTATCTTGGTTTCTCCCACAGGAAAATAACTCCGTACTGGCCTCAAGCCAATGGAGAAGTGGAACGATTCATGCAATCAATCAACAAGGCCCTGAGGATTGCTACCATGGAGCACAAGGACTCGCAACAAGAATTACATAGATTCCTTAGACAGTACAGAGCCACACCACACTCCACTACTGGGATACCACCAGCAACGGCATTGTTCAGCAGGCCCTTGCGCGTCAAAATCCCATGCATTCCGTCAGTTCCTGTCCAAACCCCAATTGCTATTAATGATTCCATCTCTAAGGATAAAATGAAGCAGTATGCAGAAAAAAGTAGACGCCGTTACAAGCATCCAGAAATAAAGGTGGGTGATTGGGTTCTTGTAAAGAGACTGAGACCTAGCAACAAGTTTGCATCGCCATACTATCCCGAGCCCTTTCAGGCCACACAAATCAGAGGCACCATGATTACTGCTAAAAACCGAAATCATCAGGTCACTAGAAATGTGTCCCATTTTAAAAAACTTCGTGGCTACATCCCAGAGACGACGCATGCAGAGGAAGTAGATAGCGACGACCTACTGCCAGAGATAATGACCTCAGCTGCTCCCATAGGAGATACCTCAGAAGACCCCCCGCGTTTGTCTGGAGATGAGATGTCTCGACGTTACCCCGGGAGAACAAATCGAGGGCCACCAGTCCACCTTGCGGACTATGTTCTGCAGTAGAGAAAAAAAAAAAAACTTTTCTACAATGCGAACTTTTGAACAGTTAACTATTTACTTTTTTTTTTTTTTGTAAGATGATAAGAGATGTAATGCTGTTATATCTTCTGCAGTTTGCTTGTTGTCTTCCCTGTTTGCTTTTTTTTGCCTAGTAACAGTGATGTAAGATAGAGGAGGAGCTGTGGCAGGAAAAGGGGGAGCTGGGAAAAGGAAGACATTCATTAAAGTATGGCCGCTCAACTGAGCACTTCAGCGGATCTGTGTGTGCTTCTGGATTCATCGTCATCTGCACTACAACACTACAATTGGCGACGAGGAAGCGTTCAATCATCAGCTAAAGGTATTTCAGTGCCACAAGATCATCAGTGCTCACCATGGCCTGTCTACCTGCATTCCCAGCTTTTGATGTGCATCAGTCCCAAGCAAACCTAGCAGCATGTTGGGATAAATGGCTGAAGCGCTTTGAGATATTTCTACAAGCCATGAACATAGCCGATGATACAAGAAAGCAAGCCATGTTATTACACTATGCAGGAGCAAGTCTATGATATCTTCACTACTCTGCCTAACACAGGGGAGGACAAGGACTATGAGCTCAGCAAAGCAGCATTGAGCAAACACTTCGTCATCGTCATCGGCACTACAACACTACAGTCTACTACTCAGATAATAAACACCAAATCACAGGAGGGTAAGAGGTTGTAACCAATTGGATTGTAAAATATACCGCATTATCTCATAGAAATGAGATACTGACTCTATATATGTATATTTACAGGCCACCCCCAAATTGAGGACCACTACTCAATTGACATAAACACACCTGGGAAAGGAATCCTAAAGAAGACAGCACCATCCAATAGGAAAAGAAAGAGCTTTTTAACCGCAATTTATTTTTTAACAGCATTTTTTGTACTTAATAAACATCCCGCCACAGTGTTAAAGGCCAACATTGTATAGTGTCCCTTATTAACGCCAGTTTTGATTTAGCGCTGAGCCTGTATAATTATATATAACATTTCATTATCAATACAGAGTGACAATTAACACGGAAGTCACTTAACGCTTTCTAGCAGCAAATCTAGAAGAAGTACCTGTATTCTGATCTTCTATACGTCAGCTCCGGTGTTCAAATTCTAATATATACAACAAGACATATAATCCACACAGGCAAAGAAATCAAACCATACCATAGATGTCCATAAATTAGTGATGTGTAATAATGAGAAATGAAACAGGGAAAAAGCATTGAACATATGAAGAAAGAGAGGTGAAAAAGCTATGAAAAGTAATGGCACAAGCTGAAATCTATCATTAAATAGAAAACAATCCTGCCACTTAGTGAAAAATAATATCAGCTGGGTCAACTGATGGCCTATGAAAAGGTGTCTCTTTACCAAGATGCCACACAAGAAATATCTCATGATGGGTAAAACCAGTGAGCCGTCTCAAGACTTTCTCAACCTTATTGTTTGGGGCCATAATGCGGAAGTGGAAAGAAGATAATTTGATCAACAACCAGATATGATCAGATTTATGCCAGAGGTGTGAAAAGAATTATCAAGAGGGTTGTCCAAGAGGCAAGAACCATCTGTGAAAAGCTACAGAAAGGCCTGGAATCAGCAGTTACAATAGTTTCACAAAGAAAACAATAAGTAACGTACTCAACCTCCATGGCCTGTATGCACGCTCACCATGCAAGACTCCATTGCTGAACAAAAAGCATGTTAAAGTGCGTTTGAAGTTTGCTCAACAACATTTCAAGAATAAGAAATAGGGATTCTTTTAGCCAATTCTCAAATTTACAGTCCGTTTATTGATATAGAAAATTGAAAACCATCAAATGGTCCCACGCAGGGGACCGAACATCCAGACGCATTTCGAGGTAAAAACCCCTTAGACGTTGGTGTTGCACATCACAAACCAAACACATATATACACATTTAAAACCACTACACCTGTTGTTAATTAGAATGAGAACTATTAACCCTTAAACTCACCACTAACCCATATTCATGATGACTGTATTACCGAATAGTGCAATAAAAAAATACGATATGGATATTGAATGAACTCTACATCTCACATACATATATGATAATACAAATCATGCATAACAATAGTACTCAATTTAAGTATACCGTATATACTCGTGTATAAGCCGAGTTTTTTCAGCACAAAAAATGTGCTGAAAAGTCCCCCCCTCGGCTTATACACGAGTCACTAACTAACAAGCACTTATGTGCTTGCTTTAAATGGCTCCTCACCCCCCTCAAAGCCTCCCCCACCACTTCCCTCTGTCCTCCTGTCATTTCATGCACAGTAACGAGTCCAATGATAATCAATTGTAAATTCTATTCCTCTACTTCTTTGAACCGGATTGACCCTGATTGACCCAGTCAGGTTCAATCAGGTTAACTTTAACATGACTCTCTATGGGACCAGATTAAACCAGACCGGTTCAATCCGTTTTTTTTTTAACTATTCTTTAAAAGCCCGCAGCTTTTTGCTGCTGGCTTTTAAAGAATAAAATGGGGAATTGCAGTTTTTTCCTCTGCTGCCAGACCCCTTTATGGGGTCCAGCAGCAGAGGAATCGCTGCAATACTCACTTCCCCATTCATATCTATTTTGATTTTTGAAATTTTTCAGTACCGGTAGCTGCTGCATTTCATACCCTAGGCTTATACGCGAGTCAATAACTTTTCCCAGCTTTTGGGGGAAAAGTAGGGGGGTCGGCTTATACACGGGTCGGCTTATACACGAGTATATACGGTACATATTGCATTGTTGTCATTATCACATTGCTAAAATGGTAAATGTTTTTTCTTTAGTAAAAATACAAAAGGTCTGATCTCAAATTCAACCCATTAGGGTTACGGGCGTCCTACTGCAATAACCAATACATTTCTCGGCTATGTAAAACACGTTCCCAATCTCTGGCCCTATAGGGGCGGGACACCCTTTCTATTCCTTTGATTTTTAGTGCTGCAAGATTTCCATTATGTACATCTTTAAAGTGTCTGGAAAGACCAGACATTCCCGTATGTACCGTGTTAGAATTTGGATTTGCCGCCCAAGATGTGTTCTGCCATCCTCTTTTTAAGACAGCGAGTTGTACACCCTATATAATATTTATTGCACTCCACACATGTTGCCATATAGACAACATGCATGGTATTGCAATTAATGTATAATTTTTTAAGGAATCTGCTACCAGTTGTATTATTATTAAAAAAACCGTGCTCACATCAACAAATTGACAAATATTGCATTTCTTTCCTCCGCATTTAACGGGGCCTCTATAGTTTAGCCAGGTCAATTTTTTGTTTGGCTCACTTAGAAAAATGCTGTGGGAACTAATGCTTGCTATATTTTGCTATATCCCTAGATTTTTTCGGGATCATTCTGCAACCATTGCTAAGTATGTTCTCCAAAACTTCATCTTGATACAGAATCGGTAAATTTTTATTGAATATCTTTTTTATATCATTGAAATCACGGCTATAAGATGTTACGAATGGAGGCATATTACTTAGACTTTTTTCATTCCTATTTTCCCCGAGCAACATTTATTACAGTGTTATTGTCCAGGTTTTTCTTTCCAATGTTATCCAGTAACAAGGAATCCCTGCTCTTCTTTTCTGCAAATTTTAATGCTCTGTCGATCATCCAGGGTCTATAACCCCTTTGGTGCAATCTGTTCCCCATGACTGCGGTTTCTGAACGATAGTCACTCATCCTAGAACAATTTATTTTTGCTCTTACAAATTCACCTAAGGGTAAATTCTTTATTACATGGTCAGGATGGCAGCTATCCACTCTAAGTATAGAGTTACTATTGCTGGGTTTTCTATACAATTTTGTTTGTATTATACCACTTTCACTGTAACCCATCAGTAGCAAATCCAAGAAAGGAGCCTCCTTACCATGTACTTCTAAAGTGAAAGACAGATTATATTCATTCTGATGTAAAATCTCCAACAGGGACTGAGGAGTAGGTATGGAAGACACATCGCGCGGCGCTGTCCAAATCAGCACCATATCATCAATGAATCTCCCGTACCATCTAATGTACTCAGCATACTGCGCTCCAGGTTTAAAGATAAGTTCTTCCTCCCATCTCTGCATATATATGTTAGCCAGCGGGGGGGGGCAAAACTTGGCCCCCATTGGGCAACTACACTTCTGGATATAATATGCACTGTTAAACCTGAAAAAGTTTTGCTTCAAAAGATGTTCAATGCACATTACAATGAATTCCTTCTACGGATCACTAAATGCATTTGTACTTAATAGTGTCTGAGAAACAGTAAACACGGCTTTTTCATGGGAATAGAAGAATACAAGCTGACAACATCGCATGTTTTTAAATTTTCTACATCAATAAATGGACTGTGAATTTGAGAAGTGGCTCCAAGAATCCCTATTTCTTATTGTCTAACCGGTGGAAGCCGAACCACCATACTTGATAGCCTGAAAAGAAGATGGGAAGAAAATAAAGATTGGAAATTTGCTCAAGGAAAATTTGACTCTTTGGTGAGTTTTTGCATTTGGAGCAGCGCGGACCGTGGCACACCTGCATTCCCATCTTCTTTTCTGGATTTCACCACTGGTCAGTGGTAGGTGGAGGTCCTGCAGCAGCTCTTGATTGCTTCACGCTTACAAACCAGTTGTGGGGATCACAACTGCACCAGGTGAGTGGTTCCACAATACCACCCGTCTCTACAGTGTCACTAGTGATAGGGCACTATTGCGCCTCTTGTCCCCCACCCTTTTATATTTTCTATACTTGGTAGCCTGGGAGTCCGGATAGCAATCGTGGTTGCCGCAACTATTCCTCATCCCCCTTTCCTAGAATACATAACATTTCAACAAGCCTGGAAATATTGGGAGAATATAGTCTAGTCAGAGGAGACCAGAATTTAACCCTATGGATGCCATAATAGACACCTGTGATGCTGTCTTACTACTCACAGACAAGCCATGAGGCGGCAAGTCAAGGATTCCAAGGTTAAGCCAGGAGAGTATGTAAAAGACAGAGGGATAAGACTAAACGGATAGTCACAGGTCAAGTGCAGTGTCAGATAACAGGTCAGAGTGCTTCAAAGTCAAAAGGGGCAATCCAATTCCTAGATCAGGTCAGCCAAGGATCAGAACAGCTGAAATGTCACTCACTGCATACTCTAGGATACTGTAAGTGGTGAAATTGTGACAGTCCCCCTCTTCAGGGAGGCAGGGGAAGGGGGCACTGGACCCCCAGGTTTCCCAGGAAACCTTGAATGGAAAGCCCTGACCAAACGAGTGGCCTTCATATCTTGGACTGGAACCCAAGATCTCTCCTCAGGTCCATATCCCCTCCAATATTGGAGAGAATTTTGGACCCTAAGTTTGGTCCCTGAGTATTCACAATCTTCTGTAACTCGTACTCTAGACCTCCATTGACACCGTAGGAGACGAGGCAAATACTAACAAAGGAACAGACTTCTTTAGAGTTCTATGGAATATGAAGAGACATAGAAAGTTTTAATCTAAAGGCCGCCGGATTTACTATTTCCAGAAGTTTATACGGACCAATGAATTTAGGACCCAACTTCACCGATGGTAGTTTAAATTTTATATTTTTGGATGACAACCAAACTTTAGCACCTACTTTAAAGACAAGGCCCACCAAACGTTTTCTATTGGCTTTACATTTTGGGCAAGTCTGAGCAGCCACAGTATTCTTTTGAACCTCTCTCACACATCCCCAATTTTCCATATGGCAACCTCCACCTCAAGACACTCAGAACCTACCTTAGAAAATCCATTAAAATGGGGATGAAAACTGTAAAAAAAAAGGTGAGGTTCCAGTAGACTCATTGACTGAACTGTTAAAAGCAAACTCAGCAAAGGGTACAAATGCAAACCCATCCTCCTGCTAAGCCATTACAAAACACCTTAAAATTTGTTCCAAAGATTGGTTTGATCTGTTGGTTTCAGGGTGGTGGGCAGAGGAAAATGACGAGTCAATCTCCAGTTTTGCTACAAAAGGCTCTTCCGCATTTGGAGACAAATTTCACTACCCTATCATACACAATGTTAAGAGAAATTCCATCCAATCTCACAACATGATTAATAAACAACTTGGAGAGTGTCTCCATTTTAGGTAACCTCGGTTAAAGGAACAAAATGATTTTGTCAACCGACACCCAAATGACAGTTTTTCCATCAGACAGAGATAAATTTGTGATGAAATCCATGGACAGTTGCATCCTTGGTCTTTCTGGAATTGAGAAAACCTAGGGCTTGATGTGGTCTTAATGTTTAGTGCCTCAACAAGAAACCGCTCTGTGGAGGACTGATTATAACTAAGGAGCATCTTCAGGTGGGCATTCTTTAAGCCTTCTGCTAATTGAGATGACTACATTCCTTTAATAGAGTCCTGTGAAGAGGATGTCATTTAAGAACACATTGGAGAGACTACTGATATATCTCTAGGTGTAATGTTAAATCAGTCAAGACATATACTGACGGTTGTGGATGCTGGTATTATTGATCTGATCCAATTTAAGATATGAATTATTATTGTTATTATGATTAAGTGACTTTGTACAGTTCTGCATTCTCACATCCTAATAGCTTAGGACCCCTGCAACCAGAGTTTTATCTGCACTGATAAGCACAGAGCAGTTCTTTGCTGAGTGGGGGTGCTACTACAATCTTAACTAGGGTGCCAACCCCCGCTGCTAGGTAGGATCTGAGGATGTAGGGCATTTGGCTCACTCTTTCCCTCTCCTTAGCTTGAATATTATTAGTAGAAACAGTACAAATCAGATGGAACTTACCATTTTTAGCCTTCACTTTTACATCTGGGTGTGGACTAACATGGGAGGGATGGGGTGAGGGAACACAAGGATGACAGTAGCTGTTTCGCGACCAACTGGCGCTCCTACAGGTCCTGACTTGTCCTTGTATATAATTGTCTGTGTATATAAATGTTATCTTGTGGGTGATGATTTTATGTAATAGAATTAAAATTGTTTTTAAAGGGTCATTTTCTCAATTTATTCTCTGTAATTATCCTTATTGGTTTAGTTTTTCTTTCTGGAATTGGAAATGGAAGTAATTTTTGTCCGGAGACAACGCTTTTTTTTAACACCTTTCTGGAATAAATATTTTGATGCCTCTTACTGTATTTTGTTACAGCAACAGAAAAATCATAATTTTGGTGTTTTGATTTTCTTACCCATTACAACATTTACGGATCTATGTAATTGATTTTCTATTTTGATAGATTGTACTTTAATGGATGCGAATATATCACAAGTGTTTTTTTTTTATTATTTTCTTTTTATTCGTTGTGTCACAGGGGGACAATGTGCAGTTAGAATGATGCACCCCCGCTGACACGCTGTTAATGTTGCTGTCACAGATTGACAGGGACATGTAACATGTTAACAACCGTTAGCAGAGCGCCACTCTACCCATGGCTGTTGAATTGAGCTGAGGGAGAGACACAAGCGCAAATAGGGTCTCATCTGGGATAACCGATAGGCGATAGGCAGAGTAGTAGTAAAACTGCTCACCTTATAAGGTTGTGTGAGACACAACCACTAATGTACACAAGGCTGCTGCGAACCACCCAATGGAAAATTGAAGCCACGTCTCTGGAGAAGGAATGGGTGGATGGAAAACTGCGCCTCCGAGAACAGAATAGATCTCTCAGGTCAGTCCAGCAGTTCCACACTATTTTATTATTCTTTTGAGAATAAGAAAATCATTTGGAACTGTTGGACCGACTTGAGAAATCCATTCTGTTCTCGGAGGCGCAGTGTTCCATCCACCCATTCCTTCTCCAGACTCATGGCTTCCATGGCTGTTGAAGACAGATGATGGCTAAATATACATCCATCATCTGCTGACAAAAATGCTTGCTCAGCTCCTGAAAATACATCAGTCAGGGAGATGCCATTGAACAAACCAGTCTATTCGATGTCGCCAAGGGGTTAAGGCTGTCTAGTCCAAGTTTATCTAAACAATAGAAAATTTGTAAATCTGCCACAATGTTACAGCTTGAGAATATCTTACAATGTATTTCATTATAACAAAGTCCATTGTGTTGCACAGTCCGTCCATATATTGATGCTGGCTCTGTGTTGTACCATTGTATTCTGAGATCTAAAAAGCAGTGCTTCTTGTGTTTGAATTACGTAATTAATAACCATGGGATTCAAGAAGAAAATGATTCTGAACCAACCATTATGTAATTGGAACCTAAATTCGTGAGACCACAGCTCATCAATACGTTGTGCTCAAAATCATCATTGCCTGCAATCTATACTCGTGAAAACAATTATGAGCGCACTCCTCTTTTTATATAGTGGGTGCTAGCTTCAGAAATACATGTAATTATTAAACCAATAAATCCACTGCACACCACAAAACCTGGAATTGCCAAAATGGCTGTGTGAATATATTTCATCTTATGTATAGGAATCTAAGAAATATTAGTAAGATATCAAAAGCTGTCCCTGGTCTAAAAGGAAAATACGTGAAAGCATTAGTTTGATTCCATAGCTATGATATCATAAGCCCAGAAGCTATTTACAGAGCTCTCTCACCTGTTCTGGGTCCTATCTCACCCTCTGGACTGCAACTGTGAAATGTGGAATGGGAAAATGCCCTAATGTAATTAAAATCGTGCATCTTAAAGGGGATGTACTAAGACACTAGGTGTAACCCTGCCTTTAAAGGGTAAAGGTGAGAGTGTGAATGTTCTCCTAGCTATACTGGGCGGGGTGCAGCTCAAATAACCTTATATATGTGAAAACAATTATGAGCGCTCATAATTGTTTTCACATATATAAGGTTATTTGAGCTGCACCCCGCCCAGTATAGCTAGGAGAACATTCACACTCTCACCTTTACCCTTTAAAGGCAGGGTTACACCTAGTGTCTTAGTACATCCCCTTTAAGATGCACGATTTTAATTACATTAGGGCATTTTCCCATTCCACATTTCACAGTTGCAGTCCAGAGGGTGAGATAGGACCCAGAACAGGTGAGAGAGCTCTGTAAATAGCTTCTGGGCTTATGATATCATAGCTATGGAATCAAACTAATGCTTTCACGTATTTTCCTTTTAGACCAGGGACAGCTTTTGATATCTTACTAATATTTCTTAGATTCCTATACATAAGATGAAATATATTCACACAGCCATTTTGGCAATTCCAGGTTTTGTGGTGTGCAGTGGATTTATTGGTTTAATAATTGCAATCTATACTCATGACATTTAGCAAAGTTGTCCATACCACAGACGTACACCCAGCAGATACTGATGTTTTTACATTATGTGAAACTGCATACATGTCTGATTCACACAGTAATTTCTTTATCTGAATATGATAGATCGTCATACTGAGACTGATCAGCAGTCATATTACAAAGATTTAAGGGTACAACAGATAGGTGGGGGGAATTTGCTCTGGGTGCAGCCACGGGCACTATCAGGGCTCCTCAAGTGATATTTGGCCGCTCTCTGAACCAGCCCTGAGAAAAGGCTCTCTCTGCATTCAGTCGTACTCCCAGCGAGTACATTTGAAGCTCTGATCACCAACCTGATCTTGCTGCTAATGTAATTCCTGCCCCTAAAAGGAGTACAGATGGCAGTCAGTTAGGTGCTGCAATGGATCTAAAGAAATAGGAGTTTTATTGGGGAAGGAAGGAATAGTGTGAGTGTGGAGCCCACTGGGACGTGTTACTCGGTACCGGACTGGGGTATCACGGCAGTCTTGGTCGGAACCGTGTCCCAAGCCCACAAGTAATGGGGGGTATTTACAGGCGAGAAAATCGTGACGCCACCCGTGGTGTGTGGTCAGGGTGACCACCGCTGCTGCAGAATCTCCGGGGATGATTGATAGCAGCCTGAGATGTAACGACTCTCCACGGGCAGAGCCTGGTTCCCCGGGGCAGTGGTGAGAATAGTCTATGGATGATGCAGAGTAGGGGTAGTGGTAGGGATGATAACAGTTTGTGAGGGAGAGTACAGTCATGGCCAAAGGTTTTGAGAATGACACCAAAATTATATTTTCACATGATCTGCTGCCCTCTGGTTTTTATTTGTGTTTGTCTGATGTGTATATCACATACAGAAATATAATTGCAATCATATTATGAGTACCAAAAGGTTATATTGACAGTTAGAATGAGTTAATGCAGCAAGTCAATATTTGCAGTGTTGACCCTTCTTCTTCAGGACCTCTGCAATTCTCCCTGGCTGCTCTCAATCAACTTCTGGACCAAATCCTGACTGATAGCAGTCCATTCTTGCATAATCAATGTTTGCAGTTTGGCAGAATTTGTTGGTTTTTGTTTGTCCACCCGCCTCTTGATGATTAACCACAAGTTCTCAATGGGATTAAGATCTGGGGAGTTTCCAGGCCATGGACACAAAATCTCTATGTTTTGATCCCTGAGCCATTTAGTTATCACCTTTGCTTTATGGCAAGGTGCTCCATCATGCTAGAAAAGGCATTGTTGGGCACCAAACTGCTCTTGGACGGTTGGGAGAAGTTGCTCTTGGAGGACATTCTGGTACCATTCTTTATTCATGGCTGTGTTTTTAGGCAAGACTGTGAGTGAGCCGATTCCCTTGGCTGAGAAGCAACCCCACACATGAATGGTTTCAGGATGCTTTACAGTTGGCATGAGACAAGACTGGTGGTAGCGCTCACCTCTTCTTCTCCGAATAGGCTGTTTCCAGATGTCACAAACAATCGAAAAGGGGATTCATCAGAGAAAATGACTTTACCCCAGTCCTCAGCAGTCCACTCCCTGTACCTTTTGGAGAATATCAGTCGGTCCCTGATGTTTTTTCTGGAGAGAAGTGGCTTCTTTGCTGCCCTCCTTGAAACCAGGCCTTGCTCAAAGAGTCTCCGCCTCACAGTGCGTGCAGAAGCACTCACACCAGCCTGCTGCCATTCCTGAGCAAGCTTGGTACTGCTGGTAGTCCGATCCCGCAGCTGAAACAGTTTTAAGATACTGTCCTGGTGCTTGCTGGTCTTTCTTGGGCGCCCTGGAGCCTTTTTGACAACAATGGAAGCTCTCTCCTTGAAGTTCTTGATGATGCGATAGATTGTTGACTGAGGTGCAATCTTTCTAGCTGCGATACTCTTCCCTGTTAGGCCATTTTTGTGAAGTGCAATGATGTCTGCACGTGTGTCTTTAGAGATAACCATGGTTAACTGAAGAGAAACAATGATACCAAGCAGCAGCCTCCTTTTAATGTGTCCAGTGGTGTCATTCTTACATAATCATGACTGATTGATCGCCAGCCCTGTACTCATCAACACCCACACCTGTGTTAATGGAACAATCACTAAAACGATGTTAGCTGCTCCTTTGAAGGCAGGACTGCAATGATGTTGAAATGTGTTTTGGGGGTTAAAGTTCATTTTCTAGGCAAATATTGACTTTGCAAGTAATTGCTGTTAAGCTGATCACTCTTTATGACATTCTGGAGTATATGCAAAGTGTCATTAAGAAAACTGAAGCAGCAGACTTGTATATTTGTATCATTCTCAAAACTTTTGGCCATGACTGTAGGGCTCGAGCACAGACTCATGGTTTTGTAGTTTTCCAAGTCTTTACTGCAGGTGTTATTCAGCAGAGTACTGTCCACGGAGACTGTACCAGGGCCGGGTTGCTCCCTCCCTGGCCAGGTCCTTGGCTTCCCACTCCTGCGCTGTGTGTGTGGCCCTGCTGCCTCTTTAGCTAGGCTGCCGGCCCTGTCTCCTTTCACAGGTACCCACTTGCTAGGCAACTTGAGACTTATCTTTGTGTTTCTGACCCTGCCGTGTTGCTTCGCTGTGGTACAGTGAAGATATATAACTTCCACTAGTTCGGTGTTTACTGTGCTGCTTATGTCAGGCACAATTTCGGATCCGGCATCTGGTCTTTGAGCTCCTCCGGGGCAAGTTATAGGGTAACTCAGTCTCCCAGATGTGTTCCTCTATTTCTCTTAACTCCTTTCCTCAGACCCTGGCTAGGCCTGGAATTGAGCAGCGGACTGTGGGGGAGCCTATGGCAGCTCCTTTACACCCCAGTCCTTCTTCCTCAGTTCTCCCAGGAACTGAACTACTCACTTCCTCTCCACACCGGAATATATAGGGAAGCAGCTTTAGCTCCCCCTTCTGACCTGGATGCACTAGTGTAGCGTAGTGGGTTGTGTAGGGAGTTAACCCTTGGTGTTGTTACTGTGGCACATTAACCCCTGGGGTGCCACATTCCCCCTTAGTAAAGAACAGTACTCTGGGACTGTAAAAAAACAAACAACATATCAAACAATTAATATTTACAGAGTCTTAAAAAGTAAAAGTACAAAAACTACTGACGCTCAAAAAGAGTCCAAAAGTTCAAAATAAATCAGTCCTTCCGGGGGTTTTAGTTTATTGCCTCCGGGCTGATAGATATATACAATTAGTCTTTACCACAACTAGTCCTGTGGTAGGTATGGTACATAAATAAATAAAGAAGAAAAATTCAAGAATATTTAAGTATTTCATACAGGATAGTCTCTGTAGGTACTCTGCTTTTAAAGTTGCAAACTATTAACACGTACGGGTGTCTCTGGTTTAAAGTGCAGTAGGCTCCCAAGCCCTCGGGTCACCGCATAAGAGGCAAAGTTCTTGCTCTCCGTGGCTGCCACCTAACCCCATGCTACTCTCACCCTTTTTGTACATTTACACCTTACCGGGTTCTATTAAACTTTATAACAACATATTTACATTTCACATTTACTTCACATTTTAATCTTTGTACCTTGCTGGTATCTGACCCTGGGTACTACACTCTGATCTGCGTAATGCTGGTGTACTGGGTGCACTTGGCCTAATGGTGTGGGTGGATGTGTACCTATTTAAAGTGTCTAGTACTATTGCGGATGGAGATCTGACAGTAGGACTGGCAAGCTCACTGGAACCAGGAATTGGTTCTTCCTCTTCAGTCTCGACTTCGAGTTCTTCATGTCTTGGGACTTCTTGTGGAACGGGTTCTGGTGTTGGTTCAACCATTGGTGGGAAAGTAATCATGGGAACTACAACTGCTCCGTAGTAATTTGGCCATGTTTTGGGGAAATCTCCTAAGGGTAACTTTACACGCTGCAAGTTTTCTAGGAATTTCACTGGCAACTTACTGGTTGCAGTGAAATAATGGAAACATTGTTCTATCTTTTTGCTGTGTACAAATGGAACAATGTCTCCATGATTTCACTGCAACCAGTAAGTTGCCAGTGAAATTCCTAGAAAAGTTGCCGCGTGTAAATGTACCTTAAGACGGTATGGAATTCTTCTTCTTCTTTGACAAGTTGGACCTGTACAGGTACAGTTACTTCTGGTGTCTTCAGGGTTTCAGGACACGGTTTGAGATGGTCTCTTGACACAACTGCTGACGGTCTTCCTTCGTCTTTGCTAATTAGACACACTTTGGCATTGTCTAAATTTGATGGTAAGACTGTATATGGGGTGGTTTCCCACTGATTATCCAATTTGTTGGTGCATCTCTTTCTCTTGAGAACTTGCTCACCAGGTTGTAATGGGGTTGCTAGAGCATGTTGGTTAAAGGTTCTCTCTTGTCTTTCTCTAGATTGCTGGATACTTTTCTCTACACACTCTTGTACTTGGCGATACTGCTGTTGACGTAGGTTATACCAATTGGATTCTTCAACTTCTGCATCTGGTTTTAGAATTCCCATAACTAAATCAATTGGCAGCTTACTGGGTCTTGCATGCATAAGGTAGGCTGGGGTGCAGTTTATAGAACTCACCGAGACATGGTTGTACAAGTCTACCAAGTCGGGTAATTTCTCTGGCCATTGATTTCTCTCTGACTCTGGTAATGTTTTCAACAGGTCAATTACAATACGGTTCATCTTTTCGCATAAGCCATTGGTTTGGGGATGATAGGCTGTTGTGTGGATCTTCTTACAGCCGTACATGTTGTAGAATTCCTGGAAAGTCTAACTCAAAAGCTGGACCTTGATCTGCAAGGACTTGTTCCGGGTAGCCATGAGGTCTACAGAAATGTGTCTGAAATGCTCTTGCAGCTGTCTTCGCTGTCAGGTCCTTGATGGGTACCACCACTAAGAAGCGAGAGTAATGATCCACGATGGTTAAGGCATAGACATAGCCTGACCGGCTTGGTGACAACTTGACTTGGTCTAACGCAACTAACTCAAGTGGTTGCTTGGTTACTATGGACTGGAGTACGGGCCACATTTTCTACACCAATCTTCAATTGATTTTCTCATGCCAACCCAGTAGAATCTCTCTCTTAAGAACACTTACAACTTCTTCCATCCAAAATGACCTGCACTGTCGTGGTAAGCTTCTAAGACTATTTTGACGTCTCTCTTGGGTACGATAATCTGCCAGACCAACTCATGTGTTTTAGGGTTGGTGTGCCTTCTGCAGAGCTTTCCTTGATATAGGAACAACTTGCTTTTCTCCTTCCAGAGTTGTTGAGTCTCAGCTGGAGCATTCTGATTAGGGTACTCACCTTGTTGTGTAAGCAGTCCTTTCACTAGCTTCACAGCTGGGTCGCTATCTTGGGTGTCAGCACATCCATGGTGTGATGGTTGAGATTTGCCTGCTGTTGTTTTTGGTAGATGCCGGGTTGATACTGTTCTACCTTAGATTGGTGAAAGGCCGTTAGCTCAATTTCTTCCAGCTACTCCGGTTCCTCTTCCATGTCTTTCAGGTGTGGCATCCGGGATAGTGCATCTGCATTCCCTTCTTGCAGCCTGCCCTATATTTGATGACAAAATTGTAGTTAGACAGCTGGGCTATCCATCGCTGCTCCAATGCACCTAATTTTGCTGAGTCCAGGTGGGTCAACGGGTTGTTATCAGTATAGATGGTAAATTCTGCAGCGGCCAGGTAATGCTTGAAACGTTCAGTTACAGCCCAAACTACTGCCAGTAGTTCTAACTTGAAGGAACTGTAATTCTCAGGGTTTCTTTCTGTAGGCCGGAGTTTCCTGCTTGCAAAGGCAATAACTATCTTTGCCTCCTTGCTTCTGTGACAGTACTGCTCCCAGTCCCACGTTGCTGGCATCTGTGTACAGAATGAAGGGTTGATGGTAGTGATGGGCGAATCCTAAATTACTCGGAATCACTTGACTGTAGCGAGTCCAAGCCCAGGACTCGCTACTCATTGCGAGTCTAGCGAGTCCAATGTTAATGAATGGGGAAGCGAGTAATAGCGAGTAGTGTGAGATTTACAAATCGCAGATGTGTCTCGGAAGCTTCAGCCTGAAGCAATCCGAGTTTTGTCATTTATTTGCATTGGACTCGTTTACTTTGTAAGTAATCGTTGGGAAACTCGCACAGATAAGAGAAGAGTCCTGTCTGCTCTGTGCAGCTCCAGGGTCCTAGAGCCCGCCTGCTGCCTGATGTAGCAGTGCTGAGATTGTTCTCAGTCTGCTCATTCCCTGTGTACAGACATGAATGTCTGTGCACAGAGATGATGTAGCAGTGCTGAGATTGTTCTCAGTCTGCTCATTCCCTGTGCATAGACATCTATATCTATACACAGGGGATGTAGCAGAGAGGACATCGCGTTTTGGACTGCGTCGGACGGAAGAGGATTTTTTTAATTAAAGATGGAGTCCCTAATGGCTTTTTTTTTTATTTCTAATAAAAAAATTTCTCTGTGTTGTGTTTTTTTTAAAACAATTTAATAGAAATTCATGGCGGTCATGTCTAATATTGGCGTGACCGCCATAAATTTCGGGCTTAGGGCCAGCTGATAATACAAAGCTGGCCCTAACCTCTATTACCCAGCGTGCCACCGCCACCAGGGCCGCTGGAAGAGCGGGGTTCAGCGCCAGAGGATGGCGCTTCAATGAACGCGCCATCTTCTGGGGCGGCTGCGGGCTGCAATTTGCAGCAGGGGGTGCCCAGAAAGCTTGGGCATCCCTGCGCTGCGGATTCCAGCCCCCAGCTGCTTAGCTGTACCTGGCTAGACATAGAAATTGCGCGGAGCCCCACGCATTTTTTTGACTCCGACTCCGAGACGACTCCGACTCCGAGACGACTCCGACTCCGACTCGACTCCGAGACGACTCCGACTCCGAGACGACTCCGACTCCGAGACGACTCCGACTCCGAGACGACTCAGACTCCGACTCCGAGACGACTCCGACTCTGAGACGACTCCGACTCCGACTCCGAGATGACTCCGACTCCGAGACGACTCCGACTCCGAGACGACTCCGACTCCGAGACGACTCCGACTCCAACTCCGAGACGACTCCGACTCCAAGACGACTCTGACTCCGAGACGACTCCGACTCCGACTCCGAGACGACTCCGACTCCGAGA
This sequence comes from Allobates femoralis, assembly GCA_033576535.1. Taxonomy (NCBI): domain Eukaryota; kingdom Metazoa; phylum Chordata; class Amphibia; order Anura; family Aromobatidae; genus Allobates; species Allobates femoralis. Next base: position 124,868,056 of record JARQOC010000004.1, read on the forward strand.
CGACTCCGACTCCGAGGCGACTCCGACTCCGAGGCGACTCCGACTCTGAGGCGACTCCGACTCGGAGACTCCGACTCGGAGACTCTGACTCTGAGCCTCTGACTCTGAAATTCATTAAATAATAAAAAAAAAAATGCGTGGGGCTCCGCGCAATTTCTATGTCTAGCCAGGTACAGCTAAGCAGCTGGGGGCTGGAATCCGCAGCGCAGGGATGCCCAAGCTTTCTGGGCACCCCCCGCTGCAAATTGCAGCCCGCAGCCGCCCCAGAAGATGGCGCGTTCATTGAAGCACCATCCTCTGGCGCTGAACCCCACTCTTCCAGCGGCCCTGGTGGCGGTGGCACGCTGGGTAATAAAGGGGTTAATACCAGCTTTGTTATACAAGCTGGTATTAAGCCCGAGATTCTTAATGTCAGGCTACGTTTGACCCAGCCACTAAGAATCTCCAATAAAGGGTTAAAAAAACACAACACAGAGAAAATGTTTTATTTGAAATTTAAAAAAAAGCCATTAGGGACTCCATCTTTAATTAAAAAAATCCTCTTCCGTCCGACGTAGTCCAAAACGCGATGTCCTCTCTGCTACATCCCCTGTGCATAGATAGATGTCTATGCACAGGGAATGAGCAGACTGAGAACAATCTCAGCACTGCTACATCATGTCTGTGAGCAGGCGGGCTCTAGGACCCTGGAGCTGCAGAGAGAAGACAGCTGGACTCGGCTCGCAATGTAACAGCAGTTACTTGCGAGTTTCCCTGCTATCACTGGCACAGTAGCCGAGTCTAATGCAAACAATGGCAATCCTAGTTTTGTCAGCGTTTCTGACAAAACTAGGATTGATATTGATTTGCATTGGACTCGTGCGAGTAATCACTGGGAAACTCGCAGAATACCGAGTCCTGCGAGTCCCTTACTACTCGCCGAGTAACGAGTCCTAGCGAGTAGATTCGCCCATCCCTAGTTGATGGTAATCCGGATACGCCAGGATCTCCTCTCTTGTCAGAGCACACTTTAGCTTTTTGAAGGACTCTTCCTTCTCATCACTCCACTGGAAAGGGGAATTATGGGTTGAAGACCTTTTTGACTGTCCTACCGGGATGTCTTGTAGGGGAGCTGCTAACTTCACGAACCCTCTGATAAATCTTATGTAATAGCCTACCAGGCCCAGGAATTACCTAACTTCTTTCACATTAGTAAGTCTTGGCCAATCCCTTATCACTGTGACTTTATCAGGATCCGGTGCTACTCCCTCTGAACTCACGACATGTCCTAGGTACTGCACCTTTGGCTTGAGAAGGTGGCACTTGGATGGCTTGATCTTCATGCCGTATCCGGACAAGGCTTCAAACACTTCTGTCAGTTCTTGTAGATGTTGCTCATGGAGTGGACTATGATGTCATCTACGTACAGAAGGACAGTTTCAAAGTTCTTATGTCCTAGGCAGCTTTCCATCAGGCGTTAGAAAGTACCAGGTGTGCTGCAGAGTCCAAACGGCATACAATTGAACTCACAGAGGCCCATCGGCGTAGTAAACACTGTCTTCTCCTTGTCAGCCTCTGCCACAGGAACTTGCCAATACACACTAGTCAGATCTAGGGTGGAAAAGTAGTTAGCAGATTTTAATGTGGCTAATGACTCTTCAATCCTAGGTAACGTGTATGCATCCTTGTGTGTAATGCGGTTGATCTGCCGGTAGTCTACGCACATTCTCATGGTCCAGTTTTTCTTTTTAACTAACACTAAAGGCGCTGCCCAGGAGCTACAACTGTCTCTTATTACCCCTGCAGTTTTCATCTCTTTGAGCATGTCTTTGGTGGTTTGATAGTGAGCAGGTGGTAATGGTCTATACCTTTCTTTTATAGGCTGATGGTTACCTGTGGGTATAGTGTGCTCTACTCCTTTAATTTGCCCAAAGCCTAACGGGTGTTTGCTGAATATCTGTTCATATTCTTTTACTATCCGGTATACTCGATGCTTTTGATGGGGAGGTGTAGAACTGGTACCCACGTGTAGCTTTTGGCATCAATCCTCCAGCTTTTCTCCTGAGCCATTGTCATCCGCCTGACTTGACGGGTTCAAGGGCTCGACGGCTGTGATGGCATTGTTATTAACGTGAATAATTTATCCATGGTAGCATACTTTGGTACAGTGACCTCATTTTCCCCGCAATTTAGAAGGCGTAATGGCACTCTTTCCCAGTGTACCTCAACTACTCCTCTGGCCGTTAGTATAGTGGACCTACTATCTGAGTACACAGGTTCTACTAGGGCTTGATAGTCTTGCCCTTTAATGCCTATTGCAGCTCTACACCAGACCAACATTTCAGTTTTGGGAGGTATTACAATGGGTATCGGGTCACTTACCCTTACACTGCCAATTTCACCTCCTGATATGTCTACCTGTTGTTTCAACATCAAGGCTTTTATTTCTTTTTTCAGGAGTCTCTGTTGCCTGGATCTGGCAGTGTCGGCGATCTGCTGTAAGACAGTAATTACCTCGGAAAAACAATTTTCAATTACATTCATTCCTAGTAACATTACTGGTTCACGTTCTCGCCGGTCAACATCTACAATAATAATACCCTGATTCTGCAAGTCTATCTTCCCAATCTGAATGGTTATTTCTCTGAACCCAACTCGTGGTATTAGTTCACCATTGCTAGCCCATAAGTTCAATGCAATGTTAGATGGACCACTAGTAATGTCTGAATCAGCCCAGTACCTCTTGTAGAGAACATGTGGAATCTATGTTATCTGGGACCTGGTATCCAACAAGGCACTGAAGAGAATGCCATCCAACACAATAGGGATTACCGGACGTCCTCCCAGAACTTGTCATACCAGGCTGAAGGACCTTGAGAATTCATACCTGAGGAGCGGCCTGCCTTCCCAGAGGATCCTCGTTTAAAGCACATTCCCGGGCAAAGTGGCCTGGCCTGTCCATCCGGCTGATAGCAGTCGCTGGGTCGTCCTCTCTTCGCTTACTTTTTCCTGGGCCTCATCCACGGGACATCCTCCTTGCTGGTCGCCAGCTCGATCTTGGGTGCAGGCTTGGATCCACGCAGCTCCTTGATGACATTAGCCATGGAAATAACAGTATCTGTCAGGGCATCTAGCTTTTGGTTGAGGGCCTCAGAGATAGGCTCTCTGTGTTCAGCAACAGTCTTGGACATGGCAGATGTCGCTGATGCTCCTGGCTGCTGAGGTGCTGCTGTAGGGCCTTGCATAAAGTTTATATCCCGGGGCTCCTCTATCTGCTGAAGACGGATGGCTCTATCTTTTAGGTCGGTACAAGTCATTCCGGGATTCTGGATGATCATCATACTCAACTGTCCTCTGTGAGAAGGGGATAGGAGGCCCTCTATGAACTGATCGATTAGCATTTTGTCAGCTCCCGGGGCTAAGGCAGGTTCTGATAGTTTAAGTGCTTTGAGTGCTTCCTGCAAGTTTAAGGCAGAGTCTCTAGACTTTTTTGACATCCAAAGAACCTCATTTTAGCCCGTGTGTCAGCACTGGACTCAAATGATGCTTTTAGTCCAGCCACAAGATGCTCTACAGCGTCAGTGTCCGCCCAGGACATTACTTCCCGCTGTGCATTGCCGGTTAACTGTCCAATAATCATACCGACACGCTGGGCTTCAGTCAGGGGGTACATAACATAGTACGCTTTGATTTTCAAAGCAAAGTCATTGAGGGCATTAGGCTCACCTGAGTATTGCGGTAACCACATTGCTCCCGAAGTGTATGGCATCAGAAGCGGCATGATGGGTGCTGCTGATTGCGCCGCAGCACCACCGGGTGCTCCTCTGTTATCTGGTGCCGCAGCATCTCCTTGTTGCGACATCCTGTGCCCCCTTAGTTAATGTCGACCCTCCTTCCATCCGGATGTCTACTAAAGGTTCCGCTGTGCGACAGGGATTCTCTTCCCCTCCGGATGATGTCAGAGCGCTTTGCAGAGTGCCGCCCACAATTACACGCCCCCTTTTCTTCCAGCACGTCACGTGACCTGCAATGGCGGCAATTCAAAATACAGTCCTTGTGGCACAATTTAAATTCTGTTTGCCGCGCGCTCTGCAATGGCGGCAGTCCCAAAAGAGTCTCTCTCACATATCACAGCACACAATGCCCGGTCCACCGGGCACGGCAGATCCTATTCGTGACGCCAAGTTGGGAAGCGCACTGGTTCCCCGGGGCAGTGGTGATAATAGTCTATGGATGATGCAGAGTAGGGGTAGTGGTAGGGCTGATAACAGTTTGTGAGGGAGAGTAGGGCTCGAGCACAAGGATCACACAGACTCATAGTTTTGTAGTTTTCCAACTCTTTACTGCATGTGTTATTCAGCAGAGTACTGTCCACGGAGTCTGTACCGGGCCGGGTTGCTCCCACCCTGGCCAGGTCCTTGGCTTCCCACTCCTGCGCTGTGTGTGTGGCCCTGCTGCCGCTTTAGCTAGGCTGCTGGTCCTGTCTCCTCTTACGGGTACCCACTTGCTAGGCAACTTGAGACTTATCTTTGTGTTTCTGACTCCGCCATGTTGCTTCGCTGTGGTACAGTGATGATATATAACCTCCACTAGTCCAGTGTTTACTGTGCTGATTGTGTCAGGCACAATTTCGGATCCGGTATCTGGTCTTTGTGCTCCTCCGGGGTGAGTTATAGGGTAACTCAGTCTCCCAAATGTGTTCCTCTGTGTCTCTTAACTCCTTTCCTCAGACCCTGGCTAGGCCTGGAATTGAGCAGCGGACCGTGGGGAAGCCTGTGGCAGCTCCTTTACACCCCAGTCCTTCTTCCTCAGTTCTCCCAGGAACTGAACTACTCACTTCCTCTCCACACCAGAATATATAGGGAAGCAGCTTTAGCTCCCCCTTCTGGCCTGGAGGTGCTAGTGTAGTATAGTGGGTTGTGTAGGGAGTTAACCCTTGGTGTTGTTACTGTGGCATATTAACCCCTGGGGTGCCACATGAGGAGACACAGAATTTAACAGTGTGGGGAGACAGAAAAGAGAGGGGGCAGCATGGGGCACAGTGTAAAAGGACAGGATGAAGGGACCCTACTGAAGCTGGGACACAGTGTAAAGAGACCGTATGGTGAGGATAAGATGTGGGGGACAGTGTGAGGGCACATTATAGGGGGGGGGGAGTGTGATAAAAGCATAGAGACTGAGTAGTATTGAGGGGGTCACAGTGTGAGCTCACAGTATGGAGCACAGGATAGAGAGAAGGCAATGTGAAAAGGGGACCCAGTAAGGAAAGGGGGCAGCATGGTGGGACACTTCAGATATGGACAGTGTGACAGTTATAGCTAATAATGCCAAAACGTGTAGCAGTAATAGCTAATAAGGAGGAACAGTTTGACTTTTATCTGTGAAAAAAAGAATGCGCATATAGGGTCTTATCTCAGATGACACTTTCACTATGTGATGTGGAATTGCTCACCTTAGTCAGTTGTGAAACCCACAACCGGTAGAATAGTGTACAGGCAGCTGCTGCAGGGACCGCACTCTCAACGGTGACCGTGATCGTGATGCAGAATCTTGGACAAAGTGCTGAGGAAGGAGCTCGGGAGGAGGCTCCGAAACGCGTAGGAAAATAAAGGCTGTATCTGATCCAGACATTCCCTTGTCTGTGTTTCATTGGTGTCGGAGCAGCAGCGCGGACACTGAAGCACTTTGTCCAAGATTCTGCAGTTTGACTTTTATAGCTCATAACAGCAAACAGTGTGGAAGTTATAGCTAATAAGTTGGGGAGGGGGTCAGTGGTGGTTATAGTTAATAAAGTTGAATTATGTGGAATCCAAATCTTATAGAAGAGGACAGTGTGGGAGTCATATTTTGTTCAGGGAATGGAATGCTGTACTCCAATAAATTAGGTCTACCGACAACTTACATGGTTTCAGGCGCTCCCAAAAAACACATCTCTTTAGCGCGGCCTATAATCTCCCCTAGTCAAAGTCACTCAGACATAGCATATTCACTCCACCAGACACAAAATGCTTTACAAAAAATGGCTGGTAGCCAATCATGCAGCTCTTATCTATTCCCCACTTCCTTAAGTTGGCTGCACCATCATTGTAAATAAGCACCTGTACTCTGTCACCCCCACCTCATTGTAGACTTTAAGCCCTTATGAGCAGGTCCGTCATTATTTTGTACTAATGTTTGTATTTTCTCATAATTGTTACTTATGACTGTTTATATATAAACCTCTGAATTGTAAAGTGCTGCCGAATATGTTGGCGCTATATAATTAACATTAATATTATTATTATTCAGGGAGCACAGTGAGGTGCAATTACTTATTCAGACCCCACATTCAGGTACTGATGGCATTTCTGGTGCTGCATTCATGTACTGATTGTGGTTCTGGTGCTAATGATGGTACTGGTGATGTATTTGTGTACAGATGGTGCTTCAGGTGTATTAATGTACTACTGTAATTATGTTTCTGGTAACTTATTTATGTACTGATTATACTTCTGGCTGTATATACTTGTAGTAATGGTACTTCTGGCAATGTATTCATGTACTGATGGTGCTTCTGGTGATGTATTTTTGTACTGGGCAGCCTTCCAGTGCTAAGGTTCAGAGTAGAATTCATGTCAAGGACAACATTTGCAAAGAGTTTGTATGTAATTCTTGTGTTTTGCACATGTTTCTTCGAGTACTCTGATTTCATCCCACGCTCCCAAGATTTGCTGATAGGGAATTAAAATTTGAAAATTAATGGCAGTATATAAAGAAGTAAAATAAAAAATGTCAAAGGAGGTTCTGGTGCTGTGTTACTGTACTGTTTTTGGTTTTGATCCTGTATATATATAGCAGTCCATAAGTTATCAGATGACGTGATACATGGCTATGTTAATAAAGTATTGTGCTGTCTGAAGAGTTAACCCCTAGGTGATGGAGCAAATTTTGAACTTAAAGACCAAACACCAATCTGATATGTATCACTTTATGTATTGCATCAACACATATCCCAGTGATTCTGAGATTGTTTTTGTGCCACATTATACTTCACATGTTTTGGGGTTTCTTTTCTTTGTAAAGATATATGAAATGTAATAACATTTGTCAATTTTCAAAGTTTGCTTATATTCTTAAGCCAAATAGACATACCACACAAAATACTGTAGTTAATAAATAACATTTCCCATATGTCTACTTTATGTCAATATAATTTTTCAAACACCTTTTTATCTTGTTAAAATGTTAGAATGGAAGCCTATATATTGGAAAATCCCCAGAAGTTATTTAAAGGGAACCGGTCACCTTGAATTAACTCTCTGACCTATCACTAACTGTCCCTACACCTTCCTAGCTGCTTCCTAACCATCCCTCTCTGCTGTAAATCCGCCCTGTCAAAATGTAGAAAAATGACTTTGAACTTACTGTGTGTCGCTCTCTCTGGAGACTGGAAAGGTGGGTCCAGGCTCCTTTGTCCCCTCCTCGCTGCATAACCGCATGCCCCACTGGGCGGCATAATTCTTTCCTCCTCTCCTCCTGAATTTGGAATCTTCCGCCCTCTTTTCCTCCTATGATGCACCGGCTGGTACGTAACATCTGGCCCGGTGCATTGTGGGCCCGATCACGTGATCGGCCCGGCTCCGCGCATGCACAATGCACATATTGAAGCCGGGACGATCACGTGATCCAGCCCATAATGCATCGGGGCCAATCACATGATCGGGCTCACAATGCACTCTACCACCCCACTCTACCACCACTGCGCCTTCCCCTCCCTTCCGGGTAAGCTACACTGCTTATGAGATAGCTAAGATTATAGGACAAACCCTCTATTTTAAATTTATTTTTCCGCTAATTTCTCCCTCTAAATTAGGGGTGCATCTGATGCATTTTATAATCCGCAAAAAAAATATTTTTTTTTCTTGAAAGGGAATGTGCCGCATAATTTTTTTAACAAAATTATTCCAAATGATGCAAATTTTTTTATATTCTGTATTTCTGATTGTAGATGATTGTATTCTGTTTTGTGCATGGGAACTCACTGATGTCCGATGCAGTCAGCCCCATCTGTTGAAACCATGCAATGCAAGTAGGTGGAGCTATTACTGGGGCCCCTGGGCTAAATGAAGCAAAGTAAAATACTGTATTTTTCAGATTATAAAATGCATCGAATCAGAAGACACAGCTGGGTTACAAAGGAGAAAAACAGTAAAAACATTTACCGGTAAGCAAAAAACGTGGTCATAGTGCACAGTTATGGGGGGATCCGCTTCTGCATATGACGCTGTTCTGGGGTAATGTCCCCCAATTGAGTACTAATATCCCCATCCTGGGCCCCTTTCAGGTATACATGTTCCCCGTTCTGTCTTATAGCACTGTACAATCTAATAGGTGGGGGGTCGCATTTCCCAATGTTAGCTTTCAGTCACTGAGTGGTTGATAAATGTGTGATTACTTGGTGCCCAATAGATGTGACCCCCCATGCTTGCATTAATGGCATTCCTAAGCCTGTACTTTTCCTTCTGCATGAAAAGTTAAATAAACAGTTTGCTCCTTGTTACTCTATTCTATAGACCAGAGGTGGGGAGCTCCAGGCCTCGAGGGCCGCCAAGAGGTCAACTTTCAGGATTTCCTTACTATAGAAATTCTGAAAGCCTGCACTGTTGGTGGCCCTCGAGGCCTGGAGTTCTCCACCCCTGCTATAGACTATGGGACTGAAGGTGACGACCAAGATGAGTGCTTACCTGTTTTTATCAGCAGCTTGTTTATGATCTCCGAGCAAGTCAATAAAGAATCTACCTGAGAGTAACATAATCCTTCTCTCCTACAAGACGTTCTAAAGGGGTCAAGTAATCATGTAATGAGGCCTTGATTGGGCAGGTATACACAGGCCAGCACCAGGATTGGATTATTATCGTAGAAAGTACTGAAAGAGTCCTGCTATAGTCTTGAGTTTTTGGTGAAGAGCATTAACGTAGTGTTTGCAGACAAACACTATAAAAGGTCTTCACCTGGAGCTGCTGCTGACATACTTCAAGGACATATGAAGTCTGATAGAGACAGACACTGATTCCAGTGACGTATCACTATGGCAGAGGCATAACAATCGAGGTCCCAGAGGGTGCAACCAGGTCTGTGGACCCAGGAGGCCCACTGATACCAGTGCAATTTTCAGCTGAATGTCACTGGCATGTGCTGCCTGCCACACTGTGCCAGCAATGGAGAAGGAAGAGTATGCTGTGTGAGGACAGGTAATAAGACTCATTTGTGCTGGAGGAGCGACAGGACAGAGGACATAATTACAGCTAGGGTCCAAGATGGGGAACATTATTACTGAAAGGGGCCCAGGTCAGAGCACATTATTTTTGAAAGGTGCCCAGGATGGGGGACATTATTACAGGATCAGAGGACATTATACCAGGAAGGGGCCTGGGATGGGGTACAGTATTAAATCAAGGGGCCCAGTATAAGGTCCAATTATATAGGAAGGGGCCAGTATGGGGGACATTATTACAGGACAGAGGTCATTATTACAGGGAACAGTAAATCTATAAAATATTCTGGTGGGGGCCCTGGTCCACATTTTGCTCCAGGGGTTTACACAGACTCATGGTTTTGTAGTTTTCCAAGTCTTTACTGTAGATGGTATTCAGCAGAGTACTGTCCACGAAGTCTGTAACGGGGCCGGGTTGCTACCACCCTGGCCGGGTCCTTGGCTTCCCACTCCTGCGTTGTGTGTGTGGCCCTGCTGCCGCTTTAGCTAGACTGCCGGCCCTGTCTCCCCTCACGGGTACCAAACTTGCTAGGCAACTTGAGTGTTATCTTTGTGTTTCTGACCCCGCCGTGTTGCTTCGCTGTGGTACAGTGAAGATATATAATCTTCACTTATCCAGTGTTTTCTGTGCTGCTTGTGTCAGGCACAATTGTGGATCCGGTATCCGGTCTTTGCGCTTCACCGGGTGAGTTTAGGGTAACTCTGTGTCCCGAGTGTGTTCCTCTGCTTCTCCTACTCCTTTCCTCAGACGTTGGCCAGCCTGGAAGTGGACAGTGGACCGTGGGTTGGGCCTAACGCAGCCCTTTTACACCCAGGTCCTTTCCCTCAGTCCTGTCAGGAACTGAACTAACTGCCACTTCCTCTCCACACCAGAATATATAGGGAAGCAGCTTTAGCTACCCCTTCTGGCCTGGAGGCGCTAGTATAGTGTTGTGGGCACATAGAGGGGTTACAAGAACCATAATTACGTCATGTTTAAGCTGGTGGGCACAGTTTAAAATGCCCAAAGGGGGGGGACAGGTTTTACTCATACTTCTGAGTTCCATTGGCAGGCTGTGTTCTCAGTAGTGATCGGCTAGCAGGAGTTAATCCCTGCATGACTCCTGATTACTTCGAGGATCACTTATTCTGGGAGACCTATCACAGTTGCTCCCTGCCTTTTTAAGATGGTGGAATATGTTTTCTCATGCTGACTATAGCTTCAGTGTTGCTCTAGCAATACCGGTCCTTTTCTTGGTGTTCCAGCTATCTGCTATCAGTTGCTACTTGTTTGGTGTTTGGTGAAAACTTCCTTGTTATATATTTATTCCTGCTTGTACTTGTTTTCTCACTTATTACTTATTGTATTCTCCCTGTGTGTCTGTCCTGTGTGCTTGTGTTTTGATTCTCCCGTCTGTCTTTATTTGTGGGTTCCTTTACTTCCCAGCTCCGGGAAGCGGGGAAGTGGGAATTAGCTCAGGGCTGTACAGGAGCAGAGCCAGGGTGGAGACTCAGGCCTCTCCACCATCCGGAGTATTCCTGAGTTAAGAATGGTTCAGGGCTGCCTAACTTGAGGGGCAGATCAGGAGCCCCTGTTTCCCTTTTCCTCACAGTCCTTGTGACAGTGTCACACATTTAGAAATGCAGATTGCCGTTGGAGAGTTATGCTTCTTTCGCCACAATTGTAGCAATCAAATAAAATTGAAAACAAATCATCTTTGATGAATGGAACAAACTGTATCATTTTTTCTTCATAAAGCTCTATTTATCTTTGCCGTACCTTACAGATCCCATCACAAACAAAATGACAATCATCAACTGTTAGAATATATAATTTCATGTTGTACCTCCTTAAATAAATAGTGTTCACATGAAGGGTTTACAAGGACTGCTTATCATTCTAATAATCACTATATTAAAGGCTCATAGATTTGCTGGGGAAGAGGAAATATTTGTTCTCATTGTTAACATATATCTTAACCTTAACCCTTTAGTGACCAGGCCAAATATATTCATATCCGACGTGTCACTTAATGTGTCAATACCTCTGGAATTTTTTAATGTTTCCCAATAATTAAAGATTATTTCATTAATTAATTTAAGATCCTGCTTTTCAGGATTTTATTAAAACTGGCATAATAGCAATGTTTTTTTTACCACCTAAATGCTTCAAACTTTTGAAAATCACTATAGTCGGCAGACTGTAAGGCCATTATTTTATTGTGTATTGCCATCGTACCAATCAGGACCACATGATCATGATCTCAGAGTGACGATGGGGGTTAAAGAGGGAGACCCCATCCTGTAATAACCATCTAGATGCCATCGTCACTATTATTATTATTATTTATTTATATAGCGCCATTATATTCCATGGCGCTTTACATGCTAAAAGGGCAGACTAGGACAAGTAACATAGTAACAATACAAGTAACAATAAATGTTGACAATTCGGTTGTACAGATACAAGAGGGGAGAAATCCTGTCCGCGAAGGCTCACAGTCTACGAGGGGCGGGTGGGGATACAGTGGGAGGGGGAAATTCCAGTCGTGAGGCGGTGTGGTGGACCGGGTCTTATTGCAGGTGGTAGGCTTGGCGGAAGAGGTTGGTCTTCAGGCTTCTTTTGAAGGTTCCCTGGGTAGGAGAATGTCTGATGTGTTGGGGCAGAGAGTTCCAGAGTATAGGTGAAGCACGGGAGAAATCCTGTAAGCGGTTGTGTGAAGAGGAGATGAGGGGGGAGTAGAGGAGAAGCTCTTGGGAGGATCGCAGGTTGCGTGAGGAGGGTAGGTATCGGGAGACCATGTCAGAGATGTATGGAGGGGACAGGTTGTGAATGGCTTTGTATGTCATGGTTAATGTTTTAAACCGGGATCTCTGGGAAGTAGGGAGCCAGTGGAGGGCTTGTCAGAGGGGGGAAACAGGGGAGTAGCGGGGAGACAGATGGATTAGGCGGGCAGCGGAGTTCAAGATAGATTGGAGAGGTGCAAGGAAGGTATTGGGGAGGCCGGTGAGGAGGAGGTTGCAGTAATCGAGGCGGGAGATGATGAGAGCATGAATAAGGGTTTTAGCAGTGTCGTGGTCAAGGAAAGTGCGAATCCTATAGATGTTTTTGAGCTGGAGTCGGCAGAAGGTGGCGAGGGCCTGGATGTGGGGACTGAAGGAGAGGGAAGAGTCAAGGATAACCCCGAGGCACTTGGCATGGGGGACTGGAGAGAGAGAGCAGTCGTTGACGACGATGGATAGGTCAGGTACAGAGGGGGAGCGTCTTGGGGGGAAGACTATGAACTCGGTTTTGTCCATGTTCAGCTTAAGGAAGCGAGCAGAGAAGAAGGATAAGATGGTGAACAGGCAGTGTGGAATTTTGGATAGAAGGGAGGTGATGTCAGGACCAGACAGGTAGATTTGGGTGTCGTCGGCGTAGAGGTGATATTGGAGGCCATGGGACTCTATGAGTTGCCCTAGGCCGAGAGTGTAGATTGAGAACAGTAATGGTCCAAGAACCGAGCCCTGGGGGACCCCGACAGATAGGGGGTAGGGCGAGGAGGATGTGTGGGAGTGGGTGACGCTGAAGGTGCGGTCCGTTAAGTATGAGGAGATCCAAGAGAGGGCAAGGTCCGTGATGCCAAGAGATTCCAGGATCTGTAGTAGAAGGGAGTGGTCAACAGTGTCGAAGGCGGCGGTCAGGTCGGGGAGGAGGAGAACAGAGTAGTGGCGCTTGCTTTTGGCAGTCAGTAGGTCATTTGTGACTTTGGTCAGGGCTGTTTCAGTGGAGTGGAGGGGTCGGAAGCCAGATTGCAGGCGGTCAAAGAGGGATCAGGAGGAGAGGTGAGAGGACAGCTCAGAGTGGACATGCTGTTCAAGTAGTTTAGAGGCAAAAGGGAGGAGAGATATAGGACGGTAGTTGGAGACAGTTGTGGGATTGAGGGAGGGTGTTTTGAGGATGGGTGTGATCAAGGCGTGTTTGAAGGCTGAGGGGAAGGTGCCAGTGGTAAGTGATAGGTTGAAAAGATGAGTTAGGGCTGGGATGATAACGGAGGTGAGGTTGGGAATGAGGTGGGATGGGAGCGGGTCGTGGGCGCTGGTGGTGAGGTGTGATTTTGACAGGAGGGAGGAGAGCTGGTCTTCAGTTATGGGGGGGAAGCAGTTGATGGAAATAGAGGGCAGTATAGGTGAGAGGGGAGGCTGTGGGGACAGTGGATCAAAGCTGTCTCTGATTCTGTCAATCTTTTCTTCGAAGATGGAGGCAAAGTCTTCTGCAGAGATAAGGGGAGAGGGAGGGGGAGCATGCGGGCGGACTAAGGAATTGAAGGTTTTGAAAAGTTGCTTGGGATTGTTGGACAGGGAGGTTATTAGGGATAAGAAGAAGGTTTGTTTGGCGGTGGCAAGTGCAGTCTTGAAGGGGATGAGGGACTGTTTGAAGAGCGCAAAATGCTCAGTGGAACGTGATTTTTTCCATCGCCTCTCGGCGACCCTGGATGCCCGTCTCAGGTCTTTAGTGAGGGTGGTGTGCCAGGGTTGCCTATTAGTGCGTGGAGAGTGATATGTGAGGGGGGCTGCTAGGTCGAGGGCCTTGGTTAATGTGGTATTGTAGAGGGTGGTGGCAGTGTCTGTGTCACGTATAGATGTTATGTTGGCGAGAGGGAGGAGGGATTCTGAGAGTGAGTGTAGATCAATGTGTTTTAGGTTTCTGCGGGGATGATCAAGTTTGCAGAGAGGAGGTGATGTAGTAGGGGAGGTGAGGGAGGAGAAGGTCAGCAGATTGTGGTCAGACAGGGAGAGGGTTGAGTTTGTGAGATTAGTAAGGGAGCAAAGATGGGTAAAGATGAGATCCAGCGTGTGGCTATCTTTGTGGGTGGCAGAGGAGGACCATTAGGAGAGCCCGAAGGAGGAGGTCAGGGAAAGAAGTTGAAAGGCAGTTTGGTGGGCAGTGTCAATGGGGATATTGAAATCGCCCATAATGATGGTGGCGATGTCAGTAGAGAGGAAATGAAGTAGCCAGGTGGTAAAGTGGTCGAGGAAGGTGGGGATGGATCCAGGGGGGCGGTAGATGATGGCTAGCTGGAGGTTACAGGGGGAGAAGATGCAGACAGAGTGGGCTTCGAAAGATGGGAGAGTAGCAGAGGGGGGTAATGGAATAGGGGCGAAGGAGCAGGTGTCGGATAGGAGTATGCCAACACCTCCGCCATGTTTGTCAGAGGGGCGGGGTGTGTGGGAAAGATTGAGTCCGCCATAGGATAGTGCAGCAGGGGAGGCCGTGTCGGAGGGGGTGAGCCAGGTCTCTGTGATGCCAAGGAATGAGAGTTTATTAGAAATAAAGAGTTCATGGATGTCTGTGAGCTTATTACAGACTGAGCGGGCGTTCCAGAGTGTGCCTGGCAGGGAGATTAGAGGAGCAGGGGCTGGGGGGATGGGTCTAAGGCTGGTCAGGTTGCGAGGGTGGGTGATGGTGGGGTTATGAGAGTTGGTGATGGGACGTGGGGGTGGGGTGTAGGTGGCTGTGGGGATGTGGCGGGGGGAGCCCGGGATTAGGGGAAATGGCGCCAGCGAGTAGGAGGAGCAGGGAGAGGGTTAGCAGGTGGGAGCATGAGAGTTTACGTGGTGGCCGTGCCTGATTGTAGATGGAGGATTGAAAGTGAAGGAATAGTTCAGAGGAGTGGGTGAGGTGGTTAGGTAGGATGGAGGGTGAGAGAAGTATTTTGTTGCTTGGTGGTGGGATGAGCGGGGGTAGCAGGAAGTGGAGAAGGATGGGAGTGAGAGTGCAAAGGAGGGGGTACATTGTGGATGGTGAGCGGGGGATGGGAGTAGTGTGGGTCAGATGCAGCAGGAAAGAGAGCTGTAGTGGTGGGTGAGTGGTCAGTAGTGATGAGTAGTCTGGGGTTTACATAGTGAATACATAATTGCAGTACAAGTGAACAAATTGCATATCTTTTTCTTTTTTTTTTTTGACAGCAACTTCTAATGGCCACTTTACATGTCCCAACATCGTTTCGATATTGTATACAATGGCACAGGAGCGTGCACTTTTTTGGCTGAAATCCAAGATCGCATAGGAGCTGTCACACAGGGTGATATCGGCAGGCAACACAACTGTGATGTCTAGCCCCCTTGGACGAGCGAACCTGGGAACGACCGTTTAACATGGGAGTGAATAGGGGAAGTTGTGCTCCAAGTCAGTGTTGGGCTGTCACACAGCACGATCCGGCCACATAGTCCATCCAATATCGGGCAGTTGGAGAGCCTGCTCGTTTCTCCCCCGATATCGTTTTGGCATCGTTCCTGCATCGAATTGGTCATTTACACCATACAACGCACAAACGATATCGGCGCCAATGCACGAACCACATGACTTTTTATTGAAGTTGGACGACGATATCGCGCCGTGTAAAGTGGCCATAAGGGGCTAAATGTCAATGGTTGGTGCCCACAATGATCAAGACTGATGCAGCAGGTGTCAGCTATATTACACCGCTGACAGCTGCTGCATTTTGACCTGTTGGTGGATGTTATTCACTTATTTCTCAGGTCACTAAAAAGATGTATTGGTTATGAATAACAGGCAAAGGTGCCCTAATACAGGGCTGCCATCAAAGTCTGATTAGCCTGACTCCTGTGAGGGTCTCGGTGGCTGGCGGTACACAGGGGGGCCTGGTGGCAGATGCCAGGGGACTGGGCTGTTTACCTAAGCAGTGAGTCCACTCTGGGAGCACTCCAATCAGGACCACTGGAAGCTAAAGCAGGCATGAAAAAGCTGCAGAGGCTGTGGGAGGTCACGTGGCCCCACTCATTAGCCTAATATAATATTCACTTCACTCCCAACCCATCACCTCAGCACTGAAGCTGGCGCTAAGAGGTGGGCGGGGGAGAGGTGAATATTATATTAGGCTAATGAGCGGGCCCATATGACCTACCGCTGCCTCTACAGCCCCTTGTAATCATGTGCTGGTGATTATGTAGAGACCTGGTCCAGATTATGTCTGTCCCTTTAAGTACCCCTGGGCCGTGAGGAACCCTTTACACTGCAGCTCACTTTCTAGCTACCCCTTCACTGTTGTCAGATACCTGGTTTCACTTGGATCCATGTATTTTGTCATTTGTTGTGTTCCAGCACCTTCTGCTGGTGGGATGTATCTTTCTAGTGTCAGAATCTGACATGCAAATAGGACTCAAGTGGCGCAGCTTCCTTCTAGACAGGCTGGAAAATCCCCATTCCTGGCCCAGACTCCTTAGGGAGCAGAGCATACATGGAGATGCCCTTTACCACAAGACCTCCTGCAAGACCCCAAGGCCTAGAGTATTTCTCCGACTTCTCCAGCCAAGATGTGTAAAGGCTCTTAACCCTGTACCTTCACTGTGTTAATTGCTTCAAGTGTCTTTTTGCATGTGCTATGACGAGCTGGGAAAGTACCACAGGATACCAAGGTCTGTACCATCCTCTTGATATATATTTACTCTTTTGCTATTTTGCCACTAAAAAGACTCTGAACCTTCCTATAACAGCATATAAACACTCCATCTTAATAACCTGTGCTCTTACAACCCCAGGATCCCAATTGCATGTCAGTATTCAAATGCAAACTGTATTTGCAGTGGAAAAGCCACATGAACTGTGAAGTATATACCGTATATACTCGTGTATAAGCCGACCCGTGTATAAGCCGACCCCCCTACTTTTGCCCCCAAAACCTGGGAAAATCTATTGACTCGTGTATAAGCCGAGGGTGGACCCCAGCACAGGTATACAGCCCCCAGCAGTGTGGTATACAGCAGCCCCAGAGGTATATACAGCAGCCCCAGTGGTAGTATACAGCAGCAGCCCCAGTGGTATATACAGCAGCAGCCCCAGTAGTATATACAGCCCTAGTAGTATATACAGCCCCAGTGGTAGTATACACGTAGCCCCAGTAGTATATACAGCCCCAGTAGTATATACAGCCCCAGTGGTAGTATACAGGCAGCCCCAGTAGTATATACAGCCCCAGTGGTAGTATACAGGCAGCCCCAGTATTATATACAGCCCCAGTGGTAGTTTACAGGCAGCCCCAGTAGTATATACAGCCCCAGTGGTAGTATACAGGCAGCCCCAATATTATATACAGCCCCAGTGGTAGTTTACAGGCAGCCCCAGTATTATATACAGCCCCAGTGGTAGTTTACAGGCAGCCCCAGTAGTATATACAGCCCCAGTGGTAGTATACAGGCAGCCCCAGTATTATATACAGCCCCAGTGGTAGTTTACAGGCAGCCCCAGTATTATATACAGCCCCAGTGGTAGTTTACAGGCAGCCCCAGTAGTATATACAGCCCCAGTGGTAGTATACAGGCAGCCCCAGTATTATATACAGCCCCAGTGGTAGTTTACAGGCAGCCCCAGTATTATATACAGCCCCAGTGGTAGTTTACAGGCAGCCCCAGTATTATATACAGCCCCAGTGGTAGTTTACAGGCAGCCCCAGTATTATATACAGCCCCAGTGGTAGTTTACAGGCAGCCCCAGTAGTATATACAGCCCCAGTGGTAGTATACAGGCAGCCCCAGTAATGCAGGGCCCCCCCAGCCTGACTCCGGTCACCTGTAAAGCAAATTATACTTATCACTGTCCCGCTGTCCGCGCCCGCCGCTGCCGACCTTGCGAACCTCTATGTTCATGCGTCTTCTTCCTGTTTCCTGTGTTCGGCGCCGGTAATGACGTCATTGGCTGCGACGAACACAGGAAACAGGAAGAAGACGCATGAAGATGGAGGATCGCGATGTCGGCAGCGGCGGGCGCGGACAGCGGGACAATGATAAGTATAATTTGCTTTACAGGTGACCGGAGTCAGGCTGGGGGGCCCTGCATTACTGGGAATGCTGGGGCTGCTGGGGCTGCTAGGGCTGCCATCACTGACTCGCGTATAAGCCGAGGGGGGTACTTTTCAGCCCAATTTTTGGGCTGAAAAACTCGGCTTATACGCGAGTATATACGGTACTCCATATTGGATTTCTTCATTCCTGCATTAGTAAACATGACTGTTATCCCGAGACCTGTGTCTGTGGTCATTCCATCTGCTGCGGACGCTGTGTGGGGGTGGATAGCAGGCAACAATCAGCCTGATCATTACAGTTATACTCACCTCGCCAGGAGTCCCAGCACCGCACATCTGCAGCATCTTTCTGTCTGTGCCGGGCATCTAATCATGTGACTGGTGCAGCTCAGTGACATCATCGCTGTGTGGCACCCCACCATGTAGGTGCCACAAAAGGGGTACTGCACCCAGAAAAGCGGTGTAGTCACCCCACTGCAATTGGAACTATGGTCACTAGGTGGAACCCTAGAGTTAACACCCACACACTAGAATAGTAGGTGGGAGGAACCCCGGGAGGATATAGAGTGGCCTCTAGGGGGAACTAGTGAGTTAGTTAGTGAGAAGAAGGAGATTAGCTGAGAGGGAAATGGAGTAAGAGCTGGAGCAAGGAGGGTCTCCTTGGCTGAGGAGCCCAGAGAGTACAGATCCCAGAGAATAGAAGCAAGGAACTGAGGCTCAGCAGTGAGCTAGTTCAAGGGAAGAAACCGGGTATCGGAGCCCGCAACTGTGAGATCCTACACGGCTCACAGAGAATCCGAAGAACGGGGATATTATAGATACAGCCCCAGTCTCCTGAGTGAGTCAAGAAAGGGAGCCAAAAGCTAGGAGCAGAGGCCACTGCATATCTTAGAGAAGGCTGTCCCGGAGACCGCAAAGGAGGGAGAGAGAAAGGAAGAGAAGCAGCATAAGGTCAGATCATCTTTAAGAGTCAGACTTCACTGCCACTGGGAGGCAAAGGAAAGAAAGAAACAGAAAGGTACACAAGGAGGGATCCATCTACAGCCAGACATTCCAATTGCAGCAGCCGAAGCATTTGCCATTATACCATCTATTGCATTGCTGAACTGTATGACTTTGGAGATGTTTTCAGTAAAGTTACCCAGTGAAGTGAAGATCCGACTCTGCTGCATCCTTTCTATTATAAACTGATCTTTTACAGCATCGCTGCGCCGGCGGTCCAGTCCCGCCTGCGGGGCACTAATCCATCTGAGTCGCAATACCATCGACCACCGGAGGACTGTGGCGGCGCTGGTGAACATCACTAGACTCAGCAGGTGGCGTCACGAAGACAAACTTTGTATATAATCCCTGTAAATACATCCCTCTCCCATTTTAGTTGACCCCAGGGCAACAGCCTCGGGCAGGCCACCCGTGACATCCCAGACAGACTGAACCCGAGCACGAGTGCTGAGTACCCGAGCCCTGGGTGCGCGTCAGCTGCACACCGCTCATATGATCAGATGCCCGGGACAGACAGAAGGACTCTGCAGACGTGCAATGCTGGAAGCACTGGCGAGGTGAGTAAAATAGTTTTTTTTTTTTTTGTGTGTCAGTCTGCCAGCATGGGGTACCTAATACCAGGATGGGGCGCCCTAATACCAGGATGGGGGGCCTAATACCAGGATGGGGGGCCTAATACCAGGATGGGGGGACCTAATACAATGATGAGGGACCTAATACAATGATGAGGGACCTAATACAAGGATGGGGGAACCTAATACCAGGATGGGGGGCCATGTACCAGTATGGGCATGATATACCATGATGGGGCTATGTACCATGAAGATGGGATGATTTACCATGAATGGGGCTATGCATCAGGATGGCCTATACGGAGGATAATAGAGGCCTCATTATTATTTATGGTGGATAATAGAGGCTACAGTATGCTATATGGAGGATTATAGAGGCTACATTATAGTATATGGAAGATAATAGAGACCACCACTGGGCTCCGTAAAACCTGGAGCTGGCCCTGTGTATAAACACAATCTCTGAATAATCATACCACACTACTCAGTAACACCATGCTTCTCACTGCCTGTTGAAACAGCAGAAAAATAACTCTCAATTTGAGTGGATTGTGTCTCATGGCAGAGCAGCTGCACTAAAGTATTAAACCACCATGATTAACAGAACATCACTGTGGCTCCTGCCTGCAGAGGTCAGCTCACCCCTCAATGGGTGGGGGAGGGGGAGATCAAACATCCCTATGGCTCCTGCAGAGCTCAGCTCACCCCCAGTATATGTGCTCACAGTCCTCTGCAGTGCTGTATATGCCCTCAGTGTCTCTTGTGTGATGTATATACAGTACAGCAGCTTCCTATGTGATGTATATGATTTGCAAAACTTATTATCAAATAGTTGGCTGCACTTCAGACTGACACAAACCTAGCTATATTTGTGATCTGATGTTTTATGGGAACTGTTAATGTGCGATTGGTGACGACGTGGTGCTGAAGCAGGGTTTTTCCAATAGTGGGAGGCAGAACTGTAGTGGAGTCTAATGAGGGGTCCCAAAAGTTTGCCAGTGAGGGCCTCCAAAATTCCTAGTGGCGTAGGTAGCAAGTATTTTAAATATAAATCTGAAAATTATAACATGAATTTGTATTCAGCCCTCCTAAGCCATCCATTGTAGCTCTGGCAGTGTATTTACGGCCGTTGTCCTGCTAGAAAGTGAACCTATGCCTCCGTCTCAAGTCTTTTTTCAGCTTCTAACAGGTTTTCATCCAGGTTTGCCCTGTACTTAACTCCATCCATCTTCTCATCACCTCTGACTAGCTTTCCTGTCTCTGGTGAAGAAAAGCCTACACACAGCATGATGCTGCCACCACCATGTGTGACATTGGGGATGGTGTTTTCAAGATGATGTGCAGTGTTAGTTTTCCACCACATATATCGTTTTGAATTTAGCCTAGTTCTACTTTGGTCTTATCTGACAAGATCACTTTCTCATATATGCTAGCTGTGTCCCATTTATTGCTTTTTACAGACTGCAGACAGGACTTTTTTTATGGTTTGCTCTCAAAAATGGCTTTCTTCTTGCCACTCTTGCATAAAGGTCAGAATTTTTAAGTACATAAGAGTTGTCCTGATTCTCCCACCTGAGCTGTGTGCCTCTGCATCTCAACCACTGTGACCATGAGTCTTTTGGCTGCTTCTCTAATTAATGCTCTCCTTGCTGTGGATGTCATTTTAGGGTTGACGGCCATGTCTTGGTAGGTTGGCAGTTGTGCCATACTTTTTGAATGATGAATTAAACAATGATTGTTCAGAGTTTAGGCTATTTTTTTTATAACCTGCTGTACTCTTCTACAGGACTTTATTCCTGACATTTCTGGTGTGTTTCCTTGGCTTTCCTGATACTGATTTGCGAGTGACTATTTGCAAGCATTTTTAAAGACAACCTGCCATTTCTGAAACATTGTAACTTGCTCAACGAGAAATGATTTGGATTACAAGCACTGGCCGGCCAGCACTGCATATGCTGTGCATCTGGCCACCGCTATCCGCCCCCTGCTGTCCACCTGCTATCACCCCCTATCTGCCCCTGGCATCACCACTGTGCGTCGCCCCTTACTGCTCTCTGTCACCGCTGTCCACCCGCAGCTCTGAGCCCGTGCACACACACTCATACACTCTCACTGATCTGCTGCACCAATCCGCCGCTGCATTCCAGGCCATCAGGTGCTGCACTGAATTCTCTCAGCTCCTGTACATTTACGGGAAGCTGGCGGCCAATGAGATGCCTGGTGGCCCGAAATGCAGTGGTGGATCAGCACAGCGGCTCAGTGGTGGATCGGTGAGAGTGAGTGTGTGTATTGGGGGATGATGGGGACTGCATGGGGATGATGGGGGCTGCATGGGGATATTGGGGGCTGCAAGGACATGATTATGTTTTACTGTACAGTATTTTGTATTACTGTAAAAATTTTAGAGTTCTCTATGGACATGTATATGAATACAGTAGATGTTTTTGGGTTGGGGAACGAACTGTCTGTGTTTCAATTTTTTCTTATTTGAAAATTTGCTTTGATATACAAGCGATTTGATTTACAAGCACACTCCTGGAACACATTATGCTCATAAATCAAGGTTCCACTGTATTTAGAAAAATCTAAATGGAGCAGAAAATGATACAATCTCACAGAGGTAGAGCTAATTTACAATGAACAATGGGCAAAAATGTCAGCCTCTATATGTGCAAAGCTGGTACAGGCATATCCCAATTTGAAGCAGTAATTGCAGTGAAAGCTGGTCCTACTAGGTATTAATTCAGGGGGGCTGAATACACATTCATGTCCCAAATTTCAGATTTACATTTTCAAAATATTTAGAAAACCATGCATCATTTGCTTTATACTTCACAAACACTTGCTACTTAGTGTTGGTGCATCACATAAAATACCAATAAAATATATATAAGCTTGTAGGTGTAAAGTGAAAAAAAAGTGGAAAGTTGGCAGGGGAGTAATACTTTATCAAAACACTATACATTAACCCCTTCAAGACATTGGACGTAATAGTACGTCCAAGGTCGCCTTCCTCCCTTTGATGTGAGCTGACATGGTGAGTCCAGGTAAGTCTAATTGATTAAACAGGTGTCCAGCAGACAGTTGACTATAAAAGAAAGAAGAAAATCCCTCCATTTCATGCTGTCTGCAATGGCACCACATGAAAGGGAAACATATTTATTAACATAAGAAAGATGAAGACTAAAAGAAGATCAGCAAAGCTTTACTTATCAGTCAGAATACAGTAGCAAATGTGATAGAGAGGGAATTGCAACCACTTCACAGAGACATCCCTGCCAACCATGGAAGTTATCACCTACACAGGAGCGTCTTCTCATGAGAAGGATTGAAGGAAATCACAGCCATTAGCAAAAGAAGTAGAAAGCCAAATTCTGGTGAGTGGTTCCTGTGACCCAAAACAGCGCGTACTGCAAAGAAGTGACTTTCATGGGTGTCATCCACAAAGGAAGCTTTCCTAAAATATATGCACAAAGAAGCCTGTTGCCAATTTACCAGGGCCTTTGTTGAAAAGAGTGAAACCTACTGGGCCTCTATTTTCTGGACTGATAAGTCCAAGATAAATGTTTTTGGAACTATTGGCTTTAAAACTGTATGGTGTCACAAAAGTTATGAGTACAAAGAAAAGTGCATGGAGCCTGCTGTGAAACATGGTGGTGGCAGAGTCCTTATGTAGGGGTGCATGAGTTCTGCTGGTGTCAGGGAGCTAGATTTCATTGATGGTATCATGAAATGACAGATGTACTGCTCTTTATTGAAAGAGAAGATGCTACCATTACTCCTTGCTCTTGGTAAACGAGTAATTTTCCAACATGACATTGATCCAAAATAGACAAGGCCACAGTTGTGTTTCTGAAGAAGAACAGGGCAAACGTTTTTCAGCAGTTAAGTTTGTCATGATCTGAGCCCAAATTAACACCTATGGGAAGTTCTGAAGAGACAAGTTGAGCACTACTCTCCATCCAGCACCCAGGCTCTAAAAGAGGTCGTTCTTGAAGAATGGGAAAAGATAGATGTTGCAATATGTCACTAACTTCTTCATTGCCTACCTAGAAAACTTGGTGCTGTCCTTAAAAATCATGGAGCTCATTCAAAATACTACATGTTGTAGTTTTTCATAAGGGGTGTATTCATTTTTGCATCAACCAATTTGAGTAAAATGCTGGGGGCTGTGTGCGGCCTCCTGCTGTAATAATGGGAACTGTGTGTGGCCTCCTGTTGTATACTAGGGGTTGTGTGCAGCCTCCTGCTGTAATGCTGGGGACTATGTGTGTGGCCTCCTGCTGTATACTGGGGGCTGCATGTGGCCTGCTTTATACTGGGGTCTGTGTGCGGCCTTGTGCTGTATGCTGGGGGCTAGGTGCCGCCTCATGCTGTGTACTGGGGGCTGTGTGCTGCATCATGCTGTTTAGTGAGGGCTGTGTACATCCTGCTGTTGTATACTAGATGCTGTGTGAGGTCGTCTGCTGTAAATTGGGGCTGTGTGTGGCCTTCAGCTATATACTGTGGGCTTTGTTTTGCCTCCTGCTGTATTCTGAGGGCTGTGTTCAGGCTCCTGTTGTATACTGGGGGATTTGTGTGGGCTCTTTCTGTATATTGAGGGCTATGTATGGACTCCTGTTATATACTGGGAGCTGCATGCAGGCTCCTGCTGTATACAGGGGGCTGTGTGCAGCTTGCGATATACTGGGGGCTGTGTGCTGGCTCCTGCTGTATTCAGGGGGCTATGTTATTATTATTATTATTATTATTATTATTATTAATAATAATAATTATTATTTATATAGAGTCATTAGTTCCATGGCACTTTACATGTATCGGGGCAGACGAGGACTAGAATGGCGACAGTCAGATCGTACAGGTACAGTAGGGCAGGGGAAACTGTCCACAAGGGCTCACAGTCCAAGTGTGACAGTCAGGCAGGTCATATTTAAATGATTTTTTCATGGAGAACAGGTGTGGCAGTAATCAGGCCTGGGTGTGGCCAGGAAAATTGAATTCAGCTTCCCAAAGGTGTGATAGACCACAGTTAATTTATGTTTTAAGGGAGGGGGGAAGGCAGGCACTTTTTCACACAGGGCCCGGTAGGTTTGGATTTCTTTTTCCCTTAAGAAAGACCTTCATTTAAAAATTACATTTTGTGTTTGCTTGTGTTATCTTTGTCTAATATTTAAATGTGTTCGGTGATCTGAAACATTTAAAGCGTAACCGTGATTCAAATTTTTATTTAATAATAATGTAGTGCAATTGATTTTAATAAACTTTCAAATAAATATACTTTATCAGAGAAATCTGGTGGAAAACCATTCATAAACCTTCCACAAGGTGTCCCCACTACACTGTGTGTGAAGCAGACACATGTTTATTATCAGCAAATCCATGTCCACATTGAATATGGACATGTAATCATATAAGGGAAAGGAGGCGTGGCCTAAATTTCTGACTGCAGCTGGTGAGGAAACAATGTATCAGATTATCTCAGCATTCAACACAAGTGCTAAGCAATATCAGAATGTCAAGATCACTGCAAACTCCTCTTTCTTTGGCACAAGCTTCTCTGATCTGTCATCTGGCACCACACAACTCAGTCACAATTTCTGTTAACCTCTTCACAGCTGGCTCCCCACACAGCTCAGGATATCTCTTGCTCTTTCTCTGCTGTTCTCTGTTCTCTGCTGCAATTGCCTTCAGACACATTTTTTTGACATTGTACTGCTCCCTATCAGTTGGTGGTTATGCCCACACAGACACATTTTTTTGACATTGTACTGCTCCCTATCAGTTGGTGGTTATGCCCACACAGACATAAAATGCAGTTTTTAAAAGAGCACAGAAAAATGTGAGAAAATAAGTCATAAGTATTGTTTTTTTTTTTTTTTTCAATTAAATGACATTTGCACTCTAAGTGTTGCAAACATGCAAAAGAATAAGAAAGCAAGAAGAGGGCAAACATTTTATCACACCACTGTGTGCCTTTATAGGATTTAGAACACTGCAAGTGCCCATACATCTGACCAACATGCTGGAAGAGGGGGAGCCAGGCCTTCAGACTCTAGTTACGCCAATGTCTAGGGATATATGTTTTGCTACGTACTTCTTGGCACTGTGAAGGAAGCCTTGTCACACAGTATCATTAACTTGGTGGAGCAGGTTTCATGCTGCCTGCATGTTAGAACCTACATCTAATCCCACTTCAAAGCCAGGCACAGACTTTGTAACTGCAGACTGGGGCACCTTTCTTCATATTTTAGTTGTATGCTTTTAATTAGAAACATTACATTATTTGTGTTATAAGGGGCTGAAGACAATAATATGTAAACACAATTTTGGTATGAAAGGACTATTGCTTTTACTTTTAATTAAAATATCCTTTAAGGCTAGGGTCACACTTGGTAGGTTAATTGCGGTTACCGCATCCAGATCCGGATGCGGTAAGTGCAATTGCCTTCAGACATATTTTGTTCGGCCGCAGGGATGAACAAAGGGTTAATGTTAATAATAGATGTGGGCAACATGTCTCAAGGGGTTGCCCACCCTCCCTAGAGACATGCTGTCCACTCAGGTGGGCATGTGAGGGTTAATCTTGGCATTTATAGTATTGCCGGCTATTGTTGGCATTTACTATTTTATTAATGAACCCGGCGGCTCCTCGCTGTGTAGTACATACAGTACGTAATGTACGTAGTGTATGAGCCGCTAGCCTTGGTTCTGAAAGCATTAACATTAGGTCTATGTCCAGCGCATCGCCATAGCCCTAATTTTAATGCTTTCAGGACCAAGACTAGCGGCTCATACACTACGTACATTACGTACTGTATGTACTACACAGCGCTGAGCCGCTGGGTTCATTCATAAAATTGAAAATGCCAACAATAGCCGGCAATACTATAAATGCCCACATTAACCCTCACATGGACACCTGAGGGGACAGCATGACTCTAGGGAGGGGGGGCACCCCCTAGAGACATGTTGCCCACATCTATTGATAACATTTAACCCTTTGTTCATCCCTGCGGCAGCAGGGATGAACAAAGCATACGGCTGCCACAGGCATTCACATGTGCCTTGCGGCAGCTGCATGGGCTCCCATAGGAGCCCATTATAGCAATCCTGCTGCGGTTTGCAAACCGCTGCGAAAACTGCAGCCTGCATGATTTTTACTGCAGGCTGCAATTCCGCAAGTGGTAACCGTATTGCATGCAATAATGGGCTCCTATGGGCTGCGGTTTCTGATCCGGTTCTGAGCACTTTTACTGCTCAAAACCGGATCAGGATCCGCAGTGCCCTGCCGCAAGTGTGACCCTAGCCTAAGTATGAATTTAGTTTGCAGATTGGACTGTGAAGTAAAAGTATGTTCACATGTCGATATATTGTAGAAATTTCTGCAACTGACAAGTTCCATCATTCATTCTAATGGCTCGAACACACTGGTGTAAAACTCGGATGACTGCAATGTAAGTAAAAAAAAAAATCGCATTGTAGTCGGACCAATCTTAGTCAATGTCCGAGAGCACATTTCCAAGTGTCGGACATTTTTTTCTCGCCTGATTCACGGATGACGAGTCATTCGCAACATGTATACGAGTATACGAGTCTCGGATGAGACTTGGCAATGCAAGTCTATGGGTCCGACAAAGAAGACGTACCACACGACCATCTGAGTCGGATGCGATTTTTAATTGATACATTATCATTCTGTAGCTCAGACAACTGTAAAAAATGTTCCTGTAAATGATTATAAAGTAAATAGCCGCCGAGTAAAAAAAACGGATTGCACACAGCACACGGAAGCCACACTGACCAAAAGTCGTATGACACTCGTACGACTCTCGGAAACGTCAATCGGACCGGTTTTGCACTCGCCAGTGTGTTTCCAGCCTAAGGGCAGGGACACACTGTCCATCAGACATCCGAGTTTGACGGAGAAGACTCGGAAAGGGCCCTGACCTTGAGCAGTGACCCTGAACGGCCTTTCCTTCTCTGGACGGGGAGACTGGAGCTGCACAGAAACACAAGCAGCCGACAGCCCCGTCCTGACAGGGAGAGGCCGTTCAGGGTCACTGCTCCAGCCCTTTCCGAGTGTCCTCCATCAATCTCGGATGAGCCCTAAGGCTGGAAACACACTCTCCTAGTTACATGCGAGTCTCTTGGACGAGACTCGGAAGAGGCTGGAGCAGTGACCCTGAACGGCTTCTCCCTGTCTGGACGGGGCTCTCAGCTGATTGTACTTTTATGCAGCTCCACACTCCCTGTCCAGAGAGGGAGAGGCCGTTCAGAATCACTGCTCCAGCCTCTTCCGAGTCTCGTCCAAGAGACTCGCATGTAACTAGGAGAGTGTGTCCGAGCCCTAAATGTTGTTTCTGTACTATGTGAATGGATCTTTGCGAGTCCTATATAGATTAATGGGAGTTCCACATAAATTTCTGCAACAACTTTACTCCCAAAAAAAGGGGTTGAGAAAAGTATTCTAGGAGTGATACCTTTATTGGCTAACAAGAAAAATTATATTTGTAAGCTTTCAGAGCTCAAGGCTCCTTCATCAGACAATATCACAAATGAGTTACTGAGACATTTAAATACAAAATACAGTAGGAATAAGGAAACGGAGGTGTGTTAAGGAAATGAAAATGAAGTCTTTGTTAATGATGTAGATGACATGCAAGGACTTAATTTGACACCTGGATTCATGAGTCATTACCTAGACACAACTAATGGTGGGTTTACACACACCAATCATTGTATCCAATCTCTGAACCAATCTCTGGTTGCAGTGAAATCATGGACAGATTGCTCCATGTTGTACACAGCCACAAAATGGAACTATGTGTCCATGATTTCACTGCAACCAGAGATTGGTTCAGAGATTGGATACAATGATTGGTGTGTGTAAACCCACCATAACACTTCCACAAGAAGATCTTCTGATGTGTAAATGACCATTGCATGTCATCTACATCATTAACAAAGACTTCATTTTCATTTCCTTAACACACCTCCATTTCCTTATTCCTACTGTATTTTGTATTTAAATGTCTCAGTAACCCATTTGTGATATTGTCTGATGAAGGAACCTTGAGCTCTGAAAGCTTACAAATATAATTTTTCTTGTTAGCCAATAAAGGTATCACTCCTAGAATACTTTTCTCAACCCCTTTTTTTGGGACTTAAGTATTTACATCAATTTTTCTGGCTAACACGGTACAACAATATTATTTTGTATTATACTCTGCAACAACTTTGCAATTTGTGGAAAAAAATGTCTTCCAGAATTAGCCCATTTTGATCTATATACATACAGGCCCTCATTTATCAAAAATGTCAAAAAAGGATTTTTATTTCCTATAGCAGCCAATTAGAGCTCGGCTTTCAACAGCTCTGGCACAATGAAAGTTGCACTATGAATGGTTGCTACTAGCGATGAGCGGACCCGTGGAAGTTCAGGTTCTGGGGGTTCAGCTGGACTTCATTTAAAGCTCTGTTCTGGACCCAAACTTGACACCAACCTCATTGGAAGTCATTGATTGGGCAGTCCGGCTCTCCGCCCATATGCAGCCAGCCTTTGCAAGACATTCAAACACTGCAAGCGGCTTGTGCTTGGCCAAGCATTAAGTGTACTGGAGCACAGCGGTGCCCGAACACTGACATTTTTTAGTAAAGTGTGTTTGGTAAAAAAAAAATGAATTTTAAAGTTTGGTTCACCCATCTCTAGTTGGTAGGCTGAACAAAGTTTTTATTGCAGATATTGTTAATAAATCTGGCCCATAAGGCTACAATAAAGACATGCAATGCAGATCTAAACTTTGCATAAAGCCACATACAAGGAGCACTAACTTTGTGTCAGTAATAATAAGTCAATACTATGGTAGAAAACATACAAATGTTTTCATTATAGTTGGGGATACCTTATCGTTGGTTGGACAGCTTACGCATTTATATCATCATATCAATGTCACCAACTACCTATTTATTTTCTTGCACTTTGCATTTTTACTTTTATCATTTTTAGGGTATTTACTCACGTTATTTTTCTTGTTGTTTTTTTCCAAATGAATGATGCGTTTGTGATGCTTTTTGGCAAAAGGAACTGTTTTTGGTGCATAAACAGCACCAAAAAAGGAGCACAAGCACTCTGTGTGAATTAGGCCTAAGGCCTCACTCAGACATCTGTGTGGCAGGTTGTATCTTTTTTTACTACGAGTAGAACAGTTACCCATTATAATCTATGGTGCTATTCACATGTCCATGTTTTCACATGGACCATTTAACCATTCAAAACACACAGAGAACATGTCTATTTTTTTGTCAGCACGGATGACAAGGGCCAATGCAAGTCTATGGGTCCATGAAAAATACGTACAGTGTGACGCCCCACATGGTCAGGCGTCACAGTGGGGTAGTGCACCTGTAAAAGTGGTGTAATTTTCCCCATCTGCAAGTGGATCGTAGACTGGTGGGTGGGACCCATTCCTGCACTCCCACATCAGAATAAAAGTGGGAGGTTACCCCTGGGAGGGAGATATATTCACCTCTAGGGGGAGTAGAAGTTAGTTAGTGGAGGAGAAGGGAGTTGGAGAGGAGTCGAGGAGGAGTGTGGAGCAAGGTGGAAGGTTTAACCGGACAGCTCTACGCTGATCCGGAGGGAAGATGAGAGTGGATCCTGAGGGGGTCCTTAGAGAGAGTGCTTGACGCAGTTGTCTGGGCCCTAGAGAGAAAGGGGGAACACCAGCGTAGAGCGATCATACTCCAGGGAATTCCCCAGTCCACCACGGGAACGCTGGACCTGAGGAAACGGCCAGAGTCCATCTATGAAGTCGTCAACCGGCTGCTGCGATCTGTTCATCGGCTGCGGCACCCTGCTCATCCATGGCCGGGAAGAAAGGACACGGGTTCGTCAACTAAGGCATACCACGGATACCACCATACCACCTGGCATCCACTTGCAGCCACCCGTAGAGCTACCTCTTTCTTTAACAACTGTTGCTGAACTGTGGACTTGTATGATGATGACTGTTTACAGTAAAGTACCCGGGAGAGAGTGACTTTGCCTTTGTGTCTTTGTGGTACAGAATTCAACCTGTTTACTTGCAGGAACACTGCCCTGGAGGACTAGCTCCACCTGTAGGGAGCTTTACTACCCTTGCCGCAATACCATCGCCCTCCGGAGGACGGTGGCGGCGCTGGTAACCCATCACCAGGTACTACAGGTGGCATCAAGAGACAACAAACTCTTATCCACTGTACATAACCCCTTATTGAAGTGTCACCCAGGCCACGGGCTCAGGCACCTCCACCCGTGACATCCCCGTGAACCCCTCTTAGCCTGGTACCCGAGTACCCCAGGGCCTGGGGCTCGAAAACAGCACACAGATGATACCCATGTGTTGTACATATTTACCTTGAAAAGTATAGAAGAAGCTTTGTAATTTATTTGTGGCTCCCCAGAGTCCAGTTGCCACAATGCCATTGTCTCCCTCATGGGGTGATGTCATGCTTGGAAGCCAAAAGGGGTATTCATACCAGGTAAGCCCACAGCATGCAATACTTGTTCTGACTCCAGACTAGAAGACTAGAACCCAGGTTCAGGGGAGCTCCCCTATAAATTCTGGCATGGGGGCGGCGTTAGCTAGTTCAGATCCTAGGAGGATTGTGAAGATGACCTGTGGACTGGAGCAGTGCAAAGCTCGTCCCAGGCAGAGTAGAGAGCGAAGGAACAGCAAGCGTGAGGGACCCGTAGGAGAGGGTCTGAGGAAGGAGAGAAGAAGGCCTGGGGATTGGAGCCAGTTACCAGCTCACCCCAGAGGAGAGCGCCAGAAATGGACACGGTTTTGGGGGTACTACAGACCCAGCTGCCAAAACCGGGGTACGGGTGACTCCACGTCTCCCGGCCACAGCAAAGTACCAGGAGGCACAGCCAGAGGAGTGGTGCCCGGGAAGGGCTCAAGCTGCCTGCTATATGGGTGAGAGACTTACAAACAGGAAGAGAGGGTCGCGGCTTAGCTACAGGCAGCCAGGACCAGCAAAGAGGAGCGCAGCAGGGAGGCCTCAGAACTCACCAGGTGAGGAGATCCCCAACTTGCTTCCAGGATGCCCGGATTCCTAACATCTCCTGTGGACAGTGTCTTGGTCTGAACCTGCAGCTACCAGTAAAGGTAAAGGAAACTACGCACTGTGTGTCTGTTGGTTATTCTGCACACTTAGTCCTGCACACCAAAAGCCTTCCAACGCCATTGATTTTACCGGTTGCCCTGGGGAACTGCTCCACCCGTGGGGAGCGATACCACCTTAGCTGCGAATCCATCATTCCCAGAGGTCTGGCACCGCAGCGTCGGCCATCAATAGGTGAACATCACAGGTGGCATTGACTCACCATTGCCGGGTCCTCAGGTCTCAGGCGATGCTTCACTTGTCACGGTTCCGCGCCTGAGGCTGTGGGGCCCGGTGGTCAAATAAAAAGGGGATTTAAAGGATTGGGATAAGTCTTGATTGTCGCGACGCCACCTGTGGGTAGGGCTAGGCGATTTTGGAAAAAATCAAAATCTCGATTTTATTTAAACTTATGGACGATTTTCGATTTAAATCTCGATTTTTTTTTATATATGTATACAGCATACACAGTATATATCATACACACAGTATATGTATACAGCACCCCCATCCTCCTCTCCTCTGTCCTCCACCACCCCCGTCCTCCTCTCCTCTGTCCTCCTGCAGCACCGTCCTGCTCTCCTCTATCCTCCTGCACCACCGTCCTGCTCTCCTCTGTCCTCCTGCACCCCCGTCCTCGTCTCCTTTGTCCCTCCTGCTGCTCCTGTCCTCCTCTCCGCTCTCCCTCCTGCTGCTCCTCTGTCCTCCTGCACCCCCGTCCTCCTCTCCTCTGTGCTCCTGCACCCCTGTCCTCCTCTCCTCTGTCCCTCCTGCTGCTCCTCTTGCACCCCCGTCCTCCTTTCCTTTGTCCCTCCTGCTGCTCCTCTGTCCTCCTGCACCCCTGTCCTCCTCTCCTTTGTCCCTCCTGCTGCTCCTCTGTCCTCCTGCATCCCTGTCCTCCTCTTCGCTGTCCCTCCTGCTGCTCCTCGGTCCTCCTGCACCTTTGTCCTCCTCTCCTTTGTCCCTCCTGCTGCTCCTCTGTCCTCCTGCACCCCTGTCCTCCTCTTTGCTGTCCCTCCTGATGCTCCTCTGTCCTCCTGCACCCCTGTCCTGTTGCTCCTCTGTCCTCCTGCACCCCCGTCCTGCTCTCCTCTGTCCTCCTGCACCCCCGTCCTGCTCTCCTCTGTCCCTTCTGCTGCTCCTCTTGCACCCCTGTCCTCCTCTTCCCTGTCCCTCCTGCTGCTCGGCTGTCCTCTTGCACCCCGTCCTGCTCTCCTCTGTCCCTCCTGCTGCTCCTCTTGCACCCCGTCCTCCTCTCATTTGTCCCTTCTGCTGCTCCTCTGTCCTCCTGCACCCCTGTCCTCCTCTCCTTTGTCCCTCCTGCTGCTCCTCTCTCCTCCTGCACCCCTGTCCTCCTCTCCGTTGTCCCTCCTGCTGCTCCTCTGTCCTTCTGCACCCCGCTACTCACACACAGAGACACATGACACACAGAGACACATGACACACAGATACACATGACACACAGAGACACATGACACACAGAGACACATGACACATGACACACAGAGACACATGACACAGAGACACATGACACACAGAGACACATGACACACAGAGACACATGAC
The DNA here is from genome assembly GCA_033576535.1 of Allobates femoralis. Classification (NCBI taxonomy): domain Eukaryota; kingdom Metazoa; phylum Chordata; class Amphibia; order Anura; family Aromobatidae; genus Allobates; species Allobates femoralis. Next base: position 124,901,352 of record JARQOC010000004.1, read on the forward strand.
ACACAGACACATGACACACAGAGACACATGCCACACAACTCACACAGAAGACACAGAGACATGACACACAACTCACACAGAAGACACAGACACATGACACACAACTCACACAGAAGACACAGACACATGACACACAACTCACACAGAAGACAGACACATGACACACAACTCACACAGAAGACAGAGACATGACACACAACTCACACAGAAGACACAGACACATGACACACAACTCACACAGAAGACACAGAGACATGACACACAACTCACACAGAAGACACAGACACATGACACACAACTCACACAGAAGACACAGACAAATCACACACATACAGACACACAACTCACTCAAACACACATTTTACAGATACCTCACACATACACTTCTTTCTGCTGCAGGAAGGGGCTACATACCCAGCTTCTCCTGCTCCCAGCAGCTGTCCCCGGGCAGCCCCTCCCCCACTCACTCCTTCTCTCTGCCTGCACAGCACAGTGACAGCAGGAGGTCTTTCACCTTTTTACCGGAGGTTGGAGCTGCTTCTCCTTCCTCCAGTACAATCCTGTTCATCGGCTCTCATTTCTTCTCTTCCCGCGCAGTGCAGGAGGGCAAGAGCACGGGCCAATGAGCGGGCCTGATGATGACGAGGGGGGGGGCGGGGACGGTGTATGAGGGGGCGGGACTTACGACCCGGCCAACACAGGCAACGTCTGCGGGGAGTTGAAGTTCTTTCCCTGTACATAGTGACGGCTGCTCCTCCTAAGAAAGTACAACACCCACAATGCAAAGCGGCGCCATTTTAAATCGAATTACACAATTGTTAATAAAACCACAATCGTGGCCACAGCAGGGGGCGAATTAATCGAATTAATTCGATTAATCGCCCAGCCCTACCTGTGGGAGTCCGGTGATGGCACCGGCGCTGCTTGGGCCTACGGGGGATGTGCGGCAGCTAGATGGGATGCTCCCCACAGGATGAGCAGTAGTCCCCGGGGCCAGGAGCTGTTCTGGATGGAATACGGCAGCTCGGTTGTTTTATGAGCAAGGTTAATAACAGTTCTTAAGAAATGCACTGACACAATGCTCCTCTGTAACGGGTCTTTACTGTAAGTTCGGTGCAGTACACGGTATGCAGTTTATCAGGTAACGGACCGGGTGGTCCCAGTGATGAACAGTTGCTGTCCAGAGCTCCACGGTGTTCCTCCTTTACTAACTGTCTGACTTTTGTTGCCGTTGCTGCCTTAGTGCACCAGTTCAGGGTACTGGGGAACTTCTATTGAATTCCTTAGCTGGTGCATCCAAGCCGGCTGTACAGGGTCCTGTGCCCCAATGGTGGGTACCCTGCTGGTAAGACTGCTTGGATAGCGGCTGCAGTGAGGGGCTCCTAGGAAGCTGCTCCGTCACTCCGGTTTTGTAGAACAGCGGTGAACGACTGTTTGCCTCGGAACCAGTGTCCGGTAAGATTGGGCATGGGTGTCTTTAACCCGTTGCTTATTTGCTTATTTGCCCGTATCCCGGTCTGGGTCACCGCTTGATGGTGCCCTCCCGGTCAAGTTGCTTTTTTTTTCAGGGCTGCACGGCACTGTGCAGGCTCCCTGCTCCTTCTCCTCTTCCCCACGTTGTCTCTCTCACTAACTTGCTGTTCTCCTCTTTCCCCACACTACACCTTACACTCCTCCCACCAGGACCTGATTGGCCCTCTACCTCTGAGTGGTGCATGTGGTGTCAGGAGCTCTGGATTTAACCATTACATCACTGAGACGGAAGATATTACATCTTCAGTCAGGGATGCAATACCTTCCTGTGACGCACTCGTTGCGTGGCGCCACGGCGTCACGACTCCTCTCCCCAAAACCAAAGTACCCAAACTTTTATTTGATACCCAGGGTCACGGAGTCAGGTTTCAACCCCTGTGACTCCCCAGAAATATTAAAGCCCAGTTCTGAGTACCCTATGGCCCTGGGGGTGAATCATATTTATTTATTGATCCTTCTGTGAAAATCCACTGATAACACTGATGGTAAAAAAGGACACCCTTATGACACTGGGACTGTGAATGAGGCCTAAGATCTAAACTTAGTTTTGGTGTACAAAAAAAAATACTGAAGGAATTATGCAAATGTAGAAATGATCTAATTAGAATATTGCTTCATGTGCCATTCAGGGTCTGCAAAAAAAGTGAGTGTCAAGCAGAATAATGCGGATCAGTAGTTTAAAGGCTGTGGCTAGATAGAAACTTTAGCTGCAACATACCGTAGATCACACAGCAAACATCGTTCTGTGCTGCTGCTACACTGCAGCATAATGCAGGTGAATGAGATCCACCTGCAGCCCATAGGGAACCAACAGGGTCCGTTTTTTGCACCTAGTTTGTCGCTGTACCCTAGGTAAAGCAATGCAACCCTATTCACCAGCAATACATAGCAGCACACAACCTGTGTCACAGTCAAATTTGCCCTCTGGCCCTAGCTTTAATCTAGCATACAGTGTGTTAATAGGACACCAGGCTAATGCAAAAACAATTTAATAGAGAATAATAAAATATAAATTTACTGTGGTCTCGGGGGTCGGGGTCGGGGGGGGGGTTATATTTGCAGGTAGACTCCTTGTTTACAGTGAAATGTTCCCTGTGACCTTCAGTAAGGCCTCCTTAAACCACCACTCATTTTTTTCTCACCGCTGGTGTGGTGCTTTAAGATTGCGCACTTACAATAGAATTATTCAAATGAGTGCTGTCCCATCTTTTATCAATTAGCACTTAGACCAATGTTATTCCATGGGCACTGATGGTCAGCATGTGATAAAACATTTGCAGTATGCGATTAGCAGAATAAAGCGGACTTTGCACACCTATTCACATCTATGGGTGCTTAGAAATCATTGGATTGTACTCAGGTGACACTCAGTGCAGCCCAATTTCCAGAGTCACAGAATGGAGAAGATGGAGAAATTTTGTCCTGTCATTCGAGAGAATCGGATCACACTATGGACGCTCTGATTATCTCTGGTCAGAGTTTCTTCAGTGTCCTTAGTGTAATTGGCCTGATTCCCTCCTCGTATCAGATGAGACATTAGACAGATTTCATGTAATGAGGATGATGCTTGTACACCCCACATAACGATGACACTGGTGAGATAAAATTGTTTTATGTACCGTATATACTCGTGTATAAGCCGAGTTTTTCAGCCCAAAATTTGGGCTGAAAAGTCCCCCCCTCGGCTTTTACACGGGTCTATACGGTAGTCTGCTGTGGTGGGGGCTGTGGAGGCTGGAGGAGGCGGGGGGAGGCTGCTGTATGAGCGGCCCCGTCACGTGGGGCCGCTCATTATATATGCACTGCTTCCCCCTGTCAATCAGCAGCAGGGGGAAGCAGTTCATATATGCCCCCAAAAGCTGGCACTGTCCCCCCTTGTAAGGGCCCCCCCCCCCGCTGCTTATACATTACCATCCCGGTGTTCTGATCGGCGCCGCTCCTCGGTGCTTCTTCTTCATCCTCCCGTCCTCGCTGGCTGCATCCGGGAACCCCGGCCGTCGCAGGCATATGACATCATCGCGCGACGGCCGGAGATCCCGGATGCAGCCAGCAAGGACGGGAGGATGAAGAAGAAGCACCAAGGAGCGGCACCGATCAGAACACCGGGATGGTAATGTATAAGCAGCGGGGGGGGGCCCTTACAAGGGGGGACAGTGCCAGCTTTTGGGGGCTGTTGGTACCCCCAGGGGGCTGCTGGGTACCCCCTGGGGGCTGCTGGGTACCCCCAGGGGGCCGCTGAGTACCCCCTGGGGGCCGCTGTATAACCCCTGGGGGGTGCTGTATAACCCCTGGGGGCTGCTGTATAACCCCTGGGGGCTGCTGTATATACTGCTGAGGCCTGTATACCACTGGGGCTACTGTATATACCACTGGGGCTGCTATATATACTGGTGGGGTCTGTATATACCACTGGAAAGGCTGCTGTATACCACTGGGGTTGCTGTATATACTACTGGGGCCTGTATATGCCACTGGGGAGGCTGCTGTATACTACCATTGGGGGGCCTGTATACCACACTGCTGGGGCTGTACACCTGTGCTGGGGTCCACCCTCGGCTTATACACGAGTCAATAGGTTTTCCCAGGTTTTGGGGGCAAAAGTAGGGGGGTCGGCTTATACACGGGTCGGCTTATACACGAGTATATACCGTAATCAGCATTCTGCTTTTTCAGGAAATATAAGTCTAAGGCTAAAAAAAACAATAGTTTTGCAACTGGGCAATGGTGTATATAAATATTGTTAAAATCTCCCTCCAGGCTGATATCCTCTATTTACACAGACAGTGCTGCCGAGAAGTGGAGCTGTCCAGCTCACTGGATAAACACTCTTATTCTTGTTTAACGCTTTAATTGCCACTCGTTAATTAGCTTTAGAAACCATATTAGATGTGTTACATGTGAAAGGGAATTAAAAAGAAAAACATTTTCATATTTCAAATGTACATTCATACTTTATCCTAACCAGGGACAAACCAATCATTGGTGCAGCTACACAGGGGCCAAGAGACAAGGAGGCCCATTTATATCTCCAAAGCAGCAAGGAGTTTCTGTCTTAAGGTACCGTCACACGCGGCTATTTTGCTAGCAATTTCACTGGCAATTTGCTGGTTGCAGTGAAATCATGGACACGTTGTTCCATTTTGTACATGACAACAAAATAGAACAATGTGTCCATGATTTCACTGCAACCAGCAAATTGCCAGTGAAATTGCTAGCAAAATTGCCGCGTGTGACGGTACCTTAAGGGTAGGAACACACTTCAGTTCCTGATCAGTTTTCCTGATCAGTTTTGTGTGCCAAAGCCAGGAGTGACTCCAAAACCCACCACAGGTGTCAATCTTTCAATTATACTTTTTCTCTGCAAGGTTCACTCCTGGTTTTGGCACATAAACTGATGAACACTGATCAGGAAAACTGATGAGGAAAACTGATTACACATCCTGGGCAATCCGCTTACCGCATTCCGGTTTGCAGGACACATTTTGTCAAAAAAATGTGTCTGAAAGCAATTGCGGTTACCGCATCCGGATCTGGATGCGGTAACCAAAATTACCTGTCCAAATGTGACCCCAGCCTTACATGAGAGTCTCTCGCACGAGATCAGTTGCCCTGAACGCCCTCTCCCTCTTTGGACAGGAGTGTGATGCTGCACAAAAACACAAGCAGCTGACACTCCTGTCTTGTCCGAGAAACTCGCATGTAAGTAGGATAGTGTATTTCCACCCTAAGGGTACCTTTACACACGGCTACGACAGGATGGATACAACCCGCTACTTCACGTGCACGAGCACGGCCAAACTGTTACAAACGGGAAACGCACCACCTTTACACGCCGCCACAAGGTGCGCTACGCTACGTTACATCTATAGCTAGCTACATCGCCGGGTGTCTCAAGTAGCCATCTGTAACTTAGCTTACCTCATTTACACAACAAGCTAATATGGGCGGACCTGGTGCAGCAGGGACAGCACATAGGCGTGCCACAATTGTGGATTACAAGACGTCCGTACGCTGATAGGACAACGCAAGAACATCATGATTGGGCAGGCATCGCAGGAGGCTGATTAATACAGCACGCTTGAGCGATTGTGTAGTGTGACTGGTCAGCTTCTTAAATATGCCGCCCTATGCAGCGACTACCAATCGTCATGCATTAGCTTCCTCCAATGATCGCTGAAGGGGGGCGGTATCCCGGAGCCTGTGTCACGCCCCAGCTACATACCAGGTACATCGCCTGGTGTATAGACATCCCTTCTGTAGCTTCTTTACACGCCGATACAGGTCGCTACAATCGGCTTTGTAGCCATCTGTTTTCGAGCAGTGCTCGGAAACAGATGTATCTGTTGCCGTCTGTCTCGTCCCGTCTTTACACGCCGCTACTACGGGCTATATTGGCTCTACAAGCTACATTTGTAGCCTGTAGCGGGTTGTATCCATCCTGTCGTAGCGGCGTGTAAAGGTACCCTAGGCTAAGGGTACCTTTACACGCGGCTACATTTCTAGGGTGGCTACAGGTAACTTACTGGTTGCAGTGAAATCATGGAGACAAGGTTCTATCTTGTTGCTGTGTACAAATGGAATAATCTCTCCATGATTTCACTGCAACCAGTAAGTTACCTGTAGCCACCCTAGAAATGTAGCCGCGTGTAAAGGTACCCTTAGGGTACGGACACACTGGTGTGAAACTCGGACAACTGCAATGTGAGTAAAAATTACATTGCAGTCTGACCAATGCAATTTAATGTCCGAGAGCACCTTTCCGAATGTTGGAGGTTTTTTCCTCATCCAATTCACGAATGACGAGTCAGTCGCAACATGCTGCGATAGTATGCGAGTCATAGATGAGACTCGCCAATGCAAGTCTATGGGTCCTACAAAAAAGAGGGACCAGACTCGGACCGCACACGGACCATCCGAATCAGATCCTATTTTTAATTGATACATTATCATTCTGTAGCTCAGACAACTGTAAAAATGTTCCTGTAAATGATTAAACAGTAATAGCTGCTGAGGAAAAAAACGTGTTGCACTCGGACAGCACACAGATGTGATCTGAGAAAAATGTCGGACACTCGCATAGCAGTTGGATGCAAAACGGACCAAAAATCGGACAACACTCGCCCGACTCTCTGATAAGTCAATCGGACCATTTTTCCACTCTCCAGTGTGTTTCCAGCGTTAGGTTGACAGCACACTGGCGTGAAACTCGCGCGAGTATAATGCGAGAAAAATTTGCATTGCTCTCGGACCTATGTCAAGCAATCTGTCAGGTCAGATTGTTGCGTGTTTCCTCTGCTGAACTCGCATTGCAAGTCAAATGCGAGTCCAATCACAGCATGCTGCGATTGTCTGCAAGTTTCACGTGCGAGAGGCCAATGAAAGTCTATGGGTGTGAGAAGAAATTGCACCCAGACAGCACACTGTGCGAGTTTGGAGCATGGGCTTTCCCATGCTGGTGAAAGTTAGAATGGATAGAATAGCTAGATGGGGCTTATTAGTCTCCAGCTGTTACTTCCAGGGCCACCTATTAAACTAATTGCATATTCACTGCACCGTCAGACAAACAACCAATCACAGAAGTTCACAGTCTGTGAGAGCCTCTGTGATTGGCTGTTGTAGTCAGACTGGATTTCCTCAATCTGGACAGTGAATCTGCTTGGCTGCCATACATATTAGTGTATAGGTACCTTCACCTGGAGATCATAAAGGCGATATGTCGCCCCGGAGAAATCGCCGTGAAATTGCCTCGCAGTTGCGGCGTGTGATTGGGGAATTTGTCAGAGATAAATCGCCTCTCGCCTGTTGCCTGATTTTTGAACAGTGCTCAGTAATCAGCCGCAATCAGTAAGGCGATATTTCCATGTTGTGGCATGTGATATTGCGATAGTGATGGAAAGAGCGTTGCCTATGATTTCCCGTAGGCGTGTCTCAGCGTGCTGGAGTCCGCGCCCCGTCTGAAATGATTGGTGGCTCGTGGCTGGTCTGGGTGGATGGACAGTGCTCCTGTACTGCACTGACACAAAGGACGGAGTCATATGCTGAGTACCTCAAACAGGCAGGTACTAGCCTGAGCAGTTGCTCATGTGGGAACTGAACCACAAACCCCCTTTCTATATATACAGAAGACTCACTTGAGAAAGGCTCAACTGGAGCCTGACACTTTTTGTGATACAACCTGATTTTCACCTTCAAAAATAAAAAACACAAAAAGGATAATCATCTCTCTTCTTTTATTGTGTGCTGGGGATATATTTAAAACCTTTGTTTTACCAGCTGGTGTAACAATATATGCTCTCTGGTAAAACAAAGGTGGCATTAACCCTTTTATTACCCAGAGTGCCACCTGCCAGCAGGGCTGCTGGAAGAGCCTGGCAAGGCGCCTGGAAATGGCACTTAATATAAATGCACCATTTTCAGGGGTGGCTGCAGGCTGCTATCCTTTAGCGTAAGGGGGGGGGGGCTAAAATAATGGGCCTCACCCCACTGAGAATACCAGCCCTCAGCTGGCTAGTTTTACCTTGGCTGGCAATTTTTTGCCATCCAAGGGTAAATTAGGCAGCTAAGGGTGGCAGCTTGCAGTTGTCTGCTTTCATCGGCCTGGACTTAAAAATGCTGCGAAGCCCCACACATGTTTTTTTTAATTATTTATTTACTAGATGGTGGCCCGAATCTAATGCATCGGGTATTCTAGAATATGTGGGTGTGCGGCAGTGCGGGTGTGCGGCGGTGGCCCCCCTCAGTTATCACCCGCTCCAGGCTTCTATCCAGCCGCCTCTCACCCCAGCATGTCTTCTTTTTCTTCCTCCAGCATAGACGTCAGCAATTCCAAGGCCTCGGGGGGGGAAAGGCAGAGTTTAGAGGGGGCATCATAATTGGTGTGTGCAAGCGCATAGCCCTGATGTGGTGGGCATGTCCTTGTTCACGGCCATTACAACGCCCCCCTTTGGTATCTCCACCCCCACGGCCTTTAAATTTCTGAAGTCTATGCTGCGAAAAGAAGAAGAATGGCGGGGTGAGCAGCGGGGAGATGGAGCAGTGGGCAGATGGAGCATGAAGCGCGTGAGCAGTGGGCGGGAGACCAAGCGGAGGGGGTCGGGAGACTGGGCGGACTGTGCCTGTTTCGCTGTAATGGAAATCACACGTCGCTGATTGGTTGCGGCTGGAAGGCTATTCTGACATCATCCAAAGAAATACAAGCAGAAACTCTCCAGAAACTCATAATATCAATGGATGCTAGAATTGTGACGGTGATATCAAAGTAGGGTTCCCATGTTAACATGTAACTTGGCCTGTTAGGATGTTTTGGAGTTAAATAGCTTTTTATTTCATTGTGTGTGACCTGTTAATGCTGCAAATTCAACAAATGAGCATTTTCAGTTCTTTCAAACATATCAAATGTTTACAAACTCTACTGTGCGTAATAATTTGGAACAGTGCATTTAGAGTTTTTTTAATTTTGAAAATTATACTGTTATTATAGGGAGATTTCTTCGATAAAATTTGATGTATACTCTAAAGGTACCTTTACACGCCGCAACTATCACCGGCGATCGGAGGCAACCGAACGCGCGCGTGCACGTTTTTGACGGTTGCTACTGAACGCCGATGCCGCATGTACATGCCACAATTGCGCCCTCAACCTAACGGAACGTGGCTCCCCGGAAGTTGCCACAGAACCTGTGGGAAACATCCAGTTGCCTCCCGACGCCGCTTCACACGCCGCAATCCACAAAGGAATGTGGGCGTACATGATCAGCGCCGCAAGAACATAGGCGTGACAGAGTTGTATATTCCGCGCCCCAAACACGCTGATTAGACAACGCAATAGCGCCATGATTGGCCAGCCTGCGCAGGAAGGGTGGCTAATACATGACGCCATTGCAATTGTGTAGTGTGAATGGACAGCTCTTTAAATATGGCACCCTGTGAAGGGACAGCCAATGGAAACACAGTTTGCTCCCCCAGTCCGTGAAGCTTAAGGACCTGAAGTGGTCAGAGTCATGTGACATGGCTCCGCCCATGATTCTGACATCACCACAGGCACTCGAAGCAAGTTTTAACCTATGGGGGCGCCGGGCAGGGGGGCTATGAACGGCTGGGAGCGGGCAGAGAGGAGCGGGCACCTGGCTGCTGGAAGCAGAGGTGGGTGCAGCGGGAAATCCGAGTGATGTAGGCTGTCCCACCCGCTATCTGAAGCGAACAGCTGTTCACTTCAAATAGTGGTGAAGCCTGTCTGTCTGTGACAGGAATCCCTCGTCACTGATTGGTCACCCAGCAACCAATCAGTGCTGGCGTGCGATTTCCGTGACAGACAGAGAACCTTAGGCAATTATATAGTAGATTTAACACCCTATGATGGCAGGTTGGTTGTCATACACTAATGTGTATGGAAGCCAAGCAGATTCACTGTCCAGATTGAGGAAATCCAGTCTGACTACAACAGCTAATCACAGAGGCTCTTACAGACTGTGAACTTCTGTGATTGGCTGTTTGTCTGACAGTGCAGTGAATATGCAATTAGCTTAATAGGCGGCCCTGGAAGTAACAGCTGGAGACTGTTAAACCCGATCTAGCTATTCAATATGCTCTTTTCTCAGTTTATACACCATGAAAAAGACCATGTTAAAAACACATTGCACACTGACCACAATTGCACCATAGTCACACCACACTCATTGCTCTTGCACCACACTCGCAGGACCATGCAGAAAGCACTTGCATGACTGTCATGCATCAAAAACGCTCCGATTTTCACGCATGCTAGTGTGCCTCCACCCTCAGGGTGAAAACGCACTTATGCGTGATGCATGCAAGTATCTGGAATCACTGACCTCGCCCTCTCCTGGATCTCCTCCTATCTTTCCAACCGCACATTTAGTGTCTCCCACTCCCACACAACCTCCTCGCCCCATCCCCTCTCTGTTGGGGTCCCTCAAGGCTCTGTTCTGGGGCCCCTCCTTTTCTCCATCTATACTCTTGGTCTCGGACATCTCATAAAGTCCCATGGCTTCCAGTATCACCTGTATGCTGATGACACTCAGATCTACCTCTCTGGCCCAGACGTCACCTCTCTGCTGTCCAGAATCCCGACGTGTCTATCAGCCATATCCTCCTTCTTCTCCTCCCGCTTCCTAAAACTCAATGTAGACAAAACCGAACTCATCATCTTTCCTCCATCTCCCACACCTTCCTTGCCAGACTTATCTATCACATTAAATGACATCACACTTTGCCCTGTACCCGAAGTCCGCTGCCTTGGAGTATCACTTGACTCTGCATTGTCCTTCAAACCGCACATCCAAGCCCTTGCCACCTCCTGCCGTCTCCAACTCAAAAACATTGCCAGAATCCGTCCCTTCCTCAACTCCCATTCTGCTAAACTACTCATGCATGCCCTCATCATCTCCCGCCTTGACTACTGCAACCTCCTACTCTGCGGCCTTCCTGCTAACACTCTTGCACCACTTCAATCTGTCCTCAACTCTGCTGCCCGACTAATCCACCTCTTTCCTCGCTATTCATCCACGTCTCCCCTCTGCAAATCCCTCCACTGGCTCCCAATTCACCAGCGTATCCAATTCAAACTACTAACATTAGCTTACAAAGCCATCCACAATCTGTTCCCCCCATATATCTCTGAACTAATCTCCCGATATCATCCAACTCGTAATCTTTGGTCCTCCCAAGACCTCCTTCTTTCCTCCACACTTGTACGTTCCTCATCTAACCGCCTGCAAGACTTCACCCGAGCATCCCCCATCCTCTGGAACTCTGCGACCCAATACGTCCGACTGTCCCCTACACTCAGAACCTTCAAGCGGAACCTGAAAACCCATCTCTTCAGAACAGCCTACAACCTGTAATGAGCACAGTGCCGCCTCAACACCACTGGACCCGGCGCTCCACCACCACTGGACCTGGCAATCCAGCACCACCGGAGCAGACCCAACCTACTGTCTCCCTCCCCATTGCCCTGTAGAATGTAAGCCCGCAAGGGTAGGGTCCTCTCTCCCCTCTGTATCAGTCTGTCACTTTGTTCATTATATTTGTAACTTGTCTGTATGCAACCCTTTCTCATGTACAGCACCATGGAATGAATGGTGCTCTATAAATAAATAATAATAATAATAATAATAATAATCTCGCTTGCATCTCACATGACGCACCCGGGACAGCCGCTGCCTATCTGGATAGGAGCGTGGAGCTGCATAAAAACACAAGCAGCTAACACGTTCTCATACACATAAGCAGGGGTAATTCTGGTTGAGTCATGCAAGACTCATGCGAGATACTTGCATTCATCTTGTATAGTGTGTTTCCACCCTTAGTAGAACTATCGGACTATATGGTCTTGCACAAGGGGCCCTTGTCCACCACTGATCCTATTATTGGATGATTATTATTGGATTAGTCATATTGCATTTATTGAAATGTCAGGGTTTTTTTGGGGACATATTGGACTTCATGTTAGCGGTAAGTGTAGGGATGATACCTTTTACATTTATTTGTGAAAAGATTGGAAATTTTAAACATTGTTGCCAAGTTTACAAACTTTGAATTTTTATACCCTTAAAGCAGAGAGTAATGTCACACAGTTAATAACTAGTGTGACAGGAAAGAACTACTATACAAACAGAGAATAAAAACAGAACCCAGCAAAATTCAAGTACTAATTAATGTCTTTATAAAACCAGCTATTGGGTTGGGGCAGTTCTATCCCTGATGAAGAAGGATGTGTATCCATCGAAATGATTCAGAAAATAGCCTGTCCCACAAGACACTCATAGACGGAAGCATCACACTCCAGTTTGAGCGTGTATTTTTAATACAGCATTGCTGCTGGCCGGGGCGTGCTCGTGATCTTCTCCGGCACACAAGCTTGATCAGCTGTGCAGTGAGTCACTCCACAGCCAGATGCCCTCCCTTAGTGTAGCCTACATGCGGGATCATATTACAGCTGGATCTCACTCTCACCTCCCATCTCCATGGACAAGATTGTTTTTTTTTACAATTACGTACGTTCACATCCGCGGATATAAAATCGCCTAGATTCTCTATTAAAAGTAAGAGATTGTCATGTGTATTTTTCTCACCTAGCATTTGTATGTCATGCGAGTGAAGTGCAAGTGTGGTGGTTTTTTCTAGGTAAGAAAAAATATGCACATTCGCACAGCACTTGTATGACATACAGATGCTAGGTGAGAAAAAAAATGCATGACACTCTCCTACTTTTAATAGCAGGGAATCTTGGTGATTTTACATACGCAGATGTGAACACGGTTACCATGGTTCCTCAGCTGTGTCCTCAGGTGACCTCACTAACTGCACCGCTGAAACAGCTGAAGCACTTGGTGCTGTCATTGTATGTACGGAGGCCGCTCTGATAGGATGATTCCTCTTTCAGTACAACGTCCAATGCAGCAGAGCTGAGATGCAACAAGGGACACCATTGTGGATTATCGTTAGAGGGTATGTTTGTGGAAAAAAAAAAAGGGTTGTCATTATGTTTTATTTCTAATAAACAAAAAAAGGGGAGTGCACTTAGGGTTTTATCCTTTACGGATGATGTCTGAACGGTTCCCCCAATCGGTGTGACTCACCTTGGAGAGTTGTGTAAGTCACAGCCAACTAGAAGATGCCCAGAAATGATGGCCGCTGCAGATGCCCCGCCGTGAAAATGTAAAATCCAACCAGGAGAAAGAAGCCGGCTTTTACTCCGCGCAGACCGAAAAGAACGTCACACAGCTGATCATCAGGAAAAATTCTTTATTTTTCTTACCAACGCGATTTGTGGCACTTCATCAGGGCTATCAAGTATATCACTTCAGATGGCCCCCGTGGCTCAGTAGGGAGGCAGGAGTGCAATTCCAGCAGTGGAGCCAGCCTGTTCTACACACATTAAATGGACAAAAAAAAGCCAGACACCACTTCCTTTAACCTTTCAGCCCAGGTGCACTGGTTGTGTTTATTTCTAATAAAGGAATTTCTGTGTGTGTGCATTTAATAACTATTAATTTACCGTACTGGATTGGTAATCAGCGTCTATCATAGGCGCCTGACATTACCAATCTAGGCTTCATAACAAGCTGTTAGTACTCAGCTGTCATTAACCCCTTCTATCACCCCAATGCTACCGCACCAGGACATCTAGAAGAGCAGGGTAAAGCGCATGGATTTGGTGATTGTAATGAATGCATGAAATTCTGGGGCTTCAGCGGGCTGCTATTCTTATCCAAGAGGGGGGGGGGGAACTATATGCCTACTCAGGGTAAGAATACCAACACCCAGTTATGTGTTTTATCTTGGCTGAGTATCAACCTGGGGCAATCCCATGCTGACGGTTTTTGCAATTGTTTATTCAATTAAAAAAAACAGCGTGGGGTCCATGTATTTGTTACTCAGCTAATATAAAGCGCATAGCTGGTTGTTGAAGCCCGCAGATGTCCGCTTTATCTGTGCTGTAAAATGAAAAATACGGTGGGACTTCTACGCATTTTTTTCCCATTATCTATTTATTTTACACACATATGACGGAAGGCTGGTTGCCATACACTAATGTGTATGGCAACCGAGCACAGACACCGCTACAGATTATGGGGGCGCAGTCTGAGTGCAATAACCAATCACAGAAATTGTCTCAGAGAGTGAGCATCTATAATTGGTCGTAGCAGTTTGGTGCAGTGAATGTGCATACTCCATAAGCATATGGAATATGGGCTGAATATTCCATGGCAGTGTAACTCTACTCCAACTAAATTGTTGCTTGAGAATAATGATGGAAATATGTATTTATATATGTGGCTGATGTTAACCACACATCCTAGCAGCTTTATAGATACAGGAAATACATTTTTACATCTTTTACATAGAATGTTTATTTTAGTTCGGTCTTCTCACACTGTATGTTTTTAACACCCTTGAGGACTTTCTCATTAAAGGTGGTTTTGGAACCTATAGTGTAGTCCTTTTGGAATCAAAATTACCATCTTGCTTTTTTTCAATAATTTTTGCAGGTAAGTAGACATACTAACATCTCTATATGAGATAATTTAATCCCTTAATACATTTTATACTATAATTATATACCACTTTTTCAATTTTGCATACACTATACTATTTTCTCCCTTCATTTAGTACTGATGTCTTCATCTACCATTAGTATAAGTTGCTTTTCTGACATATTTTCATTTCTTTCTTATATTAATAGGGGAATGCATTAGTTCATCATCAGTACACGATTTGTATACATTTTTGTCTAGTCTCAATATTTTACACAATTTTTATATTCTATTTTTTAACAGATTCCTGACTGGTCTAAGGTTTTACAGACATTTTTACTTTAAAGTGTAACCATGAGAGAATTCTGGTTGAAAATTATTCATAAACCTTCCACAATGTGTCCCCACTAGATTGTGTGTGAAGCAGACATATGTTCATTCTCAGTTAGATTCGTCTTCAAGCTTCTCACACTGAATACGGGGCATGTAACCATATAAGGGTAAAGGTACCGTCACACAGGGACATATCGCCGGCGATATTGCCGGGGATCGCGGGAGCTGTCACACTGAGCAACTTACCGGCTATGTCGCCGGCTAGTTGCCGCGGCTATCGCTCGCTGAGTTGCCCAGCAATCCAGCGAGCGATAACCCGCAATGTTGTAGATAGGCGGAATCGCCCGTAACATTGCGGGTTGCCGCTTTACACAGGGCGATCAGGCAGAATCGCCTGACCAACATCGCCAGGTTTCCCAACATTGTTGGGAAACCTGGCGATGTGACTCAGGCGATTCATCGCCTGATTATCGCCCTGTCACACGCGGCAATTCGCCGGCGATGTCGCCGCAACCTGGACACGCCCCTCAGTTGCCGGCAACATCGCCGGCGATATCTCCCCGTGTGACGGTACCTTAAAGGAGACAGGGCCTACACAGCATCCACACTGCTGACTGCAGCTGATGAGGTGACAATGTATCAGATTACCACATTCTGCAGCGCAGTACTGAGCAATGTCAGAACGTCAGGATCAGCGCAAACTCCTCTTTCCTTGGCAGACACTCCTCTGATCTGTCATCTAGCTCCACACAGCTCAGTCACGATCTTTGTTAACCTTTTCTCTGTCACATTGCACTGCTCCCTATCAGCTGCTGGCCATGCCCACACAGCCATAAAATGCAATGTTTAAAAGAGCACAGAAATATGTGAGAAAATAAGTCATATAGCACAAAAAAAGCATTGTCTTAGCTGATATTTGACCCATCATTTACAACCAGTGCAGTATTGGGTTGTTGTGTTTTCCAATGAAATGACATTTACATTTAAAGATTTTTTGTTCTATAGTTCTATACTCCGGTATTTATTAAATATATTTTTTGGATGTTACTAGTTAATTATTATTTCTGCACACTATTTATTCTTTATGATTTCTAGTTTAGTATACCATTTATATTTTCATTACCCATAATTCAATGGTAGAACACAAAATTCCACTCTTCATTTGAGATTTCTTGGCATTCAGTTGCATGTAAGATTAGCTATTACACAGGGCTTATTGGAATTTCCTGCGGCACAACGTTATTCGGGATAATTGTTTTTTGTAATTATTGTTACTTTTTCGCCACCAGCTCCAGTGTTGTCTATAGATTTTTATTGAGTTAATATATAACATTTCCCACATGTCTACTTAACATCAGCACAACTTTTGAAACATAATATTTGTGGTTAGGAAGCTCAAAGGGTTAACAGTTTTACCAGCAATTTCTCATGACTGTCCAGACCCATCATCAATTCCCCTCCCCTCGCCGCACAGAAAGCACACCAACAACAGTTACTTTTTCAATGCTTTAATGAGAGGTATCAACATAACACCTTACTCATGACTTGTTGTAAACACATTCATTGTGTATTACTTTTTTCTTTTGTGGATAAATCAAAGGCCGCAGCTCAAGCAAGGCACAAATCCGCCAGATCACGTGAGTGCAGGAGTCGTCTGCCACTGGCCGTCCAGCACAGGATAACTCTCAAATCACTCTCTCCACCGCCACGGAGGAGCGAAGGCAACGCCTGAGCTGCGACCCCCACCAGGAGAGAGCACAAGGCTTGTTCAAAACCAACCCGGAGCACGGACAAGAAAATGTCGGTGCCAATACCATGCAGATGTACTTCGTTAGACAGCTTCGAGAAACTAGGGTCAGATTCTAGCCGCAAATGCCATACTGATGTATACCAATGCAGTTGGCAATGATAAGTATTACATCCCCTTGAATTAACGAAAAAATTAGAAAGCGGCTATCAAGGTACCCAATCATATACTGGCACAAAATCCATCCAGACGCCTGGCTGGACTATGCTGGGAACGACCATGCGAATAACTGACTCCAATTCAAAAAATAAAAACGTGGAATTTAACCATAATAGCTCTTGTATATTACAACAGCTCCACAGGGTAAAACAAGGCCGAGGATGCCATGACCCATGTGGATGATGAGGGCGAGCAGGCCGGAAAGGGGCCTAGCAATTACACTACTTCGAGTGTCGTTCAACACCATTTTATCTCCTTCCTTCCTCATGAAACTTCGAGCCCAAAAACCAAATGATCTTCCTCCGGCGGAAATTTCTACCCACCGAGCGGCCCAGATATATAAATACACCGTATACACCATGGCACAAGATCTTCTTACTAAGGACCGACACCATCTGAAAAGAAACAACAGTTAGCAATCTCACCATCGCACAAAACATTATTGTAAAGAAATGCCTCTCGTTCTTCCACTTTCTTTTCTTTTATTTTTTTTTTATTTTTATTTTTTTTTTTATTTTTTATTTTATTATTATTTAATACATTCTTTGTGATTCACTTTTCCGAGAGAAGGATTGTAAGGTTCACGCTAGCAGCAAGCCACAATCATCAGTGCTAGCAAAACAAACGCCCAGAACAGATCACCCACCTGTAATGGCTCAGCATAACCCGCATTCACTTCAAGCCTTGAAACACCTAAACAACTCAATTCCTAAACTATACTCAGACACACCGGAGCGGCACCAACGTATACCCATATACACATATATATATATACACACATATATATATACACCCATACCCATATACACATATATATATATATATACATAAACGCACACACATATACCCAAATACACGCACTCTTATATCCGTGTACTCCCGTACACACCTAAATACCCATATGGACGCACGTCACCCACACCCGTACCCGCTACTTATACATACCATACCAAAACATTCCCCACAAATACTCCAATAATAACATTCGCTAACAGATTCACACCTTAGCAATTCTCCCCAATATCAGAAACTCAAAGAAGGATGCTGCGCAGACCACACACTAGCTCTACACATTGAATCACCCCTGCATGCGCGGTTTAGTAACAACTCCTACCCAACTGAATGGATTCCAGATTCCTAGGGAAGAAAATGACACCCCCATCAACATGTATGAGGGTAGAAAACGTGACAGTGGGGGTCCGTAGAACGCGCCCAATTTCAAAGCCGTAAGTCGTGGCCAAAAGCAGCCCGGTAATAACACTGTAACAATACTTCCGATAAATAAATAGCAAGACATGTCATTCACACCGAACCTGCTACCTCCCCTGCCATGCCTTTATTGTCAACAAACTGCTAATGAATATTTAATGCCGAGCTGGACAAACCTGGGGATGCCGGCATGCAATGGAACGACCAGTAGCGTCCAATATTAAGGAATCCTAGAACAAACTGGATAAACCCCACTATGTATCCCGTGTAGAGCAGATCTTACCCTAAGTTCCGCAGTAACAGATCACTGGCAATATCCGGAGTATGGCACCCTCTAGATAAAGAACAGGTAATCAAGCAGCTTCCCTTTCAGCATCATTAAATAGATCCAGAATGCCATAAGCTCCACAGTATCAGGAAAAAACTGCCCATGACCACAGATGGGTTCCAGCACCTTCAGAGAGAAACCGGTCAATAAACACTTTCCAGTTTAGCAGTAGTACACAATTCCCGGAATTCTGAAATGAAACAAACAGAAATCAGGTACCGCATTACTGATAACCCAAGCATGACAGCCCCTAAACAAAATGTCAAAGGCCATCATATTACAATTACAATCTTGTCAGATCCTTGACCATGAGCGACAACTAGGTGGTATCCTGCAGACCTCACAGCTGTCGTATCGGGATACAGCTGAGGTGCTCCAGAAACCAATACCAATGACTAGAATTAGACCGAGGTGCATATGCCACTCGCCAGAATGAAATAGACCAGCATTTTATGAGTGCAAAATCAACTCTAAAACCTAAAGAGCACTCAGAAACAAAGTGAAGTGTGCTTTTTTGCTCATCCTTTTTTATTTTTAGTTTTTTTTTTTTTTTTTTTTTTTAAATAATTCATTTTACCAGTCCCAAAAGAACAGATACGGACACTTAACCAAGCAAAGCTCATTCAGCAATGTACCATACCTTGTTTTCATGTGAAAAACAACTTTCGACCTGGCCGCACCGGCTGTGCACGTATTTTTTATTTTTTATTTTTTTTTTTTATTTATTTATGTAATTAATTAATTATTTATATAACTTTCATGGTATGTCCTATGAACAATATCTCGTAGGATGGGTTTAAAGTTTTCCAAGTACATCTTGGTGTATAACAACCGCTTATGCAGTGAGGCGCAAGACGCCCCCATGCTGGCTGGTGATGACTAATGGGAAAATTCTATGCATTAATCAACCGGCGTGCAGGGCATCTACCCCGAGGTAGTTTAACTGGGCAAGAGAAACAGGGAAATCACCTGCGGAATTTTATTTCATTTATCTATATATATATATTTATTTATTTAATTTTTTTTTTTTTTTGATTGAAAAACAAACCACAAAAACCATTATCGGAGATTATCTTCTGAACCCGACAATTCGGTTTGGCTTCGGGAAGTATTGCACCCGGTACAACATGACCCAAAATTCCTATGGGAAGTGCAGGCATGTGATTGTCTCTAAGAAACATCAGGAATCGTGATAACGTGTCAATCGCCCGATGGATGAAGCAGGAGGAGGGCAGTACAGGTGCGTTGGAGGGTCAAAAAAGGAGACCGGATTGGTCACCAGTGGCTGGACAGCCTCAAATATAATGAATTGCGTGGCCTGAGGTGAAAAAGAACTACAGAACGCCTCACCGGGATACTGCTAAAAATAACTGGACCGGGTGGGTTAAGGGGTGCGAATAGCCTGCATATCCCATAGTAAAATGGAAATCGCAATAAGAGGGGAGGGCTGTCCTAAATATAACTATTTAATTATGCATGTAACATATATATATACATATCTGTAGTCATACACACACATATCTATATATATATATACACATACACATATACATATATACACATATACACCCATACACATACATACATATATATAAGCATACATATGCGTACACATACATCCATACCCTATCTATGTGCATATTGTAGGAATTTGGGAGGGTGGGGGGGGGTTTGTTACAAATTTTGAAAATCATCTTAAGTTTATTATATCTGCTTGTCACCATTCATAACCATTCCTCTATGTGTTCTCCATTAAACTCCATCGTGCATCTCATGCTACATAATCCAGCTCTGCCCCTACCCCACTATATTACTACTTACCAACAAGACCAGGACTGGAAGCTTGATAAATGCTCCGCCAATGAGAGACGCGGGTAGAAATACGTATCAGTCCTGAGACACCACGGAAAACCCTGCAAAGGAATAAATCTCCACAGCGAAGAACAGGAAAGATGGATCCATCCATCCTCTCTGGAGCAACAGCTACTGAGGTACAATGAAAGCTGAAGTCATTAATGGAAAACTCCTCTCACTACTGTGTAATAAAGAGTACCTTGAGGACAGGGTGCTGCACCCATGCTTTTCATGGGCCAGAGATCCATCTCCTCAGAAGCTAATAGAGAGATACACTAGCTGTACATCTGCACTAACATGTCTACCTGCTCCACAAGTCATGGCTGGGGCAGGGGATACTGTGTCATGGGCTGCAGGGCCAGGGAGCTTAATGCCTCACTCTAGTTACAGAGGTGGCTGATTATTGAGAGGATGGGGGAAGGGGGGGGGGCAGAGGGCAACTAATTTATGTGTAAAATCACTACCTGCTTACATATAGAAGCCTGTACAGCCCTCTGCTAGATACTTCGTGTACAGTGGAGCTGCCTCCTGGAGGAGGGGCTGGTAGTCTGTGTAAATACGTGCTGCAGCTCCTGACCCAAATCTCCTGTGTGAGGCCAGGTCGGGGGAGGGGTGATAAGAGCAGGCACTATGTGTAAAACATGAATACTGCAGTGAATCTAGCTGCTGTGTCCTGATCTACCTCCCTCTCATGCAGCCAGGGTGAGTGCATAACATTCCCAGCAGCATGAGGTGCACATTATGTCACCTGCTGCCGGCCAGCTGCACCGCGCTACCCAGTCTGACGATGGGCGTGCAGTCACGCTGGGTACAAAGTGGGGGTGGCTGACCCCACCGCAGAGCGAGCGCAGGGTCTGCGCCTGCTCTGCTCACTAAATATCCCCTGGCTCAAATGCTGCAGCAGGCGGGAAGGTTTGAACGATTCCTGTCAGCCATGCTGCCGCCTTTGTGCCTCGCCAGAGAGGACACCAAGGACGCTGAAAGCCCAGCGAAACCGGCGGCCTCCTCCCTCACGATTCTCTCCCTTACCGCAGTTCCAGCGGATCCATCTGTTCCAGCAGCCATTCTGCCCTGGGTTAAGATGTGAGGAGAGACAAACTGCTCTTTGGGCAAGCAGCAGGGGAAAAGACAAGATGGCTGAATCCCAGAGCATATATAACAGGTGGGGGTGGTTAGGCAAATAGGGGGGGGGGGTGACAGCCAAACAAATCAGCCACTGTAAGGCGAGAAGGAGGGGGAGAGAGGAATTAACCCCATGAGGGCTGTACAGTCAGGTGGCAGTGGGTAATCCACAGTGCCACACATTTTCCAACAAAATTGACAAAGCCTTATTTTAGGACCACATCACATTTAAAGTGACTTTAAGGGCCTTTGTGACAGAATGTGAAAGAAAATACCCCAAAAAACTGCTCAAAGCCACAAGTTTATTAACCCTTGAAGTGCTTCAAGAAACTAAAGCAATGTAGAAGGAAAAAAAATGAAAAGTTTACTTTTTTCCTCCAAAATGTTACTTTAGCCCCAAATTTTGCATTTTTACAAGGGTAACACTCATATGTGGCGGAAAACTATTGTTTGGGCAAACAGCAGGGCTTTGAAGGTAAAGAGTGCTATTTGACTTTCAAACGCAAAATTGACTAGAATCTTTAGCCGATGCTATGTCACACTTGGGGAGTCCCTGATGTGCCTAAATGTGATAGCAGGATTCATTTCATTGTATCTAGAATCCATTTTGTTAAATGTAAACTCCATTTTCTCTTTGTGTGAACATCTTTACTATGTACAGTATTTCTGCCAGTGCCAGACAGAGAGAGAATTCCAGTGTTTATGTTGGGTAAGGACTGCATCTTCTTTGTTAGGGTACCATCACACTTGGCGACGCACCTGCGATCCCGACAACGATATGACCTGGTAGGGATCGCTGGTGCATCGCTGTCTGGATCGCTGGTGAGATGTCAAACTGTCAGATCTCACCAGCGATGCAGCAACGATCCAGAATGATAGGGAGGTCCTTGGCACCCTGTTTCTTAGACCTGTAGTATTGAGGTAGTTGTCCCTGTCAAACACACCGATGCATGCTTCCAGCGGGAACCCAACAATCAAAAAATGGTCCAGGTGACTGACACGACCAGTGATCTCACAGCAGGGGCCTGTACGCTGCTAAGTGTCAAACATAGCGAGATCGCTGGCAAGGTCGCTGTTGCGTCACCAAACTTGTGACTTAGCAGTGATCTCGCTATTTGTGACGGAGGCTTAAGAAACAAAACTTAGTAATAGTTGGAATTTGAGAATAACACTTTGAACAGTGTGCAAATGGTGCTGATATTCACCTAATATGATGAATATATGTAAATGCAAAATGATAAGTTGACCAATGATGATGTTACAATGCTTGTCCAAGAAAATGCATATATCAGTCTTATGGTGCCATTACATGATAGGATATCGTTAGCGATATCCTTGGAACGATCATGTGACCGTGATCGTTCCAACATCGTTAGTGCGCTGTCACACACAAGGATATCGTTAACGATATCCTATGCGGCAACGCAACTTTTAAATAGGAGAGGAAGGTGTGAGCGATGTAATAAAGCGGCAGGAATAGGAGCTTTTTGAACAATATCGCTCATAAAGGTGTCACACTGAACGATGCTGCTTCCTGAAGCAGCGTTAATTGGACGACGAACGATAGATTTGAGGTCAGGATCTCAAATCTAGGATGAATGATCCAACGATCTTTTCATCCTATATCGTTCGTTTACACACAACGACGCCCGCACGATATCTTTTCAACAATCACAAATCTGTTATGTTTCAAGGATATTGTTCAGGATATCCTAGCGTGTAACACCACTATAAGACAAAGATGTAATAAACTGAACATTGGGACAAATAGCTGCTGCTTCTGATGCATTTCTTTCTAGGGGTGCTGCTTAGTTCCGTACGTATGAGAGCTCAGTGATTTTAATTTGGAGCAAACACACAAAGGTCTTAAAGTACTGTTACACGTCGCAACATTGTATGCAATTTCACTGGCAATTTGCTGGTTGCAGTGAAATCATGGACACATTGTTCTATTTTGTTGCCGTGTCCATGATTTCACTGCAACCAGCAAATTGCAATTGAAATTGCATGCAATGTTGCGACGTGTAACGGTACCCTTAGGGTGTGTTCACACGCTGCATATTTGCTGCATATTTTTATTCGAGTGCTCTTGCAGTTTTTGTAGCCAAAACCAGGAGTAACTGATTAAAACCAGCATTGGGTGATTAAATACAGAAGTGGAGTACTTGATTCTATAAGGTTACTGTTACACGTCGCCACATTGCATGCAATTTCACTTGCAATTTGCTGGTTGTACAAATGGAATACTGTGTCTGTGATTTCACTGCAACCAGTGAGTTGCAAGCAATTTATCTCTGTGTGTAACGGTGCCCTGAGACTTTTCTTCTAATTGTTCCACTCCTGGTTTTGGCTACAAAAACTGCAACAGAAATCTCGTAAAAATACGCAGCAAATATGCAGTGTGTGAAAGCATCTAGGCTACGTTCACACATTGCGAATTTTGCTGCGTAATAGCACTTTTTTTTGCGTTTTCTGCTTTTTCCTGTGTTTTTCCTGTGCTTTTTTACGCACGCTTTTTGCAGTGAAACACAATTCTGGATACGCAGTCCAGCAAAATGTATGGGTTTTGCAAAAATCCCTTCACATGCTGCGTATTTGTGTTTTGTTTTCTTCTACGTGCGTGCTTTCACTGCAAAAACGCACGCGTACAAAGAATAGGCATGTCAATTCTTTCTGCTTTTTTCTCTGCGCTTTCCCATTGCCCACATGATAAAAATGGGCTTTGAAAAAGCACAGAGAAAAACGCTGAAAAAACGCAGGGTGTGAATGGAGCTGCATTTTACTCAAAGCAGTGCCTAAAAAAACGCAAGTGCAGAAAAAGCAGAAAAATTATGCAATGTGTGAACGCAGCCTAAGGGCCGCTTTACACGTCGCTCTATCGTTCCGATATTGCATACGATCTCACGGGAGCGCACACTTTTTTGGCACTTGTCCAAGATCGCATAGTAGATGTTACACGGGGAGATATCGGCAGGCAACGCAACTACGATGGTGTACGCCCCTTTCCCACGCTGAGTATGAGCAACCCAGGAAACGACCATTTAACATTGGAGTGAATAGGGAAAGTTGCGCTCCGAATCGTAGTTGCGCTGTCACACAGCACGATCCTGCCACATCGCCTATACAATATCGTACGGTTGAAGGGCTTGCATAATCTACCTGCAATATCGTCGTTAGGTTGTTTTCGCGTCGCATTGCCCATTTACACGACACAATGCACGAACGATATCAAGTGCAACGCCCGTACCTTGTGACTTTTTATCGATGTTGCGTTGCGATATCAAGACGTGTAAAGCGGCCCTTATTCACACTGCAGTTTTTTCCCTGATCTGGGTTTATCAGGTTTTGTGCGCCAAAACCAGGAGTGAAACTTGCAGAGAAAAACTATGTTACTTGTCCTAGTCTGCCCTTTTAGCATGTAAAGCGCAATGGAATATAATGGCGCTATATAAATAAATAATAATAATAATAACATGGATAAGTCATAAAACTTTTGTCAGAGACTGTATACCTTCCTTCTGTTTTCTATTAGGTTGGTAATATATTTCCTTTGCTTGCATTTTTTATTACTCCTTTGTTCACTTGTGCCCATGTGTTATGTTTCCTCACTTTGGGTTCTTGTCCATCTCTGCACACTTGCCCTATCTAGGTTTGTAGTGCCTTGTTATCCTGTTGTGCAGCTAGGGATGTTCTGGTCTGTGCAGTGACCATTACGGCGCTGTACATATTAGGACAGTAGTCTGAACAGGAACCAGTAGAGTTCAGGTGTGGCAGCCGCAAGATAGGATTTATGTCCACTTTAGGATTTTGTTAAGTTTATAACAGTCTTATTAATGAGCCCTGGTAAAGCAACATGCTATTAGCCAACTCTCCCATTCTGTGACGTTAGTCACTACTCACAGGCTAGGTTGGGTAGTTAAGAGGTCAGGGTGACATAACAGGGGGGCTAGCAATTTTTATGCACATACTCAACTTAAAAACGGGTAAAAGGAGAAATAAAGTCTACAACACAACAACCAGACCCACATCCTACTGGATCCTGTACAGGCTAAAAGATCCCTAACTGCACAACTAAAATCACCAACTCAGACCTAGCAACCCTGAAAGGCATTGGGCAGTTTCTTAAGACTCCTAAGGAACCAGAGGGGAGGTCACTGTGCTCAACTCAGCTAAGGTGAGGAAACTAAAAGCAGGTGCACAAAAAGGGACAAGGAGAATAATAAATGAAAGCAAGGGAAACCTCCCACCAACCTGACGACAGAGGTAAGGTGTTGGGATGGTAAACAAGCAAACAAGGAGCAGTAACACAACTGGTCTCTGCCTAGCAAAATCCCTTAATTGGACGGCTTGAACTCCTTAGCTGGAATCCACCTAGACATATAACCAGCAAAGAAGGCTGTTGCAAGGTGAGACACTGCTATGATTGCAGTAATTGAAGGCAGATAGGCAGCTAAATAGCAAGGTACACATCACTACAAACAGGAGATACATGGAGGAAACCTTGCACACCCCAGCCCTGATTGAATGGTTGAGCTATCACCATACTGACAGCTCAGCACCTCCCTGCCCAAGATTGGATGTCTGAACTGTCACTCACTCTGTTTAGACACACCGGTAAGAGGAATAGTGACACAGTCATCATAATTCTGCAAGTAATTTACTACTATAAGTTAAATGCATCTCATATTTTTTATCTCTAGTCAGATGACCACATACAGGTCATTGTTTACCTGCTTTTAGAACAATTCTCTGTATAATATGAATAATGGTTTTATTTATATCAAAATTAGGACACCAAAGATACCAAAATGATAAAATACAATCAATAAAATGTTTTGAATTAGCTAGAACAGATCAATAGACATCTTCTCTTCATAGTTGATTGCTGATTCATTGTAATTATCTAGTTGTGACATTTCTTTGGCAGTAAGAGGAATGTGGAGCAATATATCACTGTGAGACACATTACATAATCTTCATGATAATTTTAGGTAGATAATAGGTTATTTGCATGATTGTGATTAAAGGAGTTGCGAAGTCTTGGGGCTCAAGTCTATAGTCAATTCTCCAATATTAGCGTCAGAAGCGAGCGGTGATAGATCACAAGTATGCGATTTGCATTCTTTCGGCCACATTCACATCTAGACATGTCCAGCCTTGCTCAGTTCACTTTTATTAAGCCATGCTGTCCACGTCTAGTCAGCATGTGACCACATGTATGCAAATCACGTACTTGTGGTCACATGCCTGCCCACTCCCGATGTCAGCCCTGAAGAATCCTGGCAGCATGCACACTATGTGTTGTGAAGATTCACAAGTCTTCAGTTACATAGACTACTTGTAGGGGAACAACATTTAATGCAATATATTATGACGAAGCATTAGATAATGCGACTTTAAGGAGCATGTGTCAGTTTTGCATCACATCACAAAAGTGACCTTCTTTTAAGTCAGCATCATAGATATGAATGCATCACACATTTCAATTAATTAAAATAAATATTCTCAGCTTCCTTATTCAATGTATCCAGACATAAGCACTAACAATATGCAAGTTTTATAAAAAAAGAAAAATTGCAAGATCTTCTGACCTGAATCAAAAAATCAGTTCATATCATTTGTTCACCAGAAATAATACCATGTATCCTATTTTGTATGCAGCTTCACTTTAAGTTCTCACATTGTCCCTTACCTGTGTAGTTTCAGTCTGGTTGGGTTAAGAACATGGCCGGTAAAGCTCAAATGAACAAGCCAGCTATAGAAGACGGCAGGGAAGAAGAGACAAACACCTCCAGGACCTGGTCTCAAAGGTGAGATTTCCCATGTTAGGTGAACACACCTTGATCCTCCGACAGTCCCTCCCCAGGGCTTGGTACTGACTGGTACTACTTTGCAAAGACTTGACAATGTACAACATTCCATGCAATTACTTTGGCTCCCAATGTAAACTGTTGGGTTGGAAATATACTGTATGCACAAAATGAGAGCTCACATTTCAGGAACCAAAAAAAAATGTAAAGGGCTATATGAAGCCTAGGGGCTTGTTTATGAAATATCAATGACACACTGTAAAAAGGTCAAATATCTGCCCTTAATGTCACTGTTAACAATGAAGACCTGAAATAGCTGGAATGCACATGGTTTAAATCTGAAATGTGTGCAGGGCTGGTTTTAGATAAAGTGAGGCTCTGGGCAGTAGTGAAAAGTGGGGCCCTAATGGTTAACATCACACAAATACATTTAAGTTGCTTTTACAGGAGCTTATTTCATACCTTTAAACAAGCACAATCAACTATAGTAATCTCATTCGACACATACATAGACACACATAAATATTATATATACACACACAGAACCAGACAGTACATGAGTGAGCTGCCAGAACCACCATCAGTACATGTATACAGCACCATGCTTAGTAGAGCAATGAATTGTAATGGTAGGTAAGCAATGGTAAGGAGAAACTGTGAGTTGTTGTTACCAGTTATCATTAGCAGTGGCGTAACTAGAGTCTGAAGGACCCCAGTGCGAAATTTGGACCTGAGCCCCCCTTCCCCCACGCGCACATTGGTCAGATGTATGGACCCCATGTAACATTCTAAATCCAATATAGACTCACAAATTGACCCCTCTCCCCTTCATTATGTATTAATGACCCTCATCCTGCTATATATGGTCCTCCTCCTGCAATATGCCCTTATCCTGGTATATATGGTTCTCCATTATAGTAAAATGCATCTTCACAGCCCTCCATATAGTATAATGCAGTCTCACAGCCCTCCATATAGTATAATGCAGTGTCACAGCCTTCCAAATAGTATAATGCAGCCTCACAGCCCTCCATATAGTATAATGCAGCCTCACAGCCCTCCATATAGTATAATGCAGTCTCACAGCCCTTGATATAATATAATGCAGCATCACAGCCCTCCAGATAATATAACGCAGCGTCAAAGCCCTCCAGATAATATAATGCAGCGTCACAGCCCTTCATATAGTATAATGCAATTATGCAGTCCTATAGCCCTCCATATAGCATACATCCTCCCCACACAGACACACTGCCCCTGAACAACCTGCCCCACTTACCCAGTCACACTGCCCTCTGTACAGCCCTCCCCCCACACACACGCAGACACACTGCCCACTGTACAGCCCAGACACACACACAGACACACACACAGACACACTGCCGACTGTCCAGCCCCCCACACCCAGTCACACTGCCCCTGTACAGCCCTCCCACATACACACACAAACACAGACACACTGCCACCTGTACAGCCCTCTGCCCCCACACAGACACACACACTCCCTCCCCCCTTCATCTCTCCCTCTCTAAAAGCTGTGAGAGGCTCTTCGGCTCCTGAATGGAGCTCACACGCACTGCTCCCGCCCGCAGATCCGTCCTGACTGTGATGAGGTCACAGGACCTCATCCCAGTGCAGCACACAACGGCCGCAGGAGTTTTAAAGTTACAGTGCCTGCCAGTCCTCTGGCGGTCTTGATCAGCCGCCTGGGGACCGGCCGGGCAGACCGCTGTGCAGTAACATGGATGTGCATCCTCAGGGATGCACATCCATGTAAAGAAGGTGCAGGGGTTGCAGGGGTTGGCGGGCGCCGGGCCCCTGTACCTCCAGACCTGGTCGCACTTGCGATCCCTGTGACCGCGGTTGTTACACCACTGACATAGCGTCCTTCTCATACCAATAACCCCATATGGACATGGACATTTTTCAATCATTTTCCTAACTCTACTCATCAAGAAGAATCTTCTGGCAAGGAAAAATGGTGGCAAAAATGCTCAAAACATCTCCTTGGCGTTTTCTGGGCATCTCTTGAGCCTTCGCATTGACTTGCATTCAGTGCGTAACTTGAAGCTCATGGGCCCCAATGAAAATACTCCAACGGGGCCCCAAATTATTGCAAATCTTTAAGAATTATTGTCCTTTTGTATAGGCTAAAGGGACTTTTGGGGCCCCTAGGCTCCAGGGCTGGGTGCAGTTGCAGACCCTGCACCTGTTGTAGTTCCACCCCTACTTGTATTGTAAGTTATGGAGAGGAAACACCTGCAGGTGGCCAGCTCACTACATTTACCATCTTGTTGTATTTGGGACCATCAAACTCCCGTGACCAGTGGCTGCTCTGCATATTCATCTGAATATGGCACGGTGGCTCAAGTGGTTAGCACTGCAGCCTTTGCAGCACTGTTGTCTTGAAGTCCTGGGTTCAATTCCCACCAAGGACACTAAGGACAACAACTGCAAGGAGTTTGTATGTTCTCCCCGTGTTTGCGTGGGTTTCCTCCAGGCACTCCGGTTTCCTCCCATATTGTAAAGACATACTGATAGGATGTTTAGATTGTGAGCTCCAAGAGAGACAGCATTACTCATGTATGTAAAGTGCTATGGAATTAATAGCGCTATATAAATGAAGAAATCAAATCATCATCATAATTTCTGTGGACACATACAGGACAGGTCTGCACTGCATAGCCCAGACATCCTAGCCTGGCAAAGACTAGCATATCAGATATGGTGGGGTGCCCATCAGTGACTCCTAAGTTCTCCCACTGTAGCCTAAATACCAAGTGAGAGACTTATGGAATCTAAGACACGTCACTGTGGCCAGCATCCACACTAAGCGCAGTCCAGCACGCTGGGAGTTGTAGTACCCTCAGTATAGATAGTCCGGAGTAGTAATGTAGTTCCCAGCACCACCATAGAGCCGCCCTCCCTGTCTGTTACCAGAGTCCCAGCCATATCACTCCCACCTGCGACCTCAGAAGCCTCAGTGCCGAGCACATCCAGGTTATCTTGCCGTTGCCTTTTGGGTCGCAGCTGAGCAAGTTGCCGAGCGCACATCACTTCCCGATGTCACTGTCCTGGCCAATCACAGGCCAGAAGCTAATGTCATGCGCTGACTGGTCTGTGATTGGCCTCTGGGCCTGTGATTGGCCAGGACAGCAGCGGGGGGCAACGGAATAGAACGGTGCCGGACTTTATGCATCCGGTGGCCGTGATGAGCCGGCTGGGGACATGGATGTGCGTTCTCAGGAACGCACATCCAGGTAAAGCAGGTGCAGGGGTCACAGGGGTTGGCAGGCATTGGGCTCCTGTACATCCGGGCCCGGTCGCACTTGCGCCCCCTGCGACCGCAGTTGTTAGGCCACTGATCATCAGCCTGTGGACCATACAGGAACCATAGTATTGATGAGAAGTAGTCAAAATCTCAAAAAAACATTTACCTTATAGGTAACCTCATCTCAGTTTGAAGTTGTTTCCATCCCTCCTGTCTTCATATAAAACAGACGCCTTGCTGAGATTACACTGCCATGGGTTTTCTCTCCAGATTTCTCTCTTCTCTGTCTTCAGAAGAACATCAGGACATGGTGTCCTTTATAAAATAAAAGTATCATAAGCTTGCCCCAGAAATATAAGTATTTCCCATGCTGTGCCCCTGAATAAATAATTGCTCCTCATGGTGCTGCCTGCACAAAATATCCCCACACACACTGCCCCGTTCCATAAAATCTGCACATTGCCCTTTTCCATAATATGTCTCCACACACTGCCTCTCTCCAAGTTATGCCCACACACACTGCCCTCTCCATAATATCCCTCCACACAATTCCTCTCTCCATAATTTGCCCCCATACACTGCCCCTCTCAATAATAGACCCCCACACACTGCCCCTCTCCATAATTTTTCCACACACACAGCTCCTCTCCATAATATGCCCCATACTCCGCCCCTCTCCATACTATTCCACCACATACTGCCCCTCTCCTTGATGTCCCTACCACATACTACCTGCTCTATAATATCCCCCAACACTGTGTCTCTTCATAAAGTCCCATCACGCACTACTTTCTCCATAATTTCTTCCCACACACTACCCTCTCCATATTGTCCCCCAACACACTCTGGTTTATCATAATATCCCATCATACACTGTCTCTCACCATAATTTTCTCCACACACTGCCCCTATCCAAAGTAGCCCCCCCCCAAACTGCCCCTTTCCATGATATTCCCCTCAAACTTCCACTTTCTATAATATGTTCCCCATACTACAGCTCTACATAAAGTCCCTCCCCACTCCTTGTTATACTATGCTCCTATTTCACAATCCCTTTAAATTGCCCGATAATGTCCTAATTTGTTCCATAATGTACCCCATATTACCCCATAAATTCCCCCATTGCCCCTTAATGTTCTGATTTGCTCCATAACATCCTCCATTGCACCATAATGTCCCTTGGAAAGTAACTCTAATCCTCTACACCACTGCCCCTTCATCTAAAATCATTACACATCTCATGTTCAGCTCCTCCTGGAGTGCTTATGTCGAGCCCACTGGGACGAGGGTACTCGGTACCGGACCGTGTCTGCTCTTGGGGGAGTCACGGGTGGTCCTGGTCCGGACCATGTCCCGGGCCCTGGCAAATAAAAGGGTGTATTTACAGGGGAGAATAGTCTATCGTGACGCCACCCACTATATGCGGCCAGTAAGGGGGCCGCCGCTGCTGCAGAACCTCCGGGGATGATGTAGTGGCAGCGTAGATGGTATAGTTCCAGTGGGTAGAACTGTATTCCCCGGGGCAGTGATGGTATAGTCTATAATGGATATGGATAGTGGAGACGGGGTTAAAGAACACACACTCACGTTTTGTAGTAAAAGGTGCAATTCTCCTTTTCTCCTGATGCTGCAGCTTCTTCTAACCCGTGTGCAGAGCTGGCAGGCTTGTAGCTCTGCAGGTGGGATCTCTCTGCTGCTGGTACTGTGGGCATCTAGAAACCCCACTGCTCCTGGATTCACCATACTGTGTGTCAGTCACAGTACCGGATCCGGTGTCCGTTCTGTGTGCTTCTCTGGGGCGAGTAATAGTTGCTCTCAAGCTCCCAGACGTGTTCTTCAGTCTGTAGTTCTCCTGTTCCTCAGACCCTCACTAGGCCTGGAATCTGTGAGCAGACTGCAGAGAAGCTTAGCACAGCCTCTCTCTGTCATGCAGTCTCTCTCTCAGTTCTCCAGGAACTGAACTAACTACTTCCTCATGAGCTGGAGTATTTAAGAGAGCAGGTTGTGCTCCCCCTCCTGGTCCAGAGGTGCTAGTGTTTGTCAGTGTGTAGTGGGGAGGGAACCCATGTGATCTTACTGCGGCACATTAACCTATGGGGTGCCACACTTACCAGAGACCACAACATCTTCTCAACCTCTGCAGCCCCATCACTGGCAGCTATGTGATGATGTCAGCAGCTTTCTGATCTCATTACACATCTGGAAGTAGGGGGCTAGGGCTGATGAGCTCTCCTCTGCCTCGGTCCTGGGCCCGCACTGTTCAAACGTACATTTTAATATAATAAGAAATGAAGAGGCATCTTCAGGCTCCTGAGGGCCACAAGTTGTACAGGTCTTGACTCTCACTGTGCCAAGGACCTTTGGTGACTTCATGGTCACATGACCTTGATGTCACCAAAGATTTTTCTGCCGTGTTAACCTTGGAAACTGCAATGATAATACACAATGTGTATTATCACTGCAGTTTGTTCTTAAAAATCTGAGAGCCCCTAAGAGGGTGGGGCCCCACAGTTGCCCAGAACGCCTGACCCTAACGCCAGCTCTGAATCCATGGTTGCATAGGTTGCAATTTTAATTTTTGATGATTAATTTTATTTTTTAATAGCTACAATGCTATCGGTCAATCCAAAAATGTAATTAAAAAAACCTTAAAACACCACTTCACTTTTCTTTTTATTGCATCTGTTATCACCGCAGCTCCTGTCAGACTCTGGCAATCCGTGATGTGCTGGCAGCTCCAGTGTTTTGTATTGTGTTTTGATTTTGTGGCTCATAGAGTTGCATTGGGAGCTTGTGATGTAATTTGTCTTCCAGCCAGTTAGAAGATGTTTTGCAGGGGACTGGAGCAGCAATGAAATAGCATAAAAATGACAGGGGGCTTATATTTAAAGAGTCACTCCAGCACTGAAAAAAAAAACTTAATGACTAGGTGTCACTTTATGGAGGTTAGCACTCTGGAATTCTTCAACAGATCCCAGTGATTTTGAGAATGTTTTTTCGACACATATTGGATTTCATTTTAGTGGTAAAATTAGGATGGTATTATTTGTTAAAAAATCTGATATTTTGGGAATTTTTCGCAATTTTCAAACTTTGAAGTCTTATGCCCTTAAACTAAATAGTTAAGTCCAAAATAGTTAATAAATAATATTTCCCACATGTCTACTTTACATCAGCACAATATTTGAACCATCATTTTTTTTGTTAGAAAGTTAGAAGGGTTAAAAGTTTATCAGCCATTTTCCAACAAAATTTTATTTTTTAGGGAGAACATCACATTTGAAGGGACTTTGAGAGGCCTATTTGACAAAAAACACCCAAAAGTGACACCATTCTAAAAATTGCACCCCTCAGATTGCTCAAAACAACATTCAAGAGATGTATTAATGTGGCGCCCCAATGGTCTGGATGCTATGGAGGGGTACTGCTCCCAAACAAGAGCGTGTAGTCTTCCTGTGACTAGGGGAACTGGGATGGTGCATAAAGGACCCTCACAACACCCATTCATACACACTCTAGCGTAGAGGACCATGGGTGAACCCGCTTCAGGGATGACCCAGTCCTGTGGGAGGAGTTAGGTGGGTAGAAAAGTGTATGGGTGGGAGGACAGTTAGAACAGTCAGACAGTCGAATTGGAGAGAGAGGAGTGAAGGATGACGCAGGAAGGTCGTTGTGACAGGAGGGAGACCCTAAGGAAACCAGGCATTGCGGTGCGCCCGAATCTGGACCCGGTACTACCGACCGGAGGAGTCTGGTCCCGGGCAGAGGACCGACCCTGAACACGGTGTGGGAGTTTATCCACGAGCCGTTAATCAGTAGGCCACAAGCTTCTTTAGGAAGTTGCGGCCAAAGACCCTTGAAAGGCATACTGAACTAGGGTCAGGGGGACCTGAATGGGAGTCCCCCACTGAAGACCCATGGGAGCTCTGCAGAGGCGCTGCACGGTAGAAGGAGAAGAGAGCGCAGTGAGGACCGGCAGGGAATGGCAGGCACACCACCAAGGAGCCTAAGTGAAACATCCTGGTTTCCTGGTGACTACCCAGGCCAGAGAGAGACCCGAGTGCTTGTAACATCTGCTAATTTGCCTGAAGTACAACAAGTAAACCCATTCAGAGTTAAAGATTGTGTGATGTACTTTATTTCGCTCGCCTGTTGAGCCGCACACTTGCTGCAGTGAAAAAGTCAAGAGTCGCCAAGTGTGACGGTACCCTTAGTCCCTTCAATGTGAAGAGCTGCAAAAACCACTGCAACATGGCAAAAACAGGTAAAGTCCATACGGTGCTAGTCCATTTACCATAGGCTTTTAAAAAGAAGTTTGTTGTCACAACCAGTCCTGTGACCATGGTCCTTTTATGTACAAAACGGGGAAGAGTTCCAAGGAAAAGGTTCAGTTCAAAGAGTCTATACAGTAAAGTCTCTGTATGCTACGGGTAAGAAAAAGGGAAAAGTCTTTCAAAGTCCACATCTTTCAATAAAACACATTTTCAAATCAAACATTTTCCTATGCGTGTCTCGGCTTAGGAGACCTGGTACCCCCCCGGCCCAGGCACTTTCTGTTCCCAACTTAATGTGCATGGGACTGGGCCCAGTTCCTCCACCCTTCTGTACACTACTATTTACATGTTTACAAGTGCTGCTATTTACAAGTTACCTTTCACTATGTGTTCTACATCACATTTTATTGTGCCCACTCTCCATACCTAGACGGGGGTTGACCTTGTGTGCTTCTATTAGATCTGCGCACTAGGGGTGTCAATGTCTCAGGTGATGTATTTAATGAAAGGCGTGTTGAAGGTAAATCAGGTAAACGTCTGCGTGGCCTTAGTCTCACTGCAAGGCTAGCAGGTGCACCGATTGCAGCATCCTCGGATTCTCTTGCAAAGGGTATTTCTTCCTGACTTACAGTGCCTACAAGTAGTATTCAACCCCCTGCAGATTTAGGTGGTTTGATAAGATGCAAATAAGTTAGAGCCTTCAAACTGCAAACGAGAGTAGGATTTATTAACAGAAGCATAAATCTTACGAACCAAAAAGTTATGTTGCTCAGTTGAATTTTAATAAATTTTAAACATAAAAGTGTGGGTCAATTATTATTCAACCCCTCAAACCACCAGCATTCTGTTTGGTCCCCCTAAAGTATTAAGAAGTAGTTCAGGCACAAAGAACAATGAGCTTCACATGTGTGGATTAATTATCTCTTTTGCCAGCCTTTTCTGACTATTTAAGACCCTCCCCAAACTTGTGAACAGCACTCATACATGGTCAACATGGGAAAGACAAAGGAACATTCCAAGGCCATCAGAGACAAGATTGTGGAGGGTCACAAGGCTGGCAAGGGGTACAAAACCCTTTCCAAGGAGTTGGGCCTACCAGTCTCCACTGGTGGGAGCATCATCCGGAAGTGGAAGGCTTATGGAACTACTGTTAGCCTTCCACGGCCTGGACAGCCTTTGAAAGTTTCCTCCCGTGCCGAGGCCAGGCTTGTCCGAAGAGTCAAGGCTAACCCAAGGACAACAAGGAAGGAGCTCCGGGAAGATCTCATGACAGTGGGGACATTGGTTTCAGTCAATACCATAAGTAACGTACTCCACCGCAATGGTCTCCGTTCCAGACGAGCCCGTAAGGTACCTTTACTTTCAAAGCGTCATGTCAAGGCTCGTCTACAGTTTGCTCATGATCACTTGGAGGACTCTGAGACAGACTGGTTCAAGGTTCTATGGTCTGATGAGACCAAGATCGAGATCTTTGGTGCCAACCACACACGTGATGTTTGGAGACTGGATGGCACTGCATACAACCCCAAGAATACCATCCCTACAGTCAACCATGGTGGTGGCAGCATCATGCTGTGGGGCTGTTTCTCAGCCAAGGGGCCTGGCCATCTGGTCCGCATCCATGGGAAGATGGATAGCACGGCCTACCTGGAGATTTTGGCCAAGAACCTCCGCTCCTCCATCAAGGATCTTAAGATGGGTCGTAATTTCATCTTCCAACAAGACAACGACCCAAAGCACACAGCCTAGAAAACCAAGGCCTGGTTTAAGAGGGAAAAAATCAAGGTAATGGAGTGGCCTAGTCAGTCTCCTGACCTTAACCCAATTGAAAACTTGTGGAAGGAGCTCAAGATTAAAGTCCACATGAGACACCCAAAGAACCTAGATAACTTGGAGAAGATCTGCATGGAGGAGTGGGCCAAGATAACTCCAGAGACCTGTGCCGGCCTGATCAGGTCTTATAAAAGACCATTATTAGCTTCAATTGCAAACAAGGATTATTCCACAAAATATTAAACCTAGGGGTTGAATAATAATTGACCCACACTTTTATGTTTAAAATGTATTAAAATTCAACTGAGCAACATAACTTTTTGGTTTGTAAGATTTATGCTTCTGTTAATAAATCCTACTCTTGTTTGCAGTTTGAAGCCTCTAACTTATTGGCATCTTATCAAACCACCTAAATCTGCAGGGGGTTGAATACTACTTGTAGGCACTGTATTTGCACTTCTTCTTGGTGCTGGTAGAAATTGAGTAATCGCACTAAGATTGCTCCATCTTGCTGAGGCCAATCCTCTGGGAAATCTCGTAAGTTTGTCAAGATAACTTTCTCCTTTGGTTCTTCACAAGGACTGGGTTCTTCCTCAGACTGGGTTGAGAAGTTCTGAGTCTCCCATTCTGTTGGACACTTTTTAAGATGATCCCTTGACACTGTGTGAGTGATCTTTCATCCATTCTTGCTAATAAGACACACTTTGTTGTTGTCAAATCTAGAGTTTAATAGAATGTAAGGTTATTGTTCCCACTGATCATCTAACCTATTCTTCTTCCTTTTCCTTTTTAAAACAACACTGCCACTGTTTTATTGAAGTCCCTTTCTTGTTTTTCTCTGGCTTTCTCCAAGTTGTCTTCAACGCATGCTGGAACCTGTCTGTATTGTTCCAGGCGGTTTTCATTCCAGTTGGACTTAGAAGCATCTGCTTTAGGGTCAACTACTCAGTTCCAGATCTACAGGTAATCTTCCTGTACGCGCTCTCATCAGGTAAGCGGGTGTTCAGTTTGTAGAGCTTACTGGAATATGATTGTACATGACAACTAAATCTGGTAGTTTCTCCGACCATTGACTTCTTTCTTCCAAGGGTAAGATCTTTAGCATGTCTATGATGACGTTATTCATTTTCTCACATAACCCATTGGTTTGGGGATGATATGGGGTTGTTCTGATCTTCTTACACCCATACATATGACAGAATTCTTGAAAAATCTCTGCTTCAAAAGCTGAACCTTGGTCAGTCAGAATTTGCTCCGGATAACCTAATGGCCTGCAGAAAACATTCTGAAATGTTCTTGCAGCTGTTGCAGCTGTCAGGTCTTTTACCGGGGCAACCATCCGGAATCTGGAGTAATGGTCCACAATCGTCAATGCGTACATGTAGCCAGATCTGCTTGGAGTTAACTTTACGTGGTCCAAGGCTACAATATCCAAGGGCTGTTTGGTTACTATGGACTGGAGGGGTGCCCTCTGGCTCTGTAGGTCTTTTCTTCTGAGGTTGCAGGGTCCACAGTCTTTACACCACCTTTCTATGGATCCATGCATGCCAACCCAAAAGAACCTGTCCTTAAGCAGCATCTCCAGTTTCTTCCATCCGAAATGACCAGTTTGATTATGGTAGGCATTCAGTAATCTGGCCATCCATCTCTGTTCCATGGCTCCCAACTTTGCAGTCTCCAGGGGGTCAGGTGGATTGTTTTCCGTGTAGGCGGTGAACTTGCTAGATGCCAAGTAATGTTTGAACCTTTCTGTGACTGCCCAGACTAATGCCAGGAATTCCAGCTTAAAGAAACTGTAGTTCTTTAGGTTCCTCTCTGTGGGGCATAGCTTTCTACTCGTTTAGGCAATCACTCTCTCTTTGCCTTCTTGCTTCTGAGAAAGGATGGCTCCTAGTCCCATATTGATGGCATCCATGTACAGCAAGATTGGCAGGTTGAAGTCTGCGTAAGCAAGGATCTCTTCTCCTGTCAGGGTCTCCTTCATCATCTGGAATGACTCTTCCTGTTCCTTGCCCCATTCCAAGGGAGAATCCCTAGACTTGCTGTTCTTGGGTTGGCCCACTGGGAGGTTCTGCAGTGGAGTCGACGTCTTCGTGTACTCCTTTATAAACCTCAGATAGTAGCCCACCAGGCCCAGGAATACTTCCTTCAAGGTTTTGGGTTCTGGCCACTCCTTGATAGCTGTCACCTTGTCTGGATCAGGGGCCACTCCTTCAGCACTGACTATGTGTCCCAGGTACTGAACGCTCTGCTTTAACAGGTGGCATTTGGATGGCTTTAACTTCATTCCATATTTGGCCAGAGCTTCAAACACCTTTCCTAGATGAGCTATGTGCGCGTTATAGGTTTTGAAGTACAAAATCACGTCATCCAGGTAGAGCAGTACCGTCTCGAAGTTCTTATGTCCCAGGCAACTCTCCATCAACCTCTGGAAGGTTCCGGGTGCATTACATAGTCCGAAATGTATGCTATTAAATTCACATAGACCCATCAGCGTTGTGAATGTCGTCTTCTCGCAGTCTTCCTCTGCAACGGACACCTGCCAATACCAACTAGTGAGATCTAAGGTAGAGAAGTAATTGGCAGACTTCAATGCAGCTAAGGATTCCTCAATGCGAGGTAACAGGTAAGCATCCTTGTGTGTTATGTGATTTGTTTGCCAGTAGTCTACACACATTCTCATACTGCCATCCTTTTTCCTAACTAGGACCAATGGGGCTGCAAAGGGGCTACAGCTATCTCGTATAACCCCTGTGTCCTTCATGTCCTGTAACATTTCTTTGGCTTTTTGATAGTGTGCAGGTGGAATAGGCCTGTATCGCTCTTTGATTGGTGGATGTGCACCTGTGGGGATATGATGTTGCACCCCTTTTATCCTACCAAAGTCAAGTGAATGCTTACTAAAGACTTGCTCGAATTCTCTGACTAGCCGGTAAACACCTTGCTTTTCATGCACAGGAGTGGTGTCAGTTCCGATGTGGAGTCGCTGGCCCCAGTCCTCCAGTGGCCCTGTTGTATCATCAGGTTCTGCCCCGTCAGCTTGGGGTAAGGGTCCCACTGTTTGGATCTCATCGTTGTTTATTGTGTACAACTTAGCAACGGTTGCATACCTGGGTAATTTGACCTCTTCACTGCCACAGTTTAATATGCGAGCTGGTACTCTCCCATTGTGTACATCAACCACCTCCCTGGCTGTCAAGAGTGTAGGTCTATGCTCTGTGCTGATGGGCTCCACTAATGCTTGGTAGTCCTGCCCTCTCAGACCTATAGCTGCTCGACACCATATTATCATCACACTCATTGGAGGGATTACAATAGGAAACATGTCTGTCACCCGTGCAGTACCAATTTCACCACCTGTAAGTGTTACCTGTTGATGGTGCAGGAGGGCTCTTATTTCATGCTGAAGGACCTTCCTCTGACTAGGTTTGGCAGTATCTACAATCTGATGAAGCAAAGACAACACTTCTCTCATGCAATTACTAACAACATTAGTACCAAGAATTACATAAGGATCATTAGCATTACTTGCTTCTGCCACTACTATAACCCCTTGGTTTTGCAATTCCACCCTCCCCAACTTTATTGGCACTTTCTTAACCCCCATCACGGTGATTGGTTCACCGTTGGATGCATTGATGGTGAAGTCTAGGGTGGGCTGTTTCAATTCTGCATCAGCCCAGTACTTTTTGTAAAGGATATAGGGAATGGTGGTTACATGCGACCCGGTATCTGGTAGAGCAAGTGTTGGGATGCCATCTAGTACAATGGACAGGAACGGTCATTGTCCGATGAAAGTCTTGTACCAGGTGGCCGGGCCCTGTTGAGTTACTCCTGAGGTTTGACCCTGACCCCCAGGGATTGCCCGTTTAAAGGACAGCTTCGAGCGATGTGGCCAGTGCAGTTGCAGCGATGGCAGATGAGCTCCCCAGTGGAGCTGTAGCAGTCGGTTGTTCTTCCTCTGTAGGCTGTAGCTTGCCTCGCTCTCATCCACGGTACATCTTACGGACTATCAGCAAGTTGGATTAGCGGTTGAGGTCTGGGCTGTGGTCTTGGCGCGGGCTGTGGTCCCTGCTGCAGCTGCAGAGCTTCCATAACCCTGTTTAAGTTTTTACTCATCTGGCGCATCTCAGCACGCAAAGAGTCATATTTGTCAGGCTGAGTAGACTGTACGCTGTGTGCAGCCGCAGGTATGGGTATTAGTTTTGGGGTAGC
Source organism: Allobates femoralis (assembly GCA_033576535.1). NCBI lineage: Eukaryota > Metazoa > Chordata > Amphibia > Anura > Aromobatidae > Allobates > Allobates femoralis. The sequence goes on from JARQOC010000004.1 coordinate 124,942,038, forward strand.
CTGCACCTCGCCACTGCACCACCGCCAGATAGCAGCTTCATGGGTCTCCACTGGCCGCAACCCCTTTATGGCCATGTCCTTCAAAATGTTAAAGTCAGCTTCCGGGTGGCTTAGAGACCACCAACGCACAGTCTTATTGTCCTCGAGGGATAGCAGTCGCCTGGTGAATTGCTCAATCAGCAGTTTATTTTCATTAAGCACACTGGCGGGGCTGACGTGTTTAAGGGCTCGCAGCCCTTCTTCCAGATGCAAGGCATAGGTTATGATGTCATTCCCTGGCCTCTGGTAACAGTGATGGAAGTGCATGCGTATATCAGCCTCATTACATTCCTCAAAAGTAGCTCTTAATTTGTCAAATATTACAGTCACTGATCCCCGTTCAGCAGCGGACCAGGACTCACTTTCTTTCTCTGCTGCACCAGTTAACTGTCCGAGTACCACAGCAGCACGCTGCTGACCGGTCATCGCATACATATCCAGGACGCTTGTGATTTTTCTTCTGAAGACCGTTAGCACATCGGGACGGCCATCATACTGGGGCAACCACTTGGCACCCGGAATGTACGGGAGTGAGATCAGCATCATCGGGGCTACTGCGCCCGGTGAGCTGATGGTGCTGCTAGATGCAGCCATGGTTGTTTTGGGGTAATTCACTGGGTCAGTGAAGGTACCATCATTGTCGCTGGGGGAGGCAGACATTTTCGGGGCCCCCCTAGTGAATTACAGCCAGCTGTTAAACAGTTAAACAGTCCGGGAGTTTCTGAACTAGGCCACGGCACTTCGGGTGGACTCGGCAGAGCGAGGGGCGGGTTTTGATTTTGCGCGCTACAGGCCAACACGCCCTTTTCCTTCCCGCTCTGTAGTGCAGTAATGGCGGCTTAAATTAACAGTCACACAACACAGTTCAAATCATGGCACACAGTACCCAGTAGCACCGGGCACGAGATCCTGTTCGTGAGCGCCAGAAGGGAGATGTCACGCCCACGGCCGGGTACTCGAGTTTCAGGCGCGAGGTCCGGGGGATCATTGGTGGTGATGCCTGAGCCAGTGACCCTGGGGGAAAACTAATGGGGGGTAAATTGAAGGTGATGAGGTAAAAGTTATTTCGTGACGACACCTGTAGTACCTGGAGAGGTGTCACCAGCGCCACTACAGTCCTCCGGAGGGCGTTGGTATTGTGGCTAGGTGGTGTAGCTTTCTACAGGTAAAGCTGGGTCTTCGGGGCAGCGTTGAGTGAACGGTTTGGAGTAGGATTGGGGCCAGGGCATAAGCAATGGGGCAGTATCAATGGAGCAGGGGAGCGGGGAGGAATAACGCACACACACTGATGAGTGTCTCTTTACCTTTTTATTCGTGGAACTTGCATGTCATTCATCCATAGCACTGACGGATGACCAGAAGCACAGTGAACTTCCACAGCAAGTGGGTGTAAGGCCTCCTTAAGTTCTCTCCCCTGTTGCTGAAGCCCTGCCCATGTATAACTTGGCTGGCCTCCTCTCTTCCCTCTTCCTCTCTCTCCTCCTGCGCGGTCTGCGGGTTACCCTCGATGATCACCGCTATCATCTCCTCACTAAGGTGTCTGGCTCCCTTTTATAGAGTATGCAAGGGGACCGGGTGACTGAAGCCTCAACGGTGTGACAGGTTTCTCTGCGGGGCCTAAAGCGCTCCTGCTGGTGCGGATCCCTGAAGTCCGGTAGTTAGCTGGGCAAACCTCCACTGGCTCCTCCGTTCCCATGGCTGTCCGTCTTCCTTGCCTTCTGACCCCACTCCTGGGCCTAGCTGGACGGCTGAAGGGCTACTCCGGGTCTCTGGTTCGGGCCTAGCACGGCACCGAGCACCAGGACGACTTCACAGCTCTCCTAGCGTCTGCACACTATACCTAACTCCTCCCCTAATACCATTATTTATAGGGTAGCTCACCTAGGATCAGCAAATAGTCCTCCCCCTACTGAGCTGGGGTGGAAGATGTTGCATGTAAGTGGTGCCTACTGTGGAAATCCAGCTGGGCACTAGGGAAACTAGTGGCTACCTGTGTGAGCAGAGCGCCACACATGCGATTTTTGTACCAGACACAAAATCACAGCTTGCATGTTTTTTGTGTCAGGGGCAAAAATCTGACAAAATCAGATCCTGCCAGATCCTACCAGATCTGGTGCGATCCAGCACCCATTAACATGGGAGGCTATGGGCGCCGGACCGCATCGGATCCGACTTCAGCACCTGGAGAGCCCCCGGCTGAAATCTCAGAACCGCGGCTAGCTCCCCGCTTGACGCGATTCTGAAATTTCAGGACTGGACAGCGGCAGCAGTACACTGCCTATTCTGGCGGAAAACAGGATTGGAGGGCATATTAACCCTCCGGTTCTGTTCTGTCCGGAACTGTCAGGCTGTGTCCGGTGCATCCAGCAAAACACCGGACACAGCCTGACAGCTCCAAAACCGTGGTGTGAAGCTGGCCTTAGAGTAAGGATGAAGTCTCATCGTCACACAATTACACACAAAAAATCCGTTTTCCAGTAGCCAAACATTTTTCTAGTCAAGAACATAACATTGCAAATATGAAAGTTTTAATTTTGAGAGGCAATTTCAAATCACAAAAACATCGAAGGGTCTATGAATCCAAATTATTAAGAACTTTCAATTGTGTCCAGGAAGGGGTCAACCTCTCTGATGGATTTATGACTCATTATAACATCTGAAGAATGTTGTTCAAAGACACTGAAGTCTTAAGACACCAGGTTTTCTTATAAATTAGAGTCATAAAAACATTGACATCACTAAGCCTTGCTGATTAATGATCATCTCCAGGCTTTGTTTTGTTTATTTAGTTAAATGTCCATTCACTCCAGTTGTTCATGTACATACTTCGAATTTCTTTCAATATTTTATCATACCATGCCTGATGAAGGGACCTAAGACTTATTTTATGTTTGTTAGCCATTAAAAGGTATCAAAACTACAAGATTATTATCTTGTTTCTCCCACTGAGAGCAATCAACATTTTCTAGTGTAATTGCAAACCATTGATTTGCATGGCAGAAGCAGCTCTGATGCCATATGTCTATGATGTATGTATAGAAAAAGAGAGAAAGAAGCATGTATATGAGACCGGGATCAGGGATTTTGTCTGATATCCATCTGTCTCCCCGCTACTCCCCTGTCTCCCCCCTCTGCCAAGCCCTTCATTGGCTCCCTGCTTCCCAGAGATCCCGGTTTAAAACATTAACCATGACATACAAAGCCATTCACAACCTGTCCCCTCCATACATCTCTGACATGGTCTCCCGTTACCTACCCTCACGCAACCTGCGATCCTCCCAAGAGCTTCTCCTCTACTCCCCCCTCATCTCCTCTTCGCACAACCGCATACAGGATTTCTCCCGTGCTTCACCCAGACTCTGGAACTCACTGCCCCAACACATCAGACATTCTCCTACCCTGGGAACTTTCAAAAGAAGCCTGAAGACCCACCTGTTCCGCCAAGCCTACCACCTGCAATAAGACCCGGTCCACCACACCACCTGATGACTGGAATTTCCCCCTCCTACTGTATCCCCACCCACCCCTCGTAGACTGTGAGCCTTTGTGGACAGGATTTCTCCCCTCTTGTTTCTGTACAACTGAATTGTCAACATTTATTGTTACTTGTATTGTTACTATGTTACTTGTCCTAGTCTGCCCTTTTTAACATGTAAAGCGCCATGGAATATAATGGCGCTATATAAATTAATAATAATAATAATAATAATGATATGTCTGTTTTGTGAACATGACCTTACATTTTATATGACTAGCCTGCTGTACCAGATCTAGCAAAACTAATATCAAAGGAAATAGCCTAGTCATCTCAACAGTATAACTTTTCCAATATATGATCATATTTAAGTATAAGTCCACTAGGGGGCAATAATGTCATCTTTAGTTAATGGACCAACAATCTGATATGCCAGCAATAGCAGCCAGCCAACATGTCATCTCAGGTTTATTCCCATTTGCAAACACTAAAGACTCCCTGAAGCCTTGTTGTACATTTTAATTTGATGTATTATTTATGATTGTCTTTCGACGGAGAGGTTTGTACAAAACCTAATCAGGATATTTATAATACCCATATTAATTATTCACGTTAGTTTGTTTTCAACTTTAACAAGCCAAAACCTTAAGGTGTTACAACCTTAAACCTTTTTAAACACAAAGAAATTACCGTATGTCACACGTTAATAATACATACATCATAAATGAATTATGTACACTGTATGTAACTGAATATACAACTGTAATACTCGTGTATAACCGACCCGTGTATAAGCAGACCCCCTACTTTTGCCCCCAAAACCTGGGAAAACCTATTGACTCGTGTATAAGCCGAGGGTGGACCCCAGCACAGGTATACAGCCCCCAGCAGGGTGGTATACAGGCCCCCCCAGTGGTAGTATACAGCAGCCTCCCCAGTGGCATATACAGGCCCCAGCAGTATATACAGCAGCCCCAGTGGTATACAGCAGCCTCCCCAGTGGTATACAGGCCCCAGCAGTATATACAGCAGCCCCAGTGGTATACACAGACCCCAGCAGTATTACAGCAGCCGACCCAAGGGTATACACAGCCGCCCCAGGGGTATACACAGCCACCCCAGGGGTATACACAGCAGCCCCAGGGGTATACACAGCAGCCCCAGGGGTATACACAGCAGCCCCAGGGGTATACACAGCAGCCGCAGGGGTATACACAGCTGCCCCAGGGGTATACACAGCAGCCCCAGGGGTATGCACAGCAACCCCAGGGGTATGCACAGCAGCCCCAGGGGTATACACAGCAGCCCAAGGGGTATACACAGCAGCCCCAGGGGTATACACAGCCACCCCAGGGGTATACACAGCCGCCCCAAGGGTATACACAGCAGCCCCAGGGGTATACACAGCAGCCCCAGGGGTATACACAGCCGCCCCAGGGGTATACACAGCCGCCCCAGGGGTATACACAGCAGTCCCAGGGGTATACACAGCAGCCCCAGGGGTATACACAGCAGCCCTAGGGGTATACACAGCAGCCCCAGAGGTATACACAGCCGCCCCAGGTGTATACACAGCAGCCCCAGGGGTATACACAGCAGCCCCAGGGGTATACACAGCAGCCCCAAGGGTATACACAGCAGCCCCAGGGGTATACACAGCAGCCCCAGGGGTATACACAGCAGCCCCAGGGTATACAGCAGCCCCAGGGGTATACAGGCCCCCAAATGCTGGCACTCGCCCCCCCTCCTTGTAAGGCCCCCCTGCTCCTTAACTTACCATCCCTGGTCTTCTGCACAGCGCCGGTCTTCTGTGCTCCGTCCTCCATGCTCCTGTCCTCGCTGCATCCGGGATTCCCGGCCGTCGCACGAAGACGTCATATGCCTGCGACGGCCGGGGATCCCGGATGCAGCCGAACGGGAGCATGGAGGACGGAGCACCGAGGACCGGTGCTGTGCAGAAGACCGGGGAAGGTAAGATAAGCAGCGGGGGGGCCCTTACACAGAGGGGGGGGCGAGTGCCAGCATTTGGGGGCCAGATATGCACTGCTTCCCCCTGCCGCTGATTGACAGGGGGAAGCAGTGCATATATAATGAGCGGCCCCACGTGATGGGGCGCTCATACAGCAGCCTCCCCCCGCCTCCTCCAGCCTCCCCAGCCCCGGACACAGCCCCCACTACCGTGTTGACCCGTGTATAAGCCGAGGGGGAGACTTTTCAGCCCAATTTTTGGGCTGAAAAACTCAGCTTATACACGAGTATATACAGTATATAATTTTCTGTACATAAATAATGTTGTACAATAATGAAGACATAACTACCTGCCTCTTCAATCCCATCTTTGTAAGCCTCTATCTATGGTATATACCGTATTTTACGCTTTATAAGATGCACTTTTAGTCCCCCAACTTTAGGGGGAAAGTGGGGGGTGCGTCTTATAAAGCGACAGTACAATCTTTTGTGCTGTAGGCGAGGGGAGTGGGGCAGATTCGGAGTTGAAAACTTGGAATTTAGTTGAGGCGGTAATAACAAAAGAAAATTTTAATTTTAATTTGCCAAACAATATAGTTTATTTATTCACACAACCTGGAAATACAAATCTTTGGAAGACTAGTAATATATATCATGTATTAAATGAGGACACCCATGTAAGTAAACTAAAATACTTGTTGACATGGCAGAAGGACTTAAACCTGACAGACGAAATAGATGAAAGCAATTTTCATGAGACTGTGACGACTATTTATAAGAGCATCTCTTGTGTTTCCCGGACTGAATCACAGTACAAGACATTAACAAGTTGGTACTTAACGCCACTGAAACTTCACGGGTAACTTTGACAAATGTTGGAGAAACTGTGGTTCGGTAGGGAACATTATCCATGTCTTTTGGTCTTGCCCACAGCTTAAAATATAGTGGGATGCAGTTCAAGACCTTATAAATTGGGTGACCAACTTCAACATTACTTTGACCCCTGGACTTGCATTACTTTTATTGAATATAGGAGATATTCCCGCGAGGAACAGACCACTAGTAGCACATATTTTATTGACAGTGAAAAACTCAATTGCTTCTTATTGGAAACAGATATATGTACCCAATATCTATGAGCTCATAGAAAAGATAATTACTCATAATACTTTGAAATTTTGCTTTGCACTCAGAAACAATACACAAGACAAATATAGTATGAAGTGGTCGGATTGGCTAAGAACCTTTACTCCAGTTGATTCCCAAAGCATTGGCATAGACAACATGTATCCTCAGGCCAGAGACATTAAGAAAAACAATACTAAATCTCTTGGGCATAGATAGTAATGGTGTTTAGATATTCAGTTACTATAATTTATCATTCTGAAGGTAGATTATAGAGAAATACATAACAATTAAAAGCTCATGTCATTTTTGTTATTTGTTATGTTTTTTTATTTTTCATCGAGTACTCTATCTTAGAAGTAAGATTGTCAACTCATGTTACCTTATAATAGACTTGTATTATAATGCATTTGTTGTTCAAACAATTTTATTGATTTTTTAAATAACATAACAAGTACATTATTCTTGAAAGAACATTAAAATATCTTTAAACATACAGTATGTAAAAGCAAAAACATCGTATTAAACTTAATTGTTAACTGGATTGTGATCCTGAACAAATCGGAAATTTGTAAATAAATGAGAAATCATATATAGAATTAATTATATAGTTGCAACAGATAAGAATAATGGAAATTATATTAGTTTTGACGCTGAGCTTAGAAGGAAGGAAAGGGAGGGCGTGAGGGATATATACAAGAGGGAGGGAGGCTAGGATCCCGTTCTCTCAAAGTTAAGATTGCGTTAAGCCAGGAACCTTAACAACAGACGGATAAGTTAAGTATTTGGAGGGAAAGTAATTATTCCAACACCGCCATTTCTTCTGATATCCCTCATAAAGTCTGTTTCTCAAAGCGAACGAAAGTTCATAAGAATTATGGGTGGCGATTTTTTCAAGTAATACATTAAACTTTGGCGGCTGGGGGTCTCTCCATTTAGTTGCTATAAGATTTTTGGCAGCTAGTAAAATGTGAGTAATAAGGGGTCTGAAATCCTTTGGGATGGAGTTTATGCCAAGTAAGAGAAGTACCAGTTCTGGAGTCAATATAATGTCACTATTTGTGATCTCATTAATTAGCATTTGAATTTCACCCCAGTATGTTCTTAAGTATTCGCAGTCCCAGAAAACATGTGAGATATTTCCTTCTTTGAGACAATCTCGCCAACACAAAGGAGAATTGACCTCATTAATGTGGTGAAGTCTAACAGGTGTATAGTACCAGCGAAGAAGAATCTTGTAATGCGATTCAATGAGTGAAGAGCAGGGGATGTGAGAGTGTAGATTAACAAGTGATTTGCTCAGGGATTCTGTGGAGATAGGGGATTTTAATTCCCTTCCCCATGCTGCTAAATTTGTGGAATTGGTTAGTGCTGTGTCCGAGTTCATTACTTTATAAATATTGTTAGTCTTCCAAAAGGTAGGATTTTTTGGGAATTTGAACATTTGGCTAACATTTATGGGCAGAGAAAAGTTAATTTTGAGTTTAGAAGTAAGGTTATTAATTTTGTCCCATGTTTTAACCTCTAGTTCCTTCAAGTTAAATGTTGTACTCAGATCAATAAAGGGGATTAGTTTTTTTTCGTTACTAATTATGTCCGATATAAACTTTATTCCAGCTAATTTCCATGAATCTATTTTTAGGCCCAGGGAAAGGAATTTAAAATTCCTATGGGAATCCAGTTGGGCGCAGTGGTTGGGTGTGTCTCAGGTATTTTTGCCATAAGGCGTCTCCAGGATTGAATCGCTGCTTTGACCGTATGCTCTTTAGGGAGTCGCTTGGATAAGTCATATAGATGTGAGAGCAACAGAAGAGTTATTCCATTTCTGGAGTATTTGGTTTCTTCCAGGGTGAGCCAGCTGGGTCTAGTGTCTTGATTCCACCCTATCTGGCTAAGTTTAATTACAGAAGCATTATAGTAAGCCAACAAGTTAGGTATTGCCAGACCACCATTTGGTTTACTTTTCTCAAGTACAGTTCTCGCCACTCTAGGTTTTTTTGTCCCCAGATGAAGTTCATTAATTGAGTTTGTAGTTTTTTAAACCATGACTGTTTAGGGGGTAGAGGAATGGAGCGAAAAACGTATAGTAATTTATGGAGTATAAACATTTTATATGCTTCAACTTTACCGATCCAGGAAACATCAATTTTGGAAATATGTTGAAGGTCTGCTTGGATAACTTTAAAGATTTCAGAGAGGTTAGTATTTGCCATATTTGAAATTTGTTTAGTAATTTTAATGCCCAGGTAATCCATGTCTTCTCTGTCCCAGTCAAGGTCAAATTCTAGTTTAAGGGATTTCAGTAATTCTGAATCTAGGTTCATGTGGAGAACTTGGGTTTTTTTGAGGTTGATCTTATATTGAGATATCTTAGAAAACTCCTCAATAGTTGCTAGAAGATTACGTAACGAATTGGGAGGGTCCGAAAGGGAAAGGATAATGTCGTCAGCAAAGAGACTGATTTTGTATTCTTAGTATTTTGTATGTATTCCTCTAATCAGTTGGTTCATACGGATCCTCTCGGCCAGCGGTTCAATGAAGAGGTCAAACAGGGATGGAGAGAGTGGACAGCTTTGTCTCGTTCCATTTGTTAGAGGGAATACCTCGGAAAGGACATTGTTAGTTAGGATTCTAGCTGTAGGTAAGGAGTAAAGTGCTTGAATTATGTTTAGTATACCACCTCTAAAACCAAATTTTTTTAGGGTTTCAAAAAGATATCCCCAATGGACTCTGTCGAATGCTTTTTCAGCATCGACAGAGACCATAATTGTTGGGGTGTTGTTCTTTTCTGTATGGGACATTAAGTTTAATATTCTTCGAGTGGCGTCAGTTGAACTTCTGCTCTGAATAAATCCTACCTATGTATTAATTTCGGGATAACCCTCTGAATTCTTGTATTGATGGTTTTAGTAATAATTTTGAGGTCCGAATTTAAGAGTGAGATGGGTCTATAATTAGAGACGTTTTCTGTATCTCCCTTGTTTTTAGGTATAACAATTATGGTAGCTTGTAACATTTCTTTGGGAAAAAGTGCATTATTAGATGTTGTAAAATTTAGTAATTTAGTAATGTAGGGCGATAAAGTCTCTTGGAAGGCAAAGAAATACTCGTTCTGGAGGCCATCCGGGCCAGGAGATTTGCATTTCTTGAGAGAAAGGATTGTGTCCGAGACCTCTGATTCCGTGAATGGAGAGTTTAGGAATTCAATGTCTTGTTTGGATAAAGACAGAAGATCAACTGAGTCGAGAAACGATGAGATATTGGGTAAAGTTGGGGTGGGCTCTATAGGAGTATCCTTAAGTAAGATTGTAGAGGGCTTTATAGAATTCGGCAAACGTGTTTGAAATTGTTTCAGGTAGTTTCTGAAGGATGTTGTGTTTATTCCTAACTTGTGTAATGTTAGATTTAGTTCTACGAATTTTTATCATCCTCGCAAATAGTTTTGAGGGTTTGTTTGTGCAGGTATAATAGTTAGATTTATTAATTCGCGAGAGTTTGTCAAAGTCTGAAATTAACAGAGATTTAAGTTCTAACCTAAGTGCGAGAATTTCTTTCAAAATTGGTTCATTAGGGGAGTTTGTAACAGTTACCTCAAGTTCTTTAATTTTTTTGAGTAATGTTTCCGTGTCTTTTAAGAGAGATTTCTTGTATTTTGAATTTAACTGGATAAGAAGGCCTCTAATTACTGCCTTGTGGGCCATCCAAATAGCTGTAATAGGTGTCTCTTCTAAGTCATTTTCTTTGAAGTAGAGTTTCAATGCGTTTCTAATCTCTAGGTTATATTGTGGGTGGTTAAAAAGAAAAGAGTTGGCCCTCCATATTCCCTGACTGTTAGGGGGAAACCCGCCCAAAGTTTCAAAAATTACTGGGGAATGATCTAACCATGTTCTAGGAAGGATTATTACCGATTTAATATTACGAAGTGAATTTATGTTGGTGAGAATTAGGTCAATACGGGCAAAGGTTCTATGACCATTAGAGTAGTAAGTGAACTCAACTGAGGAGGTATTAATGCATCTAAAGGCATCGTACAACTCCTCCCTATTGAGGAGGGGGTCAAGTTGGGTGTTTATAGTTCTGTGTTTATTAGATGAGTCCAAATTAATATTGGGAACAGCATTAAAGTCTCCAAAGAGATAAAGGGTACCTTTGTGAGTTTCTCTCACAGTTTTTAAGAGTTTTTTTAGGAACGATATCTGGCCATTGTTAGGTGCGTAGAGGTTTACTAGTGTATGGGTAACTTCATTTAACTTGCATACAAGGATAATAAATCTGCCTTCTTCGTCTGATGTGACCCCCAACTCTTCAAATTTTATTGAATCTTTTATGAGGATGGCTACACCCGATTTTTTTTTTTTATTAGGTGAAAGATAAATTTGGGGAAACTTGGCATTGGTGAATCTGGGAGAATTCTCTGAAGAAAATCTGGTTTCCTGTAAACCAGCAACATCTATGTGATTTTTCTTCAGATCCTTCCAAACAAAAAATAGTTTTTGGGGAGAATTGAGGCCGTTCGCATTAATTGACATAAATTTGAGAGTCCTAATCTGGTTTCGTAGCTAGAGATATTGGGAGAACAGGAAAGTTGAAGCTTATTGGACAGTAAGGAATAAAGAAGGGATAAAGAGTAAACTAAAGTTTTTTTAGACTAGTAAGTTAGTTTAAATCCAATAAAGAAAATTAAATTTAACTGGTATTAACTGATGTACCTATAATGAGGAAGGGTTCAAGGGAACCGATAAATGACTTCCTTTGGGCTAATGTTATGGCCTAAGGTGCCAAGCTCTGATCGATTTAAATAAAGTAAATGTAGATAATGATCCCGTTCCGTCAAGGTGTAGGTCTTTAAGAATCTTGAGACCAAGGTTGACCTCATCAATATTGAAGGATTTGTGGTTAAAAGAGAAAATTACACTTGGAGTAGGGCGACCCCACTTGTATGGAATCTGTCTGGTTCTCAGGGCCTCCGTGATAGGTTTAAGATTTCTCCGCCTAGTCATCGTTTCTTTTGATACATCAGAAAAGATTTTTATTCTATCAAATGGTGAAGGGAGGGACCTATTTTTCCTCAAGAAGTCGTTGATCTGATCTTTTGTCTGGGAAAAGGAGTATTTGGCAATTACGTCCCTAGGTATGTCAACTGCCAGGTACGATGGTTTTGGAAGTCTATGGGCTCTTTCAATCGAGTATTCAATTTCGGATTTTGATGGTAAAGTTAGGTTTTTGACGTAGTCAATTAAGTCGTTGTTTTTAGCACTCTCTGGTATGCCTCTGAATTTGAGGTTGAGTCTTCTATCTCTATCCTCTCTGTCAATAAGTTTATCCCTCAAAACTCTAATTTCTTCTTTCATCTTAGTTTGTTCACTCTTAACTGTTTTGTTGTCTAGTTTAAGGTCAGTTATCAGTTTTTCGTTTTCTTCCACCCTTGAGACTATTGAGGTCATAGAAGATTTGATTTCGTCAAATTGCTCCATCATTTCCTCCTTTAATGAGAGGTTAAAGGCAGTAAATAGTTTCAGAAAAGAGTCTTTATCAAGAGGTTGTCCTACATCAAAGTTGAGAAGTGGTTCTAAGTCTGGTTGGCCTTTCTTAAGCTTCTGTCTTACTGGGCTCTTAAAGTGTGATTCCCAGTCTAGTTCTGGACATTGTGAGGAGGGAGTGCTGGAATTAGATTTGGAAGGAGTCCCCATCTCTTTCCTCTTTGCACTTGCAGGGGGTGAATTGTGTGACGGCAGATCATCCATGGAAGAGCTCCAGTCCTCTAGGTTATGTTCAGGGTTGGTTTTGTCTTTCCCCGTTTTGACCTGAGATTTAGTCGGAATGGGAGTGGGAATCTTGCTCTTGGGTGAGTTCCTAAGGGGATTGTTTATCAGGTCAGTGTTATTAGAGCTATTTGACCTATGCTTTGAAGGCATATTGTCATGTAATGGGTGAAATCTATATTTATTTATGTTAGAATCAGGGGTTTTAAAAGGTAGTACGGGAAAAATTAGTCACTAAGATAAAATTGGACTAATAGCTGTTTATAGGTTGGCTATGGGAGAAATTAGGGGAACGAATAAGGTAGTATGAGACAGAGATGTAGGTAATAGCTTACAGGCTAAAAACAGTATGAAAGTAGAGAGAATTGTCGCAGTGCGGATGTCAGATTAAAGTTACCACAGGTCAGATTGTGGCCGAGAACAATCCGTTGTGTATTAGTAACAGTAGGATAAAATGATTTTAGAGGACACTTAATATCCTGTCCCAGCTAGATCTAAGTATCTCACACAACACTACTGTACTACAGTATGACACATATAGGATTTAGCAGAGGTTTGAAATGGCAAATAGATCAATTGTTAGTGTGTGGAGATATAATAAAAGCACAAACAGCAATCAGATGGTGAATACATATGTGTTATGTGGGGTAAGACAGTCCACCCAAGGGTTACCTCTCACTTATGAGGGGAGAGAGGGACTTTGGTAAACGGCTGCAAACATCCAGGCAAAATGTGAAATATAAATAAGCAGAGTCTGTCCTGGGCTACAGAAGGTTTACAAAAGGAGTGTCTCACCAGAATAAGTATAGAGAGAAAATGATGCTATAATGAAAGCCCCCCTTTCAGAGTGGCCAAGAGGAAGATGCCCAGGGTGGTCACAGGCAGGGATAGAAGGAGTCTTCTTTCTTCTCTCTTCTGCCTTCAGCCGGTCAGTCGTCTTCCTGGTCTGCGCTGCTAGTAAGCGTTGCTGGCTTCTGCCAGATCCGCCCACCAAATGAAGCAATCTGAGTTGAGTGTGACTGAATTCACACCAGCAGATGGCGCCCAAGAACGCCGTCCGGAGCTTCTTTGGAACTTTGAATTCCTCCGCGGCCAAGTCACGCTGCAACAGAGGGAATAACGATGACAAAGTAGTGCCCCACAGCTCGCACCGAAGTCGTCCTCGTCCGGGAAAATCCGAGCCTCCTAAAGGTGCCGCAGCTTTAGGACGCTGGGGAAGGCAATCTAGAGCTGATCGCAAGGAAAACACCACTCTCCACTTCCAGACCACTTCTGGGCGGCGAAAATACCGTAGGAGGTCGGGTTTCTTTCACTAGCCACCGGTAAGAGGAAAACAGCTCCGGCAAGGAGCGGTTATGAAGTTCAGACCTTAAGTTGAGATCTTGGTCCCACTTTAGCAGTTAGGCAGGAGCGATCAAAAGGGCACCATACAAAATGGCAGCTGTACTGAGGAGAATCCTCTCACAGGCCTTAGCTTGTATCAGACAAACGGCTCACCGGGAGATGTAGTCAGGCGACCGGGATGAAGCCTGATGCTTCCTATAACGATCTGGTCAAGATAGATTGGGGTATTTTGTCTTAAGAAAGACAAATTCCCCGTCGCTTAACGTACGGCACCAGAGCTCTATAAAATGCTGCCTCCTACATAGAGCTGCAGGCCACGCCCCCCCATTATAATGCATTTGTATGATTGGACAAATCAACTGTAATGTCTATAATCTGTAATCTGTGATTTTCTTCACTTTCAAAAATTCAATAAAAAGATTTGAATAGGAGCGGCGTCCGGGGATGGGGCCAAGAGCAGGTTTCAGCTGTGGGCCGTGGTCATGTGGGCCAGCTCATTATCTCCTGTAATATGCACTGCATCCCGCTGTCAATCACCAGCGGGAGAGCAGCGCATAGTACAGGAGCAGGTCCGCAGCTCAGCGGCTGCAGCCTGTGTGAATAGTCAGTGCTTTCCATGCTTTCAGTGTGTGGAAAGCACTGACTATCCCCGGGATGTGATACTCACCTCGCTCCGCCGCTGCCTGCTGAAAGTGTTAACCCCGCTGTAGGTGCTGCGCAGGCATTCAGGTCCTGTGAGCGTTGCTGCAGAGTGATATCATCACCGCATGCTGCTTTCAGGACCCAGATGCCAGCACAGCATAGCGCGGTCAGCAGGCAGCAGTGGAGCAAGGTGAGTAGCACATCATTTATTATTTTTTTAACTGTGACCTTGCGTGGGGCTCTATGTGCCAACATGGGGGGCTGTGCCAGCATGGATGGAGGGGGACAGTGCCAGCATGGATGGAGGGGGACAGTGCCAGCATAAATGGAGGGGAACAGTGCCAGCATGGATGGAGGGGGACAGTGCCAGCATGGATGAAGGGGGACAATGCCAGCATGGATGGAAGGGGATAGTGCCAGTGGCCCACCCCAGGGCCATGGGGTACCCGGTCCCGGGCTGTAGTTTTACAAGGGATGTCATGGGCGGCCTGTGCCCAAACTCATGGTCCTGGTGGTCGCTGAAAAAGGGGGTTAAAGTAAAAATAAAATAAAAAGAGTTTGTGATGCCACCGTGTTCACATACCAAGAATCTATACCACAAAAAAGACAGTATAAAAAAGTGTAAAAATACTCTGCTATATAGGTAAAAGTAAAAAGCAAGTGCAAAACAGTCTTAATAACAGGGTACTTAAGTTGATATGTTTTTGATGTAAAAACCTATATAGTAGAGTATATAGATTTTTTAGTATAGTCTTTTTTGTAGTATAGATTCTTGGTGGTGTGAACACGGTTCTACAGACCTTTTCACATTGTGCTCTGGCTCAGCTGTTAGTATCCAATTAGTCTCTTGTTATGCAAGATGGGAAGTACCCCATCCCTTCCTCACTGAGCCAGACACAAAAGTGCCGTTCCTGCCCTGTGCCCATATTGGACTCTGGCCCTGCTGCATCCTGCATGTGAGAAGTATGTTCACATTAGATCAGGTTTTAAATACGTTAGTTTAGAATTAGAATAGAATATCCCATTTGATGCTAATACGCACTACAAATCTCTGAATCTATATAAGACTTTATAAATCTCGAAGTTACTAGATTCTATGTATAATACTACCTCAATTTTGACTTAATTACAAAAATTAATTAATCTGAACTGTACGATTCTGATATTCTTCCTATTGAACTAGATTGTAAAATCCATTAATTTGTATGATTATATCTATGCAATAAAAATATTTTGAACATAAATACGTTAGTTTAGAGACCGTTCTGATAAGGGTCACCTTGGCGTTGGCAGAACGGCTTCCGTACATTTTTTGCAAAAAAACGTATCAACTAAGTACCCTCAGCCTCAGGCCATTGTCGGGCTCCTTATTCTTTTTCATCTTGACTGGTGACATTTTGCCATATAATTTCCCTATACAAAGATTTTCTTAACCCTCATAGCCCTCTCTAAACCCAGCCCATCTTTCAAATAACCTTTGATAACTCCTTTTCTTTACCAAGGTCCGTTTCCATTGTGGCTCATTGCACCTAAGAACCTGTTTATCATTACCTATTTTCTATTGAGGGGTAAATCCAAACTATTATCCTGTTATACTATGCACCTGATTTATTTATATAAATAATAAGTGCTCTATTGAATTGTTTAGACAAGAGCTACATTTATTACTCTTGATTGTCTAATTTTTGTTCAGGCGCTGTATATGCTCTGCACATTTATATAAGGGGAATCCTTCTATAGGCTTTCTGTGTAAAGCCCTTTTAATTGTTTTTATAAATTGTCTGTCTACATGCAGGTTTTTTTTGCAAAATAAAATTATTGAAATCAGATTATTTTGGTGATCACTCTTTTATCTGCAAGCAACTCTTCTCTCCTATTTTCTGGCTCAGATGTTAGTATCCAAAGATGAAAGTAACCATCCTTCTTCTGAGTAAAAACAGCACCCATTCCCACAGAAGAGGTGTCTACCTAAACCACAAAAGGCAAATCGATATCGGTTTGATTGAGGATAGAAGCTTTAGAAAAAGCTGGCCTTGGTGCCGATAGCGCTTCATTCCACACATTCTGGTCTTGTCCTCGGACAACTGGGTTCTGGAGAAAGGTTGAAACCCTGGTGAATGGGGTCTTAGAAATGAGGATCCCTGTCGACCCAGTTACATATCTCCTGAAGGTATACCCACGGGGTCTGAGAAAGGCTAGAACAAGGCTACTCTCACATATTTCAACAGCAGCAAAATATTTGATTTCTATGTCATGGAAAAAAACTACTTCCCCATCAACTGTGGAGCTTTATGCAATAATTAAGGACATTTGTGGCGCCCCTGCAGTCGGTCGCCACTATGGTACTGCACCTATGTAATAAGTGTGGCATCATGCTCATAGTTAAGAAGGGAAAACTTTGCTGAAACCCCCAACACTATCCAAACTCCAGGCCAGTAAGAAGCTGAGCGGAAGAAATTCACTCTCACAGCAGTCCCCATCTACTGGCTGGAGCGAGGAGTTAGGTTAGCGGTTGGAGGCAAAGTGAGAGGAGTTCTAGAGAAGTCAGGAGCTGGGTAGAGCAGGACACATGTGGGCCAGCTGTTAAACCAAGGCCTGAGGATTTGAATCTGCAGCCGGCCGTGCAGGCCGAGCAGAGGAACTAGCTGCACAGCGGTACCAGCCCCAATTCAGTCTGGATATCCTGAGGACCAGATGAGAAACTGGAGGTCACTGGGCTGCATGTACAGTGACTACCATAGTGGAATCTCCCAAAGCTAAGGAACTGGATAGGGTCAAGAGGACTTGCAAGGCAGTCGCTCAGAGGATCCGCAGCCACCTGCCTTCTTAGACTTGTAACCACAGGACACTAGTAGGGCAAGGGGTAGTGAGTCAGTACTTGGATACCAGGACAGGTGGTTACTTCGGTGGGGGATCACTACTGGTCGGTTCCTGGTTCCGTGCTCTGGACCCTCAATGGCGAGGTGGGGTTGTTGATGATGGGGGAATGGTAACGTGATGCCACCTGCGGTACCTGGTAATAGGGTCATCAGCGCTGCGGCTGGCCGCTGAGGTGATGTAAATGCAGCTTTGGTAGTACATCTCTCCACAGTTTGAGCTTTACCTTAGTGCAGTGGGGTGGATGAGGGGAGTCGTAGAGTCCTCACCTCTGTGGTGCTGTAGAGATCTCTCCTGGTGACGAATAACTGGGACAGAGTCCAGATTAGCTCAAACAGTTCTTTACACCGGTCCCCAGGTCTGTTACTAAAAGGTACTTCTGACCCCTTCCGGTACGGACAGGAGCGATAAGAAGCCAATCCTCCCTCCACCTGTATTTAGTCCTTCCCTTGTTAGTGTCTTGGACCCAATTTGGGACAGAGGTAGGGATTTAGTCCTGTGGTGCTGCGGCTCCTACTTATTAGGCCCACAGCCTGCCGGTCTGCGGTCAGGGATAAAACGTGACTTACCGCCTCGTCTCTGGTGTGCTGGTGATGACCTGGGTCTCCAACTGGCTCCTACCAGTCCTGGAGTGGCCCCTCTTGTCGTTTGGGTCACCTCTTTCCTCAGAGGTGCCCTCCTGTCACGACCGCAGGGTCCCCTGCGTCTGTCTCTGCTGCTCTCCTCACACCGTCTGCCTGCCTTGTGTAAACTCTCACTCACGTCTTCCCGCTCTTCTCGGCTCCACCCCCCTGGGACCTACTGAATACCAGTCCCCTGTGCTAAGGTGTCCTATGAGCGTGTGTGTTAGGTGCAGACTCTGTATTTTTCCTCCCTCATCCGTGACTACGGAGGCGCTACACCTTCTGTTTGGGGTGCAGTGCAATGTCAGAGAGAAAAGGGCAGCAAGGAAGGTCATATTCTCTGTGTCACAGCAAAGTGGACTCTGACTACCTATGAGCTGGCCAGGCTGTAATGCTGGTGAATACAGTACCCCGGCTGGGTTGTATTTGCACTGCACTACAGTAAAAGTGAACGGTAAGAACTGCAAAAATCTTGTGTCTGTTTACTCTTTCCTGTGCCTCTCTGCACCCCTGCACCTTCAACTACTACAACCTCTATCATCATCATCATCATCATCACTTCACCACCACTACACCCCAGGGGTCCGCTCCATCTGAGGGGAGTGCTCCAACCAGCTGCTCTACCACCTATCCCCTGGGGACTACCATATGCAGCACTGGTCATCCCTGACCAGAAACTTCAGATGGCCGCCACCATGACTACTGAACCGTCTGACCCCAGATGGTCGAGTACCCCAGCCCAGCGACCGATGCACATTTACAAAATGGAGTATATGACGGCAATACTCTATAACACCATGGACACTTTTATATGAACTTGGAGTTCCTGAGAGGAACATGAGAACTCAATGAAAATATAGAGATTTTGTGCCCTTTATAAATGAGATAGTTATCAAAGAGAGGCTTGAAAGGGCCTCTAAGGGCCTGGGTAGAAGATTTGTGTTTGTTATTGACCTTTTTGAAGATCTGTTATACACCAACGTATGCTGTAAAGTTACTATATTAAATACTGTCTTTATTGATAAAAATAAAAATATAATGTTGAATAAAGAGAAAATGTTGTCTTGAGAGCTGCAAAGGCATCAACAGCCTCAGTGGACCAAGAGGAAAAGTCAGTACCCTTCTTGGTCATATCAGTAAGAGGTTTCACTATAACTGAGCAGTTCTTAATGAACTTATGATTGGCAAAACCTAAGAACCTTTGAAAAGTTTTAAGATTAGTATGTTGTACCCAATCAAAGATGGCCTGTACCTTAAGGAATCCATCTGAAAACCTTTAGCTGAAATCAAATCAAAAATAAAAAAACTGAATGTGTGCACCACCAAAATGACCCTTCTCTAGCTTGATAAATAAATGATTGTCACAAAAACTTGAAGAACCTGACAAACATGATCTTGATGCTTCTCACAAAAATCTGAGTAAATCAAGATATCATCCAAGTATATCATTGAAAATCTGACCACTAAAGACAAAAAATATATAATGTATGAAGTTATGAAACACTGCTAGTACATTGGTCAAACCGAATGGTGTCACCAAGTTTTCAAAGTTACTCTTGGGTGTATTAAGGCAGTCTTCCACTCATCACCTTGGCAAACACATATAAGGTTATACAGTATGCCCCAATTAAATCAAGTTTAGAGAACCACTTGGCCCAAGCTAGTAGTTTAAACAGATCAAGAATAAGAAGTATTGGGTAAGGATTATGTACAGTAATCTTATTAATTTCTCTGAAATCCAAATACAGACGCAACCTTCCATCTTTTTACTTAACAAGAAAAATCCCACAGCAGCTGGTGAGGTAGAAGGCCCTATGTGACTCTTTTGAATGTACCGTATATACTCGTGTATAAGCCGACCCGTGTATAAGCCGACCCCCCACCTTTTGCCCCCAAAATCTGGGAAAAACTATTGACTCGTGTATAAGCCGAGGGTGGACCCCAGCACAGGTATACAGCCCCCAGCAGTGAGGTATACAGGCCCCCCCGATGGTATACAGGCCTCCCCAGTGGTAGTATACAGCCCCCAGCAGTGTGGTATACAGCAGCCTCCCCAGTGGTATATACTGGCCCCAGCAGTGTTACAGCAGCCTTCCCAGGGTATATACAGCAGCAGCCCCATGGTATATACAGCAGCAGCCCCATGGTATATACAGCAGCAGCCCCATGGTATATACAGCAGCAGCCCCATGGTATATACAGCAGCAGCCCCATGGTACATACAGCAGCAGCCCCAGGGTATATACAGCAGCAGCCCCAGGGTATATACAGCAGCAGCCCCAGGGTATATACAGCAGCAGCCCCATGGTATATACAGCAGCAGCCCCAGGGTATATACAGCAGCAGCCCCAGGTTATATACAGCAGCAGCCCCATGGTACACACAGCAGCAGCCCCAGGGTATATACAGCAGCAGCCCCATGGTATATACAGCAGCAGCCCCAGGGTATATACAGCAGCAGCCCGAGGTATACAGGCCCCCCCCATGCTCCGTAAACCTGTAAAGGAAGATGATTATACTTATCACTGTCCCAGTGCCGTCCCCGCTCTGCATCGCGCTTCTCCATCTGCATCGCGCTCCTCCATCTTCATTCACCGACTTCCGACTTCCTGTGTTCTGCGCCGACAATGACGTCATTCGGCGCTGACAGGAAGCCGGAAGATGGAGGAGCGCGATGCAGATGGAGGAGCGCGATGCAGAGCGGGGACGGCACCGGGACAGTGATAAGTATAATCATCTTCCTTTACAGGTTTACGGAGCATGGGGGGATCCTGTATACTGATGGGGGGCCTGTATACCTCTGGGGGGGGGGGCACCCGTGTAGTGACTCACGTATAAGCCGAGGGGGTAACTTTTCAGCCCAATTTTTGGGCTGAAAAACTCGGCTTATACGCGAGTATATACGGTACTTGTTGAGGGGGAAGTGATGGCATAATTAATAATACATGACACCTAAATATATATCTCTCTTTGTGGGCATGTATGTGTATATATCTATATTTATGCCCACATTGGTGTAATAGGCCCTTCATATTTTAGTTATAACATTGACCAATTCAGTTGTATCTGATGGAAATCTGCTCTACTGACATGGTTAATTACCATATCAGAAGATGTCCATTCTTGCATTTCAGTGTGGGAAGCTATCAGATAAGACTCTTAATTTAAATATCAAAGATCTACAGGCT
The DNA here is from genome assembly GCA_033576535.1 of Allobates femoralis. Taxonomy (NCBI): domain Eukaryota; kingdom Metazoa; phylum Chordata; class Amphibia; order Anura; family Aromobatidae; genus Allobates; species Allobates femoralis. Next base: position 124,963,081 of record JARQOC010000004.1, read on the forward strand.
GCTGGCACAAAGGGTTATTCTCACCCCTTCTTCTAACAGTCTACCGCAGCCAAGATGTCTGAGGTGATAGGTAGACATGACTATTCCCATTGTTTGCCAATCTATAGTGGCAGGAGATACCTCATTTCAATATAGTGCATGGTGAGCGTGCACCCTTACAACCCTGTCAGAAGTGCACGGATGAGGAGGTGTGTCCGTCACGTGCACAGCTGAGGGACAGGTTAAAATGGACTGAGACACAAGAGCTCGCTCTCTTTTCTACCTGGACGCACGATGATATAGGACATCGACATCTTGCATAAGTATCATCCTATAACTCTATCACTCTCTCTATATCTCTCTGTATATCTCTCTGTATATCTCTCTTATGATCAACCCTTGAATTGCTATCTATCTTCTATAGGGATAGTTAGATCACTAATATAGTGTGCCTGTTGTATATTTAGGTAACGTGGGCATTAGTAACTGTGGGTATTTTACATCATTGTAACAGTATTGATTGTGTATTAGTTTTTGTGCTATCTAGAATATATATATTATTGTTGTAGACTTTTGGGTGTGTTTAATAAATATTAATTTATTAGAACAGACTTGTTTCCATTAAGTCATCGGTATTTACATATATATATAGTTAATCAGCATAGGAACAGAAAGTGGTAAGGAAGGGAAGATTCTGGATATCGGTGATTGTAGTCATAACTGACAACAACAACCGATAAACAGAACCAGCTCTACAACAGTACTCCTTCAAGGCATCTCTTTCAGGAAGAGAGAGGTAAAACAGACAAGACTTAGGCAATTTGGCCTCTGGTATAAATTCGATAGCACAATCGTAAGACCTATGCTGTGGAAGTGCTCCACAATCAGTCTCAGAAAAAACATCCTCAAAATCCTGAGTAAAATTTGACCCGTTTGACTGTAGCATAGACAAGCAGGTGATCCAAGCTAAATTCCCTCCTTGCACTCTCTGCAGCCCTCAATTTACATAGGTTCTCCTGTTTTATTATAATGAGATTAAGAAGTCAGTGAAACACCCTCAAATGTAATCTTTTCCCTAAGGGTACCTTTACACGCCGCAACTGCAGTGAGAAATCTTGATGGCGATATGTCGCCCTGGAACTATAGCCGTCAAAATCCCTCCCAATTGCGGTGTGTAATTTGGGAATTTGTCGGCGATATGTCGCGTCACCCCAGTCACCTGATTTCAGAGCACTGCTCTGAACTCTCCTGATTTCAGAGCACTGCTCTGAAATCAGACGACCGGGGCGACGCGATCTATCGCTGCCAAATTACACACCGCAATTGGGAGGGATTTTGACGGCGATAGTTCCAGGGCGACATATCGCTGTCAACATTTCTCGCCACGGTTGCGGCGTGTAAAGATACCCTAAGAGGTACTTCACACACAGCGATATCACTAGCGATATCACTGAAATCAGCGACCTCGCCAGCGATATCGCTGTGTGTGAAAAGCAGCAGCGATGGGGCCCCTGCTGCAAGTTCGCTGATCGTTAAACAACGATCAGGACCATTTTTTGCTCATTGGCCTCTCGCTGTGAAGCACGCATCGGCGTGTTTGATGGCGTGAGACCAACGAGCACCAGTTCCAAGAATCCAGGGAGCCAGCGCGGGCATCAGCACCGCCACCAGCCGCAGCCACAGCGGCGGGCACCCGGCCGCGCAGTGCATGCTGGGATATGTAGTCATAAGACTACATGTCCCAGCGTGCACTGCGCGGCCGGGTGCACAGCACGCCCAATGTGTAACCAGGGTACACATTGGGTAACTAAGCACAACGCTGTCCTAGTTACCCACTGTGTACCCTGGTTACCAGCCTGTAAGCGGCAGAAGGCTGGTAACAGAGGTAAACAGCAAGTAACTAGGACAGAGCTGTGCTTAGTTACCCGATGTGTACCTTAGTACCAGTCTTCTTCCGCTTACCCAGCGATGTGGAGGTTGGCTCCCTGGTCCCTGGCCGCTGAGGAGATCTGCCTGTTTGACAGCTCCCCAGCGACCACTCAGCGATGTTCCAGCGATCCTGGTCGTTGATAGAATCGCTGGAACATCACTGTGTGTGAAGTACCCTGAGTCATTCCAGAAGGTTTCCACTGCCCAACGTCTGACCTGAGAGCAGTAGTCCCCCACTTTTTAAATCTCTCAGAACCAACCCGTAGATCATTAATTCAGCAACAGGAACTTTATCGGGGTCATCATAAATGGGGCCAAGAGCAGAAAAAAAGCATCAACTGAGGAAAAAAATGGAGGATTAGCATGCAGAGAAAAGGCCCAGGCCGGAGGATCTCCACAGAGCAGTGATAGAATAATACCCACTTGTTGACTCTCTCCTCCATATGAGGAAGAACAAAGACAAAAATAGAACTTACATGAAGAAAGAAAATTGGAAAACTTTGTTTAGTCCCCGTCAAAGTAGTCCAATAAATTTACCCTGGGCTCAGAAGACATTTTTAGGTGAACTAAAACCTCTGTTCTGGCGGATAACACATGCTGTTGTTGCCACTTACTGTCTTCCACCTCCAAGGACAAGGATGTCAAAGGCATCCACAGTGTCCATGATGGCTTCTCAGAACACAAAAATGGTGTGGGCTGGTGATAATGACTCACCGTGGCCGGGACTTCGAAGGACAGGCGTTTTCTTCCTTCTCCTTGTCACGGATGGACCGCGCCTGCCGGTAGTGGGGCCCGGTGGTCCAGATTCAATAAAGACGTCGTTGAGTGAACAGTTTAGGGGTTAAATTGTTTCGTGACGCCACCTATGAGAGTTCCGGTAACTGTACCGGCGCTGCGGGGCCTCCGGGGGATGGAATGCAGCACGATGGAACGCTCCCCACAGGCTGAGCGATGATCCCCGGAGCCAGGAGCTGCACAAGATGTTCTGAGGCAGCTGCGGTTACCTTAATGCGCGGAGACAGACAGTTCATAAGAAAAGCACGGACACTGGAAGTCTCTGTAACGGGTTCTTTACTGTAACCAGCAGGCAGTACATGGCATACAGTGATGGGTAGTGGACCGGGTGGACTCAGCAATGACCAGTGTTTCTCAGAGATCCGCGGTGTTCCTCCATTCTAACTACTTGTGTTGCTTTTGTCGCCCAGGAATGCCAGATCGGGTACAAGGAGGCTGCTTCAATGCCCTACCCAGGATATACGTTCTGGGTGTTTTGGGGAGCCTTAGGTCCTTTTGGTGGGTACACCGCTGGCTAGACGACTGTGTATGGCGGTGGTGGGGTGCTCCTGTAAAGCGGTCCCTCCACTCCTCTGGTTCGCATAGCATAGCTGAACTACTACTAGCTTCGGCACCAGCAAACCGGATGTAGATGGGCACGGGATGTTGTTGGACCCGCATGTAGATGCCCTTTGGTCGGTTGTTAAGGCACTGGGAGTAATGGCGCCCAACCGGGGTGTCGGCCAGGGGGCTGCACGGAACTGTACAGGCCTCCTGTCCTAGGTTGCAGAGCTCGTTGGTTTAGCTCCTTCTCCTACGTTGTCTTGGAGAGTTCTCTTTCATTCTTGCAGACTGTTCTGCACTAAACTTTCACTACACACTACCACTACACTCCGCCCACCAGGACCTTATTGGCCCTCTATGCTGATGATGCATGTAGGGTATGGATCTCTGAGTTAACTGTGTCATCGCTTAGTCAGAGAATATTGCTGCTGCTGTTTTGGCTGCAATACCCTCCTGTGACGCACTCGTTGCGGGGCGCCACAATAATGTTATGATTGTGTAATCAACTCAAATTGGATAAATAGGTAAACACTGAAAAACTGCAACTGATTCAGCCTGTTCTTGTACAGACTAGAGATTCAGACCCCGTAGTCTTTAGTGGTTTCTGCGTGTGCTGGAATAGCCCTAACCCCAGACTAAACAATGTCAACTTGGACCTGTGCTGCCTGGGAGGCCATTGAGAGCTTCTTGCTTCTCCTAATGAACTGGAGGGCAGAGCAAAGTGCAATTTACCTATAGAGGGTAAGGTCTGCCAAGATAGAAAGTGAGCCCAGAGTGAGTGAAAGTAAATCACGAAATACAAAATGAAAAGATAAGGTACAAACTGCTGGAGAGTATGCTACCTACTGTCATGTCCTCAGTTGTGGGACCAATCTCCACTGTGCAGGGAGACGGGTGCCTATCACGTAGCTCTAATGGCTGGCCAAGCCTTTCCAAGATTACAGGGAGCCCCCAGGATCCCCTCCTCCGACAGAGCCAGTATTCAAGTTTTTTCTATCCGGTCTGTATGGGTCGCCCCACTGGTCCAGGATTCCTAGCATTCAGGGCACCTTGGTGTTGTAACAGGAGGAATCCCTGTATAGGGGTAACCCTTGCTGGTGCTCCACTATGTGGTACAGTGTTGTGATCCAGAGGGTCTTCCTCTCAGATACTTTCACTCAGTTGTTTTATTTGCTTCAATAAATATCTTTGGTTTTATGAAGCTCATTCTCCTGTCTCTTGAGTATCGGGTATTCAGCTACCACTGCACCATCAGTGGTCTAGTGACTCCATGCTCTTCATCATGCCCTGTGGGCGTTACACCTACTTCCTAACTAGAAACAGAAGATAGGTGCAGGGAGAAAAACATGAACAGCAGAAAGAGGAACTGACTCACCGTAGCCGGGTTCTGCACGTCCCAGGCGTTTTCCTCCCCTCCTCACAGAACCGCGCCTGCGGCTGTCTGGGGCCCGGTGGTCCCGATCAATAGGGTTGGCTGAACAGATTAAAGGTTGATATACTGTCGTGACGCCACCTGTGAGAGTTCCGGTGAGTTCACCGGCGCTGCTTGGGCCTCTGGGGGATGGAATGCAGCAAGATGGGACGCTCCCCACAGGACAAGCGGGAGTCCCCAGAGCCAGGAGCTGCACAAGATGTTGTGAGGCAGCTGTTGCACTTCTAGCATGCGGAGATGGACAGTTCTGAAAAAGGCACGGACACTGATAGTCTCTGTAACGGGTATTTTACTGTAACCAGCAGGTGATACATGGTATACAGTTAACGGGTAACGGACCGGGTGGACTTAGCAATGACCGGTGTTTCTCAGAGCTCCGCGGTGTTCCTCCGTTCTAACTTATTCTAGGTGAGTTGCCGATGTCGCCTTTGTGGGCCGGGTATAAGGGGTTACTTAAATTTCCTTGCCGGTGTGTACGTTCCGGTGTGAGGGGTAACCTGGGTCCTTTTGGTGGGTACTCCGCTGGCAAGACGGCTCTGTTTGCGGCGGCGATGAGGTACTCCTGTAGAGCGGTCCCTCCACTCCTGGTTTGCATAGCAGTGATAAATGACTACAGCTTCGGAACCAGTGATCCGGTTGTAGATGGGCACGGGTGTATTTTGACCCGTGGATGGTCGCCCAGAGTCCGGTTGTTGAGGCTCCGGGAAATGGCGCCCAACCGGTGGTGGCCTAGGGGCTGCACGGAACTGTGCAGAGCCCCCTCTCCTACGTTCCTCCCGGCCATGTTCCTTCCTCCTTCTCTTACATTGCAGACTAACTTGCTGCTCTAACTTCTCCTACACTCTACTACTACACTCCGCCCACCAGGACCTTATTGGCCCTCTATTCTGATGTGCATGTAGGGTATGGAGCTCTCAGTTTTAACCATGTCATCGCCTAGTCAGAGAATATTGCAGCTGCAGTCTGGGCTGCAATACACTCCTGTGACGCACTCGTTGCGGGGCGCCACAGAACCCTAACTGGTTTTTCACTGACTGGCATAAACAACTATGAGAATATCACCAGCAGGGGAGACAAGATGACAGGATGACCACAAAGCACATACTTAAGGGTTCAAATCCTGACACATGACATATAGCATTTGCTGGACCCTCTTCTTTTGCTCTTCCCCTTACTGTAGGTGTTTCTTAGTGTTCAGTTCTAGGCCCCTTCCTTTTCTCTCTATACACTGTCCCTATTGGACAAACCATCAGTAGATTTGCTTTTCAGCATCCTATTGTACACATCGTCTCCTGATATCACTCCATCATTAATACAGAATGCCAGTGATTGTCTGCTATCTTTAATATCATGTCCTTACTGTATCTAAAATTTAATGTGAAAACTGAACTCCTTGTGTTCCCTCCCACTACTAACCATCCTAAGCCCAGTATCGCCATTTTCTAGGGTTTATATTTGACTCAGATCTCTCCTTCACTCCCTATATCTAATCATTCACTCACTTATGTCACCTGCATCTCAAAAACATCTTTAGAATTTTACCTTTTCTCACCTTTGACTGCTGCTCTTACTCAGTCTTGTCTGGACTATTGCAACTCTCTAGTAATCGGACTCCCTCTTACTAAGTTCTACCCACTCCAATCTATCCTGAATGCAGCAACCAGGATCATATTCTTCTCCAACCTGTGCCAGTCTTACCACTGGTTGCCGATCCTCTACCCAATATAAACTTATCATTCTCACCCACAAAGCCGCTCTGCACCTCCCCACATGTTCTGCTTCATCTTTGTCTATCAACTTACATGTGTCTGCCATTCTGCTAATGACCTAAGACTGACAACCTCAATTATCTTTACCTCCCGTTCCTGTCTCAAAGACTTCTTGGGAGATGTACCAATTCTCTGGAATGAACTACCTAGGAAGTTTGATTAGTTCCCAATACACTGTTTCCCTAAAAATGCATTTCTTTAGACTAGCCTTTCACCTCAACTCACTTATGTAATGATTCCTGCTTTACCCTTACAGAATTTTCTTACAAATTTGGTATTTCAAAGTATTTGATTATACCCTCCATGTACTTAATAGCACTCTGTTCCTGTACTTGCACACACACATTGGTTGGTGATCGATTCATCCAGCGTTATTTGAATACCTTATTTATTACATTGATGGCTGAACCAGGCAATACAAGCATTTTTTACCATGTACCTTTGGTGCTTCCCTAATTTCCTCATTGTAAACTTGTGAGCAGGACCCTCAGTTCTTTTGGTATCTGTTGAAAGTGTTACTTTGGAATGCCTTTATTCTCTGTACTTCTCAACTCTAAAATGTAAGGTACTGCAGAATATGTTGGTGCTCTAAAAATATCATGAAGAGCAATTCCAATAGACTTCAGGTCTTAAACTACTTCTAAAAAGAATATATGAGTAGCAAAAAATAGGTATCCATCTGTATAATAACCACACGTCAATATAGGACACATGTGGCGTCCCTGCGGACCAGTCGCCACTAAGTGGTATAGCAGCTGGGACTGGTAAGTTGGTCACTCCGCACAAACACCCAATACAACCCCCCCTAGTCCTAGTTACTTCATGTCAGGCAAGGGATAGCGGGAGGGACCAAGTGGAGGGTGAAGAGTTGAGAAGGAACCCGGGAAGGGGTGGAGGAACTGGAGGAAAAACCCAGAAACACTAAGTTAGTAGAGAGTTTTCTAGAGAGTTGCTAAGAAGGTGGAGGCGAGGAGGTGAGAACCGGACTCCTAAGCCAAGACACTCGGCAGCCTAGTCAGCTGAGACACTAGCTGGGAAGAACCTGGGCACGGCGGCCTCTGCTACCATATGGCTAGTCCGGGTCCCAGGCTGCATACCGAGGGAAGGAAGAAGGGGTACACGGTGTATCCGAGGCAACGGGGACACCGGGGGACCGGGCCGGAACCAGAGTGCCGGCTCTGTTGAAGTGACAGGGAAGCTGCAAGCCCCCAACCACGAGTTCCGGTGGGGAGCACGGTCTTTATGTCCCAGACCCAATTCCCAGCACAACGAAGGGAAGGCTGTCGGACGAGGGCTAGGGATGCGGAAGGGTACCCAGCAAAAGCCTGTGACCGCTGGACCGTAGTCTGTGCATGGGGCCGAGAGCAGAGGCCCGAAAGGAACCATAGAGGGGGTGCTATCAATGAGCCGTCCCAGCTGCTAGTTCGCTTGTGAACTGTTGTACTGTGTGAACTGCGGAGCTTCAGTAAAACCCGGTAAAAGCTCAGAACTGTGTGTGGCTTTTAATTAAGTGCCCGCAACAGGTTGGATTGACACGGGGACTAGGTGGCTGGAGGCTGCCCAAGAATATTGACAGTGCTTTCCTTTTCCTTCCACACCATCCACACACAAGCTCTGGGGAACAGCCCTACCCTTGGAGGGCGCATCACACTGGCTGCAACTCCCATCATCCCCAGGAGACCTGACTCCAGCGGTGGCTACAGCTGGCCATAAACCACGGGTAGTGTCATGTACATTTCCTAAACTAACTTAATTCCTCTTCTCCTCTTTGATTGCCGCGCCTGGGCCCACGGAGCCGGGTTACGTCACCATGAGCTTCTGCAGCCCTAGACGACGAAAGGGGCTGAGTACCCTTGCCCGGGGCACGACACATATATATGCCAAAAGTGTATTATTTGATTTATTGAAACTTGTAAGCTCAGGGGCGTAACTACAGTAGGTGCATAGGGGGTTTCAAAAGTACCTTTTGCCTATATAAAAAGACCAAAAGACCAATACTATTATAGACTTGCAACGGGAGTTCCTCTTTGGAGATTTTGCATTGCGGCCCATGAGCTTCAAGGTACACCTCTATATAGTCTAATATTCTATTAAGTGCTGCAAAAAATATACACTATTGCAATAATTGTCAGATTATTGCTCCGTTGTTCTAGCTTTTCAGTCACTTCCAGACACATATTTTTGACCCACCCCAGGGCCGTGGGGAACCCGGTTCCGGGCGTTGTAGTTCACGCGGATGTCACGGGCGGCCTTTGCCTGGGCCTGTGGCCCTGGTGGTCGCTGAAAAGGGGGATTAAAATAATAAAAATAAAAGAGTTTGTGACGCGACCCACGGTATCCGGTAATGTTACCGGCGCTGCTGCAGACCTCCGAGGATGATGGTGAGGTAGCTAGTTGGTAACACTTCCCGTAGGTGGAGCGGGATCCCTGAGGTAGTAATGAAAGAATAGAGAACTCACACAGGGAGGCGGCTCGTCAGGTGGGGATGCAGGCTGCAAGTCTCTGTGAGCAAGAGTATGGCTCCTCATCACACAGTCTGTAGTCTCTGAACCGGATTTTACTGGTGACTCAGGTAGCAAACAGTCTTTACACAGTCAACGGGTATTGCTGGCCTGGGTAGTCACCAGGGGATTAGGACGTTTCACCGGTGACCCTCTGTGATGTGCCTGCTTTTTCTCTCATCTGTCCTTAATGCGCTCTCCCTTTTTTCTTCCATGCGCTCCCGTGCACAGAGCCCACTGCCTGTCCCCACGGATACTTCTGGAGTCTATCACCCTTGGGGTCTCCTTTAGGAGTCTATCACCTCTGGGCCTTCTTCTGGAGTCTATCGCCTCTGGGCCTCCTCCTGGAGTCTATTGCTCTCTGGGCCTCCTTGACCCTATGCGGGGACCTTAGGGGAATTATACCGGGGTTGCTGCGACCTCTAAAGAAGCTTGTGCCGTCTGGTACTGCGGCTCGGGGATAAACGTCCGCACTGGTCCTCCGGTTTGGACTGGATCCCTCCGTCCGGGAGACACACCGGCACGGATTCAGATGCACCGCCACACCCTAGGATCCCCTTTTTTCTCTGGGCCACCTGTAGCGAGGTGCCCTCCACTGCGTTTCTCGCAGGGTCCTCCTCCAATGACTTTCTCCTCCTCACTAACTTTCCCACTCTTCACTATACCACCTAAGCTCCTCCCACCGGGAACGGTTCCCTAGCAACAGATCAACCTATTGGTCCCCTGACCTAAGGTGTGTGGATGCGTGTGGTGAGGGTCCTCTATTGACATCCCAGTCCCCTGGTCACAGGGATACTACACACTCTGGTCAGGGTGCAGTACCCCTACGTGGCATCCCGACCAGTGGGGCGCCACACTTTCTGAAGGGTTAGGCCCAACAAAAACACATTTTACCTACACAAATCAGTGGATGGTAAGATTATTTGGCATTTTGAAAGGTATTGTTACACGCCTCAATATTGAAACGATCTCACTAACGATCTCGGGGGCGCGCGGTCATCAGGACATCGTTTTGACATTGTTGGTGATATCGTAGACGATGCATCAACGATCCAACTAGCAGGTATTGTTCGCACAACCCAGCAAACGACATTTGCTCACTGATGTGAATGGGTGAAGTCGTGAACGACATCGTTATCGCGGTGTCACACCGACCAATGCAGCAGGTTGGCTGATCGTGGATCTCCCGATTTGAGAACATGTTCTCAAATCTACGATCACCGATCCAACGATTTATCGTAGTCATAGCTCAGTGTTACACGCAACAACGTCCTAATGATGTCGTTTCAACACCTCCAAACTTGTGACGTTTGAGCGATATCGTTCACGATATTTTATCGTGTAACGGTACCTTAAGACTTGTACAGGAGGATTGCTTGTAGTTTAAAGGAATCTGTCACATCCTCAAATGCTGTTAACCTGCAGATATGGGGTTATTCTGCAGCAATAGTATTTTAAGGCTGCACAACCGCCACATTGAAAACCTGGAAACTGGGAGGAAATTAAAGGGCTTGCTTGCCCTGCCTATATCCAAATGTCTGCAGTCACTCTATGTGACACTCCATGTGACTGCACACTTATGAATGCTCACATCACACACACTGTGTGCTATGAGGATTCGCCGGTGTCAGAGATGGGAACGGTGGTCAAGTGGCCATGAGTATACAATATGCAAACTCCCAGCCCGAATCCAACTAGAGGACGGCGGTCTCACTCAATACATTTTCTTTGAGCGAGGCTATCCCCCTCTAGTTGGAATGTGGTCAGCAGTAGGCACATACTCCTGGCCACATAACCATCGTTCCTGGCTCTGAAACCATCCAATAGTTACAGTGCACCGTGCATGCAATGTGAGGATTTATAAGTCTGTAGTCACAGAGTGACTGCAGGCCTATGAATTTAGACTGGACGACGCATTTAACTTTATTCCTGTCACCATCTCCACGTTGCTGCTCCTTGTTTTTGTTGCATGTTGCTATGGGTGTGATTGAGCTGTCAGTCTGTTTTGTTTGTGTTATTTTCCATGCTGGGTCTGGGGTGCTAGAATCATGGGTGTTTCTACTTCCTTGTAATTAGTCCACTATTTAAGTATGCTGGTTTCTGTATCTAGTGTCAATTGTACACTTGCATTAGCTGTATAGACTCTAGTTCTTACTTGCTCTGTTGCCTGATCCAGTCTGCCCTTATTTATGTTTGCCTGTTTTTCTGACCCCTTGCCTGTGACCTGATTACCCTTTTACCTTCTCCCTGAATACTGCTTCATCCTCCTGGTTTAAATGACTTCGGCTCATGTTTTGGACTACGTCTCTGGCTAATCCATTTTCTACTGTGCTCACTTCCTGGAACTGACTCTGTATGGTCTGACCACTGTTTGTCGTTATCGCAGTAAGTAGTGACTTGTCATCTCTGACTTTTCATTGTTATTCTACATTTTCTGTGTCTGTAGTTATTACGCTAGAGACTCACGTCACAATTCCTCCTTTCAGCCTCCGGCTTTCAGTCATAGAGGCACAGCTGGCTTTCCTGCAGTCATTGCTCTGTGCATGAGTAGCAGCTATAATTACATTCCTGCACTGATTGAAAGACGGTTAATCATTAACAGCACAGAGCCAGTTGACAGTGTTGGGTCATGCTTCGCCTCTATGACTGAAAGACGACGGTTGACAGGAAGAATAAAGTTAATTTCCTCCAGGTAGCCGGGCTTTCAATGTGGCGGTTGCAGAATGCTATTAAACTGCAGATTGATCCCATATCTGCAGGTTTATAATGTTTGGCGACCTGATAGTTTCGCTTTAAGGTCATGTGCACACATTGAGCATTTGGTGAGTTTTTACCTCAGGGTTTCAGGCCTAAATATCTAAGATGGAACAATCAGAGGAAAATGATAATAGACCATTCATTCCTTGTTTTGGCTACAAATACTGTGGTAAAAAACTCACCAAATACTCATCGTGTGCATGTGGCCTACGTGTTCTAGGATGGCACCTCACGACAGCTCCATTTGGAGAGTAGAAATACTTTTTCTCTAGGAAATGAAAAACAATTGAAAAGAATCAAGATGATGATCATGTTTATAGCTTTAATGGTATCCTGACTGCTCCCTCAACAATCCTAAATTGCCACCATTATTTATACTACTATTATACCCTTCCTAATCATTCCATTTTATCAGCTTATTGATTTCTGCATATACCAAAAATCTATTTGTTTTATGCGATATGCTAATTGGCGGGTGGCTAGTCGTGGGGGTGTTGTTTTTCCCACACTTGTCATCCCACCAATGGAGGCCATAAAAAAAACTCAACACCAAGCAGCTAAATCTAATACTAAATGCACACACAGGATGCAGAGAACCACCAGAGAACTTGCACCCTTTTTTTTAATGGAGGTTCTCTGCATCCTGTGCGTGCATTTAGTATTAGATTTGGCTGCTTGGTAGTCATCCCAGTAATAATTGTGTATGTGAGTAAAATGATTTGCATCACAGCCGCCTCATTGCAAATCTCTGTCTCCCTTATGCTTCATAACCCGGGTGTATGCACTCTGGTTTCATGGGCACACTGAGCATGCCCAATGAGGCATCAATGATGTAGGACACAACGGTGAGTACTATATCGAGGTGCGTATACCCGGGATACTTCACATTTTCTGGCAGACAGAAATCTGCAAAGAGATGGCAGTGACTCTGCTCTTGTTACATGTTACTCATGCCAACAGGGGTCAGATAACATATTTAGCTGGATGATTAATTCAGGGAGGACAACTCTCCCATTCATTAGCATATCACCAATGCAGTTATAAAATGTTTTTTTTTCATATGAAAATTTGAGTAAAACAATAAGATGGACTTGTTAGGAGGGGTAAGAAGGTAGCAATAAATACATAGTAGTCGTTTGGGGGGCTGGGGGGAGCTGTCAGGTTCCCTTTAATTGCATAGATGTTCTTAAAGATGAAAAAAACTGTTATTTATTTGATTACCCAAACAATGTAGCCAGAGACATCTGCCTTACTGATTATAACATTATTACATTACCTGGTACATTTACCATTTACTCTAGAGAGCTCTATTCAGCACACTAAGATGTAAAACACACGTGTTCAGTTCATTTCAGTATAAGCTAATGGACAATGTTTTGTTCTGGAAACTGCAAAAAAATCCCCTATCATGTCCATTTTCCACTGCAGCACATTTGCCATTGGGAGTTTACAGACGGTAGTTCCCGCCGGGATGAGGAAACAGCTGTCCATGTACTAAGGTAGAGTGGATTTATTAGTGACTAATCTGCACAATGGCTGGTCAAGTGCCAAAAGGATAGAAAAGTATAGGCATAGCAGAGAATCATGGAGAAGACATCACATTAGTCTGTACAGAAACCAATGGACGGGTCACTTATTATATTTACTAGAAGGTCCTGATAGTACTTCCCTACTGTACCATTAACAAAGTGTTGGGACCATTACTGTACCATTAACAAGTGATTGTGTTGCCAATCTATTTCAGGTAGTTCAATGTGCAGACATAGGAAGAAAAAGGTTTGGTACCGTGTTCGCCAGTTGAGAAAATGTTGATTGCTCTCAGTGTGAGAAACAAGATAAAAATCTTGTGGTTGTGATACCTTTAATGGCTAACAAAAATAAAATAAATGATGTTATAACTCGAGCTTTTGAGACGACTCAGGTCTCTTCATCAGGCATGGTATGACAAGATATTGAATGAAACTCAAAATATATGCATGCACAACTAAAATGATTGGACATTTGACTGAATAAACATTACAGGGACTGGACATTTGGCAAAATAAACAAACAAAGCAGCCTTGGAGAGGATCTTCAATCAGACAGGGCTAGTGGTCATAAAGTCTTTAGGACACTAATCTATAAGAAATCCTGGTGTCTAAGATTTCCATGTCTTTGAACAACATTGTTTAGACGTGGTAATGAGCCATAAAACCATTAGAGATGTTCAATCCATTCTGTATACAATTGAAACTTCTAATTAGCTTGGATTCACACACTCTTCGATGTTTTTGGGATTTGAAATTACCTCTCAAAATTAAAACCTTCATATTATCAATTTTATGTCCCTGGCCAGAAAAATGCTCCGCTACTGGAAAATTTATTTTTTTCGTGTGCAATTGTGTGACGATGAGACCTCATCCTTGCTCTTAGACGTTGCCCAGTCTCACCAACATAAAAAGACCCCATTGGGCATATGGCGCACATAATTAAATATACCACATTGGAAGAGGAGCATGTCAAAGTCCCAGGAATCTTATAATCCTGATGTGTCTTGGGGATCTGTATCCTGTCTCTGGTCTCTATGTGAGCACAGGTCTTGCAGCTCTTCACATTGCATGGATAAGTTCCTTTTGGTGTATCCGAGGGCATCAAACTTCGGACCATGATGTTTCTTAAATTGGGAGGCTGCCTGTAGCACAGCAAGGGAGGGTCTTTGAATATTATTTTTAGTTGGCCATCTTTGTATAAGATGTGATGAAGTTTCCTGGCAGTTTTCCTTAGTACCTCAAGCTGTGGGTTGTAGGTCGCCACCAGAGGAACACGATGGTTCTCTTCTTTTTCTCTGTATTGGAGTGCTTGACTTCTAGGGATCCTTGTGGTTTTAATGATCTGATCCTCAATGGAGGTGGGGTGGTAGCCCTGGTTTAAAAATATCTTTTTTAGCTGGTTTAGGTGTTCATCCCTTTCCACTGGGTTGGAGCAAATACGGTTATATCTGAGGGTCTTTTTGATGTGTTTCGGGTGGAAACTGTCCCATCTGAGGTATGTGGGACGGTCAATCAGTTTCCAATATACCGATGTCAGGAATGAACCATTTAGAATTTTTAAGGTGGTACCCAGAAAGTTTCTGTTTTTGAGTGGTCCAGTGTCAGGTTTATGGTGGGATGAAATTTGTGGAAATTGTCATGAAATTTTAGAAGTTCATGTTCAGTCTCAGTCCAGATTATTAAGATGTCATCAATGAAATGGACGTACGCCAAGGGTTTGATGGGGCAAGAGGCGAAAAAGTAATTTTCCAGTTTAGCCATGAAGAGGTTGGCATACTGGGGGTCCATTTTGCTTCCCATGACAGTTCCGGTGCGTTGTAAATACAGTTCTTCACCAAAAGAGAAAATGTTGTGGGTGAGGATAAATCTGGTGAGCTTTAGAACTGATTCAGAAGGGATCCCATTGGCTTCAAGATACAGTCGGCAGGCAGTAAGTCCTTCTTAGTGTGGGATGTTAGAATATAAGGACTCCACATCCATGGTGGCTAAGATGGTACTCTCGAGGAGGGGACCTATTGTAGAGAGCTTATTTAGAAGGTCCATTGTGTCCTGTATATAGCTGTCTGTCTTTCTTACCAGCAGTTTAAGGACATTTTCCACCCACCCAGAGATTCTTTCAGTGAGTGTTCCCACCCTGAGATGATCGGTCTCCCTGTGTTACCTGGTTTATGTATCTTGGGAAGCATATAGAAAACTCCCATCCTTGGATCCTCAGGAATTAAGTCCAGAAGGTTTGTTGAATCCGTACCTAAACATTTGATGAGTCTTCTCAACTCCCTCACATAAGGAAGACAGACAACTATATACTGGACACAACGGACCTTCTAAATAAGTTCTCTACAATAGGTCCCCTATTGGCCGCTAGAGGGAGCCAAAGCATTACAAATGAAAGAAAAATCTCCTACCTCACTGGAATTACACAATTATGATTTCTGCAGCTATACTAATTAATAACAAACATTATGCAAAAACAAACATTTGGATGTTGAAGACAGAACACTCCTCGTCTGGCATCACCGGATGTCACTATCCCTTCCAACGGCAACAGTAGGACCAGTTCGGACACCGGTCTGAGAAATGTCTTAGGTTTATTCCTTTAGTCATTCTTAGTTCAACCTTGCGGATGTTACTGTCCTTGCTCGGGAATGCCGTGGTAACTAGACCAAGTGGCCACTGGTTCCGGTGAACCTGGGAGTCTTTCACAACAACGAGGTCACCTATGTTCAGATTGGGTCTAGTAGATTGCCACTTTGTCTGTGGCTGCAGGATAGACAGATATTGTTTACATCACCTGTCCCAGAAAGAATTTGCAAGTCTTTTTACCTGTCTCCATTGGCGCTTGTAGAGGTCCTTGGCATCGAATCCTCCTGAAGGGGCACTGGACAGTCCTGTTTTCTGGGTAAGGAGGGTAGCTGGAGTCAATAACAAGGGCTCCTCAGGGTCATTAGATACTGGAACTAAGGGTCTTGCATTGATTATAGCTGTGGCTTCTGCCATGGAGGGAATCAGGCTTTCCTGGGTAAGTCTTGCTGTTTCTTCTTGAAGACAGGTGGAGTCAAGTTTTCTTAATACGCTGCTTTGGCATTGGATTTAGACATTGGATTTTTATGTAAAGTAGATTTCTCTTTGAACAGTGAGGATGATGTGGTTTCTAGAGAAATCCAAGTCGGAGGTAACATAGTTATTTTTACATAGATGCCAGCCTTTAGATTTTTCTGTATCACAAGTTCTGGCAGCTCTGAACCAGCGAGCTATGTGGGTCAAGCAGGTAATGGCTTGAATAATTGATTTCCAGCTTGAGAACTTGTTGAACCTGTGAGATCCAAGCTGGATAGCAGAAGTCATTGTTTGAAGTGTAGACACCTGAAGGCAGATTTCAGAATCTGAGTCCTCTCCTACTAGTTCAAAGGTGTCCGGATGGTGTTCTTCAGCGTATAACAGTCTTGGTCCTGAAAGCCATGTTGTACTTTGTAGCTGACTTGCGTTAACTGCTCTGGTTGCGTGATCTGCAGGATCCTGTTCGGTGGATATGTAATGCCACTGTTTTGGATGAACTGATCTCCTAATTCGTAGCACTCTGTTACTAACATAAGCGTAGAATCATCTGGTCTCATTGTGGATTTATACCAGGACTACTTTGCTGTCTGAGTAGAACATCACGGATGTGATTAATTCAGGTAACTCGATGGCTTGGAGTGCGGCACAAAGTTCTAACCTGGGTATAGTGTGCTCTGGTTGTGGTGCAACTTTGGCCTTCCCCATAACAAACCCAATGTGGCTTTGACATTTGTAGTCTAGGGTTTTAAGGTAGCAACAGCGGCAATTGCTTTGACAGAAGCATCTGCGAATACGTACAGTTTTTGGCTTTGTATTTCTGTTCACGGTACAGGGGTGTATGGTCTTGGCACGTTCAGGTTAGAGAGGGCTGCTAATGAGTTCTTCCATCCTTACCACTGGATTCTCTTATCGGGTGGCAGACGTGCATCCCAGTCAGATGTTTCCCTAGTTAAGTCTCTTAGTAGGGCCTTGCCTTGTATCGTGACAGGAGCTGCAAAACCCAAGGGATCGTACAGACGGTTGATGGTTGACAAAACACCTCTAGGTGTGAAAGGCTTTTCTCCTTGGCTGACCTGAAAGGTGACAGTGTCTGATCGTAGATTCCAGAGAAACACGAGGCTACGTCGCATTGGTGCAGGGTCTGACACCAAGTCCAGGTCTCTGAGGCTGAGGCTGTTACAAGGTTGAAACAGAGATGGGCATCCTTTCTCCAGCGGACTTGTCAGCATGCTTGTCACAGAAGAGTGGGCGTGCCTACATTCCGGGTATACGCCTCCTATTATGACCCATCCTAGGTTGCCCAACGAAGGCCCGTGGCCGCTGGATCATAGCTTCGGAAGTGTAAGGAAGAGAGGCTCATGGAAAGGAACACAAAAGGGGGCCACCTGGACGAGCCATCCCAGCTGCTGAGAGACTACCGGAGCCGCCGCTGTACTGACCTGTAACTTGAACACCTGTCGAGAAGAGCCAAGTAAACCGGGATGAAACTCAGCATTGTGTGAGACTGTTTATTCTGCACCTGAGGAGAGGTAGACTGAAACCCGAGCTGGCAGCAGAAGCCTGGCTGACAGTGTCTCTGTCCCTTGCAGCACAGCCAGCTCGACCTTGCTGGTGTACCTGCACCCCCACCGAATGCCTCACCTCCATACACTTTACGGTTGCCCTGGGGACCCGCTCTTCCCGTGGAGAGCTGAACCATCATAGCTGCTACTCCCATCATCCCCAGAGGTCCCAACTGCAGCAGCGGCTATACCGGCCGCATTCAACGATTGGCGTCATTACACAAACTCTTATATATTAATTTTATATTTTTCTTTTATCCCTTTTTCAATTTCCCTTTTTAACTGATCGCCGGATAAGAGGATCACAGACCGGGTCACACCACCGTGATATCCCGCAGCCCAGACGACATCGATAGGGCCTGGTTCCAAGTACCCGACGGTCCCCGCCCGGGGCAAGTCAAATTACTCTTAGGCTATGTGCCCACTGTGCGTTTTTGCCGCTTTTTTTTTTTTCTTGCTGTGTTTCTGCACCAAAAACGCAGCACCCACAGTTTTGTTATGAAAGTCAGTGTGATTTTCCAAAAGCTGTGCCCACATGTGTGTTTTTGGGTACATCGTTTTTGTTGAAGAAATCGCCTGTGCTTTTTTTTTATGTCCCTGCAATTATCTTGTGCTTGTTTGGGCTGCGTTTTCCATTTGACAGTTATTCTAATCTGCTGGACAACACAGCATTAAAAAAAAAGCAGCAAAAACGCACCAGAAACGCATTGGCGTGTTTTTGTGGCTAAAAAAATGCAGCACAAAGGCAGCCCAAAAAATATGCACAGTGGGCACATAGCCTTACAGTACAGAATTGCTGACTGTGATGATGAAACCTTCTTTCCTCTATACCAGTATTCTACAACTCCAGCCATCAAGAGCTGCACACAGTGCACGTTTTCAGGATTTCCTTAGCATTGCACAGGGGTTGGAATCATCCTCTGTGCAGGTGATTAAATTATCACCTGTCCTATGCTAAGGAAATCCTGGAAACATGACTTGTTGGTAGCTCTGGACGACTGGAGTTGGGGAACACTGCTCTAGACGTAGATGATGACCCCTTATTTCTGTTGCACTAAAGTGTAAAAAGGTCATTAGATATACAGTATTCCTGTATTGCCTTCTAAATATTTGTATATTGTAATAAGATCACCTCGAAGCTTTCTTTTTTCCAAACTGTATAAACCCCAGGTTGATCACCTGTCTTGGTACAACAATTTAACTATTCTCTTAATAACCTTGGTCGCTCTTCTCTACACCCACTGAAGTTCAGCTATGTCCTGCTAACACACTGAAGCACAAAATTGTACACAATACAGTATTCTAAGTGTACCCGCACAATGACTTCTATAGCGGTGAAGCTACAGTATGTTCGTGTAATGAACATTAATGCTTTTTTAATCTATAACATTATTTTATTAGTCTTGGCAGCAGCTGCCTGACGCTGGTCACTAAACTTGAGTTTGCCACCCACCCATACTCCCGTCTTTTTCAGTGTCAGTTTTAAACCAGCATTTTACAATTGTAAAATAAAAACATTGATCTTCTTAAGTCCTCGTTCACACAGGGCGTTCTTGGTGCATTTTTGACATGTGGCTTTGCCTGCGTTTTATGCTAATGTATGCTAATCCTTTTCTGCATTTTTGGTTAACATCAAACCTATGTGATCACAGGAAAAGCTGCCCACACACATTGGTTTTTGTTTGGTGCAGAAAGTGGAAACACCACAGGTGTGGCTACATTTTTGAAAGAATGAGCGTGTCAATTTTTTTCTGCGTTTCTGCAATTGTATAATCTGCAGCAAAAATGCAGGAACCAATCCGCAGCAAAAACACAGTAAAAAAACACCAAATCTGCAGCAAATCCACAGGAAAAAACACAGCAAACCTCCTGCCAGGAAAAAAGCAACCCTTAGGAGTTGCTACAGATTTGTTGCTTTTTGCAAAACCAAAAACCAACGTGTGTGGACTTAGCCTAAGCGTGCAATCGAGCACTTCTAAATGTAAAAATGTTCAATATTCAAAATGATTTAAAAGCATGTCCAAAGATAAACAGACTACTGGTGCATGGTTCAGTAGAGATTAAATACATACGCGTTTCTAATTATCTTGTTATTAATACTAATAGTAATCAGAATAATCATGACAAGGCCTTGCCTCGCTGCTGTAGACTGACAGGTCTTTACCCTATACAGGTGCTATACACAGGGAGAGGACTGTCAGTCCATAGGAGCGAGTGAGAAGAAGCCGCTGGTGTCCCACGTGTCCAACTAGAGTCAAATTCAGCTTAATTAGCAACTACCTGGCCACAAATGGAAATTTAACCAAAGTCCCAGTTAACCCCTTTAAATACTCAAGTATACAAGATATAACAACATTCGATGGTACAATATATTTGTAGAAACTAAAAAACTTCTCTTAATTAAAATACTTGAAAAGTCCACCAGGGGGCAGCATTGATTACATTTTGTTCAAACAGTTGACCAGAGTTATCCTTCAGTATGCAATATTTTTTTAGGTTTCATTTTGACATTGCTCTTCCACAGATAGAATAAGTACCCATTATAATGTATACAGTTATTTGCATGTTCGTGTTTTTGCGTACTGTGTGTCCCCCAAAAATCAGGAAAACATGTCCATTTATGCAGGGCCGTATCTAGGGGGAAGCTGGGGGTGCATTTGCACCGGGCGCAAGCAGTCAGGGGGCGCTGTCAAGCCTCCTGCTGCAGCGCCTGAGGAGTCTCCCCCACGGACGCATATTGCGCCCTTCCCCCCGCTGTGGGAGTCGGCTATTCTCTCTCCCGCGGTCAGCTGACCGCGGGAGCAGAGACTCTGCGGCCGCCGGCTCCTGCAGTCCATGTACAGGCATCTATCAGACGCCTGTACCATGGAAGCAGCGTCTTCAGCCGCTGCCGCCCTGTTTCCCGCACTTCCGGGTCCTCAGCTCAGTCAGCTGCGTGATCAGATCAACTGACCACGCTGCTGACGTCACAGCAGAGGCACCGAGGCAGAAGGATGAAGACCGCTCCAGGAACAGAGCAGTAATGTAATTAGGAGAAGGGGGACAGAGTGGGGGGAGCGTGAGAGCAACATATTGGGGGTTGTGAGCAGAAAACAGGGGGGGGGGAACATGAGCATACTTTGGGGGGAATGTGAGCAAGAAACTGGGGGGCGGAGGGGAATGTGGGCAGCAAACTGGGGGGGAGTGTGTGAGTAGGAAACTGGGGAGGGGTTTGTGTGAGCAGCAAATTGGAGGGAGAGGGTAGTATGAGGAGTAAACGGAGGAGATGATGGTGGGAGAATATGTGATCCAAACTGGGGGGGACAGCGAGGGGGCAGTATATGTGAGCCAAACAAGGGGGAACAGGGTGGGGGCCATATATTTGAGCCAAACTGGGGGGGAGAGGGTGGGGGGAGAATATGTGAACCGGAGGGGGGAAGGGGGAGGGGGGGCGCCAAACTGAAGTCTTGCCCCGGGTGCCAGAAAACCTAGATACACCTCTGCATTTATGATCCAAATCACATAAGAAAATCATCTATACAATGGATTCTGTGTGCTGTCTCTATGTGCTGTCCCTGTGTGCTCTCCATTTCTGCCTGTCATACTGCAGCGTGTAGGAGAAGCTTTGTTTTGTTTGATTGTACATACACAACATTCACTGATGAAATACTAATGGTAAAAACTGACACATCGACTAAATATTGATACAAATCTGATTCAAAAAGACTAATGAAAATGTTTTTTCTTTCTTTCTTTCTTTCTTTCTTTCCTTACAATAGTTGACCTATAGAAATTGTCATTCACATATTATTTCTGTATTTTTTAAAACTGACAAACTTACCAAAACTAAAGGTACCGTCACATGCTATGATATCGCTAACGATGTCACATGACCAAGATCATTCGTGCATCATTTGCATCCTTTTGGGAGAGGGCCAGTGGGAGAAGTAAGAAGAAGGAAGAAGGGAACCGATTTGAGAACCCTTTAGCTACCCGGACAACCGAGTCTGCAACTGCTAATAATCTAGTGGGTAGGTTCAGCTACAGGCAAGACTTACCCCAAACGACGCACACACTAACAGAGGAGGCCTCACAACACTCCACGGTGAACGTCCCAAGCTGCACCGAAACCTGGTTACCCTCCTGGACCGTACTTGTTACCGGACATCAGTAGAGAAGTTACCGAAACAAAGACAATTGTGTGTGTGTGCCTGCTTCCCCACTGCCGCCTGCAGCGTTCACCGCAGAACCGCTACTACTACTCCCCTCATCCACCCTGCTGCCCTGAGGTAAAGCTCCGCATGTGGGGAGCTGTATTACCCAATGCTGCCTTCCCATCACCTCAGCGGCCAGCCGCAGCGCTGGTAACCCTATTACCAGGTACCACAGGTGGCGTCACGATACCAATTCCCCTATCATCATCACCCCCACTCCCGCCACTGAGGGTCCAGGGCACGGAACCGACCAGCCGTGATCCCCCACCGAAGTAACCACCTGTCCCGGTATCCAAATACCCCCTACCCTGTCGACTGGATCAGTTCTGTCATCACGAACAGGATCCTGGGCCCGGTAAAACTGGGTACTGTGTGCTTAAAATATAATTTATTGACTGCTTTGTGAACTGTAAAATAGGGCCACCATTACTGCGCCACAGAGCGGGAAGAGCATCGTGACTGAGCGACTAAAAGAGTGCGAAGATAAGTCCCGCCCCTCCGCTCTGCCAGAGATCACCGAAGTGCAGCGTCTAGTTCTAGAAATACCCGAGGTGCTCCACTCCCCCTGTAAAGCCGCCGACTATCAAAAAGGTTTACCTCATTGGCTGGCAGCGATTAACTAGGAGGCGCCACCATGAGTGAAGCGGACGATGCACATGTAGCACCCTGTCACCCTGTTGGGCACCACAGAACCCTTGGTACACAAATGGAGCAGAAGCAGCAAGCAACACTCACAAACAAACAAAACGTCTAACAACACCTTAGAACACACCTGTTTCACCCCAAGCCTCTAGGGGGAGCTCCACTGGTCACTTTGAGCCAGTTCCCCCTATAAATAGGGTCTTGGAGGGAGAAACACTAGAGTGTGCAGACGCTAGAAGAGCTGCAGGACGTCTGCAACGACCTGGAGCTTGTGACACAAAATAGTTAATAAATAACATTTCCCACATGTCTACTTATATCAGCACAATTTGGAAAAAAAAATTTTATGGTTAGGAAGTTGTAAGGGTTCAAAGTTCATCAGCAATTTCTCACTTTTCCAGCAAAATTTACAAAACCATTTTTTTTAGTGACCACATCACATTTGAAGTCCCTTTGAGGGGCGTACATGACAGGAAACACCCAAAATTGACACCATTCTAAAAACTGCACCCCTCAAGCTACTCAAAACTACATTTAAGAAGATTATTAACCCTTCAGGTGCTTCACAGAAACTAAAGCAACGTGGAAGGAAAAAATGGACATTTTAATTTTTCCCAAAAAAAAAAACGTTTTTTAGCCTCAATTTTTTCCTTTTCACATGGGCAACAGGATAAAATGGATCCTAAAATGTGTTAGGCAATTTGTCCTGAGTACACAGATACCTCATATGTGGTCATAAACCACTGTTTGGGCGCACGGCAGGGCTCAGAAGGAAAGGAGCACAATTTGACTTTTGGAGTTAATTTTCCATTCAAAAAGTCAAATGGCGTTACTTCCCTTTTGAGCCCTGCCGTGCACCCAAACAGTAGTTTATGACCACATATAAGATATCTGTGTACTCAGGAGAAGTTGCCCAACAAATTTCAGGATGCCTTTGTGGCGCCCCGCAACGAGTGCGTCACAGGAGGGTATTGCAGCCAAAACTGCAGCAGCAATATTCTCTGACTCAGCAGTCACACGGTTAACTCAGAGATCCATACCCTACATGCATCATCAGTATAGAGGGCCAATAAGGTCCTGGTGTGCGGAGTGTAGTGGTAGTGTGTAGTGAGAACTGAATACAATTAGACAGTCTGAAAAGAAAGAACTCTCCGAGATAACGTAGGAGAAGGAGCTAAGCCAACGAGCTCTGCAACCTAGGAGAGGGGGCCTGCACAGTCCTGTGCAGCCCCCTGGCCATCACCCCTGGCCGACACCCCAGTTGAGCACCATTATTCTCGGTGCCTTAACAACCGATCATCCGGGCATCTACATGCGGGTTCAAAAACATCCCGTGCCCATCTATAGCCGGTTTGCTGGTACCGAAGCTGGGAGTCGTTTATCACTTCCATGCAAACCAGAGGAGTGGAGGGACCGCTTTACAGGAGCACCCCACCACTGCCACACACAGTCGTCTAGCCAGCGGTGTACTCACCAAAGGACCTAAGGCTCCCCAAAACATCCGGAACATACAACCCGGATAGGGCATTCAAGCAGCCTCCTTGTACCCGATCTGGCATTCCTGGGCGACAATCGCGACACAATTACTTAGAATGGAGGAACACCGCGGATCTCTGAGAAACACTGGTCATTACTGAGTCCACCCGGTCCACTACCCGTCACTGTATGCCATGTACTGCCTGCTGGTTACAGTAAAGAACCTGTTACAGCGACTTACAGTGTCCGTGCCTTCTTATGAACTGTTTGTCCGCATACTAAGGTAACCGCAGCTGCCTCAGAACATCTTGTGCAGTTTCAGGCTCTGGGGATCACCGCTGAAGCTAATATGCATAGGTGACAAACCCCACAATGCTGAAGAGTTGTGGAAAGCTCTGAAACAGCAGGCAGATCATTGTCTCACACCGCTGAACCTACAGCTAGGCATGGTCGTGTGTGACAATGGCCGGAACCTGGTGGCGGCTCTGAGGCGAGGCGAGCTGACACATGTTCCATGCATGGCCCATGTGCTCAACCTCGTGGTTAAGCGGTTTCTTAAATCCTACCCGGAACTGGTGACGGATCTGCTCATAAAAGTACGCCGCCTGTGTGCCCATTTTAGAAAGTCACCTACTGCTGCTGCCGCCCTTGCCAGCTTTCAGCAGTGTTTGCAGATTCCATATCACAGACTGGTGTGTGATGTCCCCACGCATTGGAATTCCACACTGCACATGTTGGTCAGGATTTGTGAGCAGAAGAGGGCAGTTGTTGACTACCTGCATCAACTAGACCGTCGGTTATACGGTTCAAACTCCACACATAAGACCATGGGAGTGGACATGGATGTCCAACATATGTACCATCCTCCAAAACTTTGAGGACTCCACCAAGATGGTGAGGGGTAATGACGCCATCATTAGAGTTACCATCCCGCTTCTCTGTCTTCTAAAACGCTGTCTGCTCAAAATCAAAGACGATGCATTGCAGGCGGAGCGTGATGAGTTGAAGCAATAAACCGTATGGGGTGATTACACACAGCCCAGCCTCATCTCATCCCAACGTGCGTTGGAGGGCTATGACGAGGATAAAGAAATGGAGCCACTTTCATGCGGAATTGACGGTAATACATGCACAACCGTCATACCGTCGGTTCAGCGTGGATGGCCAGAGGACAGGGGAGAGGAGGAGGAGGATGATGAAGACAGCATGGTCAGTTATCCTGTTGGTGAGGACCTGAAATCTTGCCTGTTAAAGTTAGCCAAATGCCCCAGTCTGTTATGTGATGCTGCCTGTCTTGTGACCCTCGCGTTATCAACATCTTGGCGGACACTCATTACTGGTTACTGACACTTTTAGACCCACGCTACAAGGAGAACTTTATTTCTCTTATTCCCGAGGCGGAGAGGTCTACAAAAATGCTGCAGTACCAGAAGGCCCTAGTTGCGGAATTAGTCAAAAAATTCCCTTCTGAAAACGCTTGCGGCAGAGGTCACAGTTCAGTGGACAACCAAGGTGTCCGGCCGAGAGAGGCACAAATCCAATCCAGCAGAGGTAGGGGAACACTCTCAAAGGGAGAGTTTTCTCAGCCCCGCCCATAGCACAGGCCCTCAGGCGCTGGGTACTGTCACAAGGACTGCAAAGTTTGTAAAGATGCTGAAGGAGTACCTTGCCAATCATGCAAAAGTGCTCCTAGATTCCTCTGTGCCTTATAATTATTGGGTATCCAAGCTGGACACGTGGCAGGAATTGTCGCTCTACGCCTTGGAAGTCCTGGCCTGCCCTGCCGCTAGTGTTTTGTCACAGCGTGTTTTTATTGCCGCAGGTGGAATCATTACTGATAAACGCACCCGCCTGTCAACTGAAAATGCTGACCAGTTGTTTTTGAGCTGGATAATGAGATTAGAGATTAAATTACAGCAGCTATACCGGTCAGGCACAAACGCTGACACGAGTATACTGAGTGTTTTCGCGTATATAAATTGGAGCTACAACCCCCTCCTGGCGCACAAAAATGGTAAATGAATGCAGACAAGAGTTTGTTTTTAGCTGGACACTGAGATTAGAGATTAGAGGTTAAATCTCAGCAGGTGGACCGGTCAGACACAAACGCTGACGAGAATACAGAGTGTTTTGGCATATCCTAATTTCCGCTGCAACCAACTCCTGGCGCACAAAAATGGTAAATGAATGCAGACAAGAGTTGGTTTTTAGCTGGACACTGAGATTCAGGGGCGGAACTACCGTGGTGCAGCTGGTGCAGCTGCACCAGGGCCCCGACCAGCTAGGGGGCCCCTGAAGCTCCATGGCGGTCCGTTCAGTTTTCTGACAGGAGGGTGGTAGTGGCCGCAGGAGTGCTACTCCCCTCACTGTGAGTCCCGGGGGGAGTGCTTTGCTCTGGCACTGAGTCCCCAGGGGGGGTGGGGGGTGCTGATAGATTACAGCCGCCGACCGCCCGCCGCATTTACTCCCCCGTGGGCCGCTGCTGTCGGGTTTGAGCTGCACCGCTCACCCGCAGCTTGCTCTGACACTGAGTCACCAAAGGGGGGGGGTGTTAGTAGATTACAGCCGCCGGCCGCCCGCGCCATTTACTCCCCGTGGGCCGCTGCTGTCGGGTTTGAGCTGCACCGCTCACCCGCAGCTTGCTCTGACACTGAGTCACCAAAGGGGGGGGGGTGTTAGTAGATTACAGCCGCCGGCCGCCCGCGCCATTTACTCCCCCGTGGGCCGCTGCTGTCGGGATTGAGCTGCTCCGCTCACCCGCAGCTTTGCTCTGGCACTGAGTCCCCGGGGAAAGGGGGGGCTGGTAGATTGCAGCCGCCGGCCGGCCGGCCGCAGCATTTACTCCCCCTTGGGCTGCTGCAGTCGTGTTTGAGCTTTGCCGCCCACCTGCAGCTTTGCACTGGCACTGAGTCACCCAGGGGGGGGGGGGGGGGAGAATCACACCCTCTCCAGGAGACAAGGAGACGATGAGCAAGCTCTGGAGGTGACTGAGGAGGGCTCCAGCCAGGTAAGAGCCCCAGAGCAGGGCTTTGGTGGGACTGGGGAGGGAAACAGTTAGTGACCACAGCACACCAACATGATTTGAGGGGGGGTCCCAGGATTTGGATGTCACAAGGAAGGGACGTTCCTGGGGCCCCATGGACCCCCGTTCAGAAGGGGGGCACTGGGAGTGAAACTCAGCTGCATTAAGGAAGGGGGGCCCCTAGGACTCCTAGAGGCCCCCTCCTCTTCCTTAATGCAGCCGAGCTCCTCCCCCAGGATCTCCCCTAGGGCCCCCCCTTCCTTGATGCAGCCGAGCTTCTCCCCCAGGTAGGGGGATAAGCTTACGTCCCCGTATCCCAGAATGCAGTGCGGGCTCGGAAGTGCGCCTGCCCCCATATTGGATATGGGCACCGCCGCACATCCCACTGCCAGTAGCTGCCATGCCCACCACCAGCCACCACCACTGGACCGCTCCCAGCTGCACATCCCGCCGCCAGCAGCCACCATGGCCAGCACCAGCCACCGGACCGCTCCCAGCTGCACATCTTGCCGCCATCAGCCGCCATACCCAGCACCAGCCACTGGACCGCTCCCAGCTGCACATCTCGCCGCCAGCAGCCGCCGTGGCCAGCACCAGCCACCGGACCGCTCTCAGCTGCACATCTCGCCGCCATCAGCCGCCATGCCCAGTACCAGCCACCACCACCGTACCGCTCCCAGCTGCACATCCCGCCGCCAGCAGCCGCCATGGCCAGCACCAGCCACCGGACCACTCCCAGCTGCACATCCCGCCGCCAGCAGCCGCCATGCCCAGTACCAGCCACCGCCACCGGACCACTCCCCGAAGCCCAGCCAGGCACAGGGGGAGCTCCAACACTCAAGATGGAGTCCCCCTCTGACCCTATGTTCCTCCACCATTAACCCCCTCCATCCTGTGCTGACCACCGAGCCTCCATCCTGCGCTGACTACTTCATTCCCGGTTCAAGCTTCCATCAACGATGGGTGAGACCGGAAGGGGGTGTGTAGGTGTGTGTCTGTGTGTGTAGGTGTGTGTGTGTCCACTTAGCCGCCCCCCGCATCGCGCCGCCGCACCGATCCTCGCCCTCCAATGCGAAAGCATCAGGCACACTTCTAGTATATATATATCCTCCTTGAGGCTGTCTTGGGCTATATATGTTATACCAGGCTATGCTGGGCTGTATATATTAACTGGAGGCTGTTTTTGGGCTGTATATATTACTTGGAGGCTATGCTGGGCTGTATATATTACCTGGAGGCTGTGCTAGTCTGTATATATTACCTGGAGGCTGTGCTGGGCTGTAGCGTATATGTCACCTGGCGGCTGTGCTGGGCTGTAGCGTATATGTTACCTGGCAGCTGTGCTGGGCTGTATATATTACCTAGCGGCTGTGCTGGGCTGTATATATTACCTGGCGGCTGTGCTGTTCTGTATATATTACCTGGCGGCTGTGCTGGGCTGTATATATTACCTGGCGGCTGTGCTGGACTGTATATATTACCTGGCGGCTGTGCTGGACTGTATATATTACCTGGCGGCTGTGCTGGGCTGTATATATTACCTGGCGGCTGTGCTGTTCTGTATATATTACCTGGCGGCTGAGCTGGGCTGTATATATTACCTGGCGGCTGTGCTGGACTGTATATATTACCTGGCGGCTATGCTGGGCTGTATATATTACCTGGCGGCTGTGCTGGACTGTATATATTACCTGGCGGCTGTGCTGGGCTGTATATATTACCTGGCGGCTGTGCTGGG
The DNA here is from genome assembly GCA_033576535.1 of Allobates femoralis. Classification (NCBI taxonomy): domain Eukaryota; kingdom Metazoa; phylum Chordata; class Amphibia; order Anura; family Aromobatidae; genus Allobates; species Allobates femoralis. The sequence continues at coordinate 124,992,005 of JARQOC010000004.1, forward strand.
CTGTATATATTACCCGGCGGCTGTGCTGGGCTGTATATATTACCTGGCGGCTGTGCTGTATATATTACCTGGAGGCTGTGCTGGACTGTAAATATTACCTGCCGGCTATGCTGGGCTGTATGTTTACATTACTTTGTCGCCACTATGTGGTGCGGGGGGGGGGCCCCGAAAAATTTCTTGCACCAGGGCCCACTACAGTCTGGGTCCGCCCCTGCTGAGATTAGAGATTAGAGGTTAAATCCCAGCAGGTGGACCGGTCAGACACAAACGCTGACGAGAATACCGAGTGTTTTGGCATATCCTAATTTCCGCTATAACCCAATCCTGGCGCACAAAAATAGTAAATGAATGCAGACAAGAGTTGATTTTTAGCTGGACACAGAGATTAGAGGTTAAATTCCAGCAGGTGGACCGGTCAGACACAAACGCTGACAAGAATACCGAGTGTTTTGGCGTATCCTAATTTCCGTTACAACCCACTCCTGGCGCACAAAAATGGTAAATGAATGCAGACAAGAGTTGGTTTTTAGCTGGACACTGAGATTAGAGATTAGAGGTTAAATCCCAGCAGGTGGATCGTCAGACACAAATGCTAATGAGAATACAGAGTGTTTTGGCGTATCCTAATTTCTGCTACAACCCACTCCTGCCTATAGAGAGCTAAATTAATCCTAAAAGCACTGTTTTGAGATGGATGAGATTTCCAGCCTGTCCACCAGCCCCAGATGTGATGGAGGCTGGTATAGTGGCACAACGAAGTCTGCTATATACCCTGCCTCCCTGCCTGCTTGTATACAGCTCTATTAGTCCTCAGAAGGACTGTTGTGGTAATTAGATTGGCGCCTACACTAGCTGAAAGGCCACAAATCTGTCCCTCAATCAGCAGCACCTCTCCCTACACTGCCTGTGTGTGGAGCAGAGTGACGATCACAGCGCGTCAGGTCTTATAAAGACTTGATCACGCTGTGCGGCCAGCCAATCACTGTAAAGCCACAACCAACAGGGCTGTGGCTTTACAGTGGCTGTTAGCCAATCGCTGCATGCGGGCTGGCTCTGTAGAGAGCGCCAACATGCAGGGAGGTGGACCCCGAGCATAGCAAGAGTATCGCGAGATTACTCAGTACTCGCCGAGTACACAGAGTACCGAGATATTTGTGCGAGTACTGAGTAGTAACAAGCATACTCGCTCATCCCTAAACAGCAGTAGTCAAGGAGACAACATCAGTTTATTTTAAATTGGTGCAGAAGACCCCTTAAAGAGGTAGTCTGACACCAGCAATTCTCTTCTTAACTATTTAATATATCCCTATAATCTGAACAATTTTCTCATATAGTTCCTTTATTAATTCCCTCACTACACTCTATAACTGCTATTTTTTTTGTCTATTTCCTGCTGGATCATGGCTTGTGTGAGAGCCCCAGTGCATGCTGGGAACCTCACACAGAGCATCAGACAGCCCCAGACACTTCTTCAGCACCTCCCTGGAGCCATTGTCAATGTGATGCTGGTCCCAGGGGTGGGGCTGTTCCAAATGTTTACTATTGTCTCCAGCCCACCCCCCGCAGATTGATTTCTCAGCCCCCCTTCTCCCTGCAGTGTAAATTCTCAGCCCCACCCTCTTCTCTCCCTGCAATCTGCCCTCTCAGCCCCCCTTTTTCTCCTACCCGCAGTGTGTTCTCAGCCACTGGCTCCCACAGTTTCCATCTCCCCGCACCATGTCACATCTTTCTGTGTCTCTCCCTCTGTGTGATGCAAAATGTCAGGCAAGCACTGAAAGACCATAAGCACCGCCCACTGTGGGAGCTCCCCGGAAGACCCACTGATGTCACTATGACGAAATGGACTCCTTTAATAAATAACATATGATGATTTCGTATTTATCTAGACCATATTGTATTTTGTTTGCAAACTTGTAATATGCCACTCATGGGTTACACAAGATTTCCGAATTATCGGATTCAGCTGGGGTAACAAAGGCTGCATAAGGAAGCAACCCTGGTTGGGATGATCCAGTCACCTAGCTACAGACTTTGCTGTGCTATATTCTAATCCCAGGTGAGCCAGCGGAAGGGTGAGACTCTGTTGCCTGTTACATTGTTGTGTTTTGCTGGTTAGGTGTTATATGCTGTTAACTGTTTCAGGATCCAATAAAGCCTTAATATTGTGGTTCCCTCACCCTGTGTTGTCTGAGTAGTGTTCCGCCCATGGTTAAGGAGCTCGGGCATTCAGTTTGGGGATGAGCCCTGGTCCAGGCTGTCTTGCTAAAGATGGCTGGGCCAGCGGACGAGAGCACCCACTGACCCCCGTGTCTTCACAGTCACCTATGCAGATTGATTGATGAGCAGGAGCCTCCACAGTGGGTGGTGCTTATGCTCCTTCACATAGGAAGACAGGGTGCAGGGAGCATGTAACTGCAGGGGAGAAGGGGCTGAGAACACACAATGCAGGGAGGGGACAAGAAGCGGGGGCTGAGAGGGCGGACTGCAGGGAGAAAAGGGGTTGGGGCTGAGATTTCACACTGCAGGGAGGAAGGGGGTTGAGAAGTCAATCTGCAGGGGGGGGAACCGGCTGGAGACCATAGTGAACATTTGGAATAACCCTGCACCTGGAACTAGCGTCACAGTGATATTGGCTCCAGAGGCAGGCTGAGGATGTATCTGGGGCTGCCTGTTGCTCCATGTGAGGATCCCAGCATGCACTGGGGCTCTCACACGGGCCGTCATCCAGCAGGAAATAGAAAAAAAAAAACAATAGCAGTTATATAAACTAATAAAGGAACTATATGAGAAAATAGCTTAGATTACAAGGATATATTAGGTAAAGAGATTAAAAGAGAATTGCTGATCACTGCTGCCTGGATTTTACCTTGGTTGGCCCACACATTTTTTTTAATTTATTTATTGAAATAAAAATAATGGACTTTCCTGTATTTTGATTGCCAGCCAAGGTAAAACCAGACAGCTCAGGGTGGCTTTTTCTGCGCTGAGAATCAAAAATACAGCGAAGCCTTACGTAATTTTTTTTAATTATTCATTTATTTTTACACTATGACGTCAGGTTGGCTGCCTACTGCAACTAATCACAACTGGCTGTTGAAGCCAGTGCAGTATGCTAGAAATAGACCTTACTTTCTAGCGTCTACCATATAGGGTAGATGCTAGAATGTATGGGCTTTTCCAGGTTACGGTACTGGCTCCAACAGCCAATCACAGCGGCCCTCGGCAAGTATAATGCTGATTTTTAATCACTATTTTGTTTATTTTTACAGCTCCCTGCTGAACTCAAACCCGAACTGTAAAACAAACTTCTCAGGGAAGTTCGCGTTCGGGGTCCTGCCCGAATACTAGGTGTACAGTATTGACCCTGAACTTTATAGTTCGGGTTCGCCCATCCCTATCTGAGATGTATGTTTCAGCGGCTGAGCTAGTCCCAGCACTCTGTGCACTGTGCACAATGACAGCACGCTCTATGTTGCCAGTTCAGATCAGTAGTAACAAGTCGGCAACATAGGAAGTGGAATGTTACTGGCATGCAGAAACAAATGCTGCCCCCCGCAAGTTATATCACTTTCAGGGAGAAGGCAGGGTCTGCGCCAGTGACTGCAGCCTCTTCCCCCTGATGACACTTCATTTGAGCATCCCAATGTCACGCTGGGTGTGGGGAGACACCCAAAGCTGGACGACGACAGGGGGGAAAGGAGACCCTGATGCTAAGGGCAAAAGGGGAGATGGTGACCTCTAGATAAACTAGCACTGTCACCAAGCTCCCCTAATGTCCCTATACAGTTTCCACATCTGTCGCCGACAGGTTACCTATTCCCTCACTGACCATGAACTGCTACTAAATAAGGATCAGAGCGGGTGAAGACTAGTCAGCCCAGCTACCAACTAAAAATAAACACAAGGGAAACAAACAAGGAGGGAAGGGAAGAAACACTTAGCTTGAGAACATCCAAACAGCAATGCAACAGAAACTCCAGGATACACTGCTGAGCTGAGAAGCTTCCTCCAAACACCTGACAAGCTATGACCAGTAGTGCATCCTGGGAGTCAAGGGAAATATATAGAAAGCTCAAGGTAAGGGAAAAGCTGGGCCCTAGTGACTGCCAGCTTTCACTAAAAAAGGGAACTGTCTCTTAAAGTGACAGAGATTTTTTTTAGGATTTGGACTGTTTGGCCAAACGCTGGGACCTTCTGCAAGTGGCGTCTACAGTCTCATCCGTGCCTCCTAACACGACCCGGGACACCTAGCATGCACTGGGATTCTCAAACGAAGCGCCATCAATTGAGAAAGTAGTAAAAAAGAAAAAGAAACACAGTTAAATAACGTAGTTAAGGCAATATTAGAAATTTGTTCAGACTATTGCATTACATAGAGATTTAGGATGAAAATGATTTTGTCTGTTGGCCCACTCCATTAAGTGTAAAGTGCACTCCTTGTCTGTCCTGCCTTAGGCCAGCATTTCAAGCCTGCTCGCTGGATTCCAGGTCCTGTGTCCTCTTGTGCTCCCAGAATCAGCTATTTTTGGCTAAAGCATTGCGCTCCTTGTGGGCATTTTGCCATATGCATTCAAGACGATGCACAAATCGGTTGTATTTCTCACCTACTCTCACAGCTGGGAGATTTGTGGAGCTAGGATTTCCTTCATATTGTGAGATCACTTAGAAGAATGCCATGCTAGGGTGACGAGATACTACACCTATAAATACTGGTGTTTGCAGGATTCCTGATTCTACCACATCTTTAATTAGAAGATAAAACTTTACCTTGCTGATTGATGTGGTTTGAACTCAACATGTTCATACAACTGTAACAGCTCCTTCTCCAGAATGAAGCAGAATTGCCATTTTAGCAGAACATACCCAAGTGGTGGCACAAAAGGTTCACTTTTTAACTATTCTTGCCCCTTAGTGGGAGCCTTATCTTGCAAGTGGTGAAATGAAAATAAAGGTAAAACTCTTTACATTAATGTATTTATATGGACATGACTCTTGGCTCATGACACGTGGCACTCTTGAAATAGTTCCAGAAAATGAAGTATTGCAATTTCACATTTTGCCATGCATATATGTTTATTTCCTTTGTGTGTATAGGTATAGCACAAAAAAAGCAAAAAAAAAAATGCAAGTTTAGCATAATTTCCCACGAAAGCCCAAAACATGGCCCTGACAAGATTGTTAGCACCCTCAACTTAATATTTTGTTGCACACCCTTTGGAATAAATAACTGTAATCAATCGCTAAGGGCCCCTTTACACACGGCTACATTTCATGGGTGGCTACAGGTAACTTACTGGTTGCAGTGAAATCATGGAGAGATTATTCCATTTGTACACAGCAACAAGATAGAACCTTGTCTCCATGATTTCACTGCAACCAGTAAGTTACCTGTAGCCACCCTAGAAATGTAGCCGTGTGTAAAGGGGCCCTTACTCTTACCATCAACAAACTTCTTACTCCTCTGCCTGGTGTTTTGGACCACTCTTCTTCTGCAAACTGCTCCAGTCCTCGATAAAGGTAGCGTTACACGGCACGACATTAAAACAATGTCGGCAACGATCTCGTGGGCGCGCGGTCGTTTCCGACATCGTTTTAACACCGCTGATGAGATGTCACACGTCTAGATATCGTGGACAACTCACCAATGATGTAGTGAGCAGGTATCATTCGCACAACCCAGCGAGCTATACCTGCTCATGGAGGTGAATGGGCGAAGTCGTAAATGACATCGTTATCGCCGTGTCAAACACAACGATATACCAGGTTGGCTGATTGTTGATCGTGTGGTTTGAGAACATGTTCTCAAACCTGCGATCAGCGAGCCAACTTACAACTTTGCAGAGTCACACGCAACGAGGTCATAACGATGTTGCTTGAACGACTCCAAATCCGTGACGTTGAAGTGATATCGTTAATGATGTCGTGCTGTGTAACGGGGCCTATATTTTTTTTTCAAATTCTTTATTTTATGTTTTAAACTTAGAAAAGAAAACTGTGTACACAGAGACACATATTAAAACCCTTAGTGAAGCAGTTATAGTCACTGAAATACACAGACAAATTACAATGAAAGTAGATAAAGCAGTTTCCCCGAAACAGACCGGGGACCAATGTAACTTAGAACAAAACAAACAAAACAAAAAACTTCCCATTATAGAGGAAAATCAGAGATGTTACCCACATCTCGAAAAAATTTGACAATTTTTGCAGGTCACCGGACTTAAGTGTGCTAAAGAGAGATCTGAAGCGCCCTAATCTTAGTCTAAATGGCGCTACACTGGTCAATCTTGTTTTTAATCTTTCTGCGCCCATAATTCCTGTGGCTATAGACCTCTTCTTCTATCCCTACCACGCTTCCCCAATTCCCTGTTACTACGGTGTGGTGTCGTTTAGATAGTTTGTCCATGGTGTCCAGATCTTCTTGAATTTATCATGTGTCATGTGGTCCCAGCTCGTCAATTCCTCCAACCTATACAGATCTCTTATTCTACCTTTCCATTCTTCCAATGTCGGTGGGTTATGTTGTTTCCACTTAAGAGCTATCAGTTGCTTTGCCGCCCCCAACATCAAAGGGGCCAACTCATGTTTCTTGGGGCGGAAATTATCCGTAGGAAGAGACAAGATCACCTCCGCAGCTGACAAATCTGTCTCTATTAATTTAAGGGAGCGCATAACCCTCATAACCCCAGACCAGAAGCTGCGAATGGCCGGACAAAACCAGAAGGTATGGGATAAAGTGCCTCGCTCACTCTCACATCTCCAGCATTGAGGGGAGCTAGCGAGTCCCAAGTGATACAGCTTGTCCGGTGTGTAGTACCACCGTGAGAGCAGTTTATATGCCATCTCCTGTGATACCACGCACCGTGAGAAACCATGTGCGTTGAGGCACACTCTTCGTCTATCTAGTGCAGAAAGAGTGATGTTCAGTTCAGTCTCCCAAGAGTGTAGGAATAACGGTGTGGTGTTGTCTGTGGTATTCGTGAGATTAGAGTAGAGTTTAGATACAATTTTTGGAACAGGGTGAGAGACCTTCATTAGGATCTCCAACCAAAGCCACTTGGTGTGGGGCTGGGGCAATTTAGAGATCAGTTTCAAGTAATGGGCAACATGAAGGCATTGTAAATGGTTAAGGGGGGTTTCCTCGCCTCCAACGGCCAGCCGTTAGCACACGGTATTTTTCCTTGTAGCAGGTGTGAAATAGGTTTGTGTGGCAGGGAGGACCACAGGTCGTAAGGGTCCGTGAAGTCCGGGTCAAAGAGGTAAGGTATTAGTCCTATTGGGATTTTATCTAGAAAATTGCATGTTGGGGAGCGGAGTGGAATCAGTGTGCGTCTAGCTTGTAGGGTAGCGAAGAGTATATCTCCCAATCCTTCTGTTGGAAGAGAACAGTCCGTCCATAAATATTTTGCTGCATGTTTTCCCAAGATTTGCATCTCAATGTGTGAGACATGGTCCGCGTCCAGCCATCTTATTAATTTCAGCCAATTAGCCAAAAGGATGGCCTGGTGATAGAGAGTTAAATTAGGCAGGCCTGCACCTCCCTCGCCTTTCGGGCGCATTAATAGATTCAGAGGTAGTCTGGCCTTTTTGTATTTCCACACAAATTTGCTAATTGATTGGTTAAGAGAGCGAATAAAGGAGGCTGGGAGTCGGATTGGGACCATTTTCATCACATAAAATACCTTGGGAAAAACATAGGACTTAAACACATTAATCCTACCAAGCCATGACAGGAGCGGGGTATCATATGAACGTAGGAGAGTGTCTATTTGTTGCGTCAGTGGGGAGAAGTTATGTTGGAAAAGCGTATTAGGGTCGTCTGTTAAGTATATCCCAAGATACTTAATTTTGTGGGGTTGCCATTTGAAGGGAGCTAGGCCCTTCAGGATCTGTATATCTTCTATGGGTGCAGATATATTCAGTGCTTCTGATTGTTTAGGTTAATTTTGAAATTGGAGAGTTCTCCAAATAGGGAGAAGAGTTCCAGAATTTTTGGGATAGCCAATTTTGGATTAGATATTAGAAGCAAGAGGTCATCCGCAAATGCAACCGCCTTCAGCTCCAAACCGTTAATCCTCATCCCCTCGATCTCCGGCTGTTGCCTAATTGCTTGGATAAACGTCTCCATCACTAGGACAAATAAGGAAGGGGAGAGAGGGCACCCCTGCCTAGTGCCATTAGAGATATTAAAATGAGTAGACAGTATCCCATTCACCCTGACCTTAGCCGTAGGAAGAGAATATAATGACATAATTGCGTCTATAAAAGGAGGGGGGAAGGCAAACCTCCGAAGGACACACACCATATAACGCCAACTTATGCGATCAAACGCCTTTTCGGCGTCAGTGGATAGTAGTATAAGTGGTTGACGATGATGTCTAGCATAGGAGATCGCCTGTAAGACTTTAGAGGTGTTGTCTCTTCCCTCCCTGCCTCGAACGAAACCGGCTTGGTCAGGGCGAACTAGATCAGATAACACTAAGTGTATTCTATTAGCTAAAATTTTAGCCCAGAGTTTGAGGTCTGCATTAAGCAGCGAGATGGGACGGTAGCTACTGCATAGGGTGCCGTCTCTCCCCTCCTTAGGGAGTACCGCAATATGAGCCTCCAGGGCCTGCGATGGGGGCAACGATCCCGAGAGGAAAAGGTTGAATAGTTCTACCAGTTGGGGGACGAATATCTCCGCAAGCTTTTTATAATATACTATAGGGAGGCCGTCCGGGCCTGGGGTCTTTCCCCAGGAGTCGAGGCCAGTGCTTCCTCGACCTCCCGAGAGGATATTGGGGCAAGCAAAACAGATTGTCCCGAATCAGATATCTCAGGTAATTTAAGAGAAGAGAGAAAGTCTTGTATGTGTTGTAGAGCGACAGGTGGGTCGGACATGGAGTCCTGGGGTTTGAGATTGTATAGAGAGCTATAGTATGAGCAGAAGGCCTCCGCTATTCCCTCGGAATCTGAAATTACGTCCCCCTTCTCCGTTCGAATGTTCCTAATAAAGCACTTATCTCGCTGTGCTTTTAGCATTCTGGAGGTGAGTTTACTACCTCTGTTGCCGTGAACATAGATTTTCTGTCTACACCGTGTGTATATTTTGGCAGAACGTACATTGAGTAAGTCTTTTAGTTTTTCTCTCAACTCCACCAACTCCCTTCGGACATTATCTGAATTCTTCTGTTTATGCAGACACTCCATGACACTAATTTGGTGAAGAAGAGAGAAAACCTCTTTGTCCCTTTGTTTTTTTATGTGGGAGCTCAGAGAAATCAGTTCCCCGCGTATAACGGCTTTATGGGCTTCCCATATCATGGGAGTGAGTTTCCCGTCACCCTTATTCTCCCTGAAAAACCTCTGCAAAGAGAAGGCGATCTGTGAAACATGTTCAGCGTTACTCAATAGTGTTTCATTTAAACGCCATGAAAATGGGGGTCGTGTAAAGGAAGCTATTTTAACAGACAGGAAGATCGGTGCGTGGTCCGATAAAGTTATGGCACCAATTGATGTGGAGGTGATCAGATTGATGGCCGAGGATTGGACTAGTAAATAATCGATTCTGTGATATGTGTCGTGGGGGGGGGAATAAAACGTATAGTTCTTTACATTTGGGTTGGCCACTCTCCAGGGATCTATCAAATGGTTGGCTTGCAGTTTACTGATCAATTTTCTACGGTCCTTTTGAGGTATTGTGGACTTCCCTGAGGAAGAATCCATTTCGGGATGTAACGACAGGTTTAGATCACCCCCCACAATCAATAGTCCCTCCATGAACAGTGAGAGCGCGTCCAAAGTATCTGACAACCACTCCACCTGTCCATGGTTGGGGGCATAAACATTTGCAAAGGTAACAGGGGTATTAGCCAGAAAGCCTTTTACAAAAACATATCTACCCTCCGCGTCCGTAATACTATCTTTCAAGGTGAAAGGGAGTCCTCTCCCAAAGGCTATACTAACCCCTTTAGAGGCCGACCCTGAGCAACTGTGAAACCAAGTTGGATATCTAGAATAGGACATATTGGGGGCTCTACCTTTTTTAAAATGGGTCTCTTGGAAGAAAATAACCTGGGAGTGGGCTTTATTTAAGAGGGCCAGAACCTGGCTACGCTTAGCGGGATGATTCAGACCCTTTGCGTTTAGGGATGCCACAGTGAGCGATCCTCTCTCACTGCCACTAGCCATATTCGTATGTATCATCGGTGATTTCTACCTGCAAGATAGGTCTACAATGGGAATAAAACAATTTTAGTGTAAAACTATATACAGAAACAGAGGTATACTCATATTCCGCAGGGGGGGTAAGAAAGACCCAATTGTTGAAGATGAGGTACCGTAGCAACCAAGCAGTATTCAAGAAAAATTAGTTATGAATTCAAATAGTTATTCATAAAGCATACGAAAATAACATGTACACAATAGACAGACAAAAAATAAACCAGATATAGATGCAGGTGACAGGCACCATTTCAGACCACAAGGCCTGCACCTATGAATGCAGGAGATCACCGCCTCTGCATTTCCAGGCGGTCTAAGAAGCTGGAACTGGGCGCTTATGTAGGAGACCTGGTGCCAAAAAAAAAAAAAAAGGGGGAGGAGGGGGGGAGAAGGAGACTGAGGACGACAGTTACTCCAGTGGCCCTGTGAGAGGGGATGAACAAAGTTAGGCACCGGCCTCAGCGACCGCTAGGTGGGTAAGTATACCAATTTGAGAAAGAATAAATGTCCGAGGCTATATGTGATCTCTGTACGACCCTGAGTAGATAGTCATAGGCCAGATTTGGATAATAAGGGTCTCTACAAAAGTAAGTTGAAAGGTCATAGCCATGTGGGCTGGCGTTTATTCAGCTGTCTTTTGGATTTAGGAGATGTCGTTTTCTTTCTGATTGACCAGGCTTCCGGTTTATCCAGTCGGGGCATAGGCAAACCCATATCAAGGGGCATCCAAGAAGGTATGGGTATGGGTTCGATCTGAAGGGTGTCCCAGGCAGCCTCCAGGTCTTCAGGGGTGCGGATGGTGGTTTGACGACCCTCCTTGCTAATACCAACCCCAAAGGGGAAAAGCCATTTAAATCTCATGCCTTGACCCACAACAGCATCAGTCAAGGGTTTAAGAATTTTCCTCTTGGCCAGTGTGGTTGGTGAAATATCTTGAAAGACTTGGAAGGTGGCCTCCCCGTATGACAGCGACGATTTTTCCCTTGCTCCCGATAGAATGGCCGCTGTGTCAACATAGCTGAGGAGACCGCAGATTATATCCCTCGGGCGTTCATTCGGTTTGGGTTTTGGTTTAAGGGCTCTATGGACCCTCTCGATGATGACTGAGTCTGCCCTCTCTTGACCAAGAATATCTGCAAATATTTCTTTTGACACTTTGGGCAAAGCTTCATGGGCAAAGGTTTCCGGGATGCCACGGAGTCGAATATTTTTTCTCCGACTCCTGTTCTCCTGGTCCTCAAGTGCCAAGTAGACAGAGTTTAGATGTTGCCGGTGCTCCTGAATATGGTCACAAAGGGTATTAGAGGTGTCTATTAAATCCAATTGCGTAACGGGGCCTATATTTGAAGGTGTCTTCTCCCAACAGCAATTTTAAGATCTTTCCATGAGTGGTCAATGGGATTCAGATCAGGATCACAGCTGCCACTTCAGATATCACCAGCGCTTTGTTTCCATAAGTCTCTGGTGGCTTCTTAAAGTATGTTTGGGGTCATTGTCCTGCTGGAAACAAAGTTGTTAACCTACAATTTTAAAAAGGTGCCACCAATAAACAAACGAAAAAAACGTCTATGGTAAAACGTGTCATAGCAATAATTTTTTTGAAGAAATACTTTTTTTTTCTTGAACAATTTCAAGGGTGCCAAGACGTCCATGACTGTATGTACCTATGTAACTGTATACAGGCCCCAGCTGGGACTAAAAAGCAGCCCTGGTATACAAAATTCACCAGCCCACATACAACAAATGTCCACAATCAAAATTGCATTATACTGACAAGTTGTACCAAGTATTGCTTTACTTGTTCACACACTTACTTAAAGGGATCCTGTCACCTCCAGAACGCCTCCTAAACTAGCAAAACATGTCCCTGCAGCATCCTATCACTAATCTCACACTTCTTTTGTCTCCTAAAAGCATCCTGTGAAAGTGCATAAAAACATTTTAATACTTACTCATTAGTGATTATAATTAGCAGGGGCCATATTCTTTAGTCACCAGGGCATGTTGTTTTGCAGCCTCGATGATCCACCCTCTCTCTGTCTGTGCTGCTGTTATGTGCAGCTGTAGGCAGGTCTAATGATTTGCATTCTGTGAGTGATAGAGAGGGGGGAGGGTAAAGCCTGCACAAGAAAAGCAAACAGACAGAGAGAGGGTGGATCCTGCAAAACAGCCCGCCCTGGTGACTAAAGAATATAGCCCCTGCTAATTATAATCACTAATGAGTAGGTATTAAAACATTTTTATGCACTTTCACAGGATGCTTTTAGGAGACAAAAGGAGTGTGAGATTAGTGATCGGATGCTGCAGGGACATGTTTTGCTAGCTTAGGAGGCATTTTGGAGGTGACAGGATCCCTTTAAACATGTTGAATAACCACTTTAACACCTTCACCTTGAAGGCTGTTTTGACCCTAATGATCAGCCATTTTTTGCTATTCTAACTGGTGTCAATTTATGGGGTATAAACCCAGTGATTCTGAGATTGCTTTTTTTGTGATGTACTGGAATTCATGTTAGTAGAAAATTTAGGATTATAATTTTTGAGTTTATTTGTGAAAGAAAAAACAGAAATTTGAGGCAAATTTTAAAAAATTTGCAATTTTCAAACTTTTAATTTTTATACTGTTAAACCAGAAATTAATGTCACCAAAATAGCGAATAACATCTCCCACATGTCTAATTTACATCAGCCAGTTTTGGAAACTTTTTTTTTATTTTTTAGGAAGTTAGAAGGCTTGAAAGTTCATCAGCAATTTCTCATTTTTCCAATAAAATTTACATTTTGTTTAGGGACCACATCACATTTCAAGTGACTTTGAGGGGCCTATATGACAGAAAACACCCAAACGTGACACCATTCTAAAAACTGCACCCCTCAAACTACTTAAGACCACATTCAAAAAGTTTATTTACCCTTCAGGTACTTCACAGGAATTAAAGCAACATTAACGGGGACCTGTCACCAACCATACATGGTGATCTAATTACAGCACTGAATGCAGCATGTCTGCTGCATTCAGGCAAGGGGTCCCCCAGCCCTTGAGCCCCCTGTATCCCGAGATAATACACTTTGAAAACTTACATAGTGGAGCCAAATAGGAGGTGGCTTGTGGCTGGAGCCAAAGGGCAGTTTCACACCCCCTGTATGTTTAATCCGCCCACCGCCGCCTCCCTGATGCCAATCATTGTCTCCCTCTCCTGCTGCATAGTACACAGAGCTTATTGCAGTGCTGGCCGCTTTGCCCTGCCTCCTGCAGTGATGTCACCGCCTTTCCCCACCCTGCTCCATGGTTAACATGGAGCAGGGCGGGGAAAGGCGGTGATGTCACAGCAGGAGGCCGGCCACCGGCCTCCTGCTGTGACATCACCGATTATACCTGTCACCAGGATTTGGGCTCCTAATGTATTGTTACCTGTCCCTGCAGCTTCCACAAACATTCCTAACCATCCCTGTGTGCCCTAATCCAGTACTATATAGTTGTTGTAAAATAGTTTGTAAACTCACATTTCTGCATCCAGTCCTCGCTGTGCGAGGACTGAGTGGGCTGGGATCTTGTGTCTGTTTCCCCACCCTGTCTGTGAGCAGACGCCCTAATAGGCGTGGGAAGGTGTCCCCCTTGCGCGCTCCCTACTGTATGTGCCCGTGTTTTAGGCGCTCCCGCGGCCGCGGGCATGCGCCTTCTGCACCTGCGCACTAGCGCAGGTCTCCTCGCGCTGTGTGCAGCTTGTCTGATGACGCGGCAGCAGCCGCGTCATTTCCGGCCATTCTTTTCAGTGTGAGCCGCATAAGGGCCGCCTCTCCTGATGACGCGCTCCGATGGCCGGAAATGACACGGCCGCCGCCGCGTCTTCAGACAAGCGGCACACATGGCCACAGCCACTACTGCCATCGCTGCATGATGCATGACGTCAAATGTCTGTTTGCATCGCTCTGTCAATGTGAAAGGAGAAAATACAAATATGAGCACATGGAGGCATTGCAAGCCAACATGACATTAAATACCCCATGTACATAGTCCTGTCTTAACCCTCAAAGACACACTTTCATGGTTGGCCTGTAACGTTACAACCCACTTAATTATATGCATCCTTCCTTAATTTACCCACTACTGTGTGACTGCCAACAAAACACCTACATCACATATTTGAGAAATTGGGGACCCAAGGGTGACCATGTTAGGGGCAGACTACTTAAAAGACATTATAAAAACCAGAGAAACAGGAGTTCTATTGCCCATGTAACTAAACGTCATTTACTGTCCACAATTGTGTTTGTTGCAATTATAACAGTTTATTAAGTGCAAGGATACAGCAGATAAACGTTTACTATATAAAATTTGACAAGGATAAAAGGTAGGGAAGGGAGGCAGGAAGACCGGGGCAGAGACGGAAAACCAAAGAAGGTCCAGAGGGGCAGTAAAAGTGCAGGTGCTTAATAAAGTGCATAAACTAGGCAGACATAGGTGCATAGCTCCATGTAGTCATAGTCAAATAGCCTGGTTTAGGATTATAAATAGAAAGCACAGTAAATTATTGCTTACCCATGGACCCTGGTGAGGAGGTCTCCCAAACTGCCTGGAGGTCTAGTAGCCCCGACACGTGTTTCGCGTCGGCTGCTTCAGGGGTTTTGGTTTTCCGTCTCTGCCCCGGTCTTCCTGCCTCCCTTCCCTACCTTTTATCCTTGTCAAATTTTATATAGTAAACGTTTATCTGCTGTATCCTTGCACTTAATAAACTGTTATAATTGCAACAAACACAATTGTGGACAGTAAATGACGTTTAGTTACATGGGCAATAGAACTCCTGTTTCTCTGGTTTTTATAACCTACATCACATATGTTAACCCATCCTGGTTGCAGATGCATTTGTGTGTAGATATACATTACATATGGTCACTCAACAATGCTGCATGGACTGAAATCATTGAGCATCCAATGTGTGTGGTCAACCGGTGCTACTACATTGCATGTCATTGGTATATAGGCCATATTATCACAGGGCCACACTGTTGTGGTGAAGCCAGGGTTAACTACAAAAAATGGATGTTCAATAACCACACACAATCCTGCATGGTGAAACCACCAACACCCTTCCTAATAGGGACCATAAAGTGTACAGGAGCTGTTAACAGTGACTGAATGGCCCATTAGCTCCTGGTGGTCATTACAACACAGTAGAGGTACAATAATATTTTCAGAATGCACTTGAGACGGCTGCATATCCGCAAACAGGTGTGCACATCAATACTTACTCAATGGCTCTGTGCAGCAAACACGACATTGTTGGGGTGTTCCCGTTTTTTTATGGGAGAAAGCAGTCAATTACAGGCCAATTGTATGTCGCGTTTTTGCATTGCCACGTCCGTCACCTCGGATTGGCGTACTCTTCAGTTATCTCATTGGTTGAGCGCCCTTTAAAAAGATGGATGTGGCAGCTCCAGCCTGTTGCAAATGTCCACATGCAACGACGTGGTAGCGTCTCCTCTTCTGGCACTGCAGGACTGACGGTATGTATTGATCACTGCTCATCCTCTTCATCTCTTCTATCTGTATGGGCTGATATTAGCACTCACTCCAATACCATGTGGTCTTGTTGTTGTTATTAGCTTCTGCTAGGTTACTGTTATAATGGGCAATCTTTTTTTCGGAGTTGACCTGTTCAACCCCTGACTGGTTTTCTCCTCATAATGTACACCACCACAGTTGACATCACATATGTTGTGGTGTGCACAAAGTGTTATGAATGGTGTTTCCAAATGTAAACTCTTGTGATGTGTATTGTGGAACTGTATAAATATGGTTGCCTTAACTGAGACATCATACATAAAACAATGGTCATTGGATGTGAGGGCTTTGAATCTGAACCGTAACATACTATGCTGGTGTACCAGCCACACCTATGTACGTATTGTTTGTCCAATGTTATAAATGTGTTCTTAGTTGGCAGTTTACTGGTTCATAGTAGGCTCAAATGTGTGGTACCCCATTAATTTGTCCACAGGTGACAACATGGCCATTATTGCCTAGCTAAGGGAACATCATACATATATGTGTGTGTTCCTTACATGCTGTGTTTTCATGTTTCAGATGGCTGAGAACCAGGATTTCGTCCGGGCCTTCGTAGCGAAGTACCAGGAGCAAGAGTGCTTGGGGCGGACCACCTCACCTGAGTACAAGAACAAGCAGGTGAGGGGAGTGGCATATGAGCAGCTCATCGCCCTCTCCCAGGAGTTCAACCCTGGGGTGAGCGTGGATATGAGTTTTGTTAAAGCCAAGATCAGAAACCTACACACAGTGTACATGAAAGAGCTGAATGCAATGCACAAACCTATGCGGTCCGGGAATGGAGCGGAGGAGGTGTATGTGCCACGATTGTGGTACTTTGACCTCCTCCGTTTCCTCCAGGACCAGCAGCTCCCTCAGCCTACACTGTGCAGCAGGGATTGTGAACAAACCTCCTCTGCCACTCCCCAAAACCCGGCTCCGCCACAAGAGGTACTTGTCAATTTGGTTTTGTCCACTCCGGCTTCAATGGTGGTTGCAGACACTTGTGGTGTGTCGAATATGACAAACATATCACTTTTTAGTGTTTGACACAGTACAGAGTATGTTCAATTTTTTGTTTATTTAGTATAAACTTTTTCAACAAAACCCTTGCAGAGGTTTATTTTTTTTTGTATGGTACTTTGTTTTTGCTTGCTTTTTAAATAAATTGTTTTGTTTTTTTTTTGGTTGGGTTATTTGTTAAAACAATCACTTAAGAAGAGTTTTTTTTGTTTTGTTTTTTTGTAAAAATACAACATTCAGATATTTTACAGGTAAAATTTGGTAAATACAAAAATGTCAACATGACAAATTACTGTACACGTACAGAACTTAAACTATTCCTACAACGAGCCAAACATTACTGTTGGTCCCCAGGACCATGCCCTTCCTGGTGTTGAAGGAACCTGTGGATGAGGCCACCAAGCCGCAGTAAATGACAATTTGTCTCCTGCATCTGCCTGTGGGCCTCTTGGTGGGCCACCATTAGGTCCTTCAATGATGGTACACCTATAGTGGGCAAAATAAAACATCAGTAACATAAAGACACATGTTGTAGTGAAGAATTGCTTGTGAGACACCAAAAACCTTATCTACTAAATCCTCCAGAATATTCTCCCTTGAGAGGGATGGGGAGGGGCTTATGGCCCACACCTGGGAAGCAGCTCTCCCGCCTACACATAACACAAATAAAAACATACACATGATGGATGACTGCATTTACACATTGCCCATCAACACTATCACAATAACAAACTACTAAATTTTAAAAATACACTTACCAGGAACAAGCAAGCCAAAATGCTCCATGGGGGCCTCTGGGGACCACTGGCCTATGAGTCTGGGCCCCGGTGGTTCGAGGTTCGTTGGTGGTGATGTTTGGGGAGAGGGGGTTCTGGGGGCCACGGGGCCGGGTGAGGCCATCAGCTGTTCGGCTGGGGAGCCTGTGGTTGGGGCAGCTGGGGACCCTGTTGTGGAGCCAGCTGGTTGAGGCTGGTGTTGAGCCTACTGGGGACCTGTTGTGGAGGCAGCTGGGGAGCGTGGTGGTGAGGCTGGTGGTGCTGCCTCGCCCTCCGCAGGGTCGTCATCAGCTGGTGGTAAAGACATTACAGTTTGTTTGATGGTCATAGTAAAATACACATATGCATATGTCAGGCACAGGGACTTTGGGGGTGAATGACATAATGTGCTGACACATCTCTAGTTTGGTTCCAAGGGGCCTTCATTATCATGTGCACAATGTTAGCACGGTCATATACTGTATGTATGTGGCAGTAGTATTATTGTCATTGGCATGCAGTCCACACAGGTTAGAACTGTATGGCCAATAAGTTGTGGTGGGAAATTTTTGTCACATTAAGCTTGGTGTGGCAAAAATTTGTTTAATCACTTCACAATACACATGGCGCCACAATCACACCTCCACACTGACACCATATATTTGCACATAGTGATCCATCATTGGTGAGAGGAACACAACATATGAATAACATGAGGTAACACACATTGGTTGTTTTGTTGGACATGACGCAGGCAACAGTGACGTTATGGGGACAATACTTATGTGTCCTATCAACAGAAGGCTATGGTGTGGTATATGTAGGGGTGGTGGGACATTTTGACATTATATGTGATGTGCTCCATAACATCACAGACAACATGCACATGGTGCCTTGCAGCTTGTTAAACACCTATGTGTGTTGTTTTTAAAGTGTCCCCAACAATGATACAGGTATGGCATGCTACACACATTACTGTGGGATGGCCAATCAAATATATATCTGCAGCCCCAGCACATGAACGGTCATCATGCATCACCATCATGACTTCTGCCACACTATCTGACAGGCTCTACTTCCATTTGGACAATATCATGTATATTGTGTTGAGTACACATGAGTGTATGTGGTGTGAAATAATACTCACCAAGCAGAGCCTGGATGTGGGTGCGGATGCCGGAAATGCGGTCCCTCGCCTTACAATTCATGTCCGTGGGTCGGGCTGCTCCTGACAGGGTGTAAAATGTATATAACAGTTCAATATGCAGGGAATTACACACGGGAGACTTATGCAGGGTTCACCGGGTATAACTTGTAAGTTCTTCAGTACAGTACACAGTATAGTTGCTTTACACAGATAACTCGGGACAGTCGCTTAACCCTCTGCAGGTTTCCCTTCTGCGACCCTTCTCTCTCTGATACCTTTCAGGCTTTCCTCTACACTTCTCTTCCCCAGTGTGCTGTATGGTGGTGACTCGGTCCCTTGTTTGGCTTTCCCCGGTTGTGTGTAGGCGGCAAGCCTGGGTCCTTGGAAACTTGGAATCTGAGCTCCCCTTTGGTGTGTCTGTGATCCGACGTATAGCTTCGGTCACCTCAGAGCCGACTCTCTGGTCCCAGCCTAGCCTTCCAGTGTCCCCGTGTTGCAAGGGAGCACCAGGCCCTTTCCTACCCGTGTGACTCCGGTGTACGTCAGGGGATCCCTTATCCCAGTCGTCCTCTGTCACCGCTGCCAGTTTCCTCGGACACAGTTGTACTGGTCCGTTCTCTCCCCTTCCCTTGGGTTACAGGTTGTGGAGCGGGCTTTCTCTCCAGGGGACTGTGCCTCGCAGGATTCTGCGCCTCCAGGGAGCCTGAAACCTTCATGGAAGTTTCTCTCTGTCCTTGTCTTTACTGCTCGGCTCACTCTGGCCTACTCGGTCTTTACTGTTCAGCTCACTTTGGCCTACTAATTAACTCCTCCTAGCTTTCCCCTTATGTACCCGGTCCGTCACCTTGACTATGTCCCACACACTGTGACTGGTCCTACCACCTGTTGCCTAGAGTACCGGGTCCTGTGTCGGTGGGTGTGTGTTATGAAGGTGGTTTGTGCAAAACCTGTCTCCACCTGCCTGGCTGCACTTCCTACCTGTGGCCACACTGGTCGCAGGGGCGCCACATATACAACATATACACCAGCACCCACAGATGTGTACAGAGCCAGCAGTGTGTAGTGTACAGAGCCCGCAGTGTGTAATGTGCAGAGCCCGCAGTGTGTAATGTGCACGGAGCCCGCCGCAGTGTGTAATGTGTACAGAGCCACAGTGTGTAATGTGCATGGAGCCCGATGCAGTGTGTAATGTGCACAGAGCCGCAGTGTGTAATGGGCACAGAGCCCACAGTGTGTAATGTGCAGAGCCCACAGTCTGTAATGTGCAGATAGCCCGCGGTGTAATCCTCAGTATCTGTATTATTGTGTATATACACTGCACAGTACCACTTCTCCTGTCCTGTGCATTGGGTGTAATCCTCATCATCTGTATTATTCTGTATATGTACACTGCACAGTACCACTTTTCCTATCCTGTATACTAGGTGTAATCTTCAGTATCTGTATTATTGTGTATATATACACTGCACAGTACCACTTCCCCTGTCCTGTACACTTGGTGTAATCCTCAATCTCTGTATTATTCTGTATATATACACTGCACAGTACCACTTCTCTTGTCCTGTATACTGGGTGTAATCCTCAGTATCTTTATTATTGTGTATATACACTGCACAGTACCACTTCTCCTGTCCTGTGTATTGGGTGTAATCCTCAGCATCTGTATTATCTAATATATAAAACCACAAGAGGTTTGTGACGTCACTTCCGTCACTTTGCACACACTTCCGTAACTTTGTCTCCAAGGTACACCCGCTCAGGGTGGACCAAGATGGCCGCCCTAAGCGGGAGTACCCTGGCGACCCACACTACTCCACTCACCCCCCCCCAACCCACGCCACGTCCACACACACGTACACCCCTGACACAACACTATCGTACCCCTCCCCCCCACACACACTCGCACACACACTCACACACACACACTCATACCCACACACACGTACACCCCTGGCGCTACACTATCGTACCATTCCCCCCCACACACACACACACTCATACTCTAATGCACACTACCAGTCTCCGGTATACTTACCCGACCGCCATCCCGCTGCGCCGATCCAGCTTGGCTCCGCCCACCTCGCGGGGATCCCGCTTGGCTCTGCCCACCTAGCGGGGATCCCGCTTGGCTCCGCCCACCTCACGGAGATCCTGCTTGGCTCCGCCCACCTCACGGAGATCCCGCTTGGCTCCGCCCACCTCGCGGGGATCTCGCCTGGCTCCGCCCACCTTACCCCGCACCCGCCTGGCTCCGCCCACCTCTCCTGCGCTGACCACCCAGCCTCCGTGCTGCGCTGACCACCCAGCCTCCTCCTGCGCTGACCACCCAGCCTCCGTCCTGCGCTGACCACTCAGCCTCCGTCCTGCGCTGACCACTCAGCCTCCGTCCTGCGCTGACCACTGAGCCTCCTTCCTACGCTGACCACTCTGCCTCCATCCCGCGCTGACCACTCTGCCTCCATCCCACGCTGACCACTCTGCCTCCAACCCGCGCTGACCACTGAGCCTCCAACCCGCGCTGACCACTGAGCCTCCATCCTGTGCTGACCACTCCATCCTGTGCTGACCACTGAGCCTCCATCCTGTTTTGACCACTGAGCCTCCATCCTGTGCTGACCACTCAATCCTGTGCTGACCACTCCATCCTGCGCTGACCACTGAGCCTCCATCCTGCGCTGACCACTCCATCCTGCGCTGACCACTCCATCCTGTGCTGACCACTAAGCCTCCATCATGTGCTGACCACTGAGCCTCTATCCTGTGCTGACCACTGAGCCTCTATCCTGTGCTGACCACTGAGCCTCCATCCTGTGCTGACCACTGAGCCACCGTATACAGTGCTAACCACTGAACCACCATATACAGTGCTAACCACTGAACCACCATATACAGTGCTAACCACTGAGCCACCATACAGTGCTAACCCCTAAGCCACCGTATACAGTGCTGACCACTGAGCAACCATATACAGTGCTAACCACTGAGCCACCATACAGTGCTAACCACTGAGCCACCATATACAGTGCTAACCACTGAGCCACCATATACAGTGCTAACCACTGAGCCATCATATGCAGTGCTAACCCCTGATCCACCATATACAGTGCTAACCACTGAGCCACCATACAGTGCTAACCACTGAGCCACCATACAGTGCTAACCACTCAGCCACCATATACAGTGCTAACCACTCAGCCACCATATACAGTGCTAACCACTCAGCCACCATATACAGTGCTAACCACTGAGCCACCGTATACAGTGCTAACCACTAAGCCACCATATACAGTGCTAACCACTAAGCCACCATACAGTGCTAACCACTGAGCCACCATACAGTGCTAACCACTGAGCCACCATATACAGTGCTAACCACTGAGTCACCATATACAGTGCCAACCACTGAGCCACAATATACAGTGCTAACCACTGAGCCACCATATACAGTGCTAACCACTGAGCCACCATACAGTGCTTACCACTGAGCCACCATACAGTGCTTACCACTGAGCCACCATACAGTGCTAACCACTGAGCCACCATATAGTGCTAACCACTGAGCTACCATATACACATAATTCTTTTCACCGCACTCCCCTATTAGTAAATAAACTATATATGGATTCTAGACTACCCGATTCTTTAGAATCGGGCCGCCATCTAGTTCTGTATATGTACACTGCACAGTACCATTTTTCCTATCCTGTATACAGCGTGTAATCTTCAGTATCTGTATTATTGTGTATATATACACTGCACAGTACCACTTCTCCTGTCCGGTATACAGAGTGTAATCCTCAGTATCTGTATTATTCTGTATATATACACTGCACAGTACCACTTCTTATGTCCGGTATACTGGATGTAATCCTCAGTATCTGTATTATTCTGCATATATACACTGCACAGTACCACTTCTCCTGTCCTGTATATTGGGTGTAATCCTCAGTATTTGTATTATTCTGTATATATACACTGCACAGTACCACTTCTCCTTTCCTGCATACTGGATGTAATCCTCAGTATGTGTATTATTCTGCATATATACACTGCACAGTACCACTTCTCCTGTCCTGTATATGAGGTGTAACCCTCAGTATCTGTATTATCTAATATATAAAGCTGAATGTGTGTATGTGTGTATGTGTGTGTATGTGTGTATATGCGGGATTGGCATCTACACCGTCGCAGCTACAGCCGCAAAATTTTGCAGAGTCACACGTCTGGACCCCGGGAGCGTCATAGGCTATGTTGTGAGGCAAAATTTTAACCCTGCGCGTTCCAGTTCACCAAACAATTTTGCCCCTATCTACATAATGGGAAAAAAGGGAAAGGAAACGTGTGGGAGGAAAATCGACAGCTGTCAGCTATAGAGACAAAATACTTACCCCACAGGGACACACACACCACAAAGAGACACACACAACAGAGACACACACCACACAGACCCCATCCCACAGGGACACACACATACACACCCCAGGGACACACACACCACAGAGACAGACACAGATGTGCACAAATCACCTCACACAACTCGCTTCATACGTGTGCTATCTTTATTTTCCAAACATAAACATCTGATTAAAAACAGCCAATGTGCAACACATGTGCCATATAGGGAATTAAGGCAGATGTCAGTCACATGAGCTGTCTATTATGTGTATGTGTGAGGTAACATATACTACCCTGCCAGGGGGAGGGTTTACTGTTGGCTGGAGATTTATTAGGCTGCCTATAGCAATCAATCACAGCTCAGCTTCTATTTTCCTACAGGTCATTAATATGACATATTCAAATTCTATTTTGTTATAGCTAACAGAAGTTATTTATTAACCCGGGCGTAGCCGGGTACTACAGCTAGTTCTGTATATATACACTGCACAGTACCACTTCTCCTGTCCTGTATACTGGCTGTAATCCTCAGTATCTGTATTATTCTGTATATTTACACTGCATGGTACCACTTCTCCTATCCTCTATACTGGGTGTAAACCTCAGTTTCTGTATTATTCTGTATATATACAGTTGTGGCCCAAAGTATTGACACCCCTGCAATTCTGTCAGACAATGCTCAGTTTCTTCCTTAAAATGATTGCAATCACAAATTCTTTGGTATTCTTATCTTCATTTAATTTGTCTTCAATGAAAAAACACAAAAGAGAATGAAGCAAAAAGCAAAACATTGATCATTTCACACAAAACTCCAAAAATGGGCCAGACAAAAGTATTGGCACCCTCAGCCTAATACTTGGTTGCACAACCTATAGCCAAAATAACTGCTATCAACCGCTTCCGGTAACCATCAATGAGTTTCTTACAATGCTCTGCTAGAATTTTAGACCATTCTTCTTTGACAAACTGCTCCAGGTCCCTGATATTTGAAGGGTGCCTTCTCCAAACTGCCATTTTTAGATCTCTCCACAGGTGTTCTATGGGATTCAGGTCTGGAATCATTGCTGGTCACCTTAGAAGTCTCCAGTGCTTTCTCTCAAACCATTTTCTAGTGCTTTTTGAAGTTCATTCATTCAGGCGCTGACGGATAGTACGGGTTGACACTGTTGTAACCTCGGACTGCAGGGCAGCTTGAACTTGTTTGGATGTTAGTCGAGGTTCTTTATCCATCATCCACACAATCTTGCGTTGAAATCTCTCGTCAATTTTTCTTTTCCATCCACATCTATGGAGGTTAGCCACAGTGCCATGGGCTTTAAACTTCTTGATGACACTGCGCACGGTAGACACAGGAACATTCAGGTCTTTGATGATGGACTTGTAGCCTTGAGATTGCTCATGCTTCCTCACAATTTGGTTTCTCAAGTCCTCAGACAGTTCTTTGGTCTTCTTTTTTTTCTCCATGCTCAATGTGGTACACACAAGGACACAGGACAGAGGTTGAGTCAACTTTAATCCATGTCAACTGCAAGTGTGTTTTAGTTATTGCCAACACCTGTTAGGTGCCACAGGTAAGTTACAGGTGCTGCTAATTACACAAATTAGAGAAGCATCACATGATTTTTCTAACAGTGCCAATACTTTTGTCCACCCCCTTTTTTATGTTTGGGGTTGAATTATATCCAATTTGGCTTTAGGACAATTCTTTTTGTGTTTTTTCATTGAAGACAAATTAAATGAAGATAATAATACCAAAGAATGTGTGATTGCAATCATTTTCAGGAAGAAACTGAGTATTATCTGACAGAATTGCAGGGGTATCAATACTTTTGGCCACAACTGTACACTGCACAGTACCACTTCTCCTGTCCTCTATACTGGGTGTAATCCTCAGTATCTGTATTATTCTGTATATATACTCTGCACAGTACCACTTCTCCTGTTCTGCTGTCAGAGGCGGTATTAGACTTTGATTTTCAGTATTTAACTGTTGTTTAAATTGATTACCCTCAATATGGAAGTCATCACTTCTCTTCTGCATAGGTGATGATGACTTTTTCTTCGCTGTGGATTTGACCTCTGGGACCCCACAATCCTGGGAAACGTGACTCTGAAGATCACCATGGAAATGGAGCTGAGATTGATTATTCCCTCTGCTGCGCCATTCACATGTGGCTCTTCAGATAACTCCTTTGAGAAAGTGATGAGACCACGACAACGTAAAAGCAAATTTCACTGATCGGGGCTGATGGGTGATATAGTATGTGGGCTGGTGGGGCTTGTTTTCCAGGGCTGCTTTTTGGTCCCAGTCCCGCCCTGGAGAGAATCCTACCCAAGGGCTCACAGTCTACAAGGGATAGATGAGGATACAGTAAGCAAGGGGAGAAGACTCACGAGACCCACGAGAGCAAACAGTCTACAAGGGATGGGTGAGAATACAGTTGGAGATGACAGAGAATCCTACCCTCAAGGGCTCACAGTCTACAATGGATGGGTGAGGATACAGTAGGTGATGAGAAAGGATACTGCCCTCGAGGGCTCACAGTCTACAAGGGATGGGTGAGGATACAGTAGGAGAGGAGAGAGGATTCTGCCTGTGAAGGTTCATAGTCTACAACCAGTGGCGTAACTACCGCGGTCGCAGCGGTCGCGACCGCGACCAGGCCCGCCCCCAGGGGGGGCCCGCACCCCCCCCCGGGGGGCCCCGGTATCCCCCGGGGGGCCCCGGGACCCGTGCTGGCAGCCGGCCGCCGGGACCACGATAGCGCCGGCCGGAGAGGAGGGAGGACGGGAAGTGAAAGCTCACTTCCTGCTGCTGTGCCCGCCCCTCCTCTCCTCCTCACTGCGGACCGCGGGACAGAGGAGTGTGCGCTGGTGAGTGTGAATGCCAGCGGACAAACACCGCTAGCACCCTTCCCCCCCCGGTACTCTGACAGCACCCCCCACCGGTCACCACATGGGGGGCCCGGGGACTGATCTGAGGGGCCCTCAGCCTGCCTCCACTGTTAACCCCCTCAGCCTGCCTCCACTGTTAACCCCCCTCAGCCTGCCTCCACTGTTAACCCCCCTCAGCCTGCCTCCACTGTTAACCCCCCTCAGCCTGCCTCCACTGTTAACCCCCCTCAGCCTGCCTCCACTGTTAACCCCCTCAGCCTGCCTCCACTGTTAACCCCCTCAGCCTGCCTCCACTGTTAACCCCCCTCAGCCTGCCTCCACTGTTAACCCCCCTCAGCCTGCCTCCACTGTTAACCCCCCTCAGCCTGCCTCCACTGTTAACCCCCTCAGCCTGCCTCCACTGTTAACCCCCCTCAGCCTGCCTCCACTGTTAACCCCCCTCAGCCTGCCTCCACTGTTAACCCCCTCAGCCTGCCTCCACTGTTAACCCCCCTCAGCCTGCCTCCACTGTTAACCCCCTCAGCCTGCCTCCACTGTTAACCCCCTCAGCCTGCCTCCACTGTTAACCCCCTCAGCCTGCCTCCACTGTTAACCACCTCAGCCTGCTCTCCACTGTTAACCCCCTCCGCCTGCCCTCCAGTGTTAACCCCCTCCGCCTGCCCTCCAGTGTTAACCCCCTCCTCCTGCCCTCCACTGTGCACACTCTCTCTCCTACCATGCGCTGTTTGTATGTGCGCTCTTTTCTCCCTTTGTATGCTCTGTCTCCCTTTGTGCACTCTGTCTCACTCCATGAGCTCTCTCTGCCCCCCTTGCGATCTCTTTCCCTCCATGCGTGCTCTGCCCCCCTTTGTGTTCTCTCTCTCCATGCACTCTCTTTCCCTCCGTGCACTCTCTTCATCCATGTGCTCTCTACATCTGTGCGCTCTGTTCTTACTGTGCTCTTTCTGCCCCACTGTGTGTTCTCTTCCCTCACCCCTCTCTCTGCCCCCCCCATGCGCTCTCTCCCTCTGTGCGCTCTCTCCCACTCTCTGTGCCCACCAGTGCCCTCTTTCTGCCTCACCATGCCCTCTCTGCCCTCATTGTCTTTGCCCACTGTGTGCTCCTTGGCCTCCAGTGCTTTTTCTGCTCCCTGGGACTTATTGTGAACACAACAAGCAAGCAGTAGCTAGCAGGTGAGGGGGGGGCCCCTGGCAGTGCCAACAGTGTGTGTGTGCCAGGCTGCAGTGCCACCACCACCAGCTGCAGTATGTGTGTGACTGGCAGCAGGTGAGGGGGGGGGGCCCTGGCAGTGCCAACAGTGTGTGTGTTCCAGGCTGCCAGTGCCACCACCACCAGCTACAGTGTGTGTGTGACTGGCAGCAGGTGAGGAGGGGGGCCCCGGGCAGTGCCAACAGTGTGTGTGTGCAAGGTTGCCACCACCACCAGCTACAGTGTGCGCGTGACTGGCAGCAGGTGAGGGGGGAGGCCCTGGGCAGTGTCAACAGTGTGTGTGTGTGTGTTCCAGGCTTCCACCACCACCAGCTACAGTGTGTGTGTCACTGGCAGCAGGTGAGGGGGGGGCCCTGGGCAATGCCAACAGTGTGTGTGTGCCAGGCTGCCACCACCAGCAGCTACAGTGTGTGACTGGCAGCAGGTGAGGGGAGCCCCGGGGCAGCACCAATCTGTGCCAGTGCCAGGCTGCTGCCAGCTAGGGTGTGTGAGCAGCAGGTGATGGGAGCTCCGGAGCAGCATGCTGGCAGGCAGTGCCAGTGTGTGCCAGCCAGTGCCAGGGTGTGTGACCAGTAGGTGACTGACTAGGGCTAGCCTGGGCTAGGGACACATTTGCGGCAGGGTACTGCAGATCCTGATCCGGTTTTGAGCAGTAAAAGTGCTCAAAACCAGATCAGGAACTGCAGCACATAGGAGCCCATTATGGTAACCGGATTGCACTATATGTAGTCCGGTTACCGGTTCCGTTGCCTGCGTGAAAAATCATGCAGGCAACGTTTTTCGGAGCGGTAACTCTGTCGCAGCAGAATTCCTGTAATGGGCTCCCACGGGAGCCCATGTGGCTGCCGCAAGGCATATTTGAATGCCTGTGGCAGCCGTATGCTTTGCTCATCCCTGCTGCGGCAGCAGGGATGAACAAAGTGTCCGGCAACCGGATTGCACATTCAGTGCAATCCGGTTGCCGGATTCCGGCTTAGGGACACAAAATGTGTCCAAATTGTGTGTGAATGCAATTGCGATCACTGCATCTGGATGCGGATGCGGTAGCCGCAATTGCACTTCCAAGTGTGACCCTAACTTAGCACAGTGGCACTGGTCTAGCTGGTGGTGCAGAGCACAAAAGATTTGTGACTGAGAAGAAGACTGTATTGTGCCTTCCTGCTCGTCCCAGCAGCACAAGACACTTGCTGGTAACGCTTGCTGGTAACGCTATCCGCTGCAGCTGAATTTTCTCAGCATTTAGCGCTGCCGTCAAATGTCCCAGACCCTCCAAGTGTGACCCATGGCTTATCTATATATATAAATATATATATTCCTTGTATGCTATCTCCAATAGTGCATTAAATGAAGGTTAGTGAGGGTAGTGAATGTAAAATGTTTGGTTTTAGGTCTGAATTTAATTATGGGTCTCAAGTATATTATATTGTTTTATCTTGTATTTTATACTGTGTCTGGTTCTTATGTTTGCCTTTTTTTCAGTCTCTTCAACCTTAGATTGCACAAGTTCCTGGAATCTGGATATTTTTGTAGAGAAGCAAGTAGTCAGTGAAGCCTACAGACAGGAACAAGCCAAGCCAAGACCAAGTGAAAGACATTGTTTGAAAGAAGTAAATACAGATGACTCTTCGCCATATGCATTTTGGGGGTGATTCATCAAACCTTTTGCCAAACGCTTGCGCACATGCATTCCTATGTTTAACATGGGAACGCATGTGCCTGCGTATGGCTGCGTTTGGCCGCATTTGCGTACGGATGCGCATAATTTATGCGCCCTCCTCCGCACTCAGAAAGCAGCATGCAGCATTTTTTGTGCGTTCGCGGGCACTTGTTTTATCCGCGAGCGCACAAAAAATGCATGGATCTCAATGGATCCGCAGTGTCCTCCGCATGACAGCGCAGGAGAACGCTGCGAATCACATCGAAATCTGAATATGAATATTACTGAATATTTTTTTCTTTAAATGCTGGATTAGTTAACTATACCTATATTGATTAAATATTACACTATAAAACATTACAACAATACTATAGCGTGCGAAATGAATAGAGAAATTGTGAATTTGGGTTGATAATATTTTGGTATGGGGGGGGCCCCATTTGAAACTTCGCACCGGGGCCCATAAGTTTGTAGTTACGCCTCTGTCTACAACGGATGGGTGAGGTTATGGTAGGAGAGGGTAGAGATGGTCATGCAGTGGTATACTGGACTGAGGGTCACTGAAGGTTGTAGACTTGCCCAAAGAGGGGGGTCTTCATGTTCCTTTTGAAGGTTTGTTTCCACAATAGGCGAGAGTTGTATGACTTCAGGCAAAGGAGTTGTCTGTCAAGGGGCAGTCCTGGGCATGGAAAAGAGCTGAAGTTGACAGAGGACTCAGATCTACATATACCAACCTATCCAGCCTCATTTATATATCAATTCAAATGCTAACTTCTCAGGACATATCATTTGTGCAGGGTCCCCGCTTCTTTTGGGTCCACCACGGTGTGTAACGTATTGCTGGACTTGCCTCTGGTATAGCTACATTCTGTGTAGTTCCTGATACCTATATATGCCTTATATGCTGTGTACACATGAGGAGCACACGCAGCGATTTTCCTGTCAGCCATCACTCTCCATACACTGCGTATTACAGGAGCAGCGCTGTATACAGGATTAATGGGAATGTTCAGGTCATTACGCAATGCTGCAATCTACAGAATGTGAACTGGTGCTGTGGACGCAATGCAAAGGGTGTATTAATTACTGCATTTACCACTTCCACAACCAAATCAGTAATGGGATGTGCAGATGTGAGTGCAGCTTCTCCTGTGAGGAGGTGGAGTGTCCTGAGCCCTCAGTCACTGTGAGGTGAACCTGTGCAGGGTGGAATGGTTCCCTCTATATTTCTCTCAGTAGCCCGGCTCTCAGCTGGACCCGCTGCTGTGCACCTTCTCCTCACTCTGCTGACTCCATTTCCAGATGTTGCTCCTCACAATGATGCAATCACAGCCGGCCATTCCCTCACACCTGCCCGAGCATCGCCGGTCTCACACCTCGCACTCCCCCTAGCGCCAAAAGCGGGTACTGCGCCCCAACCACGTGTACTGCAGCAGATCCCGCCCCCCGCTGTCTCCCTCTCCCAATACCTGCGCTGACAATCGCCGTCCCCGGTGCTGGCGGAGCAGTGATTGGCCTCTGTGTGCCCGGCGGGCGGGCCGTGACGATCCGGCTCGGTTTGTCTGCTCTGGTAATTGCTTTTCCAAAGACCTGCAGATACTGGGCATCTCCCGGCATCGTTCTGTGTGCAGCGGACACTGCAGTGCATACAAGGTGTCTGTGCACGGCAGTGTATACAAGGTGTCTGTGCACTGCAGTGTATACAAAGTGTGTGTGCACTGCAGGGTATACAAGGTCTGCGCTGTGCACTGCAGGGTATACAAGGTGTCTGTGCACTGCAGGGTATACAAGGTCTTCTCTGGGCACTGCTGGGTTTACAAGGTCTGCTCTGTGCACTGCAGGGTATATAAGGTCTGCTCTGTGCACTGCAGGGTATACAAGGTCTGCCTGCTCCAGTGCTGAATTCCTGAATTGCTCCCACTTGGGCTCTACATGTCTATTGCTCTGCATCACTTTCCATCCAGTGACTCTCTGCTCTCTTGGACTGGGCACACCTGGGCACCTTGGCACCC
This sequence comes from Allobates femoralis, assembly GCA_033576535.1. Lineage (NCBI taxonomy): Eukaryota > Metazoa > Chordata > Amphibia > Anura > Aromobatidae > Allobates > Allobates femoralis. The sequence continues at coordinate 125,022,846 of JARQOC010000004.1, forward strand.
CCCAGCCTCTGTATTTGTCGGGTTGTCAGGATCCTTAGGATGTTTTTTCTCAGCCTGTTCTACATCCTGATTGCACCAGGTAAGTCTTTCACGATTTGCTGACTTCTAATTGTGATTCTGTATTTGTAGTCTGTTATTAGATATGGTAACACATGGTATAGATTGTGTACATTGTAGCTTATCCATCACACCATGGTCAGCTATACAGGACTCCCACTGAAGTCTGAGTCTGGGTTGTGGGGTGGAGGATAAATCCTTCAAAATTGCCAAAAGGGTATCAGGTAAAATCTATCCTAGATATAGGACTTCTTACAGAATATAAGGTGTCTACAAATGGAACAGATAATGACTGCCCCAATAAATGTCACCAGGACCAATAAAACCCCCATACTAATTCTGAATGAACTGAACCCTGTCATTTCATGGGCCTCTTCTGGCAGCTAATAGGTTAACACGACTTTGGCAGCGCAGGCGCGCTGAATATTCCCAGATCCTGGCTAACCCAGTCCTCGCTCTTCCAGGCATCCTGTCTGTTTGTTCTGCTGGACCTTCCAGGTCTCTTCTTGTAGCCAGAGGCTGCAGACTGCCACACATGCACTAGAGGAGTGAAGAACACATCTGGACTGATTCTGTGAACCCCTGTCAGTCTCCAGGATAGAGAGGAATGTGTGTAAGAGACTATGGGGAAAGTAAAATAGATTGGAGGTACAGTACATGGCTGGAGATTGTACAGGTTCTTCTTGTTCCATCACACACATGCTGAGTATAGGCTGTGCCAGAATGGCTCCACCAGCCACACGTGGTTCCTGGGTGACAGGTTGGGGACCCCTGATGTTCAGTATTCACAAAATCTATTCTAGGTGGTTACGTGCCATAGTCGTAAAAATGTCAGTGAGCTATGTGTAAGTATTGTACTGCAATAGTTCATTCTACAGTAAAATAACGAAATGTGCAATACCCTGGACAGCACTCACATACTGCACTTAGATAAGGCACGGGATCCAGCCACAATTACGAGATCAGAATAGTCTCTGGACACGTTTGCTCCATCATAGCCACCTGCATCCAATTGTGTGAACAGTGCATGAGGGGCACCAATTGGGGAACTGTCCAAAAGTACCTCTATGTCGGACGTTGGATCTAGCCTTTCAGTCGTCAACCTATGTCATCTTGGTAGGAAATCATATTGCAATTTTTTGAAGGTCCATGATCTGTAGCTGTTGGCTGTCTACCTACTTGGTGCACCAGGTCTACAGAATAGTTCTGAGGGGAAGGTCTCCAGATGGTGACTTTTGTCAGTAGTCCCACAGAGAAGATCATATACTGTCCTTGCAGTGGAGTAACTTGAGTAACTAGAAGCTCATGGACCCCTATGCTAAAGCTCCAATGGAGCCCCCAATTATTGCAAATCTTTAATTGCAATAGTTTTTACTATAGGTCAAAAGGACTTTTGGGGTCGCCTAGGCTCCAGGGCCTGGGTGCGATTGCAATCCCTGCACCTATTCTAGTTACGGCCCTGTGTCTTTGGGTTTGGAGAAATAAAGTACCGTAAGTAAATGTTAACCGGACATAGGTTGATACCGTCAGATAGAGGAGTGCTTGAAGCTAGATCCGGTTATGTACAGGGAGTACTTGATGCAAAAATACCTAATGAGGGTAAGGTGGGAACTCCTTGCTAAGTCTAATGTCTTAGTTGTGTTTTCTCTGGGGAAACTGGCTGTCATTATACTGGAGCTGAATGTCACTATTTTGGAGGGACCATGAATGTGGCTCGCAACCCTCTCTCCGAAATGAATGTGGCTCTTGAGTTAAGAAAGGTTGTGATCAGTGCTTTACATGCTATTGTATGGCATGTGTCAGTATACCAAGAATTACTATAACAGGTGAATCACCATTTTAGAATGAGTTTTTTCTTATTTTTGTGAAGCTATAACATTGACTTGTCGACACCTTGCTCAGCTCCATGAAGGGTTAAACGTTTCCTCAGAATGCGGATTAAACATTTTTCCAATTATGTTCAGGCAGGGATCCTGAAAATGAAGAGATAAAATAAAATAGGAATTGGTGCTGATGCAATGGCCAATGTTCAGTAAACTGCTGCTTGTGTGGCACATGGTCTTGCATATTGGTCCTGGCGGGTTCTGCAGCCAGATGTTGTATTTTTCTATTCCAGGGTTCTTCAGCAGAAAGCAGCTTAGTAGGTAAAGCTTTATTCCCCTGTAAAATAGCAGCTGACGTAAAATTGGAGCCCCTAAGACGTAGCCCAGATATCACTGTACCTCTTACTGTGCGTGTTGCTATGTGTTTGGAGGGGGGAGGACTGAGCTGTGTGAAGAGGCCCTTTATATTTTTATAGCTGATGTTTCAACCTGAGCCGATCCTGGCAGGGACCCCCTTGCTGAACATCATAGTTTCCGTTCATTAGTAGCTGGAGTCCGGCTAGGAGCCGAGTGCTGGGATCTGCTGCCTGTAGCACAGCTGATTCTGCAGAAGGGCCTTGGCTTCACTGACCCTACTAGGCAGAGGTGCATAGAAAAAAAGGGCGTCACTAGTGGGTCAGCTAAGGATCTCTGGCAAGAATATTACAGATAGACCTCTCTCTATATTTGCAGTGCTGTATTACCAAAGTGACACAATATTATTCCATCATACTTTGCACAGGAAAACTGGTCTGGAGAACAGGAGTCCCCGGATCAACATTTGCAGATGCAAAGTAGGCACTTTTATTGGCTTCAATAGAGATACTCTTTCCAGTGAAGTCTATAGATGCTGTGGAGAGACCAGAGCAAGCCATGAAAGTTGCATCTACAATGTCCATAGTTTTATCAGGCTAGGATTACATGACAGTATAAAAAATCGGTGCCACTCTCATCCAGTAAGCATGACTGTGGAGTCGGTAAGGCAAACATCCGACTCCAACTCCACCAAAATGGACACCAACTCCACAACCATGGCTGTGAAGTCAGTAAGCCAAACATCTGACTCTCACTCCTCAATTTCTCTGATTCTAACTCTGACTACATCACAATAAACACCGACTCTGACTCAGGGCCGGCTTCAGGTTTTTGTGGGCTTCGGGCAAAACCGTGTCAGTGGACCCCTTTAACACATACCACGACTCATGAATACAATATAGAAACTGAAGGCTGTGTATATATATAACATACAGGCTCCTGGGTGGGCTGTATATATAATATAGAGGCTATACAAGGCTGTAGATATAACATCGAGACTTCTAACCTGTATACAGTTGTGGCCAAAATTATTGACACCCCTGCAATTCTGTCAGATAATACTCAGTTTCTTCCTGAAAATGATTGCAATCACAAATTCTTTGGTATTATTATCTTCATTTAATTTGTCTTCAATGAAAAAAAACACAAAAAGAATTGTCCTAAAGCCAAATTGGATATAATTCCAAACCAAACATAAAGAAGGGGGTGGACAAAAGTATTGGGACTGTTAGAAAAATCATGTGATGCTTCTCTAATTTGTGTAATTAACAGCACCTGTAACTTACCTGTGGCACCTAACAGGTGTTGGCAATAACTAAATCACACTTTCAGCCAGTTGACATGGATTAAAGTTGACTCAACCTCTGTCCTGTGCCCTTGTGTGTACCACATTGAGCATGGAGAAAAGAAAAGACCAAAGAACTGTCTGAGGACTTGAGAAACCAAATTGTGAGGAAGCATGAGCAATCTCAAGACTACAAGTCCATCACCAAAGACCTGAATGTTCCTGTGTCTACCATGCGCAGTGTCATCAAGAGGTTTAAAGCCCATGGCACTGTGGCTAATCTCCCTAGATGTGGACGGAAAAGAAAAATTGACGAGAGATTTCAACGCAAGATTGTGCAGATGGTGGATAAAGAACCTCGACTAACAACCAAACAAGTTCAAGCTGGTTGAACCTGGCGGAGCTTCACTGATGTTTTGGGGTTGCTTTGCTGCCTCTGGCACTGGACTGCTTGGCCGTGTGCATGGCATTATGAAGTCTGAAGACTACCAACAAATTTTGCAGCATAATGTAGGGCCCAGTGTGAGAAAGCTGGGTCTCCCTCAGAGGTCATGGGTCTTCCAGCAGGACAATGACCCAAAACACACTTCAAAAAGCACTAGAAAATGGTTTGAAAGAAAGCACTGGAGACTTCTAAGGTGGCCAGCAATGAGTCCAGACCTGAATCCCATAGAACACCTGTGGAGAGATCTAAAAATGGCAGTTTGGAGAAGGGACCCTTCAAATATCAGGGACCTGGAGCAGTTTGCCAAAGAAGAATGGTCTAAAATTCCAGCAGAGCATTGTAAGAAACTCATTGATGGTTACCGGAAGCGGTTGATCGCAGTTATTTTGGCTAAAGGTTGTGTAACTAAGTATTAGGCTGAGGGTGCCAATACTTTTGTCCGGCCCATTTTTGGAGTTTTGTGTCAAATGATCAATGTTTTGCTTTTTGCTACATTGTCTTTTGTGTTTTTTCATTGAAGACAAATGAAATGAAGATAATAATTCCAAAGAATTTGTGATTGCAATCATTTTCAAGAAGAAACTGAGTATTATCTGACAGAATTGCAGGGGTGTCAATACTTTTGGCCACAAATGTATATAGTATGGAGACTGACTGGCTGTATATATACACTGTGTGCAACTATGTTCTCAATCAACCCAAAAGACTCAATGAATATCAAAGCTTAATATTTTTGGAAGATGGAGTGATTTTTTTTTTAGATTTGGCTATCTTAGGAGGATATCTGTTTGTGCAGGTAACTATTACTGTGCAGAATTATTAGGCAATTTAATAAAAACCAAATATATTCCCATCTCACTTGTTTATTTTCACCAGGTAAACTAATATAACTGCACAAAATTTAGAAATAAACATTTCTGACATGCAAAAGCAAAACCACAAAAAAATAGTGACCAATATAGCCATCTTTCTTTATGATGACACTCAACAGCCTTCCATCCATAGAATCTGTCAGTTGTTTGATCTGTTTACTATCAACATTACGTGCAGCAGCCACCACAGCCTCCAGACACTGTTCCGAGAGGTGTACTGTTTTCCCTCCCTGTAGATCTCACATTTTATGAGGGACCACAGGTTCTCTATGGGGTTCAGATCAGGTGAACAAGGGGGCCATGTCATTATTTTTTCTTCTTTTAGACCTTTACTGGCCAGCCACGCTGTGGAGTAGTTGGATGCATGTGATGGAGCATTGTCCTGCATGAAAATCATGTTTTTCTTGAACGATACTGCCTTCTTCCTGTACCACTGCTTGAAGAAGTTGTTTTCCAGAAACTGGCAGTAGGTCCGGAGTTGAGCTTCACTCCATCCTCAACCCGAAAAGGTCCCACAAGTTCATCTTTGATGATACCAGCCCATACCAGTACCCCACCTCCACCTTGCTGGCGTCTGAGTCAGAGTGGAGCTCTCTGCCCATTACTGATTCAGCCTCTGGCCCATCCATCTGGCCCATCAAGAGTCACTCTACTTTCATCAATTCATAAAACCTTTGAAAAATCAGTCTTAAGATATTTTTTTGGCCCAGTCTTGACGTTTTATCTTATGTTTCTTGTTCAAAGGTGATTGTTTTTCAGCCTTCCTTACCTTGGCCATGTCCCTGAGTATAGCACACCTTGTGCTTTTTGATACTCCAGTAACTTTGCAGCTCTGAAATATGGCAAAACTGGTGGCAAATGGCTGCTTCTTGCGACCCTGTTGGCTATTTGCCATGAACACTTGATTGTTCGGTGATCACGCTTCAAAAATGTGGTAATTTCAAGACTGCTGCATCCCTGTGCAAGACATCTCACAGTTTTGGACTTTTCAGAGCCCATCAAATCTCTCTTCTGACCCATTTTGCCAAAGGAAAGGCATTTGCCTAATAATTAAGCACAACTTATATAGGGTGTTGATGTCATTACACCACACCCCTCCTCATTACAGAGATGCACATCACCTGATTTACTTAATTAGTAGATGGCTCTCAAGCCTATACAGCTTGGAGTAGGACAACCTGTATAAAAAGTATCATGTGATCAAAATACTCATTTGCCTAATAATTCTGCAATATAGAGGCTGTGGGCTTTGTATATATAATAAAGAGGCTGCGGTCTGTATATACTATTTTGAGGTACTCTGGCACAGCCTCCATAGTATTACATAAAAATATATATATATATGTGTATATATATATATATATATATATATATATATCTCACAGTCCCCAAATAATTTATATAACCTAGCACAGCTTCCATATACACCAGCATGGTTCCCATATACATTCGGCACAGACTCTATATACACCCAGCATGGCCTCCATGTATACCCAGCACAGGCTCTATATAGCTGAGCACAGCCTATATATAGCTGAGCATAGCCTCCATATACACCCTGCAGCAGCCTCCATATACACCCAGCAGCATCAGCCTCCATATACACCCAGCAGCAGCCTCTATATACACCCAGCAGCAGCCTCCAGCACACAGTGTAAAAAAAACCCAAAACATTATACTCACCTTCTTTCCTCTTCCCCAGTGCTGTGTCCTCCTCAGATGCTATCTCCATCCTTACAGCAGTAGGCGCCTGGGGCTGTGGAGCTTCCTCCTTCCTGCAGCAGTGTGATGAGGTCGCAGAGTGACGGACTCATCAGTACTGCAGTCGGCAAAGGAGGAAGCTCCACTGCACTCGGGAGCCAGCACATATAATGCAAATTTCCATAAGTAAGAAGTTAGCCACACTAAAGTTAGAGGTCACACTTCAAATAGCTTCTTCGACAAATGTTTCTAACTTAGAAAAGGAGTAAAGGCTTAAATTTTGCAAAAAGTCAAAATTTTATTACTTTCTCAAACAAAGTCAAGGACAGGGGAAGGGAAGTTGTAAAGTGCACCCGTGCATAGTACCATGAATTGGCTTATTCCATATACAATTCACCATATACAAACAGCTCTAGAGTCAATGTCCCATCATTTTACAGTCAATTATATACATACTGGTGTCTTCACAGAGACCCATTTACAGACATGTTTATTAAACAGGTATATCATTTTTACCCTTTATAGTCATTAGGGGTTTAGTACTATATAGGCAGTATATCACATGCTCAACATATCCCTTATTGACTTATAATAAAAGGGGCTATATTCACACCTTAGAATTCAGCCAGCATACAAGTTATCCGTGAAAGAACCAGAGCAGATTAATGCACCAAATGACAGGCAAAAAATGTTAGTACATTGGCTTAATTAGATGACAGGTTTATATACATTTACCGGAGTCATCGCTGGCCATCAGCACAGAGGGGGAGGAGGTGGGCCGGAAGGGAAGATGAAGAGGATGAAGTGACCTATACAGTAAAAGGTCATGAAACGCGTTGGGGTCTTCTGGTCCGGCCCATCTCCTCCCCCTCTGTGCGCCTCCGTGCTGATGGCCAGCAATGAATTGGACTCCGACTCCACCAAAATGGACACCAACTCCGACTTCACAAACATGGCTGTGAAGTCAGAAAGCAAAACATCTGACTCTGACTCTTAAGGTACTGTCACATGCAGCGATATGGCTTCCATATCGCCGTAAATTTGTGTATTTCGGTGATGTGGAAGCGACATCTCCTGTGCGCAGTGGCGTGAGACAGGGCGATTTTCTGGCGAGAAATCGCCGGTGGAGCATCGCCTGATCGCCCTGCACTGCAGTGAAATCAGGCGATTACCACCAACCGATTTCTGCGCATATTGGCGTGTGACAGGGCGATAGCGATGTAGAAATCGAGCTCAGACCATCTGGAATCAAATCTAGAGACGTGCCTGAGCGTTGTATTTGGCTCGCCCTGTCTGCCGCGATTGGTGGCCGCTCCTGTTTTCCCATTGGCTGCCCATGGCTAAGGCGCCATATTTGAATAGCGATATAGTAGAAAGGGCACATGCGTCATGTATTGCGCAGACATTCTGACAAGGCTGACCAATGGTAACGCAGTTGTGTCGACCAATCGGAGTGGTAGGGGCGCGGTGTACAACACTCTGGCACGCCTGTCTCCTCGCCGTACTCACACTCTTCGCCCAGATCGCTGATGAGGTGGTGGCGTATGATGCGGCGATGTGGAAAAGGGAAATTGCTTTCGGTCTTCTGCAGGCGATTTCCGGAATGCAGGATCGCGTAGAACGTAGGCGAGATCTCTATGTGTGACAGGGTGACGGCAATGTGCAAAAAAGTTCCCGAAACCTGCGTGCCCACGTCAAATTGCCGGCAATATGGAAGCCATATCACTGCGTGTGACGGTACCTTTAAATTTCCCCGAGTCCGACTCCAACTCCACCAGAAATGGACTCCAACTCCGACTCCAAAACTCTGACTGCACAGCCCTGGATTATTCAACCACAAATATGCCTGTGGATGAAGGTTTTCCAATGGATTTACCTCTCTACATTGGAAGGGCTGATATCTGAGAAGAATATCTGCAGCATACGTTGACAAGCTGGGAATTTGTAAGTCAGCACAGTCGTGTCTACGACACGTAGATGAGATTTGTTAAGGTACCGTCACACGCGGCAATTTTGCTAGCAATTTCACTGGCAATTTGCTGGTTGCAGTGAAATCATGGACACATTGTTCCATTTGTACACGGCAACAAAATGGAACAATGTGTCCATGATTTATTATTATTATTTATTTATATAGCGCCATTATATTCCATGGCGCTTTACATGCTAAAAAGGGCAGACTAGGACAAGTAACATAGTAACAATACAAGTAACAATAAATGTTGACAATTCGGTTGTACAGAAACAAGAGAGGAGAAATCCTGTCCACAAAGGCTCACAGTCTACGAGAGGCGGGTGGGGATACAGTGGGAGGGGGAAATTCCAGTCATGAGGCGGTGTGGTGGACCGGGTCTTATTGCAGGTGGTAGGCTTGGCGGAACAGGTGGGTCTTCAGGCTTCTTTTGAAGGTTCCCAGGGTAGGAGAATGTCTGATGTGTTGGGACAGTGAGTTCCAGAGTCTGGGTGAAGCACGGGGGAGGAGGGAGTAGAGGAGAAGCTCTTGGGAGGAGTGGAGGTTGCGTGAGGGTAGGTATCGGGAGACCATTTCAGCTCTTGGGAGGAGTGGAGGTTGCGTGAGGGTAGGTATCGGGAGACCATGTCAGAGATGTATGGAGGGGACAGGTTGTGGATGGCTTTGTATGTCATGGTTAATGTTTTAAACCAGGATCTCTGGGAAGTAGGGAGCCAGTGAAGGGCTTGGCAGAGGGGGAGACAGGGGAGTAGCGGGGAGAGAGATGGATTAGGCGGGCAGCGGAGTTCAAGATAGATTGGGAGGTATTGGGGAGGCCGGTGAGCAGGAGGTTGCAGTAATCGAGGCGGGAGATGATGAGAGCGTGAATAAGGGTTTTAGCAGTGTCGTGGTCAAGGAAAGTGCGAATCCTATAGATGTTTTTGAGCTGGAGTCGGCAGGAGGTGGCGAGGGCCTGGATGTGGGGCTTTTTTTTTTTTTTTTTTTTTAACAATAAATGTTTATTGAACAAAGTTTTCATACAAATCAAACAAGACATCAGTAATATACTATAAGGAGTCCATGTATAAAACAAGGGTCAAGAGGGGTGGGGGGGGAGGGGAGAGGAGGTAAAAAGGGGGGGGGGGGGGGGGGGAGTCACGAATTCACATTTGACACTTTCTGAGATAAGGCTATGAACATATAAAGCATTCAGACAGTTCCTGAGCTCTGGATCTGTTTCTGGGCTTATACTTAAGTCTAAACTCACATTCAGACTAAAATTAAACTTAAAGGTACCGAGTCTACACCATGGCTACAACATGTTCCATAGTACACCTTACATTCGGTATTAAGAAGGGATCGGTGTAGCAAGAGGGTGGGAAGCCCATATGTGCCATGCATCCAAAGTCTGTTTTCTAGTTGGCAGGTTTTGCGCCAGGTAATATTCATGAGCAAAAATAGAGTTTACTCTGTTCACTACTTCCGATAAATTAGGTGGGGTCTGCGCCTTCCAGTCGGACGCCAAGGCCAGCCTGGCAGCCACCAGGATATAAGTCAGGGTCCTCCACATAATGGGGGGATATAACTCCAGGCCAATATGTAGGAGTGCCAATTGTGGCGAAAGAGGGATCATAAAACCCGTGACCGACTGGATCAGGCGCTCGACCAGAAACCAAAAGGGGGTGACTCTCGGGCAGGACCACCACATGTGGGCAAGATTACCCTTCTGTCCACATAGTCTCCAGCACAAAGGGGAGGCATGTCTCCCAAATCTGGCCAAACGGGCTGGCGGAAGGTACCAGCGAAAATGTAATTTCTTTAAGTTCTCTAGATGGTTGATACACCTGGTGAGTTTAGCCATGCGTTGGGACGCTTTCTCCCAGTTCTCTCTCTCAGTAGTAAACTGGAGGTCTTCCTCCCATTTCTGCATGTAAACCAATTTCTCTGGGTCGCCCCTGGCCAAGAGAGCCTTATATATCCGGGATAAACCCTTCAGATCTGATGGGGTGGTCAGAAGGAAGCCCAGGAAGGCAGAAGGAGATTGTCTCCCCGTCAACCAGTCTCTAGCCTCAGTGGCCATGAAATGTCTCAATTGGAGGTATTGTAGGAACAAAGCTCGTAAGGATGGGTCACATTCCGTCAATGTGTCAAATGACACCAAGTCTCTTTCCGTCATTAAGTCTGCTAGTGTGTGAATTCCCGCCACTTCCCATTTAGGAATCTCTAAAAAGGGTAAATGTAGGCGAAGTGCATTCAGAGAAATTTCAGAGGCCGGTAATCTCGTCCAGAATTTTGGTAGACCCCTCCAGTGGAGAAGCAGGGTACGTGTCGTGTCTAGTTTAAATTTCCTTTTTAGTTTGGTCAAGGATTCTGCCTCAAGAATAGTCCGAAGTCCCTGGAGTCCGACCCCGTCAACAAAACTCTCAATCTGCATCCAACCCAGGTCTCCAGCAGATATCCAGAACCTCTTTGCTTCCTCTAATATGACTGCCCCATGATAAGACTTTAAGTCTGGGACCCCCATCCCTCCTTTATTCATGTGAAGTGACATAACTCTTTTGGGGACCCTCGGTTTTTTGTCAGCCCATATGTATCTATTAGTCAGGGACTGCAGTTTGTTCATCAACTTGCCAGGTATAGCAACAGGCACACAGCGGAAACAGTAGAGAATCTTAGGTAAAAGCATCATTTTAAACGCCTGCGTTCTCGCCATCCATGTCAAAGCATGTAGGGGGTGTTTACTCATGCCATCCGACAAAGCTTTCACCAGGACCTCAACATTAGCTTGTACTATCTGAGAGGTGGGGCCTAGAATGATGCCTAAATATGTTATGCCACCCGGGCACCATTGAAAGGGGAGTCTCTCTGATAAGCTGGAAGACAGAGACAACGGGACACATATTGGTAGTACCATAGATTTTGAAGCGTTTAGCTTATATAGAGACACTCGTGCAAATTTAGTGAGAGCCGACATAGTCGCAGGGAGAGAAATTTCAAGGTTCGTGCAAGCAATTATGATATCGTCTGCGTACAGGCCTATTTTATGGTCCAGTTCTCCAACCGCGATTCCCGATATCAGCGGGTCAGCCCGGATCAGGGCCGCAAGAGGTTCTACCACCAAGGCGAAGATTACCGGTGAAAGTGGGCAACCCTGCCTCGTGCCATTGGTAATTTGGAAGCTTCTGGACAGGAACCCGGAGGCGAGGACTCTGGCATTCGGGCGGGAGTAAAGGCCAAGGATTGCCGACACAATCGGCCCCTCAAAGCCAAACTTCCCTAAGACAGCCCGAAGGTATCCCCAGTGCACCCTATCAAAGGCCTTTTCAGCATCAAGCGACAGGAATGCACTGGGGACCCCCCTAAGCTCTGCCACTTTTACCAGGTCCACCATCCTCCTGGTGCCGTCCTTAGCCTGCCTCCCCGACACGAAACCCACCTGATCCGGGTGAATTAAGGAAGGTAGAACTCGAGCAAGTCTGGACGCCAGTAATTTTGAGAATATCTTCAGGTCGCAGTTTAGCAGAGAAATAGGCCTGTAGCTAGCAGGAGAATCATGTGGTTTGCCCGGTTTAGGTATGGTGGTGATGGTCGCCTCCAAGGCAGCGGGTGAGATGGCTCCCTTCGCCTGCCACAAGTTGAATACTCGTAAAAGATACGGGGACAGCTCGGCTGCAAAGGTTCTATAGTATGTATTGGAAAAGCCATCTGGGCCCGGGGCCGAGGAGGGTTTAGTGGAGGAAATAATTTTGGCGATTTCTTGTGTCGACATGGGCCTATTTAGTTCTGACAGTTGGTCTTTAGTCAGTGACGGGAGTGACAGGGTCTCAAGAAAGGCATTAACCTCGTCCAAGTCAGGCTGGGGAGTCTCTCTACAGTCTCTCAGGTTGTACAGGGATTCGTAAAACACCGCAAACGTCTCCGCTATCTCCTCTGGGCTCCTCACCACCCTGCCATCTACAGTATTCATAGAGTCAATCATTGTCATAGCAGATCGTTTTTTTAGTCTCCTGGCCAGGAGCGCTCCAGCTCTGTCTCCAGCTGCATAGTGTGACGTCTTAACTTTTCTCAAATGCTTCTCATAATCATGGAGCATCAGGGCTCTAAGCTGATTTCTAAGTAGGAAGATCTGAGCGGAGTTGTTTGACCTCGGGTTTGATTTATTTAGGTCTTCCAGGACCTGTAATTGAGTCAGCAAGTCCTCTCGAGTTTTTTCCCGGGACCTTTTCAGTTGAGAGGCTTTCTGTATCAATGCGCCCCTTATGACGGCCTTGTGGGATTCCCATAGGACATCGTCCGCTACATCTCCCGTGTCATTGAGGGCAAAAAAATTCTGACAGTCCCTTACCAATCACCCCAACCACAGCCTGGTCCGACAACAAATTGGCATTAAGTCGCCATGTACGCGGAGGGGGATTCCCTCCCGTCAGGGCCACCTCCAACGACACCGGCGCATGATCCGACCAAGTGATCAGACCCATTTCCGCACAGGCACAGGCCCCAAGAGTGTTATCATCGACCAAAAATAGATCAATTCTCGAGTAGGACCTGTGCCTGTGGGAAAAGAATGAGAAGTCTTTCTCTGATGCATGGAGGTAGCGCCAGATGTCGTGGAGGCGAAATTCCCTAATCAGAGGGCCCAGCTCCTTGCCCCTTCCCTCGGACGGGGCAGTACTATCCATGAGTCTGCTGGGGACCAGGTTGAAGTCTCCACAGACAATCACCTTGCCGACTGCCACCTGCTTCAGACGTTCAAACCAGGACCTTAGGAATTTAATTTGCCCATTATTTGGTGTGTAGACATTTAGTAATGTGTAAAGTGACCCTGCGATTCTACATATCACAATAAGAGCACGACCCATAGGGTCAGGGATAACCTGAACCATTTGAAATTGAACAGAGTTTCTAATGAAGATTCCCACCCCTGCTTGCTTCTTGTCAGGGTGGTTCGCAAAAAACAAATGGGGAAAAAGTCGGTGGCTCAGTCTGACATTATCCGCTGCTAGGAGGTGAGACTCCTGGACGCATAGGATATCCGCTTTAGAGCGGAGGGCCTCTCTCCAGAGGTAGGAACGTTTGATAGGGGAATTCAACCCCTTCACATTAAGCGAAACACATCTCACAGTCATAGTTTTGTTTCCACAATTCACAGTGCCAGTATGATGGAATCAATGTGGAAGAGAACCCCCAGGGGGCAGGAGAGGGACAGGGAAAGAGAGGAAGATAGGCGGATAGGAGGACAAGGAAAAGAAACAATAGATATGGGGATAGAAGAAGAAAACAAAAACACTGAACACAAATGTAAACTTAATTCAAGGCAAATTGCCAAGAAGCTGGGGAGAAAAGGGGGACTAGACCACCCCACCTCAATGGATTTAAGGTGGAACGGTCCCCCTGCAGGAGCAAAGGTCTAATACGACCTCCAAGGAGGTCTCAGAGCCTCCTGCTATTCAAGAGATCAGTCACACCAGCCCTGTATGTTCATAATAAGTTCACAGCCCTTCAGACCTCTCCATCTGTTGTCTCCGGGCCTCGCATCTCCAGCGGGGCCCTTTTCGTTGGGGTCGCTGTGGCAGTCTTGGGGAAGTTCCAGTCTTGGAAGGCTTTTCTCATTTTAGAAGGGGAATTAAAGTATTGTCTCGAACCTCTGTAGCGAAATATCACCGACACAGGGGAACCCCAAATGTATGAGATCCCCTTGTCTCTCAGAATGGCACAGTAGGGGGCAAAGTCTCGTCTTCTGGCCAGGGTTCCGGGGGACAAATCTGGGAACACAGAGACTGCCCTGAAGGGGGAAGGGAGTTCCGGATGATTTCTCATGGCGGCCAGCAGCTTTTCCCGCGGTTTTGTAGAGGAGAAACAGACTAAAATGTCTCTCGGAACATCTCTGTTCAGTCTTGCAGGTTTAGGTAGGCGAAAAAGTTTATCAATTTTCCTTTCCGTGTCAGGCATATCAGGGAGAGTTACCTCCATAAAAGTTGTTACCGTGGCCATGAGGTCTTCCTCCTCTCCCCCTCTGCAACTCCTCTCAATTTCACATTCTTAATACGATGTTTGTCCTGTAAATCACAGACAGCCGCCTGTAACTGCCGGACCTCTGAATCCACCTCTGCAAAGTCATCTGCGAGGATGTTATGGGCTGCAGCAAAGTCCACCATTTTATGTTCAATGTGTCCTGTTCTCTCGTTTATAGCTGTTAGGTCTGCTCTTAGATCAGCAATCATGCCCCTCATATCCTCCTGCAGAGACCTGCGGAGGGATTCCAGGAAGCCTCTGAGACATCCCTTTGTCACTAGAGCTTCATCATCCTCTCTGGCTCCCGGGCCCCCTCCTCCATGCTGAGAGCGAGGAGAGCAGTGAGGTGTTGATTTTCCCGCCCCCTGTGCCATGCTGGAAGAAGCAGATCTCAGTGTCCTTTCTACTCCAAAGAAGTCTCTCACCGAGTGCTCGGTATCTCTGCGTCTGGAGCCGCCTTTAGACATCTCAGTCTGTTCCTGAGGTAATCCGATCTCACCCCAGCAGGTTTTGGAGATTGTAGTGGCTGTTATGTGCCGTTATCAGGGCTTAGTGTGCAGAGCTCCTCACTAAGCGTCCTGCTCCATCAGATGCAGAACACGCCCCCCCCTGGATGTGGGGCTTGAAGGAGAGGGAAGAGTCAAGGATAACCCCGAGGCACTTGGCATGGGGGACTGGAGAGAGCAGTCGTTGACGACGATGGATAGGTCAGGTAGTGAGGGGGAGCGTCTTGGTGGGAAGACTATGAGCTCGGTTTTGTCCATGTTCAGCTTAAGGAAGCGAGCAGAGAAGAAGGATGAGATGGCGGACAGGCAGTGTGGAATTTTGGATAGAAGGGAGTCGATATCAGGACCAGACAGGCGTAGAGGTGATATTGGAGGCCATGGGACTCAATGAGTTGCCCTAGGCCGAGAGTGTAGATTGAGAACAGTAATGGTCCAAGAACCGAGGGACCCCGACAGATAGGGGGTAGGGCGAGGAGGATGTGTGGGAGTGGGTGACGCTGAAGGTGCGGTCCGTTAAGTATGAGGAGATCCAAGAGATGGCAAGGTCTGTGATGCCAAGAGATTCCAGGATCTGTGGCAGAAGGGAGTGGTCAACAGTGTCGAAGGCGGCTGACAGGTCGAGGAGGAGGAGAACAGAGTAGTGGCGCTTGCTTTTGGCAGTCAGTAGGTCATTTGTGACTTTGTTCAGGGCTGTTTCAGTGGAGTGGAGGGGTCGGAAGCCAGATTGCAGGTGGTCAAAGAGGGAGCAGGAGGAGAGGTGAGAGGACAGCTCAGAGTGGACGTGCTGTTCAAGTAGTTTAGAGGCGAAAGGGAGGAGAGATATAGGGCGGTAGTTGGAGACAGTTGTGGGATCGAGGGAGGGTTTTTTGAGGATGGGTGTGATCAAGGCGTGTTTGAAGGCTGAGGGGAAGGTGCCAGTGGTAAGTGATAGGTTGAAAAGATGAGTTAGGGCTGGGATGATAACGGAGGTGAGGTTGGGAATGAGGTGTGATGGGAGCGGGTCGTGGGCGCTGGTGGTGAGGTGTGATTTTGACAGGAGGGAGGAGAGCTGGTCTTCAGTTATAGGGGGGAAGCAGTTGATGGAAGTAGAGGGCAGTATAGGTGAAAGGGGAGGCTGTGGGGACAGTGGATCAAAGCTGTCTCTGATTCTGTCAATCTTTTCTTTGAAGAAGGAGGCAAAGTCTTAAGCAGAGATAAGGGAAGAGGGAGGGGGAGCAGGCGGGCAGAGTAAGGAATTGAAGGTTTTGAAAAGTTGCATGGGATTGTTGGACAGGGAGGTTATTAGGGATAAGAAGAAGGTTTGTTTGGTGGTGGCAAGTGCAGTCTTGAAGGCGATGAGGGACTGTTTGAACAGCGCAAAATGCTCAGTGGAACGTGATTTTTTCCATCGCCTCTCAGCGACCCTGGATGCCCGTCTCAGGTCTTTAGTGAGGGTGGTGTGCCAGGGTTGCCTATTAGTGCGTGGTGTGTGAGGGGGGCTGCTAGGTCGAGCGCCTTGGTTAATGTGGTGTTGTAGAGGGTGGTGGCAGTGTCTGTGTCATGTATAGATGTTATGTTGGCGAGAGGGAGAAGGGATTCTGAGAGTGAGTGTAGATCAATGTGTTTTAGGTTTCTGCGGGGATGATCAAGTTCACTGCAACCATCAAATTGCCAGTGAAATTGCTAGGAAAATTGCTGCGTGTGACAGTACCTTTAAAATCTCATCAGTCACATACATGGTATTGTAAAAACAATTGAGGATTGTATGTTTACAAATGTGCCAGTCATATCTGCAGTATTCCCATTTTATGTAGACTTAATATTGCACAAGATTTGCTTTGGATCCTCTGGGGACTTGGGGCACCTGGTCGTAGGCTGGCTTCACACCATGGTAAGGTCCGGTCCGGGGCTGTCGGGCATGAACCTGACAGCCTTGGACCGGATCAGCACACAGAACTGGAGGGCCAAATGTGCCCTCCGGTCCTGTGTGCAGCCGGATGGCTGTAATTGCAGCTGCAGCTGCTGATTTTTCAAGATCCTGAAACAGCGGCGTGTAGCCGCCGGTATCCGGTTCCCGGATTCGCCCGGATCGGGGCAATCCGGCCCCATAGGTTCCCATGTTAGGGAGAACCGGATTGCCCCGGATGTGGGAGAATCCGGGCAAATCCGGGATCTGGCTTCTTGGGGTGATTTTTCTCCCCGGACACAAAAACGTTGCAAACAACATTTTTGTGTCCAGGGACAATAATCCGAATTCTCCCGGATTCATCCGGAGAGATGGAAACCGGATGGCAGCTATCTGCCATCCGGCTTCATCCGGCCCCATAGGCTACTATGGGGCCAAAAACCGGTCCGGGGCTGTCTGGTTTACACCGGACAGCCCCGGACCTTACCATGGTGTGAAGCCAGCCTTACCTTTCTGTATTTATATATGCATGATAAAGTTTAAGGCGGCATTTGTTAAACTATGCTATTGACACGTGTCTGAATCATGAAAACTCCATTTTGTTTTTTAGCCGGATGCTCTGACCCAGCAGTTGAAGTTGTAATTCCACAATTGTTATGGTCTGGGCAGACCTCTCTGCCACTGAGAGATGAGTCAATCTTCACTAATATCCGAAAGCCACGTTCTGTTCCCAGAGATACAACAACCCATCCGGATAATATGTATATCCATCTGCCTGCACTTGGCAGGGACCTTCATTTGCACCTGCAGAGGGTCCATGATTTCCTGGCTACAGGCTTTATGGTGGAGGAGAGGACAGAATACGGAGAAAAAATCCAAACCAAAATCCCAGAGGACGAGCTTTGTTTCTATGTTGGAGAAGTTCTGAATCACAACAAGTCTTTTGCATCGGTCAGCACATGTTCGGGACTGGTGTGTACCTGTAAATTATTATATACAAATGCATTCATTCATGAAAGAAAAATACATACACTTAAGTATATAATAATAGTGTGTAGATGGGCACAAGGATGTTCAGAACATTTTCAGACATTAAAGCATATGAACAGCATTTTATACGCATGTTTTTTTGACTGAGCAGAATTCAAAAGGATCTCATCAAACTTCTTGGACTGTTTTGCCTCCACAGCCTCTATGTGTCACCGAACACAACAGACAGAATGAATTAAAGGGAACCAACCAGCAGGATTTAGGGCTATAAAGTGAAACCAGTGCCATACAGGCACTCTGATGCTGAATGCAATCATCCCTTTACTTGAATGATTCCATATTTGATTGCAGAAAAAAGTGTCATAAAACTCCTGGAAAGCAGGGCAGCAGATGATAGATGTGTGCAGCACTGCATCACTATTTGGGCTTTTTTTTCCTCTGTGAGTATGCCTTTTGGCTGTAAGCCAAACCCTTCCCCCATCTCTACTTTCAGCTTCTGGTTCCTGCGCACTGTCACTATACTCCAGCCACACAGGGTGCCTTACAAAACTGAAAGTAGAGATGAAAGCCCGGGGGGGGGGAAGGTTTGGCTTACAACCGAAAGGCATGACCACAGAGGAGGAAAAAAAACAACAACCCCATATAGTGATGCAGTGCTGCACACATCAATCATCTGCTGCCCTGTTTTCCAGGAGTTTTATGACACTTTTCTCTGCAATCAAATATGGCATCATTGAAGTAAAGTTATGATTGCATTTTGCATCCTAGTGACTGTAAGGCACTTGCTTCACTTTATAGCCCTAAATCCTGCTGGTTGGTTCCTGTTAACAATCAAATCCATTAGTGAGCTAATTCTGTGAGCAGAATTTGTCACCCTAAACTCTCTACTTTTGAACCATATTTTAAGCAAATCCATGACCACATCAAAGTTCAGCATTCAGACTGTCATAAATTGGCTTAGGTAGAAGGTGACAGATTTCACTGTTAACTGTTCTGTAGTCATCTATGTACGGTCCTCCATAAAGGCTGTTGAAGACAAACTGTCCAAAACGTTTACTCAAGCCATATTGCTAAAATGCTTTTTTTGGCAAAAATATAAGCATTAACGGGTTATATCCCAAGAAACAAGTTATCTCCTATCCAAATGATGGGGATTGCAGATAGATATTAGGGGAGAAGAGAGAAAAGGGTAAATACATGCTGCCATGGAATAAAAGACCAAAAACCTTGATTAGTGATCTACTTAGTTGACATGTTTCGGAGAGCTAAAGATACCGTTACACGGTACAACATTGCCTGCAATGTCGGATGCAATTCCGCGGGAGCGCGGTTGCTTCCGACATCGCAGGCTGGCTGTCACACGGCAAGATGTTGCTGGTGATGCAGGTGGAGCCATCGCCCGCTGGGTTGGAAACAACCCAGCGAGCGATCCGCACCAATGCTGAGGTATAGGCTGGATCGCCGGTAACATCACTATTGCGACGTTACACGGCACAATCCAGCCTTATCGCTGGAGCAACTTCGCCAGGTTGAAGTGCGTACATCAGCAACTTATTGCAGTTGCATCGTGTTTCCCACTGTTGGTGTGGCGACTTCCAGGGCGACACATCACCTTAGGTTGAGGGCGAAATTGCGGCATGTAAAAGCGCCTTCTGCGATCTGAGGCACCCATGAAAAACATGCACGTGCACGTTAGATTGCCTCCTATCGCCACCAAAAATTGTTGCGTGTAAAGGTACCCAAAGGGTACCGTCACACACAGAGATATATTGCATGCAACTCACTGGTTGCAGTGAAATCATGGACACATTGTTCTATTTTGTGGCTGTGTACAAATGGAATAATGTGTCCATGATTTCACTGCAACCAGTGAGTTGCATGCAATATATCTCTGTGTGTGACGGTACCCTAACGGTACCTTCAGGGTACCGTTATACGTCGTAACATTGCATGCAATTTCACTTGCAATTTGCTGGTTGCAGTGAAATCATGGACACATTGTTCCATTTGTACACAGCAACAAAATAGAACAATATGTCCATTATTTCACTGCAACCAGCAAATTGCAAGTGAAATTGCATGCAATGTTGCGACGTGTAACAGGACCCTAAAGGCCCAGTTACATACACAGATAATTGTGCAGAGATTGTTCGCAGATCTCTGGTTGCAGTGAAATGGACATATTGTTCCATTTGTACACGGCCACAAAATAGAACAATATGTCCATTATTTCACTGCAACCAGAGATCTGCAAACAATCTCTGTACAATTATCTGTGTGTGTAACTGGGTGTTAAGTGAGATCGCTAGCGAAATCACTGCTGAGTCACAAGTTTTGTGACGCAACAACGACCTCAGCAGCGATCTCGCTATATATGCCCTACTGTGAGATCGCTGGTCATGTTGTAATGTCCTGGACCATTTTTTGATCGGCGGGCTCCCGCTGGGCAGCATGCATCTGTGTGTTTGACGGGGACAACGACCAACGACCTCAATACTACAGGTCTGAGCGACAGGGTCTAAACGACTGCCATATCGTTGCTGTGTTGCTGATGAGATCTCACTGATTGACATCTCACCAGCGACCACGTAGTGACGCTCTAGCGATCCATATAGGTTGTATCGTTGTCGGGATCGCTGGAGCGTCGCTAAGTGTGACGGGACCCTTAGCTCCCTGAGACATGTTGATGAAGTAAATAACTATGCAGGAATTGTGGTTTTTGGACTTTTATGCCAATGGCGGCACGAGTTTACCCTCTTCTCTCCTAATCCCCATCTGCAATCCCTGTAGGGCCGCTGAAGCCATGCTCCTAGAAGCTGTCATAGTGATTGTGACCATTTGCAACCACATAAGATGAGCCTTTCAGGATACTGTTCTTTATTTATATTCTTGGATAAGACCATGGTATGTGCTTCTTTCTTTTACTAGTAGATATTAAGGGGATAACTTTCTGATTGATTTGGGTCTGGCCAAATGGACCCACATGTAACTCCAGCAATCAGTCCCCCAGTGATTAACAACTTACAGGAGATATCTTGATTTTTTTTTTTTTAAAGTAATCCTTTAAAATAGTAAAAAAAAAAAAAAAAAAAAATAATAATAATAATTACATCCAATTGTGTCCATTTTGTTTAAGTGTTTAAGTGTCATCTCGCTTTAATCAATCTCCCACATATTTATCATGACTTTCAGGTCCCTTGTTTCTGACATTTTGAGAAAATGATCCTGTTCAATAGTCCCAGAGTTAGTACACCTGACAAACCAGGCCACACCATGCCTTCTGCAGCCCTTAGGTGGGCATATTGCAATATTGAGTTCTGCTAAGGATGTTTTTGTATTATGCACAAATTACTTTTACCGGTACAGTAAGGGTACCATTACACGTCATAATATCGCAATGCAACATCGACAAAAAGTCACGTGGTGTGGTCGTTGCAGTTGATATCGTTGGTGCGTTGTATCGTGTAACATGGCAATGTGACTGCAATAAATCGCAGGTACGATTTTGCAAGAGGATTGTGCAAGCCCTTAAACCCACAATGTAGCATATGCGATCTGGCATGATCGTGCTGTGTGACGGCGCAACTACGATGTAGAACGCAACTTCCCCTATCCACTACAATGCTAATGCTTGGAAGCTGGGATGCTCATGCACAGCACACAAAAGTTGCGTACAACATCCTAGTTGCATTGCCTGCCAATATCTCCCTGTGTGACATCTCCTATGCGATCTTGGACAAGTGTCAAAAACGTGCGTGCTCACTTAAAATTGTATGCAATATCGGAACGATATTGCGATGTGTAACGGTACCCTTACACAATGCAATATTGCATGCAATATGATGCAACCAGCAAATTGCCAGTAAAATTGCATGCAATATTGCGTCGTGTAACGGTACCCCAAGATGGTACCAGGTTTGGTGGCTCTGTTGATGGATTTAATCAAAACCTTGTTTTTAAGGGTATCGTTACACGTCGCAATATCATTCTGATATCGCCTGCAACTTCACGGGAGCGCGCACGTTTTTGGCACTTGTCCAAGATTGCATAGGGGATGTTACATGTATCAATCGCGCCTGCATCCTCTGACGATCCAACATCCCGGAAGTCTGCTGCCAAATTGCCCAGGCGATGTTGCAGATCGCAGTTGCGGCGTCACACAGCACAGCCACATTAGCAATGTGGGCGTACTTTTGTCCCAGTTTAGGACGTAGGTGTGCCTGAGTTAGCGTAACCGCGCCCAGAACACTCTGATTGGATGACGAAAGAGCATTACCATTGATCAGCCATCTCAGACAACATGGTGGCGATATGGATGCAATTGCCCATTCTACCATCTCGAAACTGATGTCATATGTGATGTGCAGGAGCTCCAGCAACACACTGCGGCGTCGCCAAACTGGCAGACAGGAACGCCTAGACGTACTCCTCAATAGTAAAGGAGGTGTTTAAAAATGATTCGCCTTGTATACATGCATTTTAACCAAATTCACTAGATGCAGAAGTCAATGATTGTAGTGGTGTACGCACACATAATCAAAGCTGGCTCCTTTACCAGGGCCATCAAATTGGCATACAATACTAGCCACCAATCACCGTAGATGGGGCGCGGAAAACACAACCCACAGGCAAGCCTACTGTTGTCCTATATGGACGAGGAGGATCACTATTGATTAGTACGCCCATCGGGGCGTGAATAATTGAATTACAGGCGGTGATGATAAGCCACAGGGAACGCCCTGTGTGACTTCTCAAGCACTGAGAAGCCGCAGTTAAGCAGGTACTAAAATCACTTTTATAAACTATATAAATATCCATTATTTATACAAAAGGATGCTGCAGGGACAGGTATTAATAGGCTGGGAGCTGATTTTTAGGGGTCAGGTTCCCTTTAAATGTATGTAGGTTTATATGCATTAACGCTAAAGAACATGTTAGTTATTAGCTTTCAATAAAAATGTTGCACTGTTTGACTTTTACTGGCTCTTTGTTTCTAGGCACATTCAACTTTTAAGCTATTTGTGGTCATAAATCAGCAGAGATGAGATCAGAAAAAGACAAATAAAAGAGCTACAAATTCCCCTCCAGTCCATCACAGCGGGCTGAGTGGAGAGGACAGAGGCTAAAGAAGGCAAACAGTGCAAAAAGTCTAATAAAACCCAACAGCTAAAATGATTTTTAGCCCCAAATACACGTTTTTATGTAAAAGAAAAAAAGAAGTGGACAATCCACAGACCTCATCGGGTGAGCGGTAGCTCCATTGCTCGTTATGCAATATTGCTAGTTTCAGCTTGTGCACTTTACATGTTGAATGGCCATAAAGGGGCACAACTGTCGTAGGAGTGTTGGCATGAGCAAAGCGCTAGCACTTCAGTCATGCTTGGAGGTGTTTTTAGGATTTATAAAAATGTAGCCAAGAGCTAAATTGTTAAATAAAAAATAAACTCAAAGTTCACTTTACTGTATATCATTTATGTGGCTGCTGCTGCCATTCAGTGGCCTGATCTGTCAAATGCTATACATATATGCTGCCAGTCCTGGGGATGGGTACTGAAGAAAAGGCTATAGAGATACTAAGGGAGTTGTATACAATAAGTGCAAAAGAGAATACTTGAGACAGCACAGGCACATTACTTTTGGTGATAAGTAACTGTATGCAGGAATGTACAGAACACTAGTCATTAGAAAGACATTCACATACTGATACCTTACATATTGTGTAGACAGCAGATTTGCTGTTTAATTCATCTTGACACCTACAAGCCTTGTTACTGTGATGTGATAATTTTTCATTTCAATGTACTTTGGCTGCCTGGATGACAGCTGTCAATGTGAATTGTCAAATGTCTTCAGAGCTACATTCCTGCTGACTGTTTGCCTTTCCTTCACTTGGATAAGGAGTCTTTATCTACTTTACAATGAAATATCCCTACAATAGAGCCAGTTCTGCAGGAAATCTGAAGCAAATGAAACATTTTTGTAATGTCATTTATATAAACCATTATTAAAGAATATTTCCTCCAAGAATAAAACACTATAAAATACAGTATTTATAAGGGTTTTTATACTGTTTGTTCATGTCTTTTTTTTTTTTCAGTATTTTTCATAATGACGTCTGAAGTGTTCTCTTCTTGGAAGAACGGTTTTCCCTGTACAGGGCTAATGGCAGACTGGCAAATGATAGTTTATCTGACTTTCCCCATACAGAAAAAAACGGCACATTTTAGCGTGGCCGTTGCACACCTGTGCAATAATCATGCTGTCTAATCAGCATCTTGAATTGCCATAGTAGTGAGGTGGGGGGATTATCTTGGCAAAGGAGAAGTGCACTCTAAGGCCAGAGTCACATTGGCGTGTAAATCGCAGGAGTTCAATGCGAGAAAATCTCACATTGCACTCGGCCTAATCTTATAGCGTAATCACCATTTCAATTTTTATTCAATTATAATGTAGAGCGTGATTTAATAAACTTTCAAATATACTTCATTAGAAAATTCTGGTTGGTTACCATTCATAAACCTTCCACAAGGTGTCCACACTGCACTGTGTGTGAAGCAGATATATGTTTATTATCAGTCAGATCCATCTTCAGTGAATACTGGGCATGTATCTGTGGCGCCCCTATGGGAAGGCGCCACAGGGAGGTACTACACCCCAAACAGAAGGTATAGTGCCTCCGTAGCCATTGATATGGGGTTTCATGCAGAGTCTGTCCTAAAGCACTCATACACTAGCCCACCTTAGCATAGGGACCGTATACTCAGTAGGTCCAGGGGGTGAAGCCTAGAGTGGAGCTGGAGACTTGAGTGACAGTTGAGTTAGTTCTAATCAGACAATGCTGGGAAGGCAGCCAGAGAGGATGTGCCTGACAGCGTTCATGGAGGGCACCTCCTTGGAGAGTGGTGACCCAGAAACGGAGGGGACAATCCAGGACCGGTTGGAGTCGGCTGGGGAGTCCGGGGTCAACACCGGCATACCGGAGCTGAGGCAGTCAGAGGTCTATCCCTGACTGTGAACCGACAAGCTGTGGGACCGACAGAAGGGAGCCATAGCTCCACAGACTGTACCTCTTCCTCAGTTCCAAAAAGGTCCAGGACACATTAGGGAAAGGACCGAATTCCGGTGGCGGGAGGATTTGCTCGTTGTCGCTCCCGTCTGTACCGGTAAGGAACCGACTGTACCTAATAGTAACAGACCAGGGGACTGGCGAAGGAGCTCTTCAGAGTGGGAATGAGAGTAAAGAGGGACACAAACCCCGAATGTTGTGAGAGGGTACCACTGACAGACTCTGCTAAGTTACCTCAAATCTGTGGCTATGTCCTCGGTAAAGCAGACTGTTACTGTGTACCTGTTTTTCATTTGGAGACAGTAAAGAACTTCTTGAGCTGATCTGGTGTGTGTCCTCATTTGCTCTGCTGCCCGGAGGGCTCCTAGAGCATCAAGGTGAGGACCACTACTACCCTCATCTACCCCCGCAGCTCTGAGGTAAAGCTCCACCTGTGGGGAGCTGTACTACTCTGAGCTGCACCTCCATCACCTCAGTGGCTGGCCACAGCGCTGGTATTCACGTTACCAGGTACCAAAGGTGGCGTCACGTTACTGTTTTCCCAATCCATTATCATCATCCACGCCATTGAGGGTCCAGGGCACGGAACCGGGAACCGACCAGCCGTGATCCCCCATCAAAGTGACCATCTGTTCCGGCATCCGAGTACTCCCCCTACCCTGTCAACCAACTCATTTCTGGTGTCACGAACAGGATCCCGTGCCCAGTGGAACCGGGTACTGTGTGCCTAGAATTGGACTTTATTGTCTGTTTGTGCACTGTAAAATTGGGCCGCCATTACTGCGCCTCAGAAATTCAACTGCGTCACAGAGCGGGCGAAAAAGAGCGCGAAGATAAGCCCTGCCCCTCCGCTCTGCAGAGGTTTGACGAAGTGTAGTGGCGGGCTCCGAAAAAGGCCTGAAAGACTGTCCTACTAAATTTCTCTGGAAGGCGGGCCTAACTATGTAGTTGTAGAGCCCACTGGGATGGGGTACTCGGTACCGGAGCGGGGTACTGCTGGGGATATCACAGCGGTCTTGATCCGGACTGTGTCCCGGGTTCCGCAAGTAGTGGGGGGATATTTGTCGTGATGCCACCCACGGGTTACGGTCAGGGTGTCCACCGCTGCTGCAGAACCTTCGGGGATAATGTTGGGCAGCTGGGGATGTAATGGCTAGCTAGGCTGCTGGCCTCTCTCCTCACAGGTACCCCCTTTGCTAGGCAATTTGAGTCTTTCCTCTGTATTTCTGACCCCGCCGTGTTGCTTCGCTGAGGTACAGTGTAGATATATAACCTCCACAAGTCCGGTGTTTACTGTGCTGCATGTGTCAGTCACAGTTTCAGATCTGGTATCTGGTCTGTACGCTCCTCCGGGGCGAGTTATGAGGTAACTCAGTCTTCCAGATGTGTTCTCCTGTTTCTCTTACTCCTTACCTCAGACCCTGGTTAGGCCTGTAGAAAGCCCTAAGGCAGCCCCTTTACACCACCAGTCTTTCTTCCTCAGTCCTCCAGGAACTGAACTAACTCCAACTGACTGTCACTCCCACTCTGAGGTAAACACTAGCTCCTCCCACCACTCTGCTCTTCCCCACTTCCTTTCCACACCAGAATATATAGGGAAGCAGCTTTAGCTCCCCCTTCTGGCCTGGAGGCGCTAGTGTAGTGTTGTGGGTTGTGTGGGGAGTTAACCTTTTGTGGTGTTTCTGTGGCACATTAAGCCCTGGGGTGCCACATTCCCCCTTAGTGAAAGACAGTACTCCGGGACTGTAGGAAAACAAACAAACAATTAGCATATCAAACAATTATTATTTACAGAGTCTTAAAAAGTACAAAAACCAATAAAAACTGAAAAAGAGTCCAAAGTTCAAAATAGCAGTCCTTCCGGGGGTTTTAGTCTATTGCCTCCGGGGCTGGTAAATATATACAAAGTAGTCTTTACCACAACCAGTCATGTGGTAGGTATGGTCCATAAGAAAATGTTCAAGAATATTCAAGGAGTTCTTACGGGATTGTCTCTGTAGGTACTGGCTTTTAACGTTGCAAACACATAGAAATACGCAGTAGGCTCCTAAGCCCTCGGGTCACTGCATAAGAGGCCATGTTCTTACTCTCCGTAGCTGCCACCTAACACCATGCTGCTCTCACCCTTTTTGTACACTTTAACGGGTTCAATTTCCTTTACACAAACATATTTACATTTCACATTTACTTCCCACTTTAGTCTTTGTACCTAGTCGGTAACTGACCCTTGGTACTATGCTGTGATCTGCGTAAGACTGGTATACTGGATGTACTTGGCATATTGGTTCAGGTGGACGTGTACCTGTTTGTAGTATCTGCTACTACTGAAGATGGAGTTCTGACAGTAGGACTGGCCAGCTCACTGGGACCAGGAATCTGTTCTTTTTCTACGGGTTCTACTTCCAGTTCGTCAGGTCTTGGGACTTCTGGTGGTACGGGTTCTGGTGTTGGTACTACCATCAAAGGGAAAGCAATCATGGGAACTACAACTGCTCCGTAGTAATTTGGCCATGTTTTGGGGAAATCTCCTAAGACGGTATGGAATACTTCTTCTTCTTTGACAGGTTGGACCTGTACGGGTAAGGTTACTTCTGGTGTCTTCAGGGTTTCAAGACACGGTTTGAGATGGTCTCTTGACACAACTGCTGACGTCTTTCCTTTGTCTTTGCTAATTAGACACATTTTAGCATTGTCTAAATTGGATGGTTAGACTGTATATGGGGTGGGTTCCCACTGATTATCCAATTTGTTGGTGCGTCTCTTTCTCTTGAGAACTTGCTCATCGAGTTGCAATGGAGTTGCTTGAGCACGTTGGTTAAAGGTTCTCTCTTGTCTTGCTCTAGCTTGCTGAAGATTTTTCTCTACGCACTCTTCTACTTGGCGATACTGCTGTTGCCGTAGGGTATCCCAATTGGATTCTTCAACTTCTGCGTCTGGTTTTAGAATTCCCATATCTAAATCAATTGGAATCTTAACGGGTCTTGCACGCATAAGGTAGGCTGAGGTGCAGTTTGTAGAACTCACCGGGACATGGTTGTATAGGTCTACAAAATCGGGTAATTTCTCTGGCCATTGATTTCTCTCTGACTCTGGTAATGTTTTCAACAGGTCAATTATAAGCTGTCGTGCGGATCTTCTTACAGCCGTACATGTTGCAGAACTCCTGGAAAATTTCTGATTCAAAAGCTGGACGTTGATCTGCAAGGACTTGTTCCGGGTAGCCATGAGGTCTACAGAAATGTGTCTGAAATGCTCTTGCAGCCATCTTTGCTGTCAGGTCCTTGACGTGTACCACCACTAAGAAGCGAGAGTAATGATCCACGATGGTTAAGGCATAGACATAATCTGACCGGCTTGGTGACAACATGACGTGGTCTAATGCAACTAACTCAAGTGGTTGCTTGGTTACTATGGACTGGAGTGGGGCTCTGTTGATCTTTCCTTCTGAGGTTGCACGGGCCACATTTTCTACACCAATCTTCAATTGATTTCCTCATGCCAACCCAGTAGAATCTCTCTCTTAAGAGCACTTCCAACTTCTTCCATCCAAAATGACCTGCACCGTCGTGGTAGGCTTCTAAGACCATTTTGACGTCTCGCTTGGGTACGATAATCTGCCAGACTAGTTCATGTGTTTTAGGGTTGGTGTGCCTTCTGCAGAGCTTCCCTTGATACAGGAACAACTTGCCTTTCTCTTTCCAGAGTTGCTGGGTCTCAGCTGGAGCGTTCTGGATAGGGTACGCACCTTGTTGTGTAAGCAGTTCTTTCACTAGCTTCACAGCCTGGTCGCTATCCTGAGTGTCAGCCCATCCCTGGTGTGTTAGCGGGTTGAGATTCGCCTCCTGTTGTTTTTGGTAGATGCCGGGTTGATACTTTTCTACCTTAGAACGATGGAAGGCCGGTAGTTCAATTTCTTCCAACTCTTCCGGTTTCTCTTCCACGTCTTTCAGGTGTGGCATCCGGGATAAGGCATCTGAATTTCTGTTCTTGCATCCAGCCCTATATTTGATGACAAAATTGTAGTTAGACAGCTGGGCTATCCATTGCTGCTTCAACGCACCTAATTTTGCTGAGTTCAGGTGAGTCAATGGGTTGTTATCAGTGTAGATGGTGAATTCTGCAGCTGCCAGGTAATGCTTGAAACGTTTGGTTACAGCCCAAACTACTGCCAGTAGTACTAACTTGAAGGAAATGTACCGTAATTCTCGAGGTTTCTTTCCGTAGGCTGGAGTTTCCTGCTTGCAAAGGCAATAACTCTCACTTTGCCTCCTTGCTTCTGTGACAGTACTGCTCCCAGTCCCACGTTGCTGGCATCCGTGTACAGAATGAAGGGTTGATGGTAATCCGGGTATGCCAGGATCTCTTCTCCTGTCAGTGCACACTTCAGCTTGTTGAGGGAGTCTTCCCTCTCTTCACTCCACTGGAAAGGAGGATTAGGGGTTGACGACCTTTTTGACTGTCCTACCAGGATGTCTTGTTGGGGAGCTGTAACTTCATGAATCCTCTGATAAATCTTCTATAATAGCCTACCAGGCCCAGGAATTGCCTCACTTCTTTCACATTAGTAGGTCTTGGCCAATCCCTTATCACGGTGACTTTATCAGGATCCGGTGCTACTCCCTCTCAACTCATGATGAGTCCCAGGTACTGTACCTTTGGCTTGAGAAGGTGGCACTTGGATGGCTTGATTTTCATGCCGTATCCGGATAAGGCATCAAACACTTCTGCCAGGTCTTGTAGATGTTGCTCATATGTCTTAGAGTAGACTATGACGTCATCTAGGTACAGGAGGACACTTTCAAAGTCCTCATGTCCTAGGCAGCTCTTCATAAGGCGTTGGAGGGTCTTGGGTGCGTTGCAGAATCCAAACAGCATACAATTGAACTCACAGAGGCCCATCGGCGTAGTAAACGCTGTCTTCTCCTTGTCGGCCTCTGCCACAGGAACTTGCCAGTACCCACTAGTCAGATCAAGGGTAGAAAAGTAGTTAGCAGATTTTAATGCAGCTAATGACTCCTCGATCCTAGGTAACGGGTATGCGTCCTTATGTGTGATGCGGTTAATCTACGCACATTCTCATGGTCCCGTCCTTCTTTCTAACCAACACTAAAGGCGCTGCTCAGGGGCTACAAGTGTCTCTTATTACCCCTGCAGATTTCATTTCTTTGAGGATGTCTTTGGTGGTTTGATAGTGAGTGGGTGGTAATGGTCTATACCTCTCTTTAATAGGTTGATGGTTACCTGTGGGTATAGTGTGCTCTACCCCTTTAATTTGCCCAAAGTCTACTGGGTGTTTGCTGAATATTTGCTCATATTCTTTTGCTACCTGGTATACTCCATGCTTTTGAGGGGGAAGTGTAGAACTGGTACCCACATGTAGCTTTTGGCACCAATCCTCCAGCTTTTCCCTTGAGCCATTGTCATCCGCCTGACTTGACGGGTTCAAGGGCTCGACGGCTGTGATGGCATTGTTATCAACCGTAAACAATTTAGCCATGGTAGCATACTTTGGTAATGTGACCTCATCTTCCCCGCAATTTAGAAGGCGTAATGGCACTCTTCCCCGATGTACTTCAACTACCCCTCTGGCTGTTAGTATAGTGGGTCTACTGTCTGAGTACATGTGTTTTACCAGGGCTTGATAGTCTTGTCCCTTAATGCCTATTGCAGCTCTACACCAGACCAACATTTCAGTTTTGGGAGGTATTACAATGGGTATTGGATTACTTACTCGTACACTGCCGAGTTCAGCTCCTGATATGTCTACCTGTTGCTTCATCATCAGGGCTTTTATTTCTTTGTGCAGAAGCCTCTGCTGTCCAGTTCTGGCAGTCTCGGCGATCTGCTGTAAGACGTTAATTACCTCGGAAAAACAATCTTCGATTACATTTATTGCTAGTAACATTACTTGTTCATAGTCTCGCCGGTCAACATCTACAATTATAATACCCTGGTTCTGCAATTCTACCTTCCCAATCTGAATGGTCATTTCTCTGAACCCAACTTGTGGTATTAGTTGACCATTACTGACCCATAAGTTCACTACAATGTCAGTTGGACCACTATTAATGTCTGAATCAGCCCAGTACCTTTTGTATAGAACATGTGGAATCGATGTTATCTGGGACCCGGTATCCAACAAGGCATTAAAGGGAATGCCATCCAACACGATAGGGATGACCGGACGTCCTCCCACGAATTTGTCATACCAGGCTGAAGGACCTTGAGAGTTAACTCCTGAGAGGAGGCCCGCCTGCCCAGGACATCCTCGTTTAAAGCACATTCCTGGGCAAAGTGACCTGGTTTCTGACAAAGGTGGCAAATGGGCTGTCCATCCGTCTGATAGCGGTCGCTGGGTCGTCCTCACGTCGCTTGGTACCTCCTGGGCCTCATCCACGGGACATCCTCCTTGCTGGTCGCCAACTCGATCTTGGGTGCAGGCTTGGATCCTCGCAGCTCCTTGATGACTTTAGTCATGGAAATAACAGTATCTGTCAGGGCATCTAGCTTTTGTTTGAGGGCTTCATTAGAGATAGGCTCTCTGTGTTCAGCAGCAGTCTCTGACATGGCAGACGTCGCTGATACTCCTGGCTGCTGGGGTGCTGCTGTAGATACTGGGGCGCCTCTACCTGCTGCAGACGGATGGCTCTATCTTTTAACTCAGCAAAAGTAATTTCAGGATTCTGGATGATCATCATACTCATCTGTCCTCTGTGAGAAGGGGATAAGAGGCCCTCTATGAACTGGTCATTGCGCTCTGCAATGGCGGCAGGTTCAAAACAGTCACAAATCACAGCACACAATACCCAGTTTACCGGGCACGGTAGATCCTGTTCGTGACGCCAAGTTGTGGAGCCCACTGGGACGGGGTACTCGGTACCGGACCAGGGTACTGTTGGGGATATCACGGCGTTCTTGATCCGGACCGTGTCCCGAGTTCCGCAAGTAACGGGGGGATATTTACTGGGGAGTTTGTCGTGACGCCACCCACGGGTTGTGGTCAGGGTGACCACCGCTGCTGCAGTACCTCCGGGGATGATGTTGGGCAGCTGGGATGTAATGGCTCTCTGCAGGTAGAGCTGGCTTCCCGGGGCAGTGGTAGTAATAGTCTTTAGATGGTGCTATGGATATTGCAGGATAGGGGTAGTAGTAGAGATGATAGCTGCTTGTGAGGGAGCGCAGGATTTGAGCACAAGGATCACACAAACTCACGGTTTTGAAGTTTTCCAAGTCTTTACTGCAGCTGATGTTGTTATCAGAGTACTGTCCATGGAGTCTGTACCGGGGCCGGGTTGCTCCCACCCTGTCTGGGTCCTCAGCTTTCCTCTCCTGCGCTGTGTGTGTGGCCCAGCTGCTGCTTCAGCTAGGCTGCTGGCCTGTCTCTCCTCACAGGTACCCGCTTTGCAAGGCAACTTGAGTCTTTCCTCTGTATTTCTGACCACGCTGTGTTGCTTCACTGAGGTACAGTGTAGATATATAACCTCCACTAGTCCGGTGTTTACTGTGCGGCATGTGTCAGTCACAGTTTCGGATCCAGTATCCGGTCTGTGTGCTCCTCCGGGGCGAGTTATGAGGTAACTCAGTCTCCCAGATGTGTTCTCCTGTTTCTCTTACTCCTTCCCTCAGACCCTGGCTAGACCTGGAAGTGGGTAGCAGTCTGTAGAAAGGCGGAAGGCAGCCCCTTTACACCACCAGTCTTTCTTCCTCAGTCCATCCAGGAACTGAACTAACTCCAACTGACTAACTGTCACTCCCACTCTGAGGTAAACATTAGCTCCTCCCACCACTCTGCTCTTCCCCACTTCCTCTCCACATCATCAGAATATATAGGGAAGCAGCTTTAGCTCCCCCTTCTGGCCTGGAGGCGCAAGTGTATTGTTGTGGGTTGTGTGGGGAGTTAACCCTTTGTGGTGTTACTGTGGCACATTAACCCCTGGGGTGCCACATAAAAGACTACGTGCTGGCCCCGCCCCCCTTGCTATCCAACAACCAAGGGGGCGGATCAAGAACCAGACCGCACCAGTTCGGGACTATAAATATTAAACGGCACGGCCGGAGGTCAGAACGTGATACCTGGTGAGACCCCGGACCCGTTACCTGTATGCGGCCTGGTAGAAATGGCAGTCCCTAAACTTGGAGCGATAATCAGGGAGGTCGAGGAGGACCTGGTGGCCGACCGCGCTGCCCCGGGAGTATCCACCCTTGAAACTGAATGAGAGGATACCTCCTTATCGGGAGCAGTGTTACGGGATCTGCGAACCCGCCTCCAGGAAACCGCTAAATGGACTATACGGCATTGGAGTGCCGATCTGATTCTGCAAATAAGCCGGCGGGCAAAGCAGCAAAGGGAACTAAGGCTCAGAATGGAATCGGGAGTGTCGGTCACAACACAAACCAAGCACCCGGTGAAAGCCACACCCCCACAGAACCAGTGAACCAGCCAGCAGTGGAGCCCGAGGAGGAGGCTGCCAAGTATGGAGACCTCATCCAGTTCCCGGAAGAGCCTGACGCAACCGTGAAAGAGGAGAGGGATTTGGAGGAAGGAGCCACCGGCAGCACCGAGGAGCCCCGCGAGCTATGGAGGGCTGAGACACCGGCAATGCAGATTGAAGCCGGAGAAAGGAGGACGGTCATGTCCCTGGCTTGTAAAGGATGTTACTTTCAACCAGTGGGCCGTCCCTGGTTCACTCTACCTAACCCGGACGATGAGGTTGAACGACAGAAACGACGTGAGGCCTGGTGGGCAAACAAGTTAGAAACCTGCCAGGCCCGTATGTGCGCCCAAGCCCAACTCCCACAACCTCTTGACCAGCGTAAGAAAGGCGTAGTCACCGCCTTTTACCTGGGAACAGGTTATGGTTTTGCCCGGGAAGAAGGTCTCTACTCGGAAATTTTCGTTGCCATAAGGGATGTAGAGTCGCACCTTCCACAAGGACACCTATATCGGGGCGATGCCATCTCATATGAACGTCATGCTTGACCCCGAGGATGGTATGCAATCCGGCTGAGCAAGTATGAAGATTGAAATGTTTAAATGGTGTGATGTAAATTGTTGAATATTATGCCTTTTCTCTTGCAGTGGTATTATAGTGTGCATTTTCTTGTTGTATAAGTGACTTTGGCAGTATACAGAGACTTTACCCGATGGACTGTGCAACCCCTAAATGTGAACTTTTGTGTTGAAGCCTGATTGAACTTTAAATCAGAGACTTGATACCCAGTCCCTGTTGGGCCAATGTGGACTAAAGTGTTTATTTATTTTTACGTTGGCAACATTTGAAGCACAGCACCTCCCGCATGGGAAGACGAAAAAGAATACCGTATCGTTATTGGTGTTGAATTCAAAGTTACCCGGTGAAAATGTTAATTAAAAAAAAAAAAGTAAGCTCAAGCCTTATTTGCTTTTAACACTTGCGGACGAGTGTAATTCACCAAGGGGGTGTGTGGCACCCCTATGGGAAGGTGCCTCAGGGAATTACTACACCCCAAACAGAAGGTGTAGTGCCTCTGTAGCCATGGATACGGGGTTTCATGCAGAGTCTGTCCTAAAGCACCCATACTCTAGCCCACCTTAGCATAGGGACCAGGGGGTGGAGCCTAGAGTAGAGTGGGAGACTTGATTGACAGTTGAGTTAGTTCTTGTCAGACAATGCTGGGAAGGCAGCCAGAGAGGACGTGCCTGACAGCGTTCATGACAAGGAGGGCACCTCCTTGGAGAGGGGTGACCCAGAAACAGAGGGGACAATCCAGAACCGGTTGGAGCCGGCTGGGGAGTCCGGGGTCGACACCAGTGTACCGGAGCCGAGGCAGTCAGAGGTCTATCCCTGACTGTGAACCGACAAGCTGTGGGACCAACAGAAGGGAGCCATAGTGACACAGACTGTACATCATCCTCAGTTCCAAAAAGTTCCAGGACACATTAGGGAAAGGACCGAAATCTGGTGGCGGGAGGATTTGCTCGTTGTCGCTCCCGTCCGTACCGGTAAGGAACCGACTCTACCTAATAGTGACTGGCGAAGGAGCTCTTCAGAGTGGTGAATGTGAGTAAAGAGGGACACAGACCACGAAAGTTGTGAGAGGGCACCACCGCCAGACTCTGCTAAGTTACCTCAAATCTGTGGCTATGTCTCCGGTAAAGCAGACTGTACTGTGTACCTGTTTTTCATCTGGAGACAGTAAAGAACTTCTTGAGCTGATCTGGTGTCTGTCCTCATTTGCTCTGCTGCCCGTAGGGCTCCTACAGCATCAAAAAGGTGAGGACCACTACTACCCTCATATACCCCCGCAGCCCTGAGATTATGCTCCACCTGTGGGGAGCTGTACTACTCTGAGCTGCACCTCCATCACCTCAGTGGCTGGCCGCAGTGCTGGTATCCACGTTACCAGGTACCACAGGTGGCGTCATGTTACCGTTTTCCATCATCATCATCCCCCACCATCACCGCCATTGAGGGTCCAGGGCACGGAATCGGGAACCGACCAGCCGTGATCCCCCATCAAGTGACCATCTGTTCCGGCATCCCAGTACCCCCCTACCCTGTCGACTGACTCATTTCCATATAAGGATAAAGGGGGTGTGGCCTACACTCCTGACTGCAGCCTGTGAGGAAACAATGTATCAGATTACAGCACAGAGCTAATCAATATCAGGATGTAAACTCTTTACAATCTTCTCTTCTGTCATCTGACTCCACACAGCAAAGTCACAATCTCTGTTAACCCCTTGTCTGCTGGCTCCCCACACAGCTCACAATCTCTGATGTTGTCTCTGCTATCATCAGCAAATTTCAGATCTCTAACACTCGTACAAGTCTATGGGTGTGTAAGAATGGTGAAATGTATTTCTAAGGCCCCTTTCACATCAGCGTTTTTTTCAAATCGCGGCAGATGCGGTGAAACAACCGCATCTGCCGCGATTACCGCATACCGGCTGCACTTGCGGCACGGTTGCGGCAAGCCCCATACAATGTATAGGCGGGCTTGCGGCAGGTGCGGCAAGTGTGGTTTTGGCACTTGCGGCAGGTGCGGCCGCGAAAAAAACGCAGCTGACCGCGGTTTTTTTCACGGCCGCACCTGCCGCAAGTGCCAAAACCGCACTTGCCGCACCTGCCGCAAGCCCGCCTATACATTGTATGGGGCTTGCCGCAACCGTGCCGCAAGTGCAGCCGGTATGTGGTAATCGCGGCAGATGCGTTTTTTTCACCGCATCTGCCGCGATTTGAAAAAAACACTGATGTGAAAGGGGCCTAATACTAAGTTCAACACTGATAATGTAAATATTCTGCAGTAACTGAGTTTGGCCACTGGAGGTCACCATTGAACACGAGTAGAAAGAACTGGAAACAGGAAGTAATTTTAGTCAGAGTCTCCTGAGGTAAATTGAGAGAGACAGAGTTCTGAGGAGATTCCTGAAGGGTCGAGACGTGTCGACGGTTCAAAGAGGCAGGTGGAGCTGGGAACGCGCTGAGTCCGAAGTGTGAGGACATGCTGGGCCTGAGACATGTTGGAGTTCCCCAGAGACTCGATCTGCACAGTGGGCTGCAAGATAAGCCGTGCCCTGTGAGTAATACAGAAGTCTGACCGGTCATAAATTACATAGTCAGGGCAAGTTAGACAGAGATGGCATAGAACTATTTGGTGTGTATTATTGTGGAGAACTGACCAGGCTTGGACTGAACAAGATTCTGGACTTGAACAAGTGTGTGCCACAGAGAAGCCGGTCGTGGAACTACACAGTAAGGCTGAGAGAGTGACTGCCATCCCTATTACACCGGGCTGTGCTAAAAAACCCAGTATAGGAAAGATCTGATATACCTCAGTGGCCGGGGTTTAGGGTTAAACAAACTACACCCTGTCATCTGGTTGTGCATTATAAAAGTTGAGTAAGAAGCTTTACTCCTGCGGGAGGGGACACTGCATATGTTGTAAATAGTTTGTGGGATAGATTTATCAAGGGGAATCAGGGATCCCGAATCATATAGTACATAGCGTGAGAGGTGGGTGTAAGATTATATCCCAAGGGGAACACGTGCTGCGACCACAGTAAAATCCTGGTTAGGCCCTGTACTAAGTAAGGGTGGAGTGGGAGTGGGTATTTGTGTCCTTTCCTGTGAAACTGACACGTGAGTTCCCTCGGGCTGCATAAGTTGTGATTTGAGCTGGGGCTGTTGTGACCCATACCTCTGTAAAAAAGGTTATTTCTGTTAAAGGGATCCTGTCACCCCCAAAACACCTCAAAAGCTATTAAAAGCTGTCCCTAAAGCATATTCACACTTATCCTACACTCCTTTTAGCTCCTAAATGCAGCTAGTGAAAATGAAGATAAACGTTATAAAACTACCTCATTAGCCATGTTAATTAGTGACTATTGTATGCATAGTCACCCTGGCAGACTCTCCCTATTCCTAATATCACGCCTCAATAGGTGTGATCTTCTACTCACATTCAAATGCGCACCTCCCCGCTCTCCTATGCCAGCCGGACCGCTGCATTGTGCGGCTGTATGACGCGAAACGCGTCATTTCTGGCGCCGGGTGACGTATGTACACCCGCGCCGCTGTTAGCTTCAAGACCCGCACTGCGCAAAATGCGATTTGCGTCACCCAGCCCCACTACAGCCCGGCCGACACAGGACAGAGCGGGGAGGCGCGCATTTGAATCTGATTTGAAGATCACGCCTATTGAGGCGTGATATCACGAAGAGGGAGAGCCTGCCTGGGTCACTGTGCATACAATAGTCACTCATTATCATCACTAATGAGGTGTAATAACGTTTATCTTCATTCTCAATAGATGCTCTTAAGAGCTAAAAGGAGTGTAGGGTAAGTGTGAATATGCTCTAGGGACAGCTTTTAATAGCTTTTGAGGTGTTTTGGGGGTGACAGGATCTCTTTAACTGTTTGGTATTCATAAAGAAAGTTAATTTACCACCATATCGGAGTCAGAGTCATTTATAGCAGTGCCGTATCCCTCTTAGGGTGCTTTCACACTGGCGATTTTGCCCGGATCCTAACGGCAGCACTTGTGGCACACTTGCGGCAAGCCCCATGCATTGTCTATAGGGCTTGCGGTAGATGTGTGGCAGACGTGGCAAGTGCTGTTTTGGCAGATGCGGCCGCGAAAAAAAAACAAAGCTGACCGTGGCAGATGCACCCTTACCGCAAGCCCCATAGACAATGCATGGGGTTTGCCGCAAGGGCGCCGCAAGTGCTGATGCGTTTTATTGTCTGGATCCGGGCAAAAACGGCACTAAGAAAGCACCCTCACACGAACAGTTAGTCTCCCGGCCATTACAGGTGCAAGTGAAACCTTAGAATGCACTCAAATGACATCTGAGTGCAGTGCGATATACACCAAGACTGTCAATGGAGATGGGAGATTAATCTCTCTTTTTCCACACCTGTGATACAATTGCTGGATCGGATCACAATAGCTGACAATTGGATCACACTGGCAGCAGAGTCTGAGCCACTGGTCATTAGCATATCGCGTTGGTTGCTCTCATATTAGATGCCTTACACTAGTTTGTCCCTGGCCTTACACAGATTAAGGCTGCGTTCACACGCTGCGTATTTGTCGCGTTTTTTTACGCGCGTATTTGCCCCAAAAATGCATGTGCGTCTGCATTTCCCAGCAAAGTCAATTGACATTCACTTTGTGCCATTCAGACGTCGCGTAATTTTGCGCAGCGTTTTTAGAGCAAAAAACGCGCACGTAAAAAGAATGAACATGTCAATTCTTTCCAGTTTTTTACGCGCGTTTTTTCCATAGGTCCCATTATAAGCACTGGAAAAAACTAGCGTAAAAAAACGCAATTGAAGTTGTTATCTCACGCTTTTTTTTACGCGCGTTTTTCCCTTTAAAAAGACGCGCATAAAAAAACGCGACAGATACGCAGCGTGTGAACGCAGCCCTAGACAACTTTGTGAACAATATTTGAGAGAAAAAGCCTTTTTTGTGCTGAAAAAAAGTTTTATATTTCTGAGTTCAGCTCATGAAAAATGGGAGCAAAAACAAGTGTTGCATTTATATTTTTGTTCAGTATGTGTACGAGAAAAGATTGTTTGTAATATATGTAAATGGTCTGAGTGACTGTATTTTCTAGCGCGTGCAAAGGTTCATCTCTTCCAGAACTAATATGTTTATACTATACTAGCTGTCAGGGCCGGTTTTAGGCAAAGTGGGGCCCTAGGCAAAAGGTTAAAGTGGGCCCTAAATGCTCAGGCCCCTTTCACATCTAACGCTTTGCTGCAATTTGCTCAATTTGCATTTCCATGCGTTTTTACCGCAAAAACGCATCAAAACGCATGCGTTTTTGTTTCCATTGATTTTAATGGAAACACATGCAAAAACGCTGCCCAAAACATCGGGGAAGACGTTTTGTGCTGCGTTCGCAAAAATGCATTGAAATCAATGGGGGAAAAAACGCTAGCGTTTTTAATGCGTTTTTAGCGGTAAAAACGGCTAGAAAGGCAAATTTAGCAAAACGCACACCAACCTTAGATGTGGAACAGGCCGTAGTTATATGGTAAGAGTGACTTCATAAGTTGATTATCTAGGTCAGAATAAGAACATACTGAACGTCATTTTTATTTCAATCATAAAAAAAAAAAAACTGAAATTTGTAAAAAAAAAAAATATTTTTTTTTTATTTTCCGAGACCCATGATGTTTTAATTTTTGAAGATACAGGGCTATGTGAGGGATTACTTTATGTGCCCTGAGCTGACATTTTTACTGATACCATTTTGAGTCAGATACAACATTTTGATCGCCTTTTATTGCATTTTATTGTAACAACGTGGTGGCCTAAAAAACATAATTCTGGCGTTTTTATTTTTTTCCCATTACTTTTTTTTTCCCATTACGCCATTTACCAATTGGATTAATTTACTTCATATATTGATAGCTTAGATTCTTACGAACGCAGCGATACCAAATATGTGTATTTTTACATTTTTTTCACTGTTTTATTGCTATTTTCAGTTCAGCTCCTTTGGGGGCCCCTAAGAGAGTGGGGGCCCTAGGCAACTGCCCAGTCTGCCCCCCCCTAACGCCGACCCTGCTAGCTGTAGTACCCGGCTACGCCCGGGTTAATAAATAACTGCTGTTAGCTATAACAAAATAGAATTTGAATATGTCATATTAATGACCTGTAGGAAAATAGAAGCTGAGCTGTGATTGGTTGCTTTAGGCAGCCTACTAAATATCCAGCCAACAGTAAACCCTCCCCCCGGCAAGGCAGTATATATCACTTCACACATACAAATAAAAGACAGCTCATGTGACTGACATCTGCCTTAGGCTACTTTCACATTACGATTTCTCTAAATCCGATGCCGTCCGATATAAATCGGACAGCATCGGATCCACACTGATTCCTGCAATCGGATGCCAAATAGGCATCCGAATCCTACTTTTTGCAGGATCAGTTTGCGCTGTCACGTAGCTCCCCCTCCCTCTCCCTCCTGTCATCTTGCTGCCTCCCTGCGGCCCCCCTGTTTTGCCCTAGTGTCCCCCTACTCTCTCCCTACTGTCCCCTGCTGTGCCCTCTCATGTGCCCCCCTCCTGTCCGCTCTCCTGTGCCCTCTCATGTGCCCTCTCATTGCCCTCTCATGTGCCCCCCTCCTGTCCGCTCTCCTGTGCCCCCTCCTGTCCACTCTCAGTCCTCTCATTGCCCTCTCATATGCCCTCTCATGTCCCCCCCTCCTGTCCCCCTCTCATGTGCCCTCTCATGTGCCCTCTCATGTTCCCCCCCTCCTGTCCCCTCCTGTCCCCCTCCTGTACCCCCTCCTGTTCCCCCTCATGTCCCCCCCAACATAACAAATCTTTATTCTCACCTTCCAGCGCTCCTCAGCGTCTCCATCAGCCTCCGATCAGGTGTACAGGACCTGTGATGACGTCAAAAGCGTCAGCGGTTACCGCGGTAACCGGTCATGTGACCCGATCAGCTGATCGGGTTCTGACATCATCACAGGTCCTGTTACCGAACGGCTGCAGCTAGAGACGCCAAGGGAGCACTGGCAGGTGAGAATAAAGATTTTTTATTTTTAAACACTTGATTTAACTTATATTTAACTTCTGCAATGTATGTATATACATTGCAGAAGTTAAATTAGGCGGCACACAATAGGTTTAGTGTACTGAGCATGTACTGAGCATGCTCAGTACACTAAAATATGGTCCGAGGAAACATCAGATGATGATGACTCGGACCCTGCTCCATAGGGC
Organism: Allobates femoralis; assembly: GCA_033576535.1. NCBI lineage: Eukaryota > Metazoa > Chordata > Amphibia > Anura > Aromobatidae > Allobates > Allobates femoralis. The sequence goes on from JARQOC010000004.1 coordinate 125,064,022, forward strand.
CCCATGTTATAGGGATCGGGTCGGATATGCACTAAATGCCATCCGATTTGGTCCGATCCGAGTCTGTCAGATTTTATTTTCGGTGCAAAAATCGGTGCCGGCTCCGATTTTTGCAGCGATAAAAACATCGGACAGACTCGGATCGGACCAAGTCGGATGGCATTTAGTGCACATCCGATTCGGTCCGATGCCCATAGGGCTGCATGGGGCCAAATTCGGATCCGATGCTGTCCGATTTTCATCGGACAGCATCGGATTTAGACAAATCGTAGTGTGAAACCAGCTTTAATTTCCTATATGGCACATGTGTTGCACATTGGCTGTTTTTAATCAGATGTTTATTTTTGCAAATTAAAGATACCAGACGTATGAGGCGAGTTGTGTGAGGCGATTTGTGCACATCTGTGTCTGTCTGTGTGGAGTGTGTGTCCCTGGGGTGTGTGTGTCCCAGTGGTGTGCGTGTGTCCCTGTGGGGGGGTCCCTGTGGTGTGTGTCCTTGTGGGGGGGAGGGGTGTCTCTGTGGTGTGTGTGTGTTCCTGTGCGGTGTGTGTTTGTCTCTGTGTCCTTGTGGGGTGTGCATGTGTGTATGTCCCTGTGGTGTGTGTGCTCCTGTGGGGTGAGTGCATGTGTCCCTATAGAGTGTGTATGTGTGTGTTGTCCTGTGTGGGGGGGGGTGTCTGTGTGGTGTGTCTCTGTGTTGTGTGTGTCTCTTTGTGGTGTGTGTGTTTGTGTTCAGGTGCGTGTTGAGTATTCAATGTTGGGGCTCCACCTTAGCTGTTACTCTTTGTGTGCATGTGGTGTGTATACATGTCCCTGTGCATGGTGAATATTCCATGTCAGGGCCCCACCTTAGTGACAATATGCTGGTATATGCTGTTCGTATTTGGTGCTGTCATTAAGCCCCTCTCATTCACAACATGTCAACTGGTAACTGTCACTTTCTCTCCATTATGTAGATAGGGTCAAAATTGTTTGGTGAATTGGAACGGTCATGGTTACAATTTCACCTCACAACATAGCCTATGACGCTCTCGGGGTCCAGACGTGTGACTGTGCAAAATTTTGTGGCTGTAGTTGCGACAGTGTAGATGCCAATCCCGGACATACATACACACATTCAGCTTTATATATTAGATAACTAGTACTGTAACACAACACTATGGACCAGGGACAGACATAGACAGAAGAGGGCCTCGGTGCAAGACTAGTATATGGGCCCTTGGCAAACGAAAAATGTGCCGGTGACAGAAGCTGTCTGTAGCTTTTGAGGCGGAATTGGACACACTTACCATGTAGGATCCCTTGCAGTTCCACAGGTTGCACCAATGGTGTGTCTGCCCCTACAGGCGACATTTCTTCATTGTAGCACATATATTCACAAGAGGTATTAGCATACAATTCTGCCAAGGATACATTTTCCACTAAAATAAATGAGGCCAGCGCTTCTCAGACTGTGAGGTAACCTCTTGTTCTTGATGAAGTGTAAATGGGGAGGCATTTTTTACATAATGGATAATAAGCTGCATAGGGTTTTTCCTGGTTGCGCTAATCATTCCTGTCTATACTTTACTGGGTCTATGGGGTAAGTAAAAGTTAAACTAGGGGGTTATTCTCATCTCAAAGGGGTACTCCAGGGAGATAAAATTGTCTACTGTCCCTTGCCTTATCTAATATATAAAGCTGAGTATATGTATGTGTGTATGTGTCATAGTCCTGCCCACTCCACATAGCCATGCTCACTCTACAGCCTGCATATCCACATAGCCGTACCTCCTCTACATAGCCCCACCCTGGGACTATGTGTAGGGGGTGGAGCTATTCATTAGCGGTGGAGCTATGAATGTGGCTACAGGCAGGGGGCAGGGCTATGTTAGGGACAAAACTATGAAGGGTTGGAGCTACTGGGAAGGAGCAGGACTAAGATACATACGCACATACATATATTATCATATATGGGCGATATTACCATATATGACCATTATGACCATATATGGGCATTACAGCCTGGGTAATGCCAAGCTCTACAGCTAGTAAACTATAAAGATGAGATGTACGTTGCAGCTCTATATACTTACAACACCTGTAATTCAGTGTGACCCGGAAGCTGCTCTTACTACTTTCCCCTAACATCTGGGATGTTATATCACACTTCAGGGGGCCTACTCCTAGTTGTTAGTAACAGCATGATAATGAATATTTTTCAGGCTGAGAACAGGGGGCATGGTAACACCTTCAGCACCCCCCTGTTCTCCTACAGTAGCATATATTATCATGAGGTTGGCTGTTATTAACAGCAGGGAGCACAACCCCTGAATAAGGCTATGTAACCACCGTGCAGATTTTGCCTCAAATTTGGTGCGTATTCACAACAGATCTGCACTAAATTAGCAGCAGCATGTTTTGTCAGCAAAGTCTATAGGATCTGAGAAGACTAGTGCAAATGCTGCATTTTTTCCACAACAGATACGCTGCGTATGTTTTGTGGAAAAATCTGCAACATGTCAATTCTTCATGCAGATACGCTGCAGATTTTACCACAAATCTGCAGACTCAGAGACAAGTCAATGCAAAAAAGCACCATATCCGCAGTCGATAAAAATGCACCATTGACACAACCATGTGTTTGGTGTGGATTTATCTGCAGGTACAGATTTCACGTAGCAGAAAGTCTGCACCACTATTTTCACCTCGACGCATAACCTTAGCGGTATTGTGAGGATATAGAACTGCACAGTGCATTTTATCTCTATAGTTTATAAGGGCCAGGCCAGTAGAAGAATTTTTTATGTTCCCAGAGTCCCCCTTTAAGTTATAATTTAGCCAAAGGATAGGTGATAGCTTGCTAAATGCTGGGGGTCCCACCAATTGGACATCCACCAATTGTAGATTCAACACACTGTAGCACCATTTTAAAGCAATAACCATGCATGTGCCAATCGCCTCATTCATTGTCTTTGGGACTGGTGGAGATAAGGCCTTGTTCACACATATCAGCTTTTATGGCATTCTCTGCGTTTTTTAGCTCTTAAAAAAAACGCACATGTGTTAACGCATGGCACATATAGGCACCTGCGTTAACGCATATGCGTTTTTAATGAAAAAATGACTAAGTCCAAAAACTTCTCAAACACGTTCAGAACCACAGGGGCCACTATTTGGCACCCTTAGAAAAACTGATCAGTTTTTCTAAGGGCTAAAAAAATGCATTGGTATGTGTGAACAAGGCCTATTGTAGGTGTTGGAAGTAGCTATGGCACTCATAAAGTGTCTTTACTGCATTCAAACTAGGCACCTTTTCCCACCTGTCATAGTGGGTTCTTCTGACCTGATCCGATTTCATTCAAAGGTTTTTTCAAGCTCCTTATAAATCTATGATGCCTTTACTGAGGAGTCCTGCCCCTAAGTCATTCTTGCGTTATTTTGGGCTTCATGAACTACCTGACAATATCTTTAGTATATCTATGCCCTATTGCTAATGATGGATTGTCCCACAATGATTCACAATAACATCACAATTCTGCTATGGTTTACATATAATTTTCCTTTTTTTTTTTTTTTGTTTACAAATTTAGCATTTTTCTAGATTGTAATATATTTCCCCACTCTTAAAAATAACAAGACAATGGGTTATAGTTGACATTACTTTACTGGGCATTCGTTCCCGCAGGTGCCAAGCCATCTGAGGGCGCTGTAAACATGTCTTTTTGTGCTATGTAGCAGAGCTTGCCTACGGCACAATTGGACCACAGTCTATCTCCACACCTCATACTGGAATTAATGACTTTGGTTCTCAGAAGCATTGCACGGTGGAAGTTTTCCTAGACAGCAGAGCGATTTGTTCCGTCCTGCTCTTTTACCTCTATGATTCATCCACACCCTGTTACCAGTCACAAGGACCCTCGATAAATCTTTGCTGTAGGTCGTTTCTGTGCTTCAAGGTTTTATTTTTATTGTAAAATGCGTGTGTTGTTTTTGGCAGGCGTTGTGTGAGACAGAGAAGCCTGTCCTGAGCTCCAGGCTCCCGGAGATTCTTTCCCTTTGCTGTGGTTTGCAGGTTTTCAAGGGATCCTCAGTGAGCACTCACTTGCCCATAACACAGCACTGGCAAGAGGAGAGGGAAGAGCGCAGATGAAATGAACATCGTTCACCAAAATTATAAGAAAAAATAAATATCCTGGTTGGATAAAAGGATATACTAAGTACGATACTACTCAGCTAAATTTTCTTTGTAAGGCCTCATTCACATGTCCATGTTAAAACAGTACTTGACACAATGGTGCTGGTGTCATCAGTGTTTTGGATCAGTGTGTCCATTTTTACCATCGGTGTGTCATCAGTGGTTTTCACAAATAGAGCATTAACTAAATAAATTGAAAGGCTTCTGCTATACTTTGCAGTGTGAAATGCCACTCGTATGCTGTATGTTTTTCACTGACCCCGTAGAAATGCATTGGCCCTTGTCATCCGTGCTGCCGGAAAAAACTGACATATGAATAGCACCATAGATTACAATTGGTTTGTGTGGTGTCTGATTTTCACAGACCTGGACACAGAAAGAGCTGGGAGGAGGCAAGCAGGGCAATTTCACTTCCGCAATGTATATACATACATTGCGGAAGTGAAATTAAGTAAAAGCAAGTGTTAAAAATAAAAAATATATATGCTCACCTCTGCAATGAGTCCCCCGATGCGCTCCATGTAGCTCCCGAGGGTTGAAGGACCTGGGTAGGCGGGGCTACCCAATCAGCTGATCGGTCACATGACCGCAGTAACCGGTCATGTGACTGATCAGCAGCCCAGTTAGCCCCGCCCAGCTAGGTCCTAAAACCATGGAAGATAGATGCCGACATTTTGGGACACGCTGGAGAGGTGAGCATATATATTTTTTACACTTGCTTTTACTTAATTTCACTTCCACTATGTATTTATATACATTGCGGAAGTGAAATCAGACGGTAAACAGCAGTTTTAGTGTACTGAGCATGCTCAGTACATTAAAATAGGGTGCGGGAAACGATCCGATGTTTTCCTGGACCCGTGCTCCATAGTCCCCCATGTTATTTGCCGCGGATCAGGTCGGATCCGATTCGGTCCGATTTGGTTCACTGTGCCCAAAATCAGAGCAGTCTTCGATTTTGTGTACAGCAAAAAATCAGACACAATCGGATCCGATACAAATCAGATGCCATTAGGGGCAAATCTTATCTGATCCGTTGCCCATAGGGATACACGGGGGGCCAAATCGGATCCGTGGCTGTCCGTTTTACAACAGACAGCCACAGATCCAAAAAAATCGCAATGTGAAACCAGCCTAAGGCATAATATATAAATCTCAGAGAACCAAGAAATATTAGCAAAGCCTATCTATGTCGCATGATTTTTCCCACAAGCATGTTGTAGTTTGTTCTTTTTGGATTGTCACTTTTACCCATTCTCTTTTTGCTATTGTAGTAAAACTTGGTAAGTACTTGAGTAGGGATCAGGCCTGTGTATCTTAAAAAATAAAAATTCGGTTGCGCCACACTGTTTGCTAAAGGCAGAATCTCCGTTATATTAATTCCTCACTAACCTTGTCTGGTTGTGCCGTCTCTGCACAACCAGATAGTAGGCTCAGTGGTGAGGAAGGGATCCGAGACCTTTGCTCGCCGGTTCCTGGTTCCAGAATGAGGAGCCCAGCTCCAGCTCACTTCTCCGGGTCCCGTGATCAATCACGTGTGTATTGTGTCAGCCAGGTCCTTGTGTACAAAGCTGCTCTCTTCCACCACACTCCCCATAGGGAGGATAAGGTAAGAAACAATGCAGAAATGGTGGTATTTAGATTATGAGCGCTATAAAAGGACACTGCACTGATTAGTATTACCTTTAGGTCTTTATTGAATATTGACAAATGTGAGTCCTCGCCATGTGGCGAGGACTCACATTTGTCAATATTCAATAAAGACCTAAAGGTAATACTAATCAGTGCAGTGTCCTTGTATAGCGCTCATAATCTAAATACCACCATTTCTGCATTGTTTCTGTGTATCTTAAAAAGGCAGGTATATTAACTAGCAGTCTTTTTATCACTACTAGACATCCTGTTTATCTACATATAAAACCAGATTAAGATTACAGATGAGCGAACCTTTCAAGGTTCGGGTTCCGTTGTCAAACGAACCAACCTGTGAATGGTCAGGTTCAGCGGCGCCGTTGGGGACCCGAACTTGACCCGTGCCATCACTAATTGGCTGTTTAACCACATTCAGCCAGCCATTACTAAACCACTTCCGGGGGTGGGAGAGCAGAGATTTTTTCTTTTACATCCACTCTATGGCCAATAACTGCGTTTTTACTGCATGCACAGCAGGGTCGATGCAGAATTTTCTGCATCAAAAAAGCAGATATTAACTAGCAAAAGCGCTATGCTTTTGTTGCGTAATAGTTGCTAAAATTGGATGCAGATTTGTTGCAGAAAATTCTGCATCACTTTTATCCCGTTGGCACATAACCGTATGATGAGAGGTCAGCAATTATGACGAATGGGAGATTGTGAGCTGATATTCTTGGATGAATATGATTGTCGAACAGCTCATTTTCTTAAAAGATTGTCATACATAAGCACCGTGTTCACCACTGAAAGACACAGACAGAAAAGGTCCCTGTGCAAGAATAGTTTAGTGGGCCCCTTTGTAGTCCTATAGCTCATCAAAGTACACAACTCCACCTGCTTTGGATGTGGAAATGGGCCCCCTAACCTCTTGGGCCCAGGTGCAACTGCACAGGCTGCACCAATTATATGTCCATCACTGGTGTTCACTATACACATGTTGTGACTTTTAGGCCTGTATGGAATGAGGATAGCTGGCAAGTCACAAGCTAAAATTAGTTTTCTGATTAGTGGAACAGGAAATTGTAGAATATTATCAACTAGGTCGGAAGAGAGTCTAGCTCTTTATGTAGTGCCCCAGGTGGTTGAGGCCTGAGGTATGTGTTCCATGTGCTCATACACAAATATATACAGTTACTCCAGTGGAATTTAGCTTAACGCTGTTATGTAATGAGGGATAATTAATGCAATTTACCTTCAGGAACTACTGACATCACTGACAAACTCCATGATATTTATGTAAACCCATTCTAGAACTAGTGATTTGTTCTTTAGCCTTGGTCTGCCTTGTAATTACGACGTTGAGCATTTGTGTGATGTTTCTGTTTCCTCCACAGACTGGATTCATTCACATAGGAGGGGAGCAGCTGATGATACAACCGATCAACACAACAATAGACCCCAGTACTCACTTCTCCGGAAGACAACATATAATAAGATACAAACGTCAAGCAGAAGTGTCTTCACAGTCTCAGAACACACATAGGAATTGTCAAGTTGTATCAGGTGTGCTTTATTTTTTTATATATTGCCAACGTAACCGGTAGCATTTTGTATATTTTCACTACCGTTCAAAAGTTTGGGGTCGTTTAGAAATTTCCTTATTTTTGAAAGAAAAGCACATTTTTTTAATGAAGCTAACATTAAAAGAATCAGAAATACACTCTATACATTGTTGATGTGGTAAATGACTATTCTAGCTGCAAAGGTCTGGTTTTTAATGCAATATCTACATAGGTTTATAGAGGCCCATTTCCAACAACCACAACTCCGGTGTTTTAATGGTGCATTGTGTTTGCTAACTGTGTAAGAAGGCTAATGGATGTTTAGAAAACCCTTGTACAAGTATGGTTTGGCTGATTAGAGAAGCTATAAAATTGACCTTCCTTTGAGCTGGTTGAGAATCTGGAGCATTACATTTGTTTGTTCTATGAAACTCTCCAAATAGCCAGAAAAAAAGAACTTTCTTGTGAAACTCAACAGTCTATTCTTGTTAGAAATGAAGGCTATTCCATGAGAGAAATTGCCAAGAAACTGAAGATTTTCTACAATGGTATGTACTACTTCCTTCAGAGGAGAGCACAAACAGGCTCTAACCAAAGTAGAAAGGAAAGTGGGAGAGCCCACTGCACAACTGAGCAACAAGACAAGTACATTAGAGTCTCTAGTTTGAGAAATCGACGCCTCACAGCTCCTCAACTGGCAGCTTCATTAAATAGTAGCCGCAAAACGCCTGTGTCAAAGTCTACAATGAAGAGGTGACTCTGGGATGCTGGTCTTTAGGCCAGAGTGGCAAAGAAAAAGCCATATCTGAGACTTGCTAATAAAAGGATTAATATGGGCAAGAAGAAGGAAGATTGGAAATAGGTTTTACAGACAGACAACTTAAAGTTTGAGTGTTTGGATCATACAGAAGAACATTTGTGAGACACAGACCAACTGAAAAGATGCTGGAAGAGTGCCAGACGGTATCTGTCAAGCATGGTGGAGGTAATGTGATGGTCTGGGGTTGCTTTGGTGCTGGTAAAGTAGGAGATTTGTACAAGGTAAAAGAGATTTTGAATAAGGAAAGGCTATCACTCCATTTTGCAACGCCATGCCATACCCTGTGGACAGCGCTTGATTGGAGCCAATTTCATCCTACAACAGGACAATGACCCAAAGCACACCTCCAAATTATGCATGAACTATTTAGGGAAGAAGCAGGCAGCTGGTATTCTATCTGTAATAGAGTGGCAGCGCAGTCACCAGATCTCAACCACATTCAGCTGTTGTGGGAGCCGCTTGACTGTATGGTACACAAAAAGTTCCCATCAAGCCAATCCAACTAGTGGGAGGGTCTTCAGGAAGCATGGGATGAAATTTCTCCAGATTACCTCAGCAAATTAACAGCTAGAATGCCAAAGGTCTGCAATGCTGTAATTGCTGCAAAGGAGCATTCTTTGATGAAAGCAAAGTTTGAGGGAGAAAATTATTATTTCAAATAAAAATCATTATTTCTAAACTTGTCAATATCTGGACTATATTTTTTATTCATTTTGCAACTCATCTGATAAATAAAAGTATGAGTTTTCATGGAAAACACAAAATTGTCTGGGTGAGCCCAAACCTTTGAACGGTAGTATATGTATGTAAATCAGTTACATTTTTGTCCCATGGTGCATCAGTTTTATAGCATTAAAGCATCAGTTTTATAGCATTAAAGCACAAGCGTCACTGAAATGTAGCTTCCTCAAATCACAACTCCACCAACCATTGTTGTACATGTTGTATCCAATCATTTAGTGCAGGGGTGGGGAACTACAGAACTCGAGGGCCACCAACACGTCATGTTTTCAGGATTTCATTAGCATTGCACAGTTGGTGGAATCATCACCAGAGCAGGAGATTATATTATCACTTGTGCAATACTAAGGAAATCCTGAAAACATGACCTGTTGGAGGCCCTTGAGGCCTGGAGTTCCCCACCTCTCATATAGCATGTATAATTAACTTAACATTGATGGAAATGGTGTAAAACATATATACTTAATTTTAGAGATGAGCAAATTGATTTCCAGAAACCTGGTCCGGCGGCCACATCAGTAGTCCGTACCTGCAGTATGGGAGCCCTGCAAACTGCTTTCCAGCTGCCAGCATCCCCAATGCCTCTTCTAACTAGTAGGCTCGGTGCAATGTCATGCACTGAGTTTATGAAACAAAAGAGGTGATGGGTATTCCAGCAGGTAAAATGTGGGTTGTAGAGCTTCTATCATGCAGCCAGGGAATATTGATGAGGTCGCTGGATCAAGGTCCAGTGAAGCTATTTGCTAATTTCTCCTTATTTTTTGTGCCTTTCTGCTTGTTACATCAAATATTGTGAAAGTGCAGAAATTCCCAATTACCTTTTATCAATATAGTCAGGTTCTATTCTTTGAGTTCTTTAAGGGATTAAATTTTTGGGTTGTAACAGAGGTATAATTCTGGAGTATTTCTCGACATATTTTATTTGATGGATGCTTCCAGGCATAATGGCAACAATTCATCAAACAGTTTTTGACAGAATTCTGAAACAACAATGAAATGTCGCAGAATTTTAGCGCAATTCCCAGTTGTGCAAAAAATGTTGTGAGATTTTTTGTTAAGCCAGTCCCACCCTGCTCTGAGAACGTTTTAAAAGGTGAGCAGAGCTTGGTATGGAAGACCATGGCCAACAAATTCATGATAATTGACACTAGAATAGTGGTGCTCATTACAACTGAATTATTCTCCAGTCCCTGATTGGAGTACATTTCTTGCAGTGGTGCATGACAGTTAAAAAATGCACCATATTCATCAATCCCTTAATGCAAAACCACTTATATGTACAATATTGGATTACGGGATAAACACATATGGAGAGGGCTCAAGAGCTGAGCTACCTTTCCAGATGTCCAATGCTGGCTACGGTAAATAACAGCCGTGGCCGAAGCTGAGCTCCGATTGCTGCTGTTAACCATTTAAATGCCATTGCCAATCTGTGACAGTGGCGTTTAAGTGGAACACGCGTTTATGCTATTGCACACTAAGGATAGGCCATGAAAAATAAGTAGTGGCCAACCACTTTTATTGATTAAAAGGCACAGCACTCTTAATGAATTGGGTGCTTCTTAGTTCAACGCACTCTTCATCACTACTGGCATGGAAAACACCATTCTTAGGATGGTTTCACATTGCCATTGTGTGGCATCAGTGTGAGCCCGGCTGCAACTGGATGCATCCGCGTCTTTCAATGCAGCCACAGACACTTGCAGGTGCATCCAGTTCTTTACTTTTGCCCCGGATCCCGATGTGCACGTTTTTTGCATCGAGACCAAAAACGCATTTTGTTGTGAATTTGGTCTCCGTGACAAAAACTGATCACCGGGATCTGGGGCAATGCATGTTGATTTATAAGGGACTCTATGTAACCTGGATCCGGCGGACTCCAGATCCTGCTGGATCTGGACACCGGATACAGGTTTTTGAACGGCGCATTCCCAAAATGCAGTTCTAAGTGACACGCTCCCGGGGGACATGTCATTTACAACCGGATACAGAGTACATAGGTATGTAACCAGATGCAACGGGCTGCTCCCGCACTGGTATTGTCACTGATCCATGAACTGGATCAGTGACAATACTAGTGTGGGGACATTCAGTTGCATCATGGTAAACTCTTGTGGGGGAATCTAAGGGGATGCAGGTGTTGCCTGCATGCTCCCAGATTCAAAAAAACGGCAGTGTGAAACCATCCCTTATATATATTGTTATAGTATCTAAAGTTGGCCATGAACTCCCATGTGTTTTTGAATGTGCCCCATTGCATACAAAAGTATAGTAGATTTGCCAGTAAAGTAAAAAAATAGGAAGACGAATACTAGCCCCATATTTGTCAGAAGGGTAGCCTTTCTTAATCTCAGCAAAGGTAATCCTTTCTCCATGATGCCGTGAACAATAAATATATGACTCAAACAGGAAAGCAAGATTCATGGGAGAGTAGCAGAGATGAAACCATAGCTATCAATGCTTGTTTCACATTTGAATAAAAAAAAAGAAAAACATCTGGATTATCCCCAAACCATTTGGGATAAGCTTCTGTTGACAGACAGGTCAAAGGTTGAACTATTTGGACATCACAAGGCCCCATTGGGTTGGTTGTAATACAAATACAGAAGACCGCTCATGAGTGGTGGTGGTGTGATGTTTTGGGATGCTTTCCTGCTTCATGACCTTGAAAAGTGCCTTGAGTTGAAAGTCTGGTCTCCCATGTAGGTCTTTGTATCTACCATTCTTTTCAGTTCTTTGATCTGTTCACATTTTCTAAACTGATCTTTTCATTTTCTAAGAGAATTTTTCTTGAATTTCTCGAGTGTTTAAGAATTGATATATCCGTGTCTTAACATGTCTCTATAATTACATATAATTAAGCTTCTTCATTTTGTTATCATTGCTCTGATGAACAGGATATCCCTTTTCAATTTAAGTAAGTAATTCTAAAAATAATGATTGCACCTCCTGTCTTAAAAACAGCTTAGAGGCATACCATTCGTTCTGCCTCACCCTATGTGCACTTTTATCCTAGTAGTTTGAACTCACACTAGACCATTTGTTATCGTAAGTCGGGAAACAAGGGATTTAGCTAAGAGTAGTACATCCGACCAGCTTCTCTATATTCTTGTATAGTTGGGCAGATTTATCATTGTATATACATTTGTGTTTTGTTTTAAATACATCAGAAAAAGTTCCTCTTTCTTTAGACTATTTTAAGTTGAATGATTTTGAAAAACTTAATAGGGATTAATTTCTGTTTCTTTCTATTCTCCATAGGTGCATATACAGGTAGGTCGAGAAATATTTGGACAGTGACACAAGTTTTGACATTTCAAGATGCAGTTATATAATGAATATAAGCTTAAAGTGCAGAGTCTCAGCTTTAAATTGAGATTATACACATAATTGTAGTAAGTGTTAAGGAATTACAGCTTTAATATGTAGCCGCTTCTCTTTCAAGGGATCAAAGATAGTTGGACAATTATCTCAAAAGCTCTTTAATGCTTCATGGGCTATTCCTTCATTTATACATCATCAGTAAAGCAGGTAAAAAATGGTGAGCTGATTCCAGGTGTGGTATTTGAATTTGGAAGTTGTTGCTGTAAACCCACAACATGTGGACAAAGGAGTTCTCAGTGGTGAAGAAAAAGACCATCATTAGACCATCACAGCATGCACCCAAGTGAAAAACACTCTTCAGAAAGTAGACGCTTCAGTATCTAAATCTACCATTAAGAAATCATCATGAGAGCAAATCTAGGGACTTCACCTTTATTCAGCCTTAAATATAGAAAGGGCAGATTAGACTTTGCCAGAAAAACATGTAACGAAGCTAGCCCAATTCTGGAAAAGTATTCTTTGAACAGATGAAACTATGATCAACCTGTACCAGACTCAAGAAGAAAGTATGGAGAAGGCTTGAAACGTCTCATGATCCAAAGCACACTACATCCCTTGTAAAACAAGGTGGAGGGGGGTGTTGGCACATGCATGGCTTTCAATGGTGCTGGGTCACTAGTGTTTATTGATGATGTGACAAAAGAAAAAAGTTGCCAGATGAATTCTGAGGTGCACAGGGCTATACTATCTGAACAGATTGAACTAAATGCAGCAAGATTGATTTGCTGGTGCTTCACAGGACACATGGGCAAAGGCCCAAAATATACTGCAAAAGAAACCCAGAAGTTTTTTTAAGGAAAAAAAGTTGAATATTCTGCAATAGCCGAGTCAATCACCAGGTCATCCACCTATCGAGCTGCATTTCACATGCTTAAGACAAAACTTAAGGCAGAAAGACCCACAAACAAACAACAACTGAAGTCTCTGCAATAAAAGCTCAGCAAAGAATCACAAACGAGGAAGCCTAGTGTTTGGTGATGTCCATGGCTTCCAGTTTTTAGGCAGACACTACATACAAAGGATTCTCTACAAAGTATTAAATATCAACATTTTATTTCTGGTAAAGTAAATTTGACCCAATTTTTTTTGTGCCCATGAAATCAGGAGGTAGAAAAATGATTTAAATTCCAAAAAATTCCACAAGATATTTTTGTTCAACCTCTTTATTGAAACCTGAAAGTCTAAACTTCAGTTGCATCTCAGTTGTTTCATTTTAAATCACAAATACTGGCATACCGAACCCAAACACAACATGAAGATTTGGTCACTGTCCAAATATTTCTGAACCTAACTATATCTAGCTGTACCCGTGCCACTTTACTGTCTTATAATTGTTTAAAGGTTTGCGTCACTAGAGACACATTGTGCACAATTAGGCAATTAGAATTTTTGATGATTAATTTTATCATTGAACAACTGCATTACTGTTGGTCAATTCAAAATGTTAATAATCATGAAACTTAAATATTTTAGAAAATAAAAGGGAGGTTTTGTCCATTTTCATGTCGTTTTCGCTATGTCCAGAATTATTGGGCAGCTATTAGTGTATGTAAATATTATGCAACTAAATGAAAAATGTACATTTTCACATCTCAATTGTATATTTTCATCTATTAAGTTGTGAACAATAACCGAACAACTCAAATGGTACATATGTCATAAGTCTTCCATCCATGGAGTCTGTCAGTTTTTTTAAACTGATGATGATAAACTTTTTGGGCAGCACCAACCACAACTTCCCAGACACTGTTCAGAGAGATGTACTGTTTTTCTTCACTGTAAATCTCCTTTTTAAGAAGGGCTGACACGTTTTCAATAGGGTTTAGGTCAAGTGAGTAAGGGGCCATGACATTATTCCTTCATCCTTAAGGCCTTTAGCCAAGCACTGGAGTACTTTAATGCATGTGCAGGATCATTATGCTCCATAAAAATCATGTATGTTTTTTTTAAATTAGACTATTTCCTGTACCACTGTTTGAATAAAGTGTCTTCTAAAAACTATCAGTAGGTTTGGGAGGTACTTTTGAGTGCAACTTCAACCTGAAAAGGTACCCCACCTCTATCTGAGTTGAAGTGGAGAACTGTACCCATTACTGATGCATCCATGAGCCCATCCATCTGGCCCAACAAAAGTCATTCTCATCCTATTAGTCCATAAAACCTTTGAAAAGTCCCATTCTTGTCATGTAGTTCAGTTTTAGCTCTCCTAACATTGGCTATGTGTTTTGCTTGTGCATACTCAAATACAGGTTAAGAGAGAAATAAAGCCACAATACAGCTATTGTACCCACACTCTACTGGTTCCTTTACAGACTAGAATATCTCTTGCTAAAAAACTGAATTTCCTGGACTCCCTAAATTCCCTGGACCTGGCTTCCTAAAAGGACATCAAGCTGTTTCTTGTTCCTTTTGAGGAGCCAGAGGGAGGCTGCTATGTACAAGTAACCAAGATAGGGATAGTGTGAAGACGTAGTCAGGGAACCAAGAATAGGAAACGTAAGGCACAAGTGCAAGGGGAAAAAAAGAAAGAACAATAAATGAAAGGAAAACCTACCACCAACCTAACTGAGAACAGATGAAGGTAAATGAGAAAACAGAGAGCAGTAACACAACTGTTCTCTGCCGAGCAGGAAAAATCCTTAGTTGCAGGGTTGGAACTCGTTAGCTGTAATCTACCAAGAAACATAGCCAGCAAAAAAGGCTGGTACAAGGTGAGTCACACCCAAGCTGTGATAGGGCAGAGATAAAATTGGAAAGTGAGAAAGACCTGACTAGCAGCAAAGCAAAGGAAATGTTATGCTCATGTAGTAACACTCACAGGAACCTAAGCCCTATCTCAGAATGATCACACCTGACCCAACCTCAAGAAAGACATTGAGGTGCGGTTATTGAGAGCGAAATCAGCAAAAGAATAAATTCCACCCAGTCCTCCTGAATAGATGAAACAAAACATCTTAAATACTGTTGTACCTCTTGATTCATCTGTTCTGTTTGTTCATTCATCTCGGGATGATAACCCAAGGAAAATTAAAGTTAATACCTAATCTGGAGCAAAAAGTACACTAAAGAATAGCTAAAAAACTGAATCCCTCTATTGGACATAATGTTCTTCGGATCACTGTAATTTAACGATGTGTGAGATGAACAATCTAGTAAGCTATTAGCCATAGGTAATTTTTGAAGAGGAACCAAATATACCACATTGCTGAAACAGTCCAACAATATTACAAGCATTCTGTAACAAAAAGGACCTAGAAATAGGTCTCCAAGTGGCAGAAGAACCTTGATGCATGTCCAACACAGAATCATGAATTTTATTAAGAAGATCTGTATGTAAAGAGGATGATAAGTAAAGCTTGTTCAAGAGCATGTATCCTGAGCATCTTGAATGCGTTGTCAAAGATCAATTTCTAGGGCACCTACCACCACCCCTTTACTAAAAATCTTAACCGAATTTTCATCTTTCAACTCTGAAACAAAGCTACGTGACAATGGATCAGACTTGACATTGTTATATAGATGGAAAGAGGTTAGGGATGGCGTCAACACCCATCACACCTGGGCAAGTGTTGGGGCTTGGGCAACTGGGGGAAACATCCACTTTTGGCTTTTGCCCTTCATAGCTTCCTTGCACTATTTCATCTCTCTGTGCCTCTGTGGTCTGCGCTTCATGCACAGCGTGCAGGGTTCGACTGCTGGCCGCTTATGAATAGCAATAAGCCAGCAGTGTTGTTACTATACTCAGCGGTACAGGAGATCACAGCTGCCCCATAGGTGAGGTCATTGGCCCTGCCAGTCATAGTGTCAGATTTGCTGCCAACTTAATACTATACATAAGCCACCAGCAGTCGGACACTGCACTCATCACACAGCACCAAAGGCAGAAAACAGCACACTAGGAGGGAGAGATACAGTGCACAGGAGCTCCCTGTCAGGGAGGAGAGACACAGGGAACAGGGGCCCCCTGTCAGGGGGAGAGACATAGCACACAGGTCCGAGACAGCACACATGTGGGAGGGAACACAGAATACAGGTAGGAGAGACAGCGCACAGGGGCAGAGACACAGTGCACAGGGTGAAGAAACTGCACACGGGGAGAGAGAGCGCACAGGGAGGAGAGACAAAGCAAACAGGGAGACAGCGTACAGAGAGGGAGAGACACAGCAAACAGGGGGAGACAGCGTACCGAGAGGGAGAGACACAGCACACAGGGGGGAGAAAGCTTATGGGGGAGAAGAGACTTTTTTCTTAACATAGAAAAACCCCACAGCTACTGGTGAGGTGGCTGGTCATATATGACCCTTGGCTAGACTCTTCTGGATACACACTTTCAAAGCATCTCTTTCTGGAAGAGATAGGTTGAACAAATGAGACTTAATGACTTTGGCACCTGATTTGAATTCAATCGCGCAATCATATGACCTAGCGTATGAAGAACTTCACACGCCGTCTGAGAAAATACATCCTCGAAATCCTGAATAAAATCTAGGAAGGTGAGATCTCACAAATGCCAAGGACTTGGATAAGCAACTAGAAAAACAAAAGTTCCTCAAGACTTAAGGCCCCGTTACACGCTGCGATGTGGCAGCGATCCGACCAACAATGTGGATCGCTGCCACATCGTGAACTGATCGCTGGTGAACTGTCACACAGGCAGACTCACCAGCGACCAGTGGACCAGCAACATCATGGGAAATTCTTTCCACGTTGTCTATAGGGTATAATGGTGTGCACACCGCGTAGGTGGTGAGTGGAGGTGCCAACTAACAGGATTTCTTCAATCCCAGTAAATACAAATATGGATACAAAGTTGCACACTCCTTTAGATGTTTGTGATGCAAGGTTTATTATGAACAGTTAATGGCCACAGATGTCAACGCGTTTCGGCTTTAACCAAAGCCTTGATCACGACAATTGGCAGGTGTGGGTCATGGAATGTTCTAGGGTAAGATTGGAAAGAGGCGTCTTTCCTTGGTGGCGAACGCTCGATTAAGGTGGTTTGCTTTATTTCAATAATTCCCAAATGGGGATAGCTCATTCCTACCAGGACTCTGACGGGGGCGGACCTATCACTGAAAGAAGGACCGTGCTGAAAAACGCCTATCCCCATTTGGGAATTATTGAAATAAAGCAAACCACCTTAATCGAGCGTTCGCCACCAAGGAAAGACGCCTCTTTCCAATCTTATCCTAGAACATTCCATGACCCACACCTGCCAATTGTCGTGATCAAGGCTTTGGTTAAAGCCGAAACGCGTTGACATCTGTGGCCATTAACTGTTCATAATAAACCTTGCATCACAAACATCTAAAGGAGTGTGCAACTTTGTATCCATATTTGTTTCCACGTTGTCTAGCGCCCGCTGACAGGCTGCGGTAAGCGGGAGCAGGCTGGTAACCATAGTAAACAGCGGGTATCTAGGCAGCTCGCAGCGCCTAGTTACCCGATGTATGCTCTGGTGACCAGCCTTCTCCGCTTACAGGCTGGTATCCAAGGTACACAGCGGGTAACTAGGGACAGCGCTGTCCCTAGTTACCCGCTGTGTCCCTTGGATACCAGCCTGTAAGCGGAGAAGGCTGGTCACCTGGGCATGCATCGGGTAACTAGGCGCTGGGCGCTGCCTAGATACCCGCTGTTTACCATGGTTACCAGCTCCCAGCGCTTGCTGTGCAGCGCTGGTAGCTCGCTTATCGTTGGTCTCCCACTGTCACACATGCCGATGCTGGGCGCCCAGCGGGAGACCAACGATAGACTTATGGACAGGACCATAAATTTACGATCAAAGACTTATCGTTGATTGTTGATATGTGTCACACACAACGATGTCATTTCGACATCGCTGTAACGTCACCAAACCAGTGACGTTGCAACAATATCTTTCACGATATCGTTGTGTGTAACGGGACCTTTAATCTCATGAGTCTCCAAATTGATGGTAGGATTGTGTTTAATTTTTATCCTAGAGCGGGACTAGTGTTCCTGCTGCCTGCACACTAGTCAGGGTTGTGTTCAGCGAATGACACTTCGGAACGTCATCACTGCACGAGGTGAAAGAAGTGTCAGGGGTTGCCCCTCCCTATTCTTCCTTAGTTACAGTTCATTCCTTCCTCCCATCTCGCCTTGCACCGTCCAGTCCCCTTGGTGGTGCGGGACAACCAGGAGCTGTCCTGGAGTGATACCTGGTGCATATCATTAGCAAAGTCCAACCTCACAATTAGGGTCTCTGGGGAAAACTGGGTAGGTAGTTAGTCTCGCCGTTCTGGGTTAAGTCTGGTTCTGGGTGCAGAGGGTCTAGGTTCCGCTTTCCCCTCCATCTTGTAGCGTGATAATAATGCAGTCAAACAGCCGATGTTGACATAGCATTTCGACCTCATACTTGGAAAAGACATCTGCAAAGTTCTGAAAGGGAGCAATGAAGTTGGAAGAAGTTGAAGCAAATAAGGGTTTTAGAGAGGGTTTAGAGATAGAGCTTTGAGGAAATGTTCATGCAATATTGAGAACATGATTGTCCCAACAGGGTAATTTTGGCGGATGACCAATTATTAATCAGAACATATATTCTTAGCAACGGAAGTCCAAAAAGCATTGGTGTGTAAGAGTGACAAAATTATAAGAAGAAATATCCTTAACATGAGGTTCTCTATTCTGAATAGTCAATCTAGATATGACCATCAAGAATTGCAAAACCATTTGCTGAGATAAGTTTCAGTGGCATCTGCCATGAAACAAAAGTAATTTTCAGCCTCCTGGCTAATGAAAAATCAGTACATTTTCTCTGCAGCACTGAATCCATAAAGGTTTGTCTTGTAAACTCAGATGAATTAAAGATAATTGACATAGGCACAGCGAGTAATGAACTTGCGAGTAGAAAGGTCAGGCACAATCGCACTGTGTCACTTGATTAAACCCTCAGAGCGTGCGACTCCCGTCTCTGGTGGTGCACGTGTGCGAGTTGAGAAAAGTCAAATACTGTATCAAATAGAAATAACACGGCAACTCACCACGGGAAGCTCTTCAAGATTTTTATTCCATGCGATTCATCACGGACAAGCAGGGAAGGGAGGTAGTGCTGAGGATAGGTGACGAGTCTCGCTGCGAAACGGAGAACCGTCACCTATCCTCAGCACTACCTCCCTTCCCTGCTTTTCCGTGATGAATCGCATGGAATAAAAATCTTGAAGAGCTTCCCGTGGTGAGTTGCCGTGTTATTTCTATTTGATAGAGTAATGAACTTGTCTGTAGTAAAGATATGGTTAACCCCAAAGCTTGGCCTTCATTTTAGCCTAGTGTCTGAAGGTTCCTTGTTTGACCTTGAGTTTGGAACAGTCCATGCAAGGACGATCCTTTTCACCACAAAAGACAAGACAAGGTCCTTCTGTCAGGTGAAGGGATATCTTGGCCTGACAATATTTACCTGCCTGTTTGCATGTGCTCCTTTTATAGCTTTTCTAGGAGGAGATTTTGAAGAAACTCTGTTGTGCAGGACTTGAGATCTTCTCTCTTGATCACTCTTTAAAACGAAGGTCCACTCAGGTGGCAATAGAAATAAGATAATCCAAGGATGATGGCATATCTCTACCAGCAAGTTTGCCTTTGATGTGGCTGGAGAAGTTGGCTTAGCAGATAGTCAGGAGTGTATCATTGTTTTAAGCCAATTATAATGACAAGGTACAGAAATGGAAGCCATAAAGTCCCATAGATTCAGTGCCTTGTCCAATACCTCTTAATAAAAAATACAACCAAGCTGTCTTATATAATGCAAAAGTGAACAAAATGTATTAAAAAACAGGGTGGACGGACATACAACACGGTTCACCAACCAATGGTGAGTGGGCCCCTCTGGTGGTAACGGATACAGGATACCAAGTGTAAATACATAACACAACAATTGGGGTTGAATACAGATATGCATTTACAACAAAGCAGTATTTCTGTGTATACATACATACAATTGTGCACTGCTCATTACAAGTGTACATCAAATGCATATAGAGATAAAGATTACATATCATATACAGCTGTAGCTGTTGCATATTTACCAAACAGCACTTTCCTTGGAAAAATATAGTTTGTATAAGTGAATTCACATGTCTCAGATAAGGAAATGTAGCTGGCAACATGCAAAGGTATCAACCACCAACTATACCTAGAGTAGTGTATCTGTTATATAATTACCAACACCACCACAAAGAGGGGGACCACGGACCCCTACGATCGTTTCGTGGCCTTCATCAGGGAGCACCTGTGGCAGTGTTTCTGGAGTTTAAAAAGGCCTACCAACTAATGGAAACTGATGTCACCTGAAAGAACATGGTGCGCGCATCACGGTGCTGTGAGCCGGAAGCGCGACGCTGCGTCGCGTCATCGGTGGGCGCGGCCACAGCATGTGACCCACGTCAACCAATAGATGCGCCGGCACTCGCGCACGCGTGCTCGTGCACCCGGCGGCAACACATACGGCCAGCCCGCGCCATCATGGGGGCGGACATATGGATCACATGACCGCCTTACCATTAATAGGCGCCGGATGAGCTCAATATGCGGCGCCTGCCAGGCTGATGCTGCAGCAGCCATCTTTTTTAAGGGTAGAGTGATTATTACAGATTTATTTTAGAATCACTGCAGTGACCATTCATTGTCACTAGGACAAAGAATATATTTAGATGAAGTGTGGTGGCTATACCCTGAATCAACTTTGGTGCAAGAAACCTATTCGACAATCTTTCAACAATGTAATTTACAATCATATATATAAAAGATTACACGTTCATGTATAAATAAATCCTATATGGGCCCTATAAAAAGCTCATATCAAAAATCAGGAAAAATGCAATTAGCGCGTAATCGCACAAGATATGTCCATATGTAGGTAAGGTCATCATTCCACATACAATTATGTCTACTGTATTTTTCACAGTTTTTGTCCCAATGACAATTTTAGTTTCAGGTAAATAGACTCTTTTCACATCCACAGTTTCCAAAAATAGAGGGGGGCCTGTTAAAAAGTATAAAAGAAAAACCTGATTAGGTCATCCAACTACTATAGCCGCAGTGTGCGAAGCTAAAGAAATGGAGCGAAACTGATCTTTTCATTTAATCCACCAGGTTGGAGGGTACCGAGAGTCCAAATCCATCTTGTCTCTAGCATGGCCAATTTTTTCGCTAGGGGGCCACCCCGAATGCCCAAATCCATCACATCTATCCCTTTTACCTTCAGTAGATCTCCTCGGCACTGATGAAATTCAAAAAAGTGCCTAGGAAGAGTCTTTAGAGTAGATGGGTCCAAACATCCCAAGGCTCCATTAATATTAAGGACATGCTCTCTTACTCTAATTTTTAAAGCTCGAGTGGTGAGGCCTACATATACCTTAGGGCAATGGCATACTGCATAGTAGATGACTCCTGTTGTATTGCAGGTAATTTTTTTAGAGATGCTGTATGTTTTGGTGCCTGCCACATTGGAGAAGCTGTCAGCTCTCTCAATGTTGGGGCATGAAATACATTTCCCGCATGGGGAGCATCCTACCCTTCTAGGAAACTGATCAAGAAAGGTGACTGCATCCCTACGGTGATAATGACTATGCACGAGATAATCACGGAGGTTCTTTGATCTACGAGCCGCCATCATAGGTTTCTGTGGTAATATTTGAGCTAAAATTGCATCAGTTTGCAAAATAGGCCAAGCTTTTTCAAGACATTTACGCATAGCGTTAAATTGGCCATTATATGTAGAGACGAATCTCACGTGTGTATCTTTCGTGCGTTTACTTCGACCATACAGTAGCTCATTCAGGGACATATGTTTTGCCCGATTAACAGCATATTTAATTGCCCTATGGCTATAGCCTCTCTCCTGGAACCTAAGTTTAAGTTCTTCGATTCTATTTTGATAGTCAGAGTCCGAGGAGCAAATCCTACGAAGACGTAGGAATTGACCCACAGGCACAGCTTTAATCATGTATGGTGGATGGGAAGAGGAGGCATGTAAGAGCGAATTAGATGATGTCGGCTTTCTGAATATGTCCATCCGTAGGCAACCACCAGAATCCCTCACCACAGAGACATCCAAGAATTCAGCCTTGTTTTTATTATGTTGATATGTCAAATTGACATTCACCTCATTTATATTAAGCTGATCGATTAATGAATTTAACTCAAATTCTGATCCCTGCCAGATGATAAAAATGTCATCAACCCAAAGGTTGACGCGGCACATCGACGGCAGTCCATCTGACATTAAGAGGACCCTCTCCCACAGCCCCAGGAACAGACTTGTCCAAGTCAGACTATAGTCAGTGGGTGAGTTGGCACGACCTCATTCATCAAACCCGCTGTGGAATGCAGAAAGGGAAGAGAATGCATGATAGAATCCTTTGATACCCATAATTATAGGGTATTATAATCCTATAGAAAGAGAAAGGGGCCATGTAAAATGTATAATAATATCTTTAATTTTAAGAAAACAAGGTAAAAACATTTTTAAACAGTCAAGGGGAAATATAGCAGGAAAAAAAACTCCAGTGCAGAAATGAGTAGTTACTAGCACATACTGTTGTTAACAATAAGAATAGTATGGTACAATAAAGCTCCAAAGTATAAAATATGCATTCAGTTTCACAAAAAAAGTATGGAAAACTGCTTAAAAATACTGGGTAATACATGACTATTACAATACACAGCGAACATGCTTAAGAGGATAAGTTGTTGCATACTATTTACAAAAAAATAAAGGGCCAGTGCTAAATGAAAAATAGCTGTACCGTAGTAATAATAACTACAAGGTACCTATGGAGATCATAATGTGGCTCAAATAGAGTAAATAAAATATTCATAAAGTCATGATAAAAGTAATTACCCAGTCATATATGTAACACTGCACAGAGGGGACCCCTTGCTTTGCACGTTTTGCGTAAGCTTCATCAGAGAGGTTATATTTCCTGACAATCGTGCTAGCTGAGAATAATGTTTTGTAAATAGTCAAACACACGTAATTGTCTGAAACGGCTTTAACCCCTTAGTGACGAAGAAATTTGTCATTTTTCATTTTTATTTTTTCGCTCCTCGGCTTCCAAGAGCCATAACTTTTTTATTTTTCTGTCGACACAGACATATGAGGGCTTGTTTTTTGCGGGACGAGTTGTACTTTCAGATGCAATAATTTGTTTTACCATATAATGTACAGGGAAATTGCAAAGAAATTCCAAGTGCAGTGAAATTGCAAAAAAAGTGCAATTACACATTTGTTTTTTGGGTTTTTAGTCGCCGTGTTCACTATATGGTAAAACCGATGTGACGGTGTGATGCCTCGGGTCAGTACGAGTTTGTAGATACCAAACATGTATACCTTTACTGGTATCTAGGTGGTGGAAAAAAATTCAAAAGCATGAAAAAAAAAAATTGCACTTTTTGCGCCATGTTCTGTGACCCGTAGCGTCCTCATTTTTCGGGATCTGGGGTTGGGTGACGGCTTATTTTTTGCGTCTCGAGCTGTTGTTTTTAATGATACCATACTTGGGTGGATGCACTGTTTTGATCGCCCGTTATTGCATTTTTTAGCATTGTTGCAGCGACCAAAAAAACGTAATTTTGGCGTTTGAACCATTTTTTGCGCTACGCAGTTTACGGCTCTCATTATTTGATTTTTTATATTGATCGGGCGATTCTGAATGCGGCGATACCAAATATGTGTATTTTTTTTTTTTTTTAATACTTTTATTGTGGATGGGAGAAAAGGGGGGTGATTTGAACTTTAATGTTTTTTGGTTTTTTTTCAACTTTGTAAAAACTTTATTTGCTTATTGATTCTTACTTTTACACAGCCCCTGTGAGAGGCATGCAGCTGCACAGTCCGATCGCTTCTGGCACATACAGAAGAACTGTAGCTCCTCTGTATGTGTCAGAATCGCGGACCTGTTGTGGTCGGCAGGGGCTGCCAACCACAACCAGGAAATGCTCTGTGACAGGCTCCGGGGTCAAGCCAGGACCCCGGCCTGTCACGTCAGCACGGGAGATCTCGCAATGTTATCGCGATATCTCCCCTGGAGCCCGGTAACCACGCGCTGCCTGCTCCGGCTCCCTTAGATCCCGCTCTCAGAGATTGATGGCGGGATCTAAGGGGTTAACAGCACCGATCGGATGGCGGGACCGATTAGTGCTGTTAGTCCGACATCTCAGCTAGTGAGATCAGCTGAGATGTCGGAGGTTTGAAATGAGCTCCACGCCGGAGCTCACTTCAAGCACCGGGTAATGACAGCCTGACGTCTAGAGACGTACGGCTGTCGTTAAGAGGTGTTGGGTGATAAAATTAATAGTGCTTGCTGGGATACTATAGTAGCATGGTGTAGACTAGCACCGAAGGGACCAGCCATAGGGAAAGGAAGCAAGACCTGGCAATAGATCTAGAACAGATAGTAACATAGTAACATAGTTTTTAAGGTTGAAGGAAGACTTTAAGTCCATCTAGTTCAACCCATAGCCTAACATGTTGATCCAGAGGAAGGCAAAAAAAAACCATGTGGCAACACTAAGCTCCACATTGAGGGAAAAAAATTCCTTCCTGACTCCAGATACGGCAATCAGACTAATTCCCTGGATCAACGCCCTATCAAAGAATCTAGTATGTATAACTGGTAATATTATTAACACCACCTCTTTACTCACTTGTGGTCAGATGCCATGGGGAACAAGGCATTGGGGGGACCCACATTCCAGAGATAGATGTGGGTCACAGATGTGGGACATCCATATGTTAGACATTTATGTCATATTCGATA
Source organism: Allobates femoralis (assembly GCA_033576535.1). Lineage (NCBI taxonomy): Eukaryota > Metazoa > Chordata > Amphibia > Anura > Aromobatidae > Allobates > Allobates femoralis. Next base: position 125,089,111 of record JARQOC010000004.1, read on the forward strand.
AACCTATGGATATGCCATTAATATGCTACATCTCATAAGAAAACCTATTTGATTGCAGGAAACAATGGCCAAAATAAAGTTAATCAGTAAAGTAAAAAAAAAATTCCATCTGACAACCTCTGTTAGAGTAGAAGTGGAGACAACAGATTTTTTTAATAATATTTTAAAGATTATAGTTAGTGATGGGTGAACCCCTCGAAGCTCAGGATTGGGTGACTCACGCGGACCTTTTTGTAAAGTCCAAGTTCAGGGCTGGACGTAACACGAACTTGCGTCCGAACCCCAAGCTTGGACTTTACAGTTGTTGGATGGGGCTGTAAAATAAAGCATATAGTTAATAAACCTTATCAATATACTTACCAGGTCCTGTGGTGCTGTCACTGTGAGTCTCACCCTGCTTGTCGCTCTGTACAGATCAATGAAGCAGATCTGACATTGCTCTGCTTATGGACTACGTCGGACTGAGGGTTTTTTCTAATAGAGATGCAGTTTCTAAATGTGTTTTTTGCTTTATTCCTAATAAAAAAAAATTCTCTGTTGTGTTTTTTTTACTGTTTACTAGAAATTCACGGTGGCCATGTCTAATTTGGCGTGACACCATGAATTTCGGGCTTAGTGCTAGCTGAGAATACAAAGCTGGTATTAACCCCTTATTACCCAGCGTGCCACCCCTCAAAAGGGCTGTTGGAAGAGCTGTGTAAAGCGCTTTGAACTGGCGCTACGATGAATGTGCTATTTTCATGGGTGGCTGCGGGCTGCAGTTTTCAGCGTGGGGAGCCCAGAACGCTTGGGCCTTACCACGCTGAGAATCCTAGCTCCCAGCTGTCTGGTTTTACCTGGCTGGCAAGCAACATATGGCGGGAGCCCACACATTTTTTATTTAATTATTTATTTAAGTAATTGAAAAAAAAAAATATTGGGTTTCCCTGTATTTTGATTGCCAGCCAAGGTAAAGTCAGGCAGCTGGGGGTGGCAGCCCATACCTTTCCGCTTTGTCTGTTCTGAGAATTAAAAATACCGCAGAGCACTGCGTCATTTTTTAAAATTATCTATTTTTACATTACTAAATGTGTGACGGACCCAACAGCCAATCACAGATGCTGTGACAGAGAATGGGCAACTGTGATTGTCTGTTGGAGTAACCTGGAATCTGCCCATATATTTTAGATGCTAGAATGTGTAGACTGGTTTCAGCTTACTCCAGCAGCCAATCACAGACACAGACGCCCACTCTGTGTGACAGCGTCTGTGATTGGCTGTTGGGCCCTTCACAGATTGACTGACATCATAGTAATGTAAAAATAAATAATTAAAAAAAATTACGTAGCGCTTAACATTATTTTTGATTCTCAGTGCAGATAAAGCAGACAGCTATGGGATATGGGCAAAAACGCAATTCCAGCGCCAAAAACACCAAAATTGCGACTAATAAAGATGGAGTCTCCAAATGTGTTTTTTTGTTTTATTTCTAATAAAAACATTTTTCCTCTGAGTTGTGTTTTTTTTCTACTGTTTACTAGAATTAGAGAATACAAAGCTGGTATTAACCCCTTATTATGCAGCTTGACACCACCACCAGGGCCGGTGCAAGAGTCAGGGTACAACGCCAGAAAATGGCGCTACTATGAACGCGCCTTTTTCCGGGGCAGCTGTGGGCTGCAATTGGCAGCGAGGGGGCCCAGAAAGCTTGGGCCACCCTGCGCCGAGTATTCCAGTCTCCAGCTGCCTTGTTGTACTTGGCTTGAAACCAAAAATATGGCGAACCCCACATAGTTTTTTTTTTTTTTAACTATTTCATGAAATTCATTAAATAATTGAAAAAAAAGGGCTTCCCTATATTTTTGGTTTCCAGCCAGGTAAAAATAGGCAGTTGGGGGTAGGGAGCAGCTCGTAGCTGCTTGTTGTATCTGGCTGGCATACAAAATATAGCGAAGCCCCAAGTTTTTTTTTTTTTTTTAGTGTTTCAAGGAATAATTTTATGAAAAGCTCAACTGTGTCGGGGGTTTGGCACTTTTTTGCCAAAAATTGCAAAATTTTGCCAAAATTGCACCAAGAAAGCATTAAATCTGTGTCACAAATTGGTGCAAAAATGCCGGGTTTTGGTGCTTTTTTGGGCTGGAATTGCATTTAAACACAGTGCATGCAGCTTTAGGCCAAAATTGCACCAAAAAAGCATAAAACTCGTGGCAAAACCGCAGCAAAAAAAAAGCAGTTTTGGTGCTTTTTTTAGGCTGGAATTGTCTTTTTGCCCATAGACCGTAGCTATCCGCTTTATCAGCGCTGAGAATTAATAATACCGTGAAGCGCTACGTCATTTTTTAAAAATTATTTATTTATTTTTACATTACTATGACATCAGTCAATCTGTGGAGGGCCCAACAGCCAATCACAGACGCTGTCACAGAGAGTAGACGTCTGTGATTGCCTGCTGGAGTAACCTGAAACCAGCCCAAACATTCTAGCATCTAGAATGTATGGACAGATTCCAGGTTACACCCACAGCCAATCACAGACACCCATTCTCTGTCACAGCATCTGTGATTGGCTGTTGGGTCCGTCACACATATAGTAATATAAAAATAGATAAATAATTTTAAAAAAAGACGTAGCGCTCCGCGGTATTTTTAACTTTCAGCGCAGATAAAACGGAAAGCTATGGGCTGCCACCCCCAGCTGCCTGACTTTACATTGGCTGGCAATCAAAATACAGGGAAGCCCAATATTTTTTTTAAATTATTTAAATAAATAATTTTAAAAAATGTGTGGGCTCCCACCATATGTTGATTGCCAGCCAGGTATATCCAGATAGCTAGGGGCTGGAATTCTCAGCGTGCTAAGGCCCAAGCGTTCTGGGCTTCCCACGCTGAAAACTGCAGCTGCCAGCTTCCCCTGAAAATAGCGCATTCATCGTAGCGCTATTTCCAAGTGCTTTACCCAGCTCTTCCTATGGCCCTGGTTGGAGGTGGCATGCTGGGTAATAAAGGGTTAATACCAGCTTTGCATTCTCAGCTGATACTAAGCCCGAAATTCATGGTGTCATGCCAAATTAGACATTGCCACTATGAATTTCTAGTGAACAGTAAAAAAAAAACTGCAAATAATTTTTTTTATTAGAAATAAAACAAAAAACACATTTAGAGACTTCATCTATTTTAGAAAAAAACCCTCAGTCCGACATAGTCCATAGGCAGAGCAACGTCAGCTTTGCTTCATCACTCTGTACAGACAAGTGTCTGTACAGAGCGACAAGCAGGAAGAGACTGACAGTTACAATCAAAGTTCAATCGAGTTCATGGCTGAGCCATGAACTCAGGTGAACTCTGACGTTACTGCGAACACAGACAAAAACAGCCAAAAACCTATGAGTTCTTGGCAAGTGCAGTAAATATCCCTGGAAGTTAATGAGCGGCCCCGAAAGTACTAGAAGCACCCGCGACAGCGGGACTCACGTTGCGAACTGGTAAGTATAACGATTTTGTTTATTAATTCTATGCTTTGTTTTACAGCCCCCAGATGAGTAAGGGCCCTTTCACATCAGCGGTAATTTGAAATCGCGGCAGATGCGGTGAAAAAAACGCATCTACCGCGATTGCCGCATAACCGCTGCACTTGCGGCGCGGTTGCGGTAATCGCCATAGTAAGTATAGGGGGACTTGCGGCAGGTGCGGCAAGTGCGGTTTTGCACATGCGGCAGGTGTGGCTGCGAAAAAAAAAACGCGGTCAGCCGCGGTTTTTTTTCGCGGCCGCACCTGCTGCAAGTGCAAAACCGCACTTGCCGCACCTGCCGCAAGTCCCCCTATACTTACTATGGCGATTACCGCAACCGCGCCGCAAGTGCAGCGGTTATGCGGTGGCTATGCGGCAATCGCGGCAGATGCGTTTTTTTCACCGCATCTGCCGCGATTTCAAATTACCGCTGATGTGAAAGGGCCCTAATACGAGTTTCCCAGGGAAACGCAAGTTCGGGATATGTGCACAGACACAAGGTGTCCGGTACAGACCCCAAATTTTACAGTTCAGATTCACCCATTACTAATTAGAGTTGATGCAAATTGATTCACAGAACCTGGCCCCCCTTGCCATGTTAGTATTCTGTTGCTATTGAATGGACACCCTGAGAATTACTTCTTATGTAACAGCATCCATAACTCTTCTTTTTTTTATTAACCGGTCTGGTGTGATGTGTGTCATGCTGCAACAATGTCATCATGCCAAGCCAAATAATCAAAAGAAGAGCTATGGATGGCATCACATAAGATGCATTTCTCAGGGCTCCTGTTCAGTAAAAATGCTGTAAAAATACAGTACTAACATGCCTGATGGATCAGGTACTGTGAATCGACTTGAATCACCTTAAACAAAAGAATAATAAAGAACAAACTAATATACTTACCGTACTCCATACTGCCAGTAAACTTTATTTAACATATAGAAAAGGGAAGAACAGCTCATTCAGGCTGGAATGATAAGTATACATTATTTTTTTTCCAACTACATAACCCATCCTGGGTGGTGAGGTTGCTCCAGTCTCCCAATGAAAGTCTGGTCAGTGAGCAGTGTCTGGTTTTTAAAGAGGTGTTAATTCTAGCCTGTGGGAATTATCGGTTCCAACAAGATGTATCGAGCCAAACCCAATGCAGCTGAAAGAATGAACAGCACTGGAGAAGAGAGCTTTCTTTATAAATGACATAAGTAATGTATAGCTGTAAAACTCGTGCATGAAGCAAATGAGATAAACATGTAGAAACATATAAATATGAAATACATGCAGTATTGATAGGTTAGATAAGGTAACGTATGGTAGTCAGAAGAGTTTGTCAATCTTTGTCTCAGTAATCATATGATTGTTAATCACAAAATGCATTGGGGATAACTTCACAAGGTGTAATAACTCCCCTAAATACAACAAAAGCGTTGGATGAGTAGAGGAGCATACATAGTGTCTTAACTGTGTAAGTGGAAGAAAAGTACAGGGTGGGCCATTTATATGGATGCACCTAAATAAAATGGGAATGGTTGGTGATATCAACTTCCTGTTTGTGGCACATTAATATATGAGAGGGGGAAAACTTTTCACTTTTCCAGATGGGCGGTGACCATGGAGGCCATTTTGAAGTTGGCCATTTTGCACTTTGTTTTTTTCAATGGGCAGAGGGTCATGGGACACATCAAACGTATTGAGAATTTTATAAGAAAAACAATGGTGTGCTTGCTTTTAATGTAACTTTACTCTTTCATGAGCTATTTACAAGTTTATGACCACTTACAAATGTGTTCAAAGTGCTGCCCATTGTGTTGGATTGTCAATGCAACCCTGTTCTCCCACTCTTGACACACTGATAGCAACACCACAGAACAAATGCTAGCACAGGCTTCCAGAATCCGTTGTTTCAGATGCTGCACATCTTGTATCTTCACAGCATAGACAATTGCCTTCAGATGAGTAATGAGGCAGACTTTTTTGTGAATGGTAAAGTTAACAAACAAAACCCCCGCTATTGGTCTGACACTAACCCACAGTGGATAGATCCCTCCAAGACTACTGAAACACAAAAAAAGATGATATGGGGTGGTATATGGGGTACAAAGATAGTGGGGCTATTCTTCATCAATAGAAACCTCAATGCCACTGGATATTTGAAATTGCTACATGATTCAGATATCCAGTGGCATTGAGGCATCCATTGATGAAGAATTGCCCCACTATCTTTGCACTTCATATACCACACAATACCATAAATTTTTGTGTTCCAACAGTCTTGAAGGGATCCATCCACTGTGGGTTAGTGTCAGACCAATAGCGGGGGTTTTGTTTGTTAACTTCACCATTCACAAAAAAGTTTGCCTCATCACTCATCTGAAGGCAATTGTCTATGCTGTGAAGATACGAGATGTGCTGCATCTGAAACAACGGATACTGGAAGCCTGTGCTAGCATTTCTTCTGCAGTGTTGCTATCAGTGTGTCAAGAGTGGGAGAAGAGGGTTGCATTGACAATCCAACACAATGGGTAGAACATTTTATAAGTGGTCATAAACTTGTAAATAACTCATGAAAGAATAAAGTTACGTTAAAACCAAGCACACCATTGTTTTTCTTATTAAACTCTCAATAGGTTTGATGTGTCACATGACCCTCTTCCCATTGAAAAAAATAAAGTTGGATCCAAAATGGCTGACTTCAAAATGGCCACCATGGTCACCACCCATCTGGAAAAGTTTTCCCCCTCCCATATACTAATGTGCTACAAACAGGAAGCAGATATCACCAACCATTCCCATTTTATTTAGGTGCATCCATATAAATGGCGCACCCTGTAGAAAAGTCAGGATATAGTGGGGTCTTACCTGGGTAGGTTGTGCCTACCACAACCACTATATGCACATATAATCTCGGCTGCAGCAGCCACCACGAGGTATAAGTAGCACAAAAGCCAATGAAGAGGTGTAATGCTGCGCCGCCAGGAGACGCATCAAAGTCTTGAATATTGTAGAGAGTGATTTATTTTTCTACGCGTTTCAGAGGACTAAATGGCTCTTTCTTCAGGAGAAAAAACTCCTGAAGAATGAACCAGTTAGTGCTCCAAAACGCGTAGAAAAATAAATCACTCTCTACAATATCCACGACTTTGATGTGTCTCCTGGCGTCGCGACATTACACCTTTTCCTTGGCTTTTTTGTTACTAAATACAAAATAGGAATGTTTGTATTTGCAATAAAAGGGGGCTTACATATGATAATTGTACTATTGTAAATGTCCATCTGTATGGTGGTAGTGACCTCTGGGCAGTAGTCTCTGCTTGTACACTACTGCTTGCTCTGAAGTTATGGAGACGTCATGATTTTATAACTTTATTTCTTTTGCACATTGCAGGGAAAAGAAAGAAGCAGAATAAGAGCGGGGAAGGAGGTGACTGGCGAAAACGGAGAAACGCAATTAGACTTGGAGATGGTCACACTGTAGAGACCCTTGTTGTGGCTGATGCTGACATGGTGCAATATCACGGACCCGAGGCTGCACAGAGATTTATTCTTACAGTGATGAACATGGTTTGTATGTCGCAATGGGAGACAAATTGGATTTACATGCAATAATTATTTTATAATGTACGTACTCAATGAAACCTTCTTCCAAGACAGAGGCCTTTACATTGTTTTGGTTCCTGATGCCAATCGTATGCTAAAATATAGTATTCGAATACAAATACAAAATAGAGGAAAGAAAAATCGCTGGCTGTGTACTTCAGTTAATATGTTAAAAGCTGCCTGACCTCAGAATTGCGTAGCATAAAGTATTTTTTCAGTATTCTCACTCATACAGGGAAGATATGTGGCCCTATGGAGGCATGTTAATTGAGGACACCTACTAGACCTGAGTTGAGTGTTGGAAACGCTCTAATCAAAAGGAATACATCCGATGAAAAATTCCCATGAGGTGTTGGGTGTTCAAGCTATAGACACACTTGAGTTCCATGACTGTGGTCAATTTGAATTTATTACCCTCTAAAAAGCTTAACATAAATCACTAGGTAAAATATATACATTAGGTTGTGGCAGATGTAAAAGCTGAAAGCTTGCCATTTCATTAAGATGTTAGTAGGATCTAGCCATATATTTTGTACAGAAGAATGAAAAAGTATATTAAAATTGTTTTACTAAGTTTGGCACGTTTATTACACACGTGCCATTGTCAGACACAGATTTATTTAAAGCTGATTGTGGAGCTAAACATGGATTGAATTACCAACATGGCAGAGAAAATGTCCAAAAGATTTAATTTAAACCCAATGAGTCATTGACATCAGCAAAGCTGGGCAGACAAGAGAATCAAATTGGATATGTTTACAATGCAGTTAACATTAAAGAAAAGTCAACGTCATAGTTGCCTACTTTTTTAAATAGTCTTGTAGGTGACGCAAGAGTGGCACTTGAAACATGCATCAGACTTGTGTTTTGCATAACTATGCCCCTTCCCCTTTATTTCTACCCTATGAATGTGTGTGAATGGGGTCAATCTGATGACAAAGCATTCTAGTGTCAAGCATTTAAGGAGAGGATCCAGAAGGTTTCTGCAGCACCTGGCAGATTTACTAAACCTTCTTGGAGTCCATAAGGTCTCCCCATTCTTGAGATTCCTGCTGGACATTATGGGAGAGTTGGCAGTTTGGGTAAAGTATCACTAATAATTAGAAAATGACTGGCATCAATCTAATTATTAGTATGATTTTTTCGACTGTGCATCCTTTCCCTGCGCGGTAGCCAAGCCAAGTCGTCATCTTATTGTAGCCAGGTCCAGGACAACCCATCAATGCCAGTTTTAATTGTATATAGAGGTATAAAAACCCACACATACAGCATTATACCGCTAGAGAGGCACACAGTTAAGACCCGATAAGATGTGAAACACCTTATCGCGGTTATCGGGCTCTTTTCCAGTGGCCACTGCTAAAGCTAAGTTTTCTCAAGTTTCTTTATATTCTCAAGCAGTTTCTGTCATGTCCTTTTCCTCATATCTTTATTAGCTGTGCATAGAGCCCTGCCATTCACTGTTAGCCATTATGCTATATCACATACATATAGAGTGTAGTGTTGCAGATTTTCACTTTAAATGGGTAAAGTATCACGATGAATTTGGCAGATGTGTCACTTAATAAACTCTGAATTTGACAAAGAATCATCAGCTCAACAATCCCCAAAGAGATGTAATGGTTAGGAAGAAGCAAAGCAGCACTCACCTGGATGTATGAAAACCAAAAGGCTGCTTTCATAACAGCATTTTCTGCCATTCGTGGCAGATCCAGCAGTTTTGCCACATTTGCCACGTAACGGCTCACTTGCGGAAAGCCTGCATTCAGTCCAATTCATTCCCCATGGAACTTGCGGTCATGTGCGGCACTTCCAGTTTTGCCAAATCTGGCACTTGCGGCAAGTATAAAAAAAGGCGCTGCTACTCTGTTTCCCCGAAAATAAGACACCGTCTTATATTAATTATTGCTCCGAAAAATGCACCATGTCTTATTTTCAGGGGGTGTCTTATCTCCATGATACCTCTGTTGCCCCCATCATCCATCAGCATCCCCCATCATCTCCCAATATCCCTCTGTTGCCCCCATCATCCCCCAATATCCCTCTGTAGCCCCCATCATCCATTAGCATCCCCCCATCATCTCCCAATATACCTCTGTAGCCCCATCATCCCCCAATATCCTTCTGTAGCCCCCCCCATCCTCCATCAGCATCCCCATCATCTCCCAATATCCCTCTGTAGCCCCCATCATCCCCCAATATCCTTCTGTAGCCCCATCATCCATTAGCATTCCCCCATCATCTTCCAATATCCCTCTGTAGCCCCATCATCCACCAATATCCCTCTGTAGCTCCCATCATCCCCGAATATCACTCTTTAGCCCCATCATCCATCAGCATCCCATCATCTTCCAATATCCCTCTGTAGCCCCATCACGCATCTGCAGCCACACACACAGTCAGCCACACACATAGCCACACACACAGTCAGCTACACATACACACAATGCCACTATTGCTGGAGCATGCTAGAGCTTACCGCTACCACCACCGCTGCTTGATTCATCCCATGTCACCCGTTGTGTACGTGTCCGGGCGCTGCTCAACGTAGATGCACGATGGTAAGGAATACCGTACATCTACGCTGAGCGGAGCAGATGACCTCTATACAGGAGATATACGGTAATGCCGCGGCCAGTCAGACGCCAGCAGCACCTGATTGGCTGACTGCTAACTACCATACACCTTTATTGAGCGGCACCCGATACATGCAGGAAGAGAACATGGAGTAACAACTAAGCGGCAGTAGTGGTGACGGTGGCGGCAGCAGTGGCAGAGGCAGGTTCCAGCAATAGCGGTACTGCGAGGTGAGTATCAAATTTTTTTTTGCCACATCTTATTTTCAGGAAGTGGGGGGGAAATCTGCCGCGAATGGCAAAAATCGCTGCTGTGAAAGTAGCCTAAGGCTGGTTTCATCCTACCAGTTGGTTGAATCTTCCCGAATTCCCTTGTAATTGTAAAACAAGATGCAATTGAATGTACCCGCATAGGTATTATCATTGATCTGTCTCAGTGATAATTCTGGTGCGTGAGTATCCAGTTTCAACAGGTTTTGTTCGTTTTTTTAAGAATCCAGTGGAAAATTACACACCCCCTAGTGGGTGTTTCATTTAAAACTGGGTTCTAGGCATGCTCTGTAACAAAACCCGGATCCGGCTGCCAGATCCAGTGGGATCTAGATTCCACTGGATCTAGTTTCCATAGAGCTTCATTATATTTTAACCTGCATTGCCCTGTATAACGTTGTCCACAGTTTTGAAATGGTCACCAAAATCATTACAAACTGCATTTTTGGTTTCAGTTAAAAACCATGGACACCCAGATCCAACCGAATGCACCCGCAAGTTAATGTGGCCCCATTAAAAGTCAATGGGGCCGATAACGGAAGCCAGTGCATCCGGTTACAGCTTGAGTCACATGAATACCGAAAACCGGTGGAGTGGAAAAAAACTCTGCTAAGCAGCATTTGACCATTTGATCCTTGCTGTATAAGTGGTGCACTCCCGCTCTATACTCACTGTAATCCCCAAAGAGAGTTGCAAGTTTCCACAGAGGACACAATGCACAGATTAAAGCCAGTTTTTGAGTACTTCTAGTCACAGAATAGGTACAGGTAGAATTCAGCAACCTTTAACAAGTAGTAAGAAAACTTAGATAAGAAATGTGTTTGGAAATCCAGAACAGGTCTTGTTCATAGCTGAGAACCTATGGTCTGTGATTTAGACCCCATTCAGGAAAAACATGTTTGCCATGTTTTCTACCAAGTATTTTATGCATTTTTTGGGGGGATTTTGATGGAGTATTGTAAAAGTTGAATTCTTGAAGCCGGGTTCACATTGCGGCGTGATCCGGTCCGGGGCTGTCAGGGGTGACAGCCCGGGACCGGATTTTTGCTCCATAGGATACCATCGGGCGGGACGGAGCTGGATGGAGCTGGATGGCAGTTATCTGCCATCCGGCTGCTATCTTGCCGGATGTATCCTGGAGAAGTGTTTTTTTTCTGCCGGATCCAAAAACGTTGCATGCAACGTTTTTGGATGCGGCAGAAAAAACCACTTCTCCCGGATACATCCGGCGAGATAGCAGCCGGATGGCAGATAGCAGCCGATGGCAGATACTGCCATCCAGCTCCATCCGGCCCCATAGTATCCTATGGGCCAAAATCCGGTCCGAGGCTGTCACTCCTGACAGCCCCGGACCGGATCACGCCGCAATGTGAACCCAGCCTGAGTAAACTGCCAATTATGGAAAATCTGGAGTACCATAGACATCACTAGGCTTTTGGTTATAGCAAATGAACCCAGAGAAACCTCCTTGAGTCACCCATTTACAATTGCATTAAAAAGTGGTCTTCTCAAAAAAGATGTCTAGCAACATAACAAATGCTGCAACTGAAAATCTGTAATGGGAAATGTGACCTGAATGAAGCGGTGGTGGTCGTATATTGGAGAGGGTTCACTGTACATTTTGCAGATTGCATGGGTATATTATCATATACGGTGTTTGTAATATTCATTTTCACTTGTGTATATATATAACATAAGTTGAATGCCCTATTTAAATTCCATAGCAGCTGTTTAGAAATGTCTGCAGAATTAGGTCCCTAGCTGGAATGCCTTTCAAGTTGGTTGCTTTTTTCATTGGCGGGAGTGATGTCACCCGAAACACATAAATAAACATATAACCTATAAACACATAGATCAGTTCTGAATGACCATAACGAAGATAACCCTGGGATATTTCAGCCACTGCTGGGGATTCATGACTGTCATTTGATTCATGCCATCTTCTGCTGCACGGTATAAGATTTCCTTCAAGCAGGACCCCTGGAGCACACAACATATTTAGAATTTGGAGTTTTATTCTTTATATGTAATGGAAACATTTCTCATTTAGATAATGACAGTCCTGTGAAATAGAGTGCCTGTCCCATTTATTACCACATTTTGACAGGTATCAGTAAGTTTATTTCTTGTTTTGTCCTATAGTCTCATAGAATTCATTCTCCGGTCAGTTTTAGGGATATTCTTTATGACCGTGGTCCCTTTGTGGTCCTTTACGTCTCACTCTGCACAAAAAAAATCTGTAATCTTGAGAAAAGAACAATTAAATAATTACAGACAAACTCTGTGAAGGACTTTAACTTCCTTGTCTCCTTACTTAAGACCATAACCCTATTCCTACAATAGTGACTAGACATTTTATATTACAGTTGTGGAGCCCACTGGGATAGGGTTCTCGGTACCGGACTGGGTTATCACGGCAGCCTTAGTCCGGTCCGTGTCCCGAGCCCACAAGCAAAGGGTTGGGGGTTATTTACAGGGGAGAAAGTCGTGACGCCACCCGTGGTATGTGGTCAGGGTGACCACCGCTGCTGCAGAACCTCCAGGGATGATGGTTGGCAGCCTGTGATGTAATGACTCTCCACAGGCAGAGCCTAGTCCCCGGGGCAGTAGTGATGAAAACAGTTTGTGAGGGAGTTGTGAGCTAGAACAGGGTTCGCAAGGATTACACAGACTCACGGTTTTGTAGTTTTCCAAGTCTTTACTGTAGATGGCATTCAGCAGAGTTCTGTGCACAGAGTCTGTACAGGGGCCGGGTTGCTTCCCACCCTGTCCGGGTCCTTTGACTCCCTGTTTCTGCGCTGTGTGTGTGGCCCTGCTGCCGCTTTAGCTAAGTTGCCGGCCCTGTCTCCCCTTACGGGTACCAACTTGCTAGACAACTTGAGTCTTTTCCGTGTTCCTGACGCCGCCGTGTTGCTTCGCTGTGGTACAGTGAATCGAATCTGGTGTTTGTGTCAGGCACAATTTCGGATCTGGTATCTGGTCTTTGCGCTCCTCCGGGGCGAGTTTCAGGGCAACTCCCAGATGTGTTCCTCTGCTTCTCCTATCTCTGTTCCTCAGATCTTGGCCGGCCTGGAACTGGACAGCGGACCGTGGGGTGAGCTTTCTTCCTCAGTTCTCCTGGGAACTGAACTGCCCACTTCCTCTCCGCACCAGAATATATAGGGAAGCAACTTTAGGCCCCCCTTCTGGCCTGGAGGCGCTAGTGTAGTTGTGGGTTGTGTGGGGAGTTAACCCTTGGTGGTGTTACTGTGGCACATGAACCCTGGGGTGCCACAAAGTTAGAGGTAGGTGGAAGGTCCTTAAAGATGATTTCAGGGAATTAGGCTGCAAGCTTAAGGCAAGGACCTCCAAGGAAGTATTCTCTGAAATACTGCCTGTACCACGTGCCACACCAGAGAGACAAAGGGAGATTAGGGAGATAAATAAGTGGCTCAGGAATTGGTGTAGGAAGGAGGGGTTTGGGTTCCTGGAGAACTGGGCCGACTTCTCTGTTGGCTACAGGTTCTATGCTAGGGACGGGCTGCACCTCAATGGGGAGGGTGCAGCTGTGCTGGGGGAGAAAATGGCTAGAAGGTTGGAGGAGTGTTTAAACTAGGGATTGGGGGGGAGGGTATTCATTGTATAGGAGGGGAAGATAGTGTAAATAGTAACCTGGGCACAAGTAATAAAATTGGGGGTGGCATGGAGGGTGGGGTTAGAACAGTCAATCTAGTAGGAAGGAATAGAGGTAAAGAGAGATGCATAAAGTGCATGTACACTAATGCCAGAAGCCTCACCAACAAAATGGAGGAATTAGAATTGATTTTGTTGGAAAATAATTATGACATGGTGGGGATATCGGAGACATGGCTGGACGAGAGCCATGACTGGGCTGTTAATTTTCAGGGCTATTGTCTGTTCAGAAACGACCGCACAAATAGGCGAGGAGGAGGTATATGTTTATACGTAAAATCATCCTTAAAACCCATCCTGCGTGATAATATAGGTGAATCTAATGGAAATGTAGAGTCCCTGTGGGTGGAGATAAGGGGAGGGGGAAAAAATAATAAATTACTGATAGGGGCTTGTTATAAGTCCCCCAACAATAATGGAAGTGGAGGAGAATATCCTCATAAAGCAAATAGATGAAGCAGCGACTCAGGGAGAAGTCATTATTATGGGGGACTTCAACTACCCTGAAATACATTGGGGATCAGAAACCTGCAGTTCCAGCAAAGGTAATAAGTTTTTGAAAACTATGAGAGACAATTACCTTTCACAACTGGTTCAGGACCCAACAAGAAGGGGGGCACTGCTGGACCTAATATTAACCAACAGGCCGGACCGCATATCAAATATACGGGTTGGAGGTCACTTGGGTAATAGTGATCATAACTTAATAAGCTTTCAAGTATCCTTTACTAAGACGTGTAGTAGAGGGGCTACAAGGACACTAAACTTCAGGAAGGCAAATTTCCAACGGTTGAGAGATGATCTTAGTGCAATAAACTGGGACGATGTCCTGAGACATAAAAGTACACAACACAAATGGGAGATGTTTATTAGCATCCTGAATAGGACCTGTGCACAATATATACCCTATGGGAATAAGCATGCTAGAAATAGGAGGAAACCAATATGGCTAAATAAAGCGGTAAGAGGTGCAATATGTGACAAAAAGAGAGCATTTAGGGAATTAAAGCAAGTAGGTAGTGATGAGGCATTAAATAAATCCAGAAAATTAAATAACATTTGTAAAAAGAAAATCAAGGCAGCAAAGATTGAGACAGAGAGACTCATTGCCAGAGAAAGTAAAAAGAATCCCAAAATATTTTTTAACTACATAAATAGTAAGAAACTAAAAATTGATGGTGTTGGCCCCTTTAAAAATAGTCTGGGTGAAATGGTGGATGAGGATGATGAAAAAGCCAATATGCTAAATGACTTTTTTTCAACAGTATTTACACAAGAAAATCCCATGACAGACAATATGATCAGTGATAACAAAAATTCTCAATTAAATGTCACCTGCTTAACCCAAGAGGAAGTACGGCATCGTCTAAAAATCACTAAAATTGACAAATCCCCGGGCCCGGATGGGATACACCCCAGAGTGCTGCAGGAATTAAGTACTGTCATAGATAGACCATTATTTTTAATATTTAAAGATTCCATAATAACAGGGTCTGTACCACAGGACTGGCGTATAGCAAATGTGGTGCCAATATTCAAAAAGGGGCCAAAAACTGAACTTGGAAATTATAGGCCAGTAAGCTTAACCTCTACTGTGGGTAAAATCCTGGAGGGTTTTCTAAGAGATGCTATACTGGAGTATCTGAAGAAAAATAACCTCATGACCCATTATCAACCTGGTTTTACGAGGGACCGTTCCTGTCAAACTAATCTAATAAGCTTCTAAGAAGAAGTAAGTTCTGGACTGGACCAAGGAAATGCAGTGGATGTGGTGTATATGGACTTTTCAAAAGCTTTTGATACGGTGCCACACAAAAGGTTGATACATAAAATGAGGGCAATGGGGATAGGGGAAAATATGTGTAAGTGGGTTAAGAACTGGCTTAGTGATAGGAAACAAAGGGTGGTTATTAATGGAACACACTCAGAATGGGTCACAGTTAACAGTGGGGTACCACAGGGTCAGTGTTGGGCCCGCTTCTATTTAATATATTTATTAATGACCTTGTAGGGGGCATACAGAGTAGAATCTCAATATTTGCGGATGACACTAAACTCTGCAGGGTAATCAATACAGAGGAGGACAATTTTATATTACAGGAGGATTTATGTAAACTAGAAGCTTGGGCTGCTAAATGGCAAATGAGCTTTAATGGGATAAATGTAAAGTCATGCACTTGGGCAGAGGAAACAAAAGGTATAATTATGTGCTTAATTGTAAAAGACTGGGCAAAACTGTCATTGAAAAAGACCTGGGTGTATGGGTTGATGACAAACTCACATTTAGTGGCCAGTGTCAGGCAGCTGCTGCAAAGGCAAATAAAATAATGGGATGCATTAAAAGAGGCATAGATGCTCATGAGGAGAACATAATTTTACCTCTATACAAGTCACTAGTGCGACCACACTTAGAATACTGTGTACAATTCTGGTCTCCGGTGTATAAGAAAGACATAGCTGAACTAGAGCGGGTCCAGAGAAGAGCGACAAAAGTCATTAGAGGACTAAGGGTCTGCAATACCAAGACAGGTTATTAAGCTTGGGGTTATTTAGCTTGGAAATATGAAGGCTTAGGGGTGATCTTATAATAATGTATAAATATATGAGGGGACAGTACAGAGAACTTTCTAATGATCTCTTTACTCTTAGGCCTGAGACTGGGACAAGGGGGCATCCTCTGCGTCTGGAGAAAAGAAGGTTTAATCATAATCACAGACGCGGATTCTTTACTGAAAGAGCAGTGAGACTATGGAACTCTCTGCCACATGATGTTGTAATGAGGGAGTCACTACTAACATTTAAAGTGACCCTGAACCCAGAAGCCAACCCCACATCCCCTTCATACCTATCCATGCAGCTTGTGAAGCTGCTGCCATCGATCCCTGTATCTTGCCAAACCGCTGGGGCATTCTTCATAAATCATACTTTTATAATCGCATTTCTGGGCGTTTCACTGCAATTATAAAGCCGCAGCAGGCGGGCTTGTGTGCCGCTCTCCCCCTCCTTCTCCGTAATCCTGCACGCCCATGGCTGCGTGCATAAACAACAGAGAGGCGGCTCGCCTCATAGTATGGGCGGTGAAGCCGATATGACGTAATACGCGTCATACCGGCTTCACCGCCCATACTATGAGGCGAGCCGCCTCTCTGTTGTTTAGCACGCAGCCATGGGCGTGCAGGATTACGGAGAAGGAGGGGGAGAGCGGCACACAAGCCCGCCTGCTTGCGGCTTTAAAATTTCACTGAAACGCCCAGAAATGCGATTATAAAAGTATGAATTATGAAGAATGCCCCAGCGGTTTTGCAAGATACAGGGATCGATGGCAGCAGCTTCACAAGCTGCATGGATAGGTATGAAGGGGATGTGGGGTTGGCTTCTGGGTTCAGGGTCACTTTAAGAAGGGCCTGGATGCCTTTCTTGAAAACTATAATATTACCAGTTATATATACTAGATTCTTTGATAGGGCGCTGATCCAAGGAACTAGTCTGATTGCCATACCTGGAGTCAGGAAGGAATTTTTTCCCCCAATGTGGAGCTTAGTGTTGCCACATGGGGTTTTTTTTGCCTTCCTCTGGATCAACATGTTAGGATATGGGTTGAACTAGATGGACTTAAAGTCTTCCTTCAACCTTAAAAACTATGTTACTATGTTACATGCATAGTCACTTTTGCTGCTGACCCTTGTTGTTCTCCCACTGCCATCTTCTTTTCTGCCAATGTACCAATTCTTCTTAATCCAACATGATTTGTGAAGTACCATGGGGGGCATAATGTTAAAAGAAATCTGTCAGCAAATTTTTGCTATATAAGCTGAGGGAAGCATACTGTAAGGGTTAAAAAAAATACAAAAGCATCTGTACTTCGCTTATCAGGGTCTGTGCACTTGTTTGTTTAAACTATTGGCTTTATCATCCTGTGATTTACATTGCAAGACTAGAAAGTGATGCACTTGGCAGTCCGACACACCCTTTGCTGTGATTGTGAATTGAGGTAAGGTGTCAATCTCTGTAGAGAGGCTGGTGTGGGTGGGAGCAGTGATCTCAGCTCTGCTGTGTTCCTCAAACTAAATTCTTTGTGTGAGAACAGCTTGAGCCAGTAATCTATGTGATTCAGGGATCCTTTGCCTGCATTATATTGCTGTCAGATGAAGTAGTGAAAACCTGCTGTCAGATTCCCATTGAGCCCAACCCATGCTCCAGCTTCAGTGTTGAGGGATGGACACGTCAATGATTTGGATAGGGTGGCAGGTCATTTTAAAAGGGTTTTTGTCTTTCCATTTTTTTGTGTAATTCATCCCTGACAATGCAGCCTATACACAATCACAGAGGCAGGGGCAGTGACAAAGCACTGTACCCAACAGGGGGTGTGAGTAAAAGCTGATTTCGTTATTTTTATAAGTCAAGGAAAAAATTGTCTAAAAGGTTGAACGGGAAAACCTTTATGGTACCTTTTACACGCGGCAACATTTCTAGGGTGTCAACAGGTAACTTACTGGCTGCAGTGAAATCATGGAGAATTATTCCATTTGTACACAGCAACAAGATAGAACCATGTCTCCATGATTTCACTGCAGCCATAAGTTACCTGTTGACACCCTAGAAATGTTGCCGCGTGTAAAGGTACCATTATGGTTGAGCATTTTAACCACACATCAATTCAAGATGACAGGAGGGTCCTATTAAAGATGTAAAAAAAATTGATTAGTTTTTCTTTTTTCTTTTATGCTTATTATATAGATTGATCATCTATCAGGGATCAGCATTCACTTTGTTGTAGCATATTCTGAAAAGCTATACATTACAATATCTCTCTGAGTGTCTTTAACAACTTCTTACCTATACTAACTTTGATTGTCTTTGCTCTTTAGGCTAAATATGTTTCAACACGTATAGCTGGAATTAAAGTGGACTACAGTACCAAGATTTTTGCTCCCAGCCCTAGCTTTGAAAGATGGCCTCGTACAACCATTGAGTCTATTTGCAATGTCAAGAAAATTGAAGATTTATTAAATTATGTACCGTATTACCATACTTTGGTCACAATATACACTCCTCAACATTGAAATTACAACACCAAGAAGGAAAACTTTTGTTATTATGGAAACTACAGAATCGATAGGTATGTTAATTGTATGCAGTGGTGTACTGCAATGAACAGGGAATCTAAAGGCTTCAATAGGAGGAAAATTACTTTGTAAGGGCTGCACAGTTGTGAGATATGTTCTCAAGTGACCCAATCAAATGTTTAATTATATACTTGGGGGGTCAATTAGAAATGCTATTACTCTCCATGATTTCTATGTACGCCCCTCATGATATGGAACTGATGAGAAAATATTGAAAACCTCACCACACGGAGAAATGCGCACACTTACACTCATGGCTGCAATCAAGAGGTTATTAATGGTTGTCTGAAAATGTTTTGCTGTGCTTAATGCACTTTAGGATATTATCAATATCCATTGCTGGCAGCTTCGTTTTTAGTTGCCAATCAAGAACACCTACAATTCAGCAAATCTGGGACAAGTCCAGAAATGCTGCAGACCATGGTAGCACGTTCAGGTGATTGATTAATACGCCATTTAAATCATGATTAAATCACATTAAATCAAAAGTTTTTGTCTATAAACAGTCGATTTAATCATTGATTTTATCATGATAAAACTACGTGAAATTTACAATCAAAATTTTTTTTAATATAAATCAACGATTAAATGACATGAACAGTGTGCAGTGCGCCCATAGTTACAGTGACAAACTAGGGCACGATCTATATCGCCAGGTAGGGGACCCCAAATAAGTAAAATCTTTTTGTTTACTATATGGCAATAGGGAGTGTTACAGCAGCATTCTTAATTTGATATAAATATTAATAGCCTCCAATTTTGTTCTAGCCCTTTAATTCACACTTCTACTTGTTTCATTGGTTAGTTTCTTTTCTGCTTCATTGACATCCTAAATTGTGGATAGTCTCACGCGTACTTGGCTCAGGCATGTGTAACATAGCATGCTTGCTCAGCTGAAAATCAATCATAGTATCTGTGGCATGGCAGGTCGAAGAGGACCCTATTGGTCATTTTGTTGAGTGGCCAGCAGCAGTACTGAGAAAGGTGCATGAGCAAAGTGCAATTACAGGTCAAAGGATATCAAGGACGTTTGCCGTTGAAATCATTATGGAAACTGCAACCAGGAATGAGTTTATAGGATACATTGTCAATGAACCCCACAGCTCTCTTTGCACCAGAGCCTGTATGTTGTAATGTCTGGCATCCTTTACCACCTATTTTTTTAACAGCATGTTCTTGGATGGTTAAAGTCTACGAAAAGAAAAATTTCTGCATCTGGTAGTTCTGGAGTATATGATTTAATTTATTTCAGGCAATATTTCACGAAAATTAAAGCTTAAAGGACATGTGGCACCTTTATTTTGTTTAGCTGCACAAGTCCCCCCCCAGCAGGCTTACCTCGATCCCCGCAGGTTGAGATCCGTGGCTTCGTTCTGAACCGTTCCCCTCCGTCCCCCGTGCGGCCTACTGCAGTATCCAGCGCGTGACGTCAGGGAGCAGGCATCCATGAATGAATGGAGGCAGCGCCGCGGACGGCAGAAGACCGGATCCCGCAGCGCTGACATCGGAGGTAAGGAGCTGCGGGGGGAGGACATGTGCACAGTGTGACTGGCTGCACCTTAAAAATAAAGGATGCATGTCCTTAAGTAAAATAAAGTGTGTGACGCTTATTTTTTTTTTGATGTGGCTGCAATTCACTTTGAAGTCTGCCATGACCATTTAAAAAACATTTAAACTTTTTGAATAATGTTTTTCATGCTGAAGGCTCTGATATTATTACAGATACAAGCACCTCACACGAAACTTGAGTGCGAATTTTGAGACAGCCCTTATAGCCGAGGACCATACATTGTTCAAAGTTGTTTCAATATTTTCGTTATATTTCTTCAAATACGCAGTCGATTTATATTTTTAATTCTGTGCTTTCAGGGTCAAATATGGCTTGTGCTGCACATGACAATCAATATCTGGGTACAACTTCTACAAAGCAGCCCAAAAAAAAACTTTGCGTGCAAGAAAGTGTAGAAAAATTCATCTTAAAGACTATGACGAGCCAGAAAGAACATTTTGATGAATTAATTGCTAAATTCATATTTGCAACCAATTCTTCTTTCCGACTAGTTGAGCACCCATTGTTTGTACAAATGATCGAAGGAATTAGACCAGGCTACAAACCACCAAGTAGATTTGATATCTCAGGAAAACATCTTCAGGCTGTATACGACATAGAAAGAGCGGCTTGTACAAAATATTTGAAAGACAAGGTTGTTAACATGAGCTTGGATGGTTGGAGCAACATCCACAACGACCCCATAATTTGCACTTGTGTCACAACAGAAGATGGTGAAACTTACCTTACAGACACAATCGACACATCTGGAAATTCACATACTGCTGAATATTTACTTGAAATTGCTAAGAACTCAATTCACCAATGCCAAGAACAGTTTGGATGTAAAGTAAGGAGCTTAGTTACTGATAACGCAAGCAATGTGGCAAAAATGCGAGCGGAACTGGCACAGGATGACACAAATGTCATTACATACGGTTGTTCTGCCCATTTGTTGCATCTTTTGGCAAAAGACCTGCATATTTTGGGTGTCAAGGAACATGTTGTAGAAATTGTTAAATATTTCCGCAATAATCATTTTGCACATGCAACCTACAAGGAAATGGGAGGACTGAAGTTGGTTCTACCACAAGATGTTAGATGGAATACCTTGGCTGACTGCTTGGAACTGTTTATTAACAACTGGTCAAAATTACTGTCCATTTGCGAAACACATCGGGATAAAATTGATGCTAATATACGAAGCAAAGTATTAAATCTTGGTGTGAAGAGAAATGCCGAGGACCTTTTGGAAAGGTTAAAGCCAATATCGATTGCGTTGGATAAAATGCAGAAAGATACTGCAACCATAGCTGATGCCACAGAAGTTTGGAAAGATTTAGAAGGTTCTCTAGATCTCTTGAACCTCTCAAACAATGTAAAGGTTGCAATACAGCACCGCAAGGACCAAGCATTAAAAGAAGAACACTATTTAGCCAATATCTTGCATCCCATCTACAGAGGGAAAAAATTATCTGAGGCGGAAATCAACTCTGCAATGGAGTGGCTCGCCAATACTAACCATGACATTGTGGCAACTGTGCTGAAATTGAAGTGTGAATCTGCACCATTTCAAAAATACATGTTTGCAGATAACGTCGTTAATGAACTAAAACCACTGGACTGGTGGAAGTCGCAATCACTTGTTCTTCCAGCAAAGATAATAAATCTAGCTACTCAGCTACTGACTGCATCGGCTTCATCCGCAGGAGTAGAGAGATTGTTTTCTTCATTTGGTTTTGTGCACACAACAGTCCGAAACCGCTTAGGAACTGCTAAAGCAGGACAACTGGTTTTCCTATTAAAAGTCCTAAATAAACAGTAGGCTTAAAGGACTGATGTATTCACTGAAGATGTTTGCTTACTTCAAACGTTAGAGATAGGCTATTGTTAAAAAGTACTTACTCTCTGTAGTTCAATTCTGAGTGTTTAATAGTGCAAATAAAAATTATTAGGTTTCATAATCAACTGTTTTAATATTTTTATTTGTGTAAAACAATTAGATTTTGCAAAAAGACAAAGTTTTGCTTGTGTACAACTTGATTAAAAAATCTGATTTAAATCAAATGATTTAAATCAAAAAAATCTGATTTAAATAAAAAAAAATCTGATTTTTTTGATTTTTTTAAAAAAATCAAGATTTTTATCCACCCTGAGCACGTTTAGACCAAAGCAGTTAATAGTAGCACAAACAATATTCCATGTACACAAACAGCTCAGTGTTACATTGATTTGGTCATGGAAAAACTGGTACGGACATTTCTCTAAAGAGCCATTTTTAACATGACAATTCCAAGCCGCATGTTGCTCATGCTGCTGTAGGCAGCCTACATTACCTAAATGTGCTACCACGACATGCAGCATCTTTGGATTTATCTTCCATAGACCCACATCAGGGTCATCATTGGTCAGCAGTTTCAAAGGGAGCTGCCAGCAGCGGATATTAATGGTTTGCACTAGTAAATATCTACTAGAATTTATTTCATGTTCAGCTTTGCACCTGTTCACACTTGTTAAGAAGTGTCGTAAGTTTTTTTAATCTTAAAGAGGACCTGTCCTCCCCCTCATTGATGTGAATCTAAGTGCAGCACTGAATGCAGCATGTATGCTGCATTCAGGCAAGGGGTCCCCCATGTGTGTGTGGGGCATTTGTACCCTGAGATATAGGCTTTGATAAACTTACAGGTAGAAGCCATGGAGGCAGGCCCTTGTGCTTGGAGCCACCTTGCTCCACGGAGGCATTTCACACCCACTGCATTTCTGTTCTGCCTTGTTTACATGCTCTCGCCGCCTCCCTCCTGCCAGTCATTTCTTCCTCACCTGCGCCTTCTTGTGCTGCTTAACGCAGCCGCAGAACGAGGTATCGCTTCTTGCAGTCCCGACCGCTTGTCCCGCCTCCTGCTGTGACATCCTTTTCTTTCCCCGCCCTGCTCCGTGTTATGCTGTATACACGGAGCAGGGCGGGAATGCTGCACTTGCTCAGAAGCCCTCCTCAAGCAGGGCTTCTGATAACGAGTTTGAGGAGGGCTTCTGCACAAGCGCAGGATTCCCGCCCTGCTCCGTGTATACAGCATAATACGGAGCAGGGAGTGGAAAGAAAAGGACATCACAGCAGGAGGCAGGACAGGCGGCCGGGACCACAAGAGGCAATACCTCGCTCTGCGCCTGCATCAAGCAGCACAAGAAGGCGTAGGCGCAGGTGAGGAAGAAATGAATGGCAGGAGGGAGACGGCAAGGGCATGTAAACAAGGTGGAACAGAGACGCAGGGGGCGTGAAATGCCTCTGTGGAGCGAGGTGGCTCCAAGCTTAAGGTCCTGCCTCCATGGCATCTACCTGTAAGTTTATCAAAGCCTATATCTCAGAGTACAAGCCCCACACACATATGGGAGACCCCTTGCCTGATTGCAGCATACATGCTGCATTCAGTGCTGCATTTAGATTCACATCCATGGGGGGGTGACAGCTCCTCTTTAATGATTTGCAAGCCCAAGTGCATTCGTCGTGGCAGTATTTTCCAACCATTAATAACCTTGCTGACTTCATCCAAGTGTATGTGCATTTCTGCAAGTCAGCTCTAACACTTGAGATATTTTAAAATTTAGTTTATATTTTTTATCATTTGAACATCATTGACATATCAATCAATAGTGTGATTTCAATAATTCCACTACTTTTCCTTCTTAGTGCAGTAATTTAATTCTTGATTAATTAGATATACAGATGCAGAACCAGAGTAGAAACTGAATATTACACCCAGTTAATGAGACATAAAGACACTTACACAGCTCACTACTCCAGACATGATAAATCTGATGTGATACATCACTTTGGTGCAGATTATTATTTCCTTATCCCCTTGACCTTTCCGTCTTGGTGTTGCAATTTCAATATTGAGGAGTGTAGATGTAATATGTCTAAGCTCATGTTGTAGTGGCAAGGTGGTAAAATGAATAAAGAATACATCTTTCCATCTTGTAGACAAAGCTGTCCATAGGACATCATGGAGAAAGGTCTTTGGAGAGTTTTTGTCACTGGCAAAATGAAGAGTACGGAGGAGCAAAGTACTTGGGAAACAATTATGTACCTGGAGCCAAGGATGAAGTGCCTGTGGATGTAGCTGTGTTTATGACCAGGTACGTGGATTACTCCACCTGTTCCCTTATTATCTTTTGTTCCATTCTTTGAGTTGTGCTGCTTCTTTCTAATCCAAAATAGGTTCAGTATAATACATGTGAAAATAATTCCTCCATTCAGTATAAATCATTGATTATACCATGTTTTATTCCTTTCTCAGAACTGACTTTTGTGTCCATAAGGATGAACCATGTGATACTGTAGGTAAGCATGTGATAAGGCTTCCGTATTAGTATTGTTTTGGCAGTGTAGTTTCTCTCTTGGATTGCTTCAATTAGGTCTTGTTTTTGTTACAGCTTCGGATGTAAGTATGATCATTTTAGAAATGTCTCTGTCCCTTCAATTCCCACTTTGATCGCCAAATGACACATGGTGACTATTCAGTACCCCTGTCCCCTGTTTTACTTCTGGGGCTCTGGCCGGTCTGGATACTAAGAAATTAAATTTGAGTAGGTTTGTCTATATTCCTGCTGTCAGCCTTCATGGGGCTGCTTCCTAATCAAATCCCTGAGAATTGGCTCCCACTGCTTCTTAAAACCAAACTAGCTCTGATGTGATCATCAGCTCTTGAGTTTTAATGATATTTCCTATTTTGCTTATGACTTTTGTATTGACGTTTCTCCTGCCTGCCACTTTGTACTTTTCCGTACCTCCTGGTTCTGACCGGTTACCTGATGATTCCTCTTGCCATCTTACATCAATGGACAGCAGACAACTCCAACACCCAACCCAGCAACCCCTGGGATCTAGTAAACAGAATGGCTAGTGCCATGCCTGTTCGCTGTTGCCATTTTTAGAGCTGCCAGAGCCTGTTTAACCGATAAAGTTTGTATGATATTCCAAATACAATGTAAGACTGAGTTCAGGCGAACATATGAAACATTTTCCAATAGGCATCATGCATCTAGTCCATATATGCATTTTTGATACTGACATCTATTTACAGTCATAATAAAGATTAAATGACATTGCTTATGTAATATTTGCAATGGATCCATGAAAAATGGATGTCAAATGATAGTGTTTCTGTGGTCTTTTTTTTTGCTGGAAGCCAGGGTGTCTGGTAAAACATGTTGTGGACATTGTTTCTTCTTTTAAAACAAATTGTTCTCTCCACATCGATGCAGATGATTGACAGGTCCTTCCCTTTGTACACAGATGGGAAAGATCTCTGAATCAATTTGTGTTGTTGGGAGAGCCAGCCAGTGGCTTCACTGGTCTAGACAAATCCCTCCTAAAGTCCCCAGCCAGTGGCTTCACTGGTCTAGAGAAATGCCTCCTATAGTCCCCAGCCAGTGGCATCACTGGTCTAGAGAAATGCCTCCTATAGTCCCCAGCCAGTGGCATCACTGGTCTAGAGAAATGCCTCCTATAGTCTCCAGCCAGTGGCTCACTGGTCTAGAGAAATCCCTCCTATAGTCCCCAGCCAGTGGCTTCACTGGTCTAGAGAAATCTCTCCTATCCTATAGTCCCCAGCCAGTGGCTTCACTGGTCTAGAGAAATCTCTCCTATCCTATAGTCCCCAGCCAGTGGCTTCACTGGTCTAGAGAAATGCCTCCTATAGTCTCCAGCCAGTGGCTCACTGGTCTAGAGAAATCCCTCCTATAGTCCCCAGCCAGTGGCTTCACTGGTCTAGAGAAATCTCTCCTATAGTCCCCAGCCAGTGGCTTCACTGGTCTAGAGAAATCTCTCCTATCCTATAGTCCCCAGCCAGTGGCTTCACTGGTCTAGAGAAATCTCTCCTATCCTATAGTCCCCAGCCAGTGGCTTCACTGGTCTAGAGAAATGCCTCCTATAGTCTCCAGCCAGTGGCTCACTGGTCTAGAGAAATCCCTCCTATAGACCCAGCCAGTGGCTTCACTGGTCTAGAGAAATCTCTCCTATAGTCCCCAGCCAGTGGCTTCACTGGTCTAGAGAAATCTCTCCTATCCTATAGTCCCCAGCCAGTGGCTTCACTGGTCTAGAGAAATCCCTCCTATAGTCCCCAGCCAGTGGCCTCACTGGTCTAGAGAAATGCCTCCTATAGTCCCCAGCCAGTGGCTTCACTGGTCTAGAGAAATGCCTCCTATAGTCTCCAGCCAGTGGCTTCACTGGTCTAGAGAAATCCCTCCTATAGTACCCAGCCAGTGGCCTCACTGGTCTAGAGAAATATCTCCTATAGTCTCCAGCCAGTGGCTTCACTGGTCTAGAGAAATCCCTCCTATAGTCCCCAGCCAGTGGCCTCACTGGTCTAGAGAAATGCCTCCTATAGTCCCCAGCCAGTGGCTTCACTGGTCTAGAGAAATGCCTCCTATAGTCTCCAGCCAGTGGCTTCACTGGTCTAGAGAAATCCCTCCTATAGTACCCAGCCAGTGGCCTCACTGGTCTAGAGAAATATCTCCTATAGTCTCCAGCCAGTGGCTTCACTGGTCTAGAGAAATCCCTCCTATAGTCCCCAGCCAGTGGCTTCACTGGTCTAGAGAAATCTCTCCTATAGTCCCCAGCCAGTGGCTTCACTGGTCTAGAGAAATCTCACCTATAGTCCCCAGCCAGTGGCTTCACTGGTCTAGAGAAATCCATCCTATAGTCCCCAGCCAGTGGCTTCACTGGTCTAGAGAAATTCCTCCTATAGTCCCCAGCCAGTGGCTTCACTGGTCTAGAGAAATCCATCCTATAGTCCCCAGCCAGTGGCCTCACTAGTCTAGAGAAATCCCTCCTATAGTCCCCAGCCAGTGGCTTCACTGATCCAGAGAAATTTCTCTAATATAGTCCCCAGCAAGTGTCGTCACTGGTCTAGAGAAATCTCTCCTATAGTCCCCAGCCAGTGGCTTCACTGGTCTAGAGAAATCTCTCCTATCCTATAGTCCCCAGCCAGTGGCTTCACTGGTCTAGAGAAATCCCTCCTATAGTCCCTAGCCAGTGGCCTCACTGGTCTAGAGAAATGCCTCCTATAGTCCCCAGCCAGTGGCTTCACTGGTCTAGAGAAATGCCTCCTATAGTCTCCAGCCAGTGGCTTCACTGGTCTAGAGAAATCCCTCCTATAGTCCCCAGCCAGTGGCCTCACTGGTCTAGAGAAATATCTCCTATAGTCTCCAGCCAGTGGCTTCACTGGTCTAGAGAAATCCCTCCTATAGTCCCCAGCCAGTGGCTTCACTGGTCTAGAGAAATCTCTCCTATAGTCCCCAGCCAGTGGCTTCACTGGTCTAGAGAAATCTCACCTATAATCCCCAGCCAGTGGCTTCACTGGTCTAGAGAAATCCATCCTATAGTCCCTAGCCAGTGGCTTCACTGGTCTAGAGAGATTCCTCCTATAGTCCCCAGCCAGTGGCTTCACTGGTCTAGAGAAATCCATCCTATAGTCCCCAGCCAGTGGCCTCACTAGTCTAGAGAAATCCCTCCTATAGTCCCCAGCCAGTGGCTTCACTGATCCAGAGAAATTTCTCTAATATAGTCCCCAGCAAGTGTCGTCACTGGTCTAGAGAAATCCCTCCTATAGTCCCAAGCCAGCGCTTCACACGGACAAATGTTTAAATTGTGCCATTGCCTTACACTGGTCTGTGTGTGATCCATGGTACACACCGCACATTGACCAAAAATATATTAAACTTGGCTTCATATGTGCATATTTCTCAGCTAATTGTATATCATTTAGTTATGATGTGTTACTAAGAATGTTGGTTATGCCTTCATGTTGAATTTTTATAATGCACTATTCTTTATAAACAATTGGGCTTAGTTTTAGAAGTAGCAATGCAGTTAATGGGAACCTGTCATGTCAAAAAACACTATTAACCTGCTGATAGGGGTTAATCTTCAGGTTTATAGCATGGTAAAGCTACCCGGCGGCTGCACTAAAAGCTCAGCTACTCAGAGGAAACGACCTTTATTCCTCCCAGCAGCCTTAGGCTTTCAGTCATAGAGAAGCGCTCTCAGTCACCGCTCAGTACATAGTGACAGTAACCACAGCCTGGCAATGACTGACAGCCAGCTCAGCACTGATACAATGCAGAACTGGCTGTCAGTCCATGCTGAGGTGTGGTTACAGCCGCCGCTCTCTATGTACTGAGCGATGACTTAAACTGTTTAAGCAACCATGATTTTAGCGGGGGGTTAGTGAAGTAAATGTTGGTAAACATCTCTGACAATGTGACCAATGACCGAAAATCCAACATGTATAAAAACAATTGTGGTTCAGTGTAGCAGAGACAGGTCCCAGGTTGCATTGTAAAACCAAATTAAGTCACTGGATGTAATGTTGCAATTCGGTGCAGCAATTTCAGTGTCACATGACACCTGTTGCCTGGAGCCCTATCTGAAGACATTATAAGCCACACTTCACTATTAACCATTGGTCACTAATTCCTTTTGCTAAGTTCTGCCACCATGAGCACTTGTGGTCTTGTATCTCACACTGTAAAATGCCAGCAATACCCTGGGAACTGTGCCACTTTTTTCACAGTCAGCAAAGAATTGATTTTGAATTTTTGAATATGATTTTAACCCAATTCAACCGAGGGACAATGGGTAATACATGTCTGCATTTGTAGTAGACCTATTACGTGCATCCACCATTTTTCACAATATTTGGAGAGGCGTCAAGTAGCATTTACAGGATTTTTACCTACCAAGGCTGGTTTCACCCTGCAGTTTTTGGCATCCATGTGTTTCAGCCTAAGCTGGATGCACCCGCATCTTTTTTCAGCCCCATTGACTTTCAATAGGGCTGGAGGCACTTTTGTGTGCATCCAGTTTTGTACTTTTCCCCCTGATCCAGTTGGTCACATTTTTTTTCCTGAGACCAAAATCGCAACTTGGTGCATTTTTGTTCTCCTTGGCAAAAACTGTGATCACCCAGATCCGGGGCAATACTGGTAGATTTAAAACAAGGCTCTATGTAACCTGGATCCGGGTAACTCCGGATCCTGCTGGGTGTGGACGCCGGATCCAAGCTTTCTGTCTGCGCATGCCCAGAACGTAGTTCTAAATTACACGCCCCCTATGGCATATCATTTACAATTGGATCCAGAAAAAAAGGTACAAATCCGGATGCAACGGGATACTCCCGCATCGGTATTATCACTAACCTGTGAGCCCGGATCAGTGATAATACTGGTGCGGGTGCGGACAGTTTCCCGCATCCCACCTGATTCACAGAAATATTAGTGTGAAACCAGCCTAACCTCTGACTAATATATATTTTTTATTCCTATTTGCAACCCAGCCCAGTTCTCAATATGACATTACATATTAAAGAGTTCAACTAATTTTAGTATGGTGCTAGCCTATTTAACTCCTACAGTCCCTATGAATAGAGATATTTCCATACCAGGCCAGTGGAAGCTCTTAGTAATTCCTAATTCACATGAAGTCACAGAGCAATTATATCCAACCTATTTTCACTGCCAGGCCGACACATGCAGGGAGCTGTGCAGAGCTGATCCTCTAAGAGTAGACCTCCTATACTAAAACATTACAGCCTCTCAGCATACTTTGACACACTTTTAGGGTACCTTTACACGCCACAACCAGAGGAGACATTTTTGGCGGCGATATTTCTTGCTGGAATTATTGCCGCTAAATTGCCACCTTATTGCGGCGTGCGTTTCGGGAATTTGGCAGCGATAAAACCAATGTCACCTGATTTCGATTTTAGAGCACTGCTGTGAAATCAAAACCAGGCGACATTGGTTTTATCGCCACCAAATTCCCGAAATACACGCCGCAATAAGGAGGCAATTTGGTGGCGATAATTCCAGCGAGAAATATCACCGCCAAAAATGTCTCCTCTGGTTGTGGCATGTAAAGGTACCCTTAGGCTGGGTTCACACTTGCGGACCCCTCCGCAGAACTCTCGTCCGCACCAGGAATACAACATGTCGCGTTCAGGGTGCGGACGATAGTGTGTGATTTGTGCGCAGGCATACGTCTGCGCACAAATCACATATGGCAGTGAATGGGTGCGCACGGTCATGCGCAGTCAAGTGCAGCACCGTGCGCTCCCATTGTAAACATAGGGGCTTGCGGTGGCTGTGCTCACATTGCGGATCCCCTCCGCAGAACGCTGCGGAGGGGTCCGCAAGTGTTAACCCAGCCTTAGTGAATTGCAAGTTGTGGGGTTTTTTTATGTTTTTTTTTTTTTGTAGAACTAGAAATTTCCAAAGCAAAGCTTGATGGTTTTGCCGTCTGGATGTAAGAGGACCGGCAGCAGTGATCAGGTGACCCTAATAGCTCACCTTTTGCTTGCTTCCTCTCTTGACTGCTGCAGCCAATCAAAGGTTGTGTGACATAATTGTTCCTATAGAAAAAAAAAAAACAATTACACAGTGGCACTGACTTCAACACGCTACCACTCACTGATCAGATGTTCAGGCTGTGTATATCCAAGGAACCAGGATCCAGGTAGATCCGGCCATGGAAAATGGTGCTCAGCTTTTAGAAGCCCGGACTCCTCGCAGCGGTGCAAACTTTATCTAGAAAAGGAAATTGCGGCACACGTTACCATAAAACACAGGCTCTATTCCATGTTCATTAAAAGTGCGGTTCCAGCAAGCAGAGTCACAGCTAACTAGTGCAGGGCACCTGGAAACAGACCTACTTGCTCTTCAACTGGTCTGTGACTGCTTGCTGGAATCTCACTTTTAATGAGTATGGGATAAAGTCTGTGTTTTATGGTAATGTGCGCCGCAATTTTCTTTTCTGGACATAGGTAATTGTTTCTGATACTGATGACTAGTACTTGGGCGGCCTGTACTGGATTAAATGAGGTTTTACATTTGCACATGCCAAATTTGTCATTTGTCCAACAACCCAATCCTAAATGTATTTTTTTTTTACTTGAAAACAACCCCTTTAATATCCAAATTTGGAGTCTGTGACCCTTTTCCTGAATGCTTTCTAAGCTGATATAGGACTGGTGATTTGGACATAAGTCAGGTTAGAGAATCCATCAGGCAGGAAGGAGTAAGGGTAAAGAAGCCGTCATCAGACAAACTCAGTGATGGTTTACCGTTACTCATTCTGCAGTTTGCCAACTTACTATAACATATGTTTTATTAAGGCTGTAAAAGTCAAATGGTATCAAATTGTCTATGAATTTCTACACCAAAAATACATGTGGCCACAAAGGCAAGCATTTGAGTAAAAATTCTACAAAGGTGTATATATCCTTTTGTTTTGCACTGTCGTCCAAGAAATGTGCTAAGGTATCAGGTTATCCTAAAAGCGAAACAGTCTTTGCTCTGGCTAAACCTATTCATTAATCGGGAAAGAGGCTTTCTAGACCAGACAACATCTCAAGTGCTTGAAACTTAAACGAAGAGGTGTTACGTTACTAGGCTTCCATTAAGAACATTGTGTAAAACTGTTTTACTGGTCCCAAGAATCTCCAGGCTTCAATAGTACTGAGTTGATATCCACCAGTAATACTTTGAAATGATAGATTTAGCACTTACTTCATCTTCAGAGTATTATTATGTGTAAGGGTATGTTCACATTACATTTTGATAGCACTTTTGTGACTGTCAGGGGTTCTGTGTGAATCTCCAAAAACGTGATTTGGATGTGGGCCAACTGGAGTTGTAGATGTCCAAAATGCAACATTGGATTTAGAGCTTTTTTTCAGTCCTCTGTCTTTGGAGTCAGAAACAATAGAGCAGTAGATGTCCATAAAAGCTCAAATGGGTCCAAATTTCCATGTTCTGGACTTTGAATTCATAATTGAGGTCTAATACTCTGTCTGGGAGTCCAAAATCCCAACTTCTAGGGGTTCAGACAGAGCCTTCAACAGGGTCATAAATGTGTGGCCAAAACATAATATGAACTACTTTCACCTACTACAATAGTTGTTTGTCATGCCACAGACAAGGGTGCATCTAGATACAGTGCGTGACAGAGACGCCCAGACCAATGGTGTCCAGCGCACTAGACAAAACAACAAAAGGGGAAACACCGGGGAGAGTAAAAACACAATAGAGGACACTACTTTTAAGGAACGAGGGAAGGAAGTCCTGCCTTCACCTGCGGCTGTGCCCTGATCTCCCTATCGTCCCTATTCGGGTTCTTTCACCCCGTGGCCAAGTAGGATACCTAGTGCCTCGCTGTCCCTAATGTTACCCCTCACTAGGGAGATGACCAGTGGGAGTATTAGTCCCAACTGCTGCAGTAATATCAACAAGAGAGGAAGAAAAGACAGGGAAACAACAAAACAACTTTATGCCTGCTGCCACACTCGTAGGCAGCAGACAGCTTGGCAATGGTCAGCTTCTTCAGAATAGCTCCTTTCCACCCAGAAAGCTTGGCTAGAAATGAGGTTCAGTCACCAACAAGGAATGCTAGGTCATGTAACCATGTAAAAGTAGATGGGAGTGGTCACAAAGTTACTTCACCTGGGTAGAGCACCTAGAAGATTTGCTAGCAATTGAATCTGACATTAACTCCTACACTGCCAAATGAAAGAAACACATTTAATATGAAGTTTCAATACAGGAATAAGGCACAGGTCCCAAACCTATCACAAGTCTCCTAAGTAAGAGACACCATCATGACATTATTAATGTCACCAATACAATATGTGCAAAGGGGTAAAATGGTGGCAATTTCTGAATATACTTCTGTGTAGAGGTGATGGAGGACAGCTGTCAATTGGTAATTCATATTTCCCATGGCTGTTGTTCCAGTACAAAGAAGTAGTGAAATCAAGAGTAAAATTGAAAACACATCCACAAATCTGCTTGGAATTTTTCAACATTCAAACGCAGTTCTGAAAAACCTTATATCCGTGTATTAGTTTAAAAATCGTATCGCTTGCAGTGCTTGGGAAAACAGACACTCGAAATATATTTTCTTTCCTCTGTATTACTCAAACGTTTTTGCGTCCAATTAGACTTTAGGGAAATAAATGGGTTTAATAGACTCACTCATTGATGTTACTCAGGATGTTACTCACGCCTCGCCAGTTGCTAGGAATTTCTAACCTTTTTGCTTTGCTTGGTGGCCTTACCTCACTATCAGTGAAGATGCTTTTTAGTGATATTTATCAGTGTTGAGCACATGCAGGAGGGTGTTCTGCATCATTGATTTTGGTGTAAACAGATACTTTGAGTAATAGCCAGCATATATCATATGTAGCTGACAAAATGGATTTACTGGTATTTTTAACATACAGAAAAAAAAAATATATACGGATTTAGAAATGCCAGAATATAGCACATACAATCATAGCCAAAAGTGGTGGCACCCTTGAAATTGTTCCAGAAAATTAAAGGGATCCTGTCACCTCCAAAACGCCTCCTAAGCTAGCAAAACATGTCCCTGCAGCATCACATCACTAATCTCACACTTCATTTGTCTCCTAAAAGCATCCTGTGAAAGTGCATAAAAACGTTTTAATACTCACTCATTATAATTAGCAGTGACTATATTCTTTAGTCACCAAGGCGGGCTGTTTTGCAGCTCCAGGATCCACCCTGTCTCTGTGTGTTCTGTTGTGATGTGCAGGCTGTGCCCTCCCCCCTCTCTATCACTCACAGAATGGAAATCGTTAGTCCTGTCTTCATTTTCAGTTTCACAGCAGCACAGAGAGAGGGTTGGATCCTGGAGCTGCTAAACAACACCCCCTGGTGACTAAAGAATATAGCCCCTGCTAATTATAATCCATAATGAGTAAGTATTAAAACGTTTTTCTCCACTTTCACAGGATGCTTTTAGGAGACAAAAGAAGTGTGAGATTAGTGATGGGATGCTGCAGGGACATGTTTTGATAGCTTAGGAGGCGTTTTGGAGGTGACAGGATCCCTTTAAGTACTTCTTCCAAAAAAATATTGTAGTTACACGTTTTGCTGTAGACATGTTTATTTCATTTGTGTTTATTGAAACAAAAGAACAGAAAAAAAGGCAAATTGCACACAATTTCACACAAAATCCAAAAGGAAGGCTGTCCAAAATTGTTTGCACCCTCAACTTATATGTTTGGCTGCACATGCTTTGAAATAAATAACTGAAATCGATTGCTTCCTATAACCATCAACAAGCTTATTACATCTCTTAGAATGAATTTTGGACTCTTCCTTCGCAGACTGCTCCAGGTCTCTCGTATTTGATGGCGCCTTCTCCCAACAGCAAATTTAAGATCTCTCCAGCGGTGTTCAAAGTGATTTAGATCTGGACATGTTGTTGTTACGTCAGAACTGTCCAGCTCTTTGTTTCCGTCCATTTCTGGTTGCTTCTTGAAGTATGTTTGGGGTCATTGTCCTGCTAGAAGACCCATGACCTAGGACACAAACCCAGCTGAAACTGGACACTACATTGTAAGCCAAAATCCTTTGGTAATCTTCAGATTTCATGATACTTTGCACACAATCAGGGCACCCAGTGAGAGAGGCAGGAAAACAACTCCAAAACATCTTTGAACCTCCATCGTATTTGACTGTAGGTACTGTGTTCTTTTCTCTGTAGGCCTCATCCAGTTTTCGGTAAACAGTAGAATTATTATTATTATTTATTAGAATAGTGTCATTTATTCCATTGAGCTTTTCATATGAAAAAGAGACATCCACAGACAAGTACAATAACTATGAACAATACAAGTCACACATAGGTACAGGAGGAGAGAGGACCCTGCCCGTGAGGGCTCGCAGTCTACAAGGGATGGGGGAGGATACGCTATGAGAGGATAGAGCTGGTCGTGCAGCAGTTTATCAGATGTGTGGTGGTTTTGTGGACTGAGGGTAACTGCCAGTTGTAGTCTTGTCGGAAGAGGGGAATCTTCAGGTTCCTTTTGAAGGTTTTCACAGTAGGCGAGATTCAGATGTGTTGGGGCTGAGTTCCAGAATATAGGAGATGCACAGGAGAACCCTTGTATGTGGTTGTGAGAAGAAGAGGTAAGAGGGGAGTAGAGAAGAAGATCATGTGAGGAATGCAGGTTGCGTGTAGGTAAGTACCAGTAGACCATATCACAGATGTACAAAGGAGACAGGTTGTGGATGGCTTGATATGTCATGGTTAGAGTTTTGAATTGGAGGAGGGAGCTGATGAGGGCATGCACGAGTGTTCTTGCAGTTCCTTGGTCAAGGAATGCACGGATCCGGGAAATATTTTTGAGTTGGAGTGGGCAGGAGGTGGAAAGGACTTGGATATGTGGCTTTAAAGAGAGCGCTGAGTTGAGGGTTACTCCGAGGCTGCCAGCATGCAGGACTGGGGAAAGTGAGCAGCTATTGACTTTGATGGATAGATCTGATGGAGGGGTAGAGTTAGGTGGGGGAAAGGTGATGAATTCTGTTTTGTCCATGTTCAGTTTTAGAAATTGAGCAGCAAAGAAAGATAAAATAGCGGACAAACATTGTGGAATTTTGGTTAGTAAGGCGGTGATATCAGGGCAGAGAGGTAGATGTGTGTGTCAACAGAATTAAGATGGGACTCTATGAGCTGTCCCAGGCTGAAGGTGTAGATGGAGAAAAGTAGGGGTCCTAGAACTGAACCTTGAGTGACACCTACAGATAGAGTGCGAGATGAGGTGGTAGTGTGAGAGAGGGAGATATTGAAAGTCCAGTCTGTTTGATATGAAAAGTTCCAGGATAGGGCCAAGTCTGTGATACCAATAGATGAGAGAATCTGTAGCAAGGGGGAATGGTCTACAGTGTTGAAGGAAGGGGATAGGTTCAAGAGGAGGACAGAGTAGTGTCACTTGCCTTTGGCTGTTAGTAGGTCATTAGTGACCTTTGTTAGGGCAGTTTCAGTTGAGTAATGCAGTCGAAAGCCAGATTCTAATTGGTCAAAGGGGTAGCAGGAGGAGAGGTGGGAGGACAATTCAAGATCGACATGCTGTTCCAGTAGTTTTGAGGCATAGGGGAGAAATTATATAGGTGATGGCTAAACACAGAGGATGGGTCAAGGGAGGGTTTTTGAGGATGGCTGTGATCAAGGCATATTTAAAGAATGATGAGAAGACACAAGTGATGGATTGAAAAGATGGGTTAAAGGGATCCTGTCACCCCCAAAACACCTGCTAACCTATTAAAACCTGTCCCTAGAGCATATTAACACTTTCCCTACACTATTTCTACCTCCTAAATGCAGTAAGTGACATTGACTAAAAACGTTTTATAAGTACCTGATTAGTGATGATAATGAGTGACTATGCTATTCATAGTCACTCATCCAGGCTGCCCCTCTGCTTCATAGCACGCCTCCATAGGCGTGATCGTCCTCCTAGATTCAAATTGCAGCCTCCCCGCTGTGCCCTGTGTCGTAGGAGGCTGCTGTGTGGCTTGTGACGCGATCCGCGTCATTCCCGGCGCCCTGTGACGTATTTACAGCGGCGCCGCGCTGTTAGCTTCAAAATGCGCACTGCGCATGCCCAATGCGCATGCGCAGTGCACATTTTGAAGCTAACAGCGCGGCGCCGCTGTAAATACGTCACAGGGCGCCGGGAATGACGCGGATCGCGTCACAAGCCACACAGCAGCCTCCTACGACACAGGGCACAGCGGGGAGGCTGCAATTTGAATCTAGGAGGACGATCACGCCTATGGAGGCGTGCTATGAAGCAGAGGGGCAGTCTTGATGAGTGACTATGAATAGATAGTCACTCATTATCATCACTAATCAGGTACTTATAAAACGTTTTTAGTCAATGTCATTTACTGCATTTAGGAGGTAGAAATAGTGTAGGGAAAGTGTTAATATGCTCTAGGGACAGGTTTTAATAGGTTTACAAGTGTTTTGGGGGTGACAGGATCCCTTTAAGGATGGGATGAAGACTGTGGAGAGGTTGGGGATTAGGTGGGACAGGAGCATATCAAGCTCACAGGTAGTGAGATGTGATCTTGATATAAGAGAGGAGAGCTGATTTTCCATCATATGGGAAAAGCTGGTTTAGAAAGAAAATGGCTGAGTAGTTATGAGGAAGTGCATATCCAGGAGAAAAACAGATAAAGGGGTTAACGACCATGCTGCCGAAATGCACAAGACGTCAAGGGTTAGGTTACAATATAGGTATATTTGTTATTGCGTTTCAAGGCTGTATGAACCCTTCCTCAGGACTAACCATTGTGACCTCCATGTGAATCCATAACAGTATGTGATCTACCTGATTGAATGTAAAAAATGTATATAGGG
The DNA here is from genome assembly GCA_033576535.1 of Allobates femoralis. Taxonomy (NCBI): domain Eukaryota; kingdom Metazoa; phylum Chordata; class Amphibia; order Anura; family Aromobatidae; genus Allobates; species Allobates femoralis. The sequence goes on from JARQOC010000004.1 coordinate 125,126,615, forward strand.
AAAAATAAGCAGCCCCTTTATAATAGTATTAATTTACATAGATCTAATATAAAAAAAGGATACATGAATCATGGTTTGTCCATACATTGCTCTTTGATGCATGAAAAAAAGAATAAACATAAAGGTGAGCCCTGTGATTACATTCTACCTGATGTCCCTAATCATTCCCAGGCTCTTAACAGGAGAGAAATATATTGGATCTACAAGATGAATACCTTGAGACCATGTTGCCTGAATGAAATTGCAGACCTACTTAATTCATTTTAGCCTTGTAGGTTATTTTAATTACGTCACATTGGTTTGTCCTGAGGAAGCTGCCAGAGAGCCTTGAAACGCATTGACAAATAAGCGTAAGTTGTAACCGAACCCTTGACGTCTCGTGGATTTCAACAGCAGGGTTGTTAACCCCTCATCTGTCTTTCTCCTGGATATGCACTAATTGCTGGGGACTGCGGCAGCCGGTTTAATGCTTTCTTTGTAGTTGTGACTCATCACAACCCCATAAGGTGAGCCTCTGCAATTCCTTTATTGTACTAGTCTCCCAGATAAGACACTATCTGTTAGACTCACGGTTTTGAAGATATTCAGGGCCTGCACTCCTTCCCAGCGTGACACCTCCTCCTCCGGAGGTCTTTCGCCGCAGCAGTCCACGGTTCGCACGGCCGAACGGGGTGTTGAGGATGTTCTCCTTGCTAATCCGCAGCCGACCGTCCCGGTGCTCACTTCCAGTGCCACTCATTAGACACATGAATATTCAGGAAACAGAAAGAAGCCACACACAGGACTTATCAAATCAGATCAGCGGTTTTATTGTGCCGAGGTGCACATAGCAGGGTGTTGGTAGCGGGTGGGAGGACGGGAGGTGGTAGTACAACGGCATTTTGCGCCGCCAATGGCCCTTCAGCGGATACAATCCTCCTGGATTGAAGTGCGCGCTGCCTAGATACCCAGTGTTTATCATAGTTACCAAAGTTCTCCCTGCTTACAGGCTGCGCTAAGCAGGGAGGACTCTGGTAACTATGATAAACACTGGGTATCTAGGCAGCGCGCGCTGCCTAGATACCCAGTGTTTATCATAGTTACCGGCTTCCTCCCTGCTGACAGGCTGCGCTAAGCAGAGAGGACGCTGGTAACTATGATAAACACCGGGAATCTAGGCAGCGCACGCTGCCTAGATACCTGCTCTTTATCATAGTTACCAGCGTCCTCCCTGCTTACAGGCTGCGCTAAGCAAGGAGGACGCTGGTAACTATGATAAACACCGGGTATCTAGGCTGCGCGCGCTGCCTAGATACCCGGTGTTTGTCATAGTTACCAGTGTCCTCCCTGCTTACAGGCTGCATTAAGCAGGGAGGATGCTGGTAACTATCATAAACAGCGGTATTTAGGCAGCGCGCGCAGGTTGTCACAAAACCTGTGACATTACAACAATCTCGCTAACGATCTCGTTATGTGTGACGGGGGCCTTATGTTATCAATCTTCTGCTTGAGGAAAGAGGCAAAGTCTTCAGCTGAGATAAGACAAGAGGATGCTGGGGGATGGAGAAGAGAATTGAAAGTGTTAAGTAGCTGTTTAGGATTGTGAGACTGGGAGGATATAAGAGATGAGAAGTAGGTTTGTTTTGCAGCAGTGAGTGTAGACTAGAAGCTGCAATGAAGTGCTCGGTGGGATTTCTTCCATCTCCGCTCAACAACCCTGGAAACCCGCCTCAGTTCTTTAGCCAGGCTGTTGTGGTAGGAATACCTGTTGATTGCAAGAGTTTTGCTATGTGTGTGTGTGGGGGGGGGCGACTTGAGATCTGCAGTTATTGTGGTGTTATATAAAGTGACAGTAGCATCTACATCGTGTAAGAAAGCTATGTCTATGAAAGGGAGAAGGGAATCAGAGGGTGAATGTAAATCAAGGTGGTTTGAGATTTCTTCGTGGATAAGTGAGTTTGTGGAGTGGGGATTGCATACTGGGAGAGTAGAGGGAAGAGAATGTAAGTAGGCTGTGGTCAGACAGGGAGAGGTGAGTTTGAGAGGTTAGATATAGAATAGAGGCAGATGAAGATAAGGTCCAGCGTGTGGCCATCTTTGTGAGTGGCTGCAAGGGACCATAGAGTGAAGCCAAAGGAGGAAGTTAGTGTTACTGGCTTAGATATAGCTTAGTGTGAAGTGTCAATGGGGATGTTGAAGTCACCCATGATGGTGGTGGGGAAGATAATGGTGCCGTCACACATCACGATCTGGCCAGCGATGTCGGAAGCGATGCGCGGGTGCCCGCTCGGTTCCGACATCGCTGGCCAGCTGTCACAAAGCATCGCTGCGGCCGGCGACACCGCAGCGATGCGGGCGGTGACATCGCTCGCTGGGCTGGGCTCAGCCCAGCGAGCGATCCGCAGCAACGCTGCGGTATAGGCTGGATCGCCGCCGACATCGCTCTGGCGATGTCACACGGCGCGATCCAGCCTTATCGCAGGTCGCCGGTTGACAGGTTTACGGTTCTTCCCGTAAACCTGTCAACCTGCGACCAGCGATGAAACGCGGTCGCGCCGCTCGTTTACACAGCGCGACATCGCTAGCGACATCGCTGATACGTAACTTTTTCGGCGATGTCGCTAGCGACGTCGGCAGGTGTGACGGCACCATACGTTTTACCAAAAATCTCTATCTTGGTGCTTTCCCAGAATGATTTTGACAAACTGCAGTCTAGATTTTTTTATGCCTCTCTGTCAGCAGTAGGGTCTTACTGGGTCTCCTGCCATTGTGTTTCATTTCATTTAAATGTAGACAGATAGTTCACACTGACACTGATGTACCCTGAACCAGCGGGACAGCTTGGATTTCTTTGAAACTTGATTGGGGATGCTTATCCGCCATCCGAACTATACTGTTTTGCAACCTTTCCATCAATTTTTCTCTGCTTTCCAAGTTCAAGGAGATTAGCTACAGTGCCATGGGTTGTAAACTTGATTGTTGATATTTTTCAACAATTTTGGTTCTAAGTTCCCAGACAGCTGTCTACTCTACTTTCTATTCTCCTTGCTTACTGTGGCACATAAAGACAGACAATACAAAGATTGAGTCAACTTCTCCCCTTTTTATTTGCTTTCACGTATGATTTCATATTACCCACGACTGTTACTTCCACAGATGAGTTTTGAACATCCATTAGTTGCTTGAAACAAAGTTATTTACCTTCAATTTTGGAAAAATAGCAATAATTTTTTTTTACTCCATCTTTGCAGTTTTGCATGAAATTGTGTCCAATTTGCTTTATTTCTCTGTTTAATTAGGGTTGTTCCAAAACATACAAATGAAATAAACAAGTGCATGACAAAACATGTGTAATTGCAATAATTTTTGGGGAGAAATACTTCATTTTCTGGAATACTTTAAAGGGTGCCAGCACTTTGGGCTATGATTGTATACACACAAGTAGTATTTTTCCTAAATGTTAATATAGCATAATCAAAACAGTAGAAAACACTGGGCACTAATCGTCTCACGTTAGTGTAGGCTGTCACTCCCGTGACACATCTGCAGCAATACCTGGTGCGAGCCGTCGTCCGCCGACCCTGCATCCCCTCCCTTGCTGTATTGTTCACGATTTTTGGATGAACACGAAATAAATTTATCAAGATCCACTACCGGTGAGTGCGGACATCTTTTTTCTATTGTGTTGTTAATATAGCATATAATTCTTTAAAAGGAACCTGTCACCTGGATCTAAGCCCCTACACTATCACTACCTGTCCCTGCACCTTCCTAGCTGCTTCCTATCTATCTCTCTCTGAGCTAAATCCGCCCTATAAAACAGCAGAAAAATAACTTATAACTTACAGAAGTCCCTGAGGATGGGGACTGAAAAGGCGGCCCCAGGCTCCATTCTGCCCCTCTTCGATGCAGTAGCAAACGCCCTCGCTAGGCGGCGTTATTCTTTCCTCATTGCCGCCTCCTCCATTTGGAATCTCCCGCCTGCTTTACACCTATCATGTTGTGGTCATACGACCTCGATGGTCCCCTGACCAGGACACAGCATATGGGAGATTGTATCTTCTGCTTGGTAGCAGCACACACAGGGATAGCTGCTGCTGGAGCTGAGTGCTGATTGAAAGCACTGATGCCCAGGTATGCGGGTGAATAGGAGATGATATGAGCTGCCCTGGGCTGTGGGGAGGGGGTGGAGTGGGTCAGGACAGCAGCAGGAGCTGCTGTGTAGAGAGCTATGTGAAGATTTAACACAGCCTGTGAGCTCTCTCAGAGTGGACGTTCATGAGGCTAATGAGCGGACGGTGAGGAGAGAAAGGTTGTGTGCTGACCTAACACAGCCTACCCGGAGGTAGGTACAGAGCTTCTATATTAGCTGTTGGTATTGTATGAGGTTGTACTCGGCTGCACCCTGGAACCTGTAGGTCTGTGAATACCTGAACTGTGCAATTAAACTGTGTGCTGTGTGAGTAAATACCTGAGTCACTGCCTTCTGTCGTGCCGATCCTATCTGCTACCTTACAGTGTAAAGTGGGTGGGAGATTCCAAATGGAGGAGGTGGCGATGAAGAAAGAATAATGCTGCCCAGCAGGGCATGTGCTGCTGCATCAAGGAGGGGCAGAATGGAGCCTGGCGCCGCCTTTTCAGTCCCCAGCCTCAGGGACTTCTGTAAGTTATAAGTTATTTTTCTGCTGTTTTATAGAGCGGATTTAGCTCAGAGATGGATAGATAGGGAGCAGCTAGGAAGGTGCAGGGACAGGTAGTGATAGTGTAGGGGCTTAGATCCAGGTGACAGGTTCCCTTTAAAGTATCTTTAGAAGAGGCCCATAATATTTGATGAGTGAGGATCTTTTCCCCATTATTTCTGACAATGGACAGAATGAAGCACATATTAGTGTGACTGTGCCTTGTACCAGCACGCAGATCTATTCACTTCAACTGCAAAACTAGGCGCATTCATCGTCTCAGATGAGACTGTCCATATTTAAACAATGTAAGGAGTTTGTATGTTCTAATCGCGTTTGTTTTGGTTTCCTCCGGTTTCTCCGTTTTCCTACCACACTCCAAAGACATATTAATAGGGTATTTAGATTGTGAGCCCCAATGGGGATAGTGATGATAATCTCTGTAAAGCGCTGCAGAATACGGTGGCCCTATATAAGCAATGCATAATAATAATGAGGACCTGGTTGTCTGAAAACCAGTTATCATCCATTTTTGAAGACCACCCTTCTCAGTGCGCCCTATGGATATAGATGTCATTTAGGTCAACTGCAGGGAAAATGTCTTGCTAGCTGAAGCTTACCACATCAACGTAAATTAGCAATAGTTCTAGGACTCTGATCTGAATAAAGATATGTCTGATGAGACAACCCGTTAAATTTCAAAAAGTCCCTTTTCTACAAGACTACCTATAGGCTGTTTTATCACACGAATGCACCTACCTCTAAAGATAGGATTTTGATAATAATGTACACCATGTTCCAAATTATTATGCAAATGTTCTTTTTCTCTGATTTTCCTACATAGTTGGTGCAATTGACAGTCAGTGTAATAAAAGTCATCACCCGTTAGAGTATACATCAAATTTTATTGAAGAAACCTCCCAGTGATAACAGTATAATCTTCAAAATTAAAAAAAACTCTAAATGCGCTATTCCAAATTCTTAGGCACAGTAGAGTTTGTAAACATTTGATATGTTTGAAAGAACTGAAAATGCTCATTTGTTGAATTTGCAGCATTAGGAGGTCACATTCACTGATATAAAAAGCTATTTAACTCCAAAACATCCTAACAGGCCAAGTTACATGTTAACATAGGAACCCTTCTGTGATATCACCTTCACAATTCTTGCATCCATTGAACTTGTGAGTTTCTGGAGAGTTTCTGCTTGTATTTCTTTGCATGATGTCAGAATAGCCTCCCAGAGCTGCTGTTTTGATGTGAACTGCCTCCCACCCTCATAGATCTTTTGCTTGATTATACTCCAAAGGTTCTCTATAGGGTTGAGGTCAGGAGAAGATGGTGGCCACACCATGAGTTTATCTCCTTTTATGCCCATAGCAGCCAAAGACACAGAGGTATTCTTTGCAGCATGAGATGGTGCATTGTCATGCATGAAGATATTTGCTCCTGATGGCACATTTCTGCTTTTTGTACCATGGAAGAAAGTTCTCAGTCAGAAACTCTATATATTTTGCAGAGGTCATTTTCATATCTTCAGGAACCTTAAAGGGGCCTACCAGCTGTTATCCCATGATTCCGGCCCAAAACATGACTCCTCCACCTCCTTGCTGATGTATCAGCCTTGTTTAGACATGGTGGCCATCAACCAACCATCCACTACTCCATCCATCTGGACCATCCAGGGTTGCTCGGCACTCATCAGTAAACAATACTGTTTGAAAATTAGTCTTCATGTACTGTATGTCTGGGCCCATTGCAACCATTTCTGCTTGTATGCACTGTTTAGGGGTGGCCGAATAGTAGGTTTATGCACCACAGCAAGCCTTTGAAGGATCCTACACCTTGAGGTTCGAGGGACTCCAGAGGCACCAGCAGCTTCAAATATCTGTTTGCTGGTTTATAAGGCCTTTTTAGTAGCTGCTCTCTTAATCCAATGAACTTGCTTGGCAAAAACCTTCCTCATTCTGCCTTTATCTGCACGAACACGTCTGTGCTCAGAATTAACCACAAATTTCTTCACAGTATGATGATCACGCTTACGTTTTTGTGAAATACCTAATGTTTTCATCCCTTGTCCAAGGCATTGCACGGTTTGTTGCTTTTCGGCAGCAGAGAGATCCTTTTTCTTTCCCATGTTACTTGAAAACTGTGGCCTGCGTAATATTGTGGAACATCCAGTTTTCTTTTTATTGGGATCACCTGCCAAACTAATTATCACAGATATTTGAGATTGATTTCAGTGATGCAAAGAACCCTGAGACACAATAACATCAATGGGTTTCATTGAAAAACAAAACAAAAAACCCTATGACATGTAAACCCAATTTACATAATAATTTGGAACACGATGTATAGAATTGATCTTTCTGCAGTTCCTAGATATTCAATATAAAGTGACTTCACTGCTCGAGCTTTACTTTTATTGCATCTGAATGTCTCCAGCAACATAAGACGAACACACGTGCTGCGAGAGGCCATATGAGGACATGTTTTGTTTTCTATAGATCGAGTAGGTGGATAGAATATTAGTAAATGCCGTTTGACTGTATGATCGCTCGGGCGATCTAAATGTTTTATAGCAACAAGCCCTTGAAGTTGTAAAAATTGCTGACCTTGTTATTTTAGAAGTTAAACATGGATCAAATATGTGTTAAACTTAAAAATCACATGGCTTTTATCCAATTCTAATGTGATTATGATCATTGAGGTTCGTACATGTTCAGCATATTTCATGAGACTACGAAGAAGCTGTTTACATTGCCATTAATCCGCTGGATTTGAGGGTAAATGCTGTGCATTCCGCTAGCGTCCTTTTGCGGAGTGACCCTGCCAGACCTTCCCAGAGAAGAGTGTCTGCAATCGCTTACTTATCACAGATGGGGATCATGTTTAGAGTGCAGTCCTGTCTGGGTAAATAATAAAAATCAATTGTCAGCATTCTCCTATCAGTTAGTTATGACTTGTGTGTGTATCATTTAGTGAAATGCTTTGTGGAAATGTCATAACATTAATTATTGTGAAGTTCAAGGTGTTAGACATCATTGTTTGCTTTGGTGATGAATGAACTCCTTTCTCGTATTTTCTGTATGGCAGCAGTTTGTATAACCTGTCGATTCTCTCATAATGAGGAATAATATAGTTGTCTTAGTTCCGCATCGGGGACCAAGACACTATTCAGAGAATTTTTATTACGAGTGCAAATATCTAAAAAGTTCCCTCTTCAATCATTCAATCATTCCCAGATGACAGGGGTCAAGTCACATTTCTAAGTTTGATCATGTTCCTTTTCACACCACCATACAGGGAAGGAACACAAAAACACCTACACCAGAGGTCCCCAACTTCAGTCCTCAAGGTCTACCAACAGTGCATGTTTTCAGGATTTCTTTAGTATTGCACATGTGGTAATTTAAAGAGGACCTGTCACCCCCCTGGTGCTATGCTAACTGAATGCAACACTGAATGCAGCATGTCTGCTGCATTCAGGGAAGGAGTCCGACATGTCGCTAGCCCCTGTAAGCTGTTAAAAAGACTTTATAAAGTTTATAGTTAAGGAGTCCGGAGGGACTTACTTAGTAATGAGTCATCGCTGTTGCTGGTGTCCTCCCCACCTCCAGCCCTCTCTTGTTCAACCTCCTGTATGTTTCATCGCTGTTGCTGGTGTCCTCCCCACCTCCAGCCCTCTTTTGTTCAACCTCCTGTATGTGTCATCGCTGTTGCTGGTGTCCTCCCCACCTCGAGCCCTCTCTCTGCTCAACCTCCTGTATGTGTCATCGCTGTTGCTGGTGTCCTCCCCACCTCCAGCCCTCTCTTGTTCAACCTCCTGTATGTGTCATCGCTGTTGCAGGTGTCCTCCCCACCTCCAGCCCCTTCTGTGCGACCTCCAGCTATCTCTTGTACAGCCTCCTTCATGTGTCTGCCCTCCTCCCTGCTCATGCGCCCCATCAGCTTAATTGACGCAGGTGCAGAACCAGCAATGTTTTGGAGCTGAAAACCCTCCTGCTGATGATGTCAGCACCAGATTCCACCCTGCTCCAGATTATACTGTATTCATATAGCAGGGAGGGATGTGGGTCTGACTTCACCGGCAGGAGGGTTTTCAGCTGCCTTGACCAACTCCAAAATATTGCTGGCTCTGCGTCAATTAAGATGATGAGGCGCATGAGCGAGGAGGAGGGCAGACACATAAAGGAGGCTGAACAAGAGAGGGTTGGAGGTGGCACAGAGAGGGCTGGAGGCGGGGAGGACACCATACAACAGCAATGACTCATTACTGAGTAGGTCACCCCAAACTCCTTAACTATAAAGTTTATAAAGTCTTTTTAACAGCTTACAGGGGGGATAGAGACATGGGGGACCACTTCGCTAAATGCAGCAGACATGCTGCATTCAGTGCTGCATTCAGTTAGCATAGCACCAGGGAGGTGACAGGTCCTATTTAATCACCTGCACTGGTGATGATTCCAACACCTGTGTAATGCTAAGGTAATCCTGAAAACTGGCACTGATGGTGGGCCTTGAGGACTGGAGTCAGGACCTGTGACCTACACTATGAAAGGTTTCAGCCTAAAAGCAGAATAAAACATGATGAACATTTTAGGGTATTTTGATTAAAACAAAGAGCATAACCAGCTTCCCTTAAATTCTACACTTCTAATAGATCTAACACAGGGGTGGGTAAACGTTCTCCTGCCAAGGGTTATTTGAATATTTATAACATCATTCGCGGTCCATACGATATTTTCAACATAAAAATTATCCTCCTATATTTGGCCAAACATTCAATTAACTTACCCGTAATGTTTTGGCTGGAACTCCTTCTCCTTGGTCAGGCACATGATAATAGCTAGTATTACTTATGTTGGTACTCTCATCTGCTTTTCCAGTTTGTGTTGGTCATTCTGGAGCACAGTTGACTCTCTATTGTAAGTTTTGAAAAGAATGGCTCACAGCACTAAGTTGTTCTGAACACAGGTCGTATTTTACTGCATCTCCTCAATGTGAAAAATATGTTTGTTCTGTGTTAGCCAGTGGATAGAAAATTATATATCAGAATGTGAGAGTCCTCAGTGGTTGTTGATACCTTTTAATGGCTAACTGAAAAGATGGTAACAAATAGCAAGCTTTGAAGCCAATAAGGCCTCTTTATCAGATTCATAGACTATGAGCCTGATGAAGAGGCCATAGAGTCTGGAAAGCTTGCTATTTGTTACCATCTTTTCAGTTAGCCATTAAAAAGTATCAACAACCACTGAGGACTCTCAGATTTTAGTATTTTCTTCAAAGTGGGAAATTCATAAGTGATCACATAATGTTAATAGAACTCAAGTGGGAAGTCTGCTGCATGTACATCATATAAGATATGGCAATAATGCTGTGTACTCATTACATAGGAAACACCAAGACTGTTGTATATACAATACATTACTTAGGAGACACTGAGAGTTCTGTATACACTGTATATGCACTGTGTGCAGAATTATTAGACAAATGAGTATTTTGATCACATGATACTTTTATACATGTTGTCATACTCCAAGCTGTATAGGTTTGAGAGCCAACTAGCAATTAAGTAAATCAGGTGATGTGCATCTCTGTAATGACGAGGTGTGTGGTGTAATGACATAAACACCCTATATAAGGTGTGCTTAATTATTAGGCAAATGCCTTTCTTTAGGTAAAACGGGTCAGAAGAGAGATTTGACGGGCTCTGAAAAGTCCAAAATTGTGAGATGTCTTGCAGAGGGATGCAGCTGTCTTGAAATTACTAAACTTTTGAAGCGTGATCACCGAACAATCAATTGCTTCATGGCAAATAGCCAATAGGGTCGCAAAGAAGCGTATTGGGCAAAAAAGGCGCAAAATAACTGCCCATGAATTGAGGAAAATCAAGCGTGAAGCTGCCAAGATGCCATTTGCCACCAGTTTTGCCATAATTCAGAGCTGCAATGTTACTGGAGTATCAAAAAGCACAAGGTGTGCCATACTCAGGTACATGGCCAAGGTAAGGAAGTCTGAAAAACGACCACCTTTGAACAAGAAACATAAGATAAGACATCAAGACTGAGCCAAAAAATATCCTAAGACTGATTTTTCAAAGGTTTTATGGACTGATGAAATGAGAGTGACTCTTGATGGGCCATATGGATGGGCCAGAGGCTGGATCAGTAAAGGGCAGAGAGCTACACTCTGACTCAGACGCCAGCAAGGTGGAGGTGGGGTACTGGTGTGGGCTGGTATCATCAAAGATGAACTTGTGGGACCTTTTTGGGTTGAGGATGGAGTAACACTCAACTCCTGGACCTTCTGCCAGTTTCTGGAAGACAGTTTCTTCAAGCAGTGGTACAGGGAGAAGTCAGTATCGTTCAAGAAAAACATGATTTTCATGCAGGACAATGCTCCATCACATGCACCCAACTACTCCACTGCATTGCCTGCCAGTGAAGGTCTAAAAGAAGAAAAAATAATGACATGGCCACCTTGTTCACCTGATCTGAACCCCATAGAGAACCTGTGGTCCCTGCTAAAATGTGAGATCTACAGGGAGGGAAAACAGTACACCTCTCGGAACAGTGTCTGGGAGGCTGTGGTGGCTGCTGCACGCAATGTTGATCATAAACAGATCAAGCAACTGACAGAATCTATGGATGGGAGGCTGTTGAGTGTCATCATAAAGAAAGGTGGCTATGTTGGTCACTAATTTTTGAGGTTTTGTTTTTGCATGTCTGAAATGTTTATTTCTAAATTTTGTGCAGTTATATTGGTTTACCTGGTGAAAATAAACAAGTGAGATGGGAATATATTTGGTTTTTATTAAGTTGCATAATAATTCTGCACAGTAATAGTTACCTGCACAAACAGATATCCTCCTAAGATAGCCAAATCTAAAAAAAAAACACTCCAACTTCCAAAAATATTAAGGTTTGATATTTATGAGTCTTTTGGGTTGATTGAGAACATAGTTGAGATCAATAATAAAAATAATCCTCTAAAATACAACTTGCCTAATAATTCTGCACACACTGTAGATACAAAGTACCATATCTCCTGTTGCTGGCATTGGTCAGCGTCAAACAAACTCCAGTGTTGCATGCGTAGTTGCAAAGTCGACATGTGTATGCTCCACTGTGGCTCACCAGGAATTTGCCAGATCAAGTGACAATAGAGGCCACTAACGACCCCCTGGCTAGAGGTTTCCGAATCCTGGTAGGAAAAGTATTTTCTATGCTAAATACAATGAGGCCAATTGTCTTTCCTACATGAGTATCCCTGGAATATTACGATGACATAGGAATATTATTATTATTTATTATTATTTTATTTATTTATTGGCCTTCAGCTTGATCTCAAGGCATAGCAACTTGATAGATGATTACTCTATAGGAAGATTGAATTTGCACAGGTTTAGATAGGTCCACCAGGGTCTTCTCCGCCATTATCTTGACAGTATCAAGCCATTGGGTTGCTGATCTTCCTCTTTGCCTTGTACCTTCTATTCTACCTACTATAATGTCCTTTTCTAGGGACTTTTTTCTTTGAATGATGTGTCCAAAGTAGGCATGTCGTAGCTTGGTAATCCTTGCTTCAAGTAACATGTCTAGCTTGATTTGTTTGTTTCACTTCCATATGTTGCTATAGAAAAGACCAGACTATGTGCAATCCGTGTCTTAGTTGCCAATGAAATGTTCCTTGATTTGAAGACCTTATCCAGTGACTTCATTGTTGATTTTCCCATAGCTATTCTATTGAATTCTGGTGTTGTTGCTGCATCTTGACTAATCATTGATCAATCATTGATTGATAGATTGAATCACTTATCACTTCTAGTTCATCGCCGTTGATCTCAAATATATCCTAGTGGTATCTGGCAGTAGTCAAAATCTTTGTTCTTTGTGCTGAGTAGCAGTCCCATGGTCGGGATTTCCATCTTCACACTCCTTAATAATTCCTTCATTCCATCTAGGCTTGTTGCTATCAGTGTTGTATTGTCTGCGTATCTTAGATTGTTGATGATTTTCCACCAATTTTGATTCCTTTTTCTTTTTCGGCAAGTCCAGCCTTCCTGACAATAGCTTCTGTATATAAATTTAAGTTATTCCATGTTGCTGTACATTTTAAAAGGGGTGTATACAATAGAGACAACTACAATATTCATGAACAATAGAAGACAAAGACAGGTATGGAAGGAAATATTACTCTGCTCGTGAGGACGCACAGTCTACCAAGAATGGGCGAGGATACACTAGGAGAGGAGAGAGGACCCTGACCACAAGGGCTTACAGTCTACAAGAGATGGGATAGGAGAGAAGGCCCTAATTGCAAGGACTCAGTCTATAAGGGATGGGTGAGGATAGGATACAGAAGGTGAGGAGAGAGGACCCTGACCACAAGGGCTTACAGTCTACAAGAGATGGGATAGGAGAGAAGACCCTAATTGCAAGGACTCAGTCTACAAGGGATGGGTAAGGATATAGTAGGTGAGGAGAGGCAACCCTGCCTGCAAGGGCTCACAGTCTACAAGGGATAGGTGAGAATACTCTAGGAGAGGGTAGTGGACTTGAGGGTTACTGTAGGTTGTAGGCTTGTTGGAAGATGTGGGTCTTCAGGTTCCTTTTGAAGATCTCCAATGTTAGCTTAAGGTAATGGATACAGTTATATTACAGCTATGTAAAAGCTCCAAGTTTTCTTTTGGCTGTGCCATGTACACAGTTCTTAAAAGGTGTTTTGGGGCATTTTTTTTTTTTACTGGTGTCTTTATATACTACAAAATAACAAATTAAGTGATACTTACCAGGATCCACGACAGGATGCTTCCATATCTGCTTTTAGGCCAATGATGTATGCATTGCTGAAGTCACCTGACCCCTCCAGCCAATCACATGCAGCTGCAGTCCAGCTGCTATTGGAACGGTGACTAGAGTTGAGAGGACCCTAGGTAGTTTGCGTTCTGGCAGTTCAGCCGGACTTTATAGAAAGTTCTGTTTTGGGCCCAAAATTGACCCAACCCTTATTGGAAGTCACTGATTGGGCAGTTTGGCTCTATGTCCACATAAAGCCAGCCATAAACAAAGCACTTTTGGGAGAGAACAGGGTTTCTTCCAGAGAAGAGAGGGTGGGTTTTGTCTTTTTTTTTTTTTTTGTACACACTATATTCGATAACGCTGATTTTACCCCCAGTGTGAGCCATTTACACACTGTAAGCGGCTCATACTGGGTAGAGCACCAAGTCTACTCGAGCACAGAGATGCTCGCTCCAGTGGTTTTTGTACGTAAAACACCCGAACTCTGAACACTGAATATTTTTGTAAAGTTTGTTTTTAGCATCAACACTGAACTTCAAAGTTGGGTTTGTTCAACTCTAACAGTAACACATCCCTTCTAGTGTAAATACAGTCATCGGAGTGGCCGGTGTTGGATTCTATTGACTGTATGTAGCTGAGTATGGCTATGTTTCTTTTTGCTTTATTTTTAATAGACCATTCCACTGGTAAAAGTTTTATTTCACCACCCCTTTAAGTCTACCCCTCCAATTTAGTCTAAAACTTTGTAACGACAGTTAAAGTCCCAGCAGTTCACTGATATATCAGTTAATGCACTAGAATGGCATTTCGTATTGACTGGGTCTCATTCAGGTATAGTTGCCAATCACATATACATTTGAAGGATCTCTCTGACCAAATAATACAATTTACTTGCACTCATGTCCACTTTAAAAAAAGTTTTAGTTCAGTAAATATTTTTACATATCCATAAATACAGTAGTAATATGTAGATCACTGATATTTATATACCTTAAGAAGTGCTGGAAAATCCAGAATGAAGTGATCCAAGCATGTGTGTATGCTTGAAGGTTTATGAGCCGAATACTATTAAATAGGAATCAGTCCAATACACTATGGGGAGCTTTAAAAACGAAGAAGCAGAAAATCATGTGAAGGCCAACGTTTGTAACTTGTATGTATATGTGCATACTTCATATTTATGCATTGAGCAAAGACTGGCAACATTTTCCAGATTAATAGGTTGTAGTAATGGGCTAAGTGCAAGTATTACATGGCGCAGTCTGCATGTCTGACTTTACAATTAAATCAGATACACAGCAGCTGCATTGTGACCTCAGTCAAAGGCACCATCTTTACAGCAGTCAGTTCACAGGATGTGGGAAAGTGTTTTGACAGAGCTGTCAGAGAGGGGGTCAGACACGAATACAGAGAGGGGGGAACTCAGGTCATTCAGAAAGCCCAGTCATAAGTAGGAGCGCCCTGGGAGGGAGTCTAGAGATGGAGTCAGCTGGCAGCAGCTACCTGGGAAACATTAATCTCTTCTGTCCTATGTACAAAGTGTCAGACCAGACCAACAGGAAAAAGTAATAAAGCTTGATAGGTAGTGTCAGGTCCAGATCCAGATGTACTTCAGTATACAGATGGGTCGACTATTACCTATCACCTATCTCCGGTGAGTTTGGTATGCCAGAAACATTTAAGAGGTTCCTAAACTTGGAGCTATTGTACCTTTTTGGTGTGGAGGAAGGGTTGGTCCCAAATCAGTGGGCCTAATCTGTGGCCCCCATTGCTTAAACCAATCAGTGATAACATTTACCCTTAAAAGGATTAATCTCTATCCATTTGGGTTCGATGATCCTTGCTGTGGTCAGCTTTTTCAGCAGTCCCATAGTTACTGAATAGAAAAAAGTCAAGCAAGCGCACCTCTATGTCGAGCCCACAGGGACGAGGTTACTCGGTACCGGACCGTGTCTGCTGCGGGGGAAGTCACGGGTGGTCCTGGTCCGGTCCGTTTCCCGGGCCCTGGCAAATAAAAGGGGTGTATTTACAGGGGATTGTCAGTCGTGACGCCACCCACCATATGCGGCCAGTGATGGGGCCGCCACTGCTGCAGAACCTCCGGGGATGATGGAATGGCAGTTTAGGTGCAATAGTTCCAGTCGGTAGAACTGTATTCCCCGTGGCAGTGATGGTATAGTCTATAATGGATATGAATGGTGAAGACGGGGTTAAAGGACACACACTCACGTTTAGTAGTCAAAGGTGCAATTCTCCTCTTTTCCTGATGCTGCAGCTTCTTCTAATCCGTGTGCAGAGCTAACAGGCTGGTAGCTCTGTAGGTGGGAGCTCTCTGTTACTGAATGTAGGGCAAAGGTTGCAATCAATACACAGACTCACAGTTTTGCTGTTTTCCAAAGCTTTACTGCAGATGTTGTTGCAGGTTATAGTCCACGGAGTCTGTAATGGTACTAAGCTCTCTTCCCACCCTGTCCGGGTCGTCAGCTTCCTCGTGTTACGCTGTTTGTGTTTCCTGACTGCTGCGTCTAGCTAAACTGCTGGGACTTCTCACTCTTTCTCTGTGTTCTGCTGGTACCACTTGGCTAGGCAACTTGAGTCCTCTGTGCTGTGCTGACCCCTCCTTGTTGCTTTGCACTGGTACTAGGGGCATCTAGAGATCCCACTGTTCCTGGATTCACTGTGCTGTGGGTGCCAGACACAGTACCGGATCCGATGTCCGTTCCGTGCGCTCTTCTGGGGCAAGTGAAAGTGTCACTCCAGCTCCCAGACGTGTTCCGTGTCTGTAGTTCTCCTGTTCCTCTGACCCTTGCTGGGCCTGCACTAAGTTCTGCACTAACTTGTGCTCTTCACAGCACTGCACTGTGCTGTACGATCCGAGCTCTCCCTCATGAGCAGGAGTATTTAAGGGAGCAGGTGGTGCTCCTCCTCCTCCTGGCTCAGAGGTGCTAGTGTTTGTCAGTGTGTAGTGGGGAGAGAACCTATGTGGTGTTATTGTGGCATATTAACCCATGGGGTGCCACACCTACTCCTTTCAAGAATTCCCAGGTTAAAGACTCCACCCACAACATTGCAGGAAGTCACAGCGATATGTTGCCTACCAATCAGCAAGTTATTCACCTTCCCATACGGGTAGAAGAAAATCAAATGTTTTGGAAATAATTCTTCAAGGACCAATGAATTTTGCTCCTCCAAAATGAAAATTTCATTTCATTACATATATGTATCTAATTGTAAGGTTTCTATTTTTTGGTAGTCAATGTGTATCGGAAATTATGTTACAACATTCATTACGTTTGTCAGCAAAGTACTGGGAAAACAAATTATGGTAAGATTAGACCAAAATTGTACTTTTTGGATGCCATAAAACACATGCTTAGAGGCCAAAATGCCATATCAACAGAGAGTTTTGGAGGCAGGAACATCACGGTATTGGGCTTTTTTTCAGCATACAATAATGGCAAACTTCATATATTACAAGGAAGGATGAATGGCCAAAATTTACTGAGACATTCTTGATAAAAAATATGCTGCCATTTACCAGAGTGATGAAGATGAAAGGAGGGTGGGCAATTGAGCAAGACACTGATCCAAACACACAGCTAAGAAAACTCTCAAATGGTTTCATAGAAAGAAAATAAAGCTGCTAGAATGACTGAGCCAATCACTTGACCTGAATCCAATAGAAAAATGATGGAAGGAAGTAAATCTCAGAGCTCATAGAAGGAGCCGACGGGAGCTTCAGGATTTGAAAAGTGTTTGTGTGGTAGAATGGGCCAAAATCGCTCCTGAGCAATGCATGCAACTAGTTTCTCCATACAGGAGATGCCTTGAAGCCGCCATCACCAACAAAGGCTTTTGAACAAAATATTAAATCCGTTTCAGTAAGCATGTTAAAAAACGTTTTCACTGTGTAAATTCTCATTATTACACATAACCTAATTTATGGACATCTATAGTCTGATTTCTTTGCCTGTGTGAATTGGATGTTACCGACATCTGGTGAGAAGTTCATGTCAATAGCATCTTTAGAAATATATTTACTTAGAAAATCGGTGACGTGTTCAATACTTATTTCATCTTCTTTATATACCCAAGCAAAAAAATATGCAAAGGCGTGATTTTAAGACATCAAATTTTATTAGTAATGTTAAAATTACAGACTTAATTAACCCCATCACGACCATTTAATTTTCTGTTTTTGCGCTTTCATTTTTTCGTCCAATTCTTCCAAGAGACATAACTATTCCATTTTATATCCCTGTAGCCATACAAAGGCTCCTTTTGCAAGATAAATTGTACTTTTGAATGACATCATTAATTTTATCAAAAAAAGTGCCATTCCACAATTGTTTTTTGAGTTTTTTATTTGCCATGTTCACGATATGGTATATCTGACTGGGCAGTATAATTCTCCAGAACACTATAAATAGGCAGATACCAAACATGTATGGTTTAATTTTTTAATTAAGCAGTGAAAATAAATTTGGAAATTTGTAAGAAAATTTGTTATTGCTATAGATGCCATTTTCCATGACCCGTAACGTTTTCATTTTTTCAGGATCTTGGGCTGTGTGAGGGCTTAATTTGCTCACTTTGATTATATTTTTACTAATAATATTTTTAGGTAGATACAGTGTTTTGATCGCCTCTTATCGTTTTTTATTGCAATGTTGTGGCAAACCAAAAAACTAAATTCTGGCATTTTAATTTTTTTCTAGCTACACTAACTACTTTTCCAATTAATTTATTTAATACTTTTCTAGATCAGACTTTTACGAATACAGCAATAACAAAAATGCCTATTTTTATTTTTTTCTTATTTTGATTTTCATGGGGCAAGAGGGGATGGATTTGAACCTTTGTGTTTTTAACATATTGAAAAAAAACTTCCGGTAACTTTTTTTTACTTTTTATTGTTTTTACTAGTCTCCTTTGGGGACTTGCACTGTGGTCATCTGACTGCTTGTGCTATATAGAGCAGAGCAGCGTATAGCATAGATTATGATCTCCTTTGAAAGCCAGCTCACGGGGGTAGTCATTAGCCTTTTTCCTGTCATGGCAACCCTTCTGCGCCCCGCGATCACATCATTGGCGCACCAATGTTAGCGGGGAATAACACACCTCCCCTGACAACACTTGTAAAATTCCGCTGTCAGAGATTGACAGTGGGATTTAACTGCTTAACAGCCTGCAGTAGGTCTATGGTAGATCTATGATATGCCGCAGCTGTTAGTGGCACACGGTGGTTGATTAAATCAACCATCATGTGCAGAGAAAGGCAGGGACAAGACATTTGAAGTACCATCACGTCAAAGGTCTTAAAGAGGTTAAAAGACATCTTTGAGTACAGCAGTAAAAATGGTGTAGTAGTAGTTCCAGAAATCACATCTTGACAAGGAGACCACAAATGAAGGGAAAAGTAATATATATGTAGTATATTCCTATGTGTCCTTGTAAACAGGCTTCCTTCTACTAACAGGAATAAAATAAAATACCCCAATTAAATTATAAAATGAAATAAACATATGCTACAGTGTAAAATAATAATAATATATATACCGTATATACTCGTGTATAAGCCGACCCGTGTATAAGCCGACCCCCCTACTTTTGCCCCCAAAACCTGGGAAAACCTATTGACTCGTGTATAAGCCGGGGGTGGACCCCAGCACAGGTATACAGCCCCCAGCAGTGTGGTATACAGCAGCCCCAGAGGTATATACAGCAGCCACAGTGGTAGTATACAGCAGCAGCCCCAGTGGTATATACAGCAGCAGCCCCAGTGGTATATACAGCAGCAGCTCCAGTGGTTAGTATACAGCAGCCCAGAGGTATATACAGCAGCCCCAGTGGTAGTATACAGCAGCCCCAGTGGTAGTATACAGCAGCCCCAGTGGTTAGTATACAGCAGCCCCAGAGGTATATACAGCAGCCCCAGAGGTAGTATACAGCAGCCCCAGAGGTAGTATACAGCAGCCCCAAGGTATATACAGCCCCAGAGGTAGTATACAGCAGCCCCAAGGTATATACAGCCCCAGTGGTAGTATACAGCAGCCCCAGTGGTAGTATACAACAGCCCCAGAGGTAGTATACAGCAGCACCAGAGGTAGTATACAGCAGCCCCAGAGGTGTATACAGCCCCCCCCATCAGTATACAGGGCCCCCCCTTGGTGCACAATCCTGTAAAGGAAGAGATTAGTATACTTATCACTGTCCCGCTGCCGCTGTTCCGCCGTCATCGCGCTCCTCCGTCTTCATCCAGCGTCTTCCGGCTTACAGGTTTGTGCAGCAAGGGGGGACCTGTATACTGATGGGGGCGGGCCTGTATACTGTATACACTGTATACAGTGTATACAGTATACAGTGACTCGCGTATAAGCCAAGGGGGGGACTTTTCAGCCCAATTTTTGGGCTGAAAAACTCGGCTTATACGCGAGTATATACGGTATATACAGTTGTGGCTAAAAGTATTGACACCCCTGCAATTCTGTCAGATAATCCTCAGTTTCTTCCTGAAAATGATTGCAATCACAAATTCTTTGGTATTATTATCTTCATTTAATTTGTCTTCAATGAAAAAAACACAAAAAGAATTGTCCTAAAGCCAAATTGGATATAATTCCACACCAAACATAAAAAAGGGGGTGGACAAAAGTATTGGCACTGTTAGAAAAATCATGTGATGTTTCTCTAATTTGTGTAATTAACAGCACCTGTAACTTACCTGTGGCACCTAACAGGTGTTGGCAATAACTAAATCACACTTGCAGCCAGATGACATGGATTAAAGTTGACTCAACCTCTGTCCTGTGTCCTTGTGTGTACCACATTGAGCATGGAGAAAAGAAAGAAGACCAAAGAACTGTCTGAGGACTTGAGAAACCAAATTGTGAGGAAGCATGAGCAATCTCAAGGCTACAAGTCCATCTCCAAAGACCTGAATGTTCCTGTGTCTACCGTGTGCAGTGTTATCAAGAAGTTTAAAGCCCATGGCACTGTGGCTAACCTCCCTAGATGTGGACGGAAAAGAAAAATTGACGAGATTTCAACGCAAGATTGTGCGGATGGTGGATAAAGAACCTTGGCTAACATCCAAACAAGTTCAAGCTGCCCTGCAGTCCGAGGGTACAGCAGTGTCAACCAGTACTATCCGTTGGCGTCTGAATAAAAAGGGACTGTATGGTAGGATACCCAGGAAGACCCCACTTCTTACCCCGAGACATAAAAAAGCCAGGCTGGAGTTTGACAAAACTTACCTGAGAAAGCCTGAAACGTTTTGGAAGAATGTTCTCTGGTCAGATGAGACAAAAGTAGAGCTTTTTGGGCAAAGACATCAACATAGAGTTTACAGGAGAAAAAAAGAGGCATTCAAAGAAAAGAACACGGTCCCTACAGTCAAACATGGCGGAGGTTCTCTGATGTTTTGGGGTTGCATTGTGAGAAAGCTGGGTCTCCCTCAGATGTCATGGGTCTTCCAGCAGGACAATGACCTAAAACACACTTCAAAAAGCACAAGAAAATGGTTTGAGAGAAAGCACTGGAGACTTCTATGGTGGCCAACAATGAGTCCAGACCTGAATCCCATAGAACACCTGTGGAGAGATCTAAAAATGGCAGTTTGGAGAAGGCACCCTTCAAATATCAGGGACCTGGAGCAGTTTGCCAAAGAAGAATGGTCTAAAATTCCAGCAGAGCATTGTAAGAAACTCATTGATGGTTACCGGAAGCTATTGATCGCAGTTATTTTGGCTAAAGGTTGTGCAACCAAGTAATAGGCTGAGAGTGCCAATACTTTTGTCTAGCTCATTTTTGGAGTTTTGTGTGAAATGATTAATGTTTTGCTTTTTGCTTCATTCTCTTTTGTGTTTTTTCATTGAAGACAAATTAAATGAAGATAATAATACCAATGAATTTGTGATTGCAATCATTTGAAGGAAGAAACTGAGTATTATCTGACAGAATTGCAGGGGTGTCAATACTTTTGGCCACAACTGTATATATATATATATATACACTAGATGGTGGCCCGATTCTAACACATCGGGTATTTTAGAATATATATGTAGTTTATTTATGAAGATTTAAGAATAATGCAATGAGCGATCAGTAAAGTACCGTTACACTTGGCGACGCTCCAGCGATCCCGACAACGATACAATGTGGTAGGGATCGCTGGAGCGTCACTACATGGTCACTGGTGAGATTTCAAACAGTCAGATCTCACCAGCGATGCAGCAACGATATGGCGGTCGTTGGGACCCTGTCACTCTAGGGTGTAGTATTGAGGTAGTTGGTCGTTGTCCTGAGCGGCTTGGCGGGGGATTTGAATTCCACCCACCGTATCGGAATACTCATAACTTGGGTGTTCCAATATGGCGGTTGGGGTATTTCCGCTGTGAGCAGCCGGTCATCTCCCAGCTGCGTCGCCGCTGACCCGCAGCTACCGTCAGGAGTCCCTACCAGGTCGTATTGTTGTAGTGATCGCTGGAGCGTCGCCAAGTGTGACGGTACCCCCATTCTGACACGATCAGTGATCTCACAGCGGGGGCCTGGTCGCTGCTGCCTGTCACATTGAGCGTGTTTGCTAGCGCCAGTCGAGGGACTTCTGCTGCGATCAGCCGGGAGATGACCAGCTAGCGCCGGTCATCTCCCGGCAACGTCGCCGCTGACCTCTGTGCGGCAGGAGATCACCCGCAGCTACCGTAGGGAGATCAGCGGCCTGCATCGTTGATCTCCTGACGGTAGCAGTGGCGTGCGTGGTTCAAGTCCTGCGCCAATTCGCGGCCGGATTGCGCCTGTCGCTGATTGTTCGCAGCTGGCCCGGCACAACCAATAAGCGACGCAGGATTTCCGTGACAGACAAACAGAATTAGATGAATATATATATGGATTTGGACTAATACATGATCATTTCAGAATGGCTCACCCATCAGATTAGATGCCTGTTGCATAACTCTTTTCTCCTTTAACGTCACCTATAATATGTACAATTGAATTAATAAATTAACTAAATTCTTTTCTGATGGAAAAATAAAAATAAAGAACTTGGTAATGTGGTTGATAAATGTGCATACCCTTAAACTAATGTGGAGCCCACTGGGACGGTCTCCCAGATATGTTCCTATGTTTCTTGTACTCCTCTTCTCAGACCCCGGCTTCAGGCCTCAAAATAGTCAGTGGTCCCTGTCAGGAGCTCAGCACTGCTCCCATTTACAGGTCCTCCTCCTAGTGCTCCCTGCACTAAACTAAACTGTCAACTGTCAACTTATCAACTAACTACTTCCTCCTCAGACCAGAATATATCAGGGAGCTGCTTGAGCTCCCCCTTCTGGCCTAGAGGTGCTCGTGCAGTGTCCAGTGTTGTGTGGGGAGTTAACCCTTTGTTGATGCTACTGTGGCACATTAACCCCTGGGGTGCCACACTAATACTTTATTGAAATACCCTTTGAAATGATGAAATGATTCAGTACTTTGGGTAGGAGTCTATAAGCATGGCAATCTTGTATTGGGAATCTTTAACCACTCTTCCATGCAGTAGCACTCAAACCTTCAGTCTTTGCTTTGCAACAAAAATATCTTTTGAAATTATGGTCAAAAAGTTAAACCCATGTCTCTTTGTATCACATTCTCTTTAGACTCTGATCAGAGTTAGAGCAGTGTTTGATTTGTATAATTGACCCGATTCTCTCAGATGAGAGACTATATGCTTGTGTGACCCTAGCCTAAGAGTGGAGGAAGAGTGCACCCTTGTGGCTTTCATGTGGGTCCCAATTGAAATGCTAAACTGGCAGGTCCACATAGGTGCTTTCAGAATTGTGGCTGATCAGGGCTAATCAACAGAGCCCAGATTTCTCCTTGCCAGTTCTAGCAACTCAGACAGGAGACTATTGGACTATCGGTTTGAAGATGTGCAGGGAACACATAAACTAGATATGTACAGTTGAGACAGAAGTTTACATACCCGCATAAAAAAACACATACCGTATACATGTTTTTCTCACTATCTAAGATGAAATCAAATAAACCTTTCCTGTTTTAGGTCAATTAAGATAACCACAATTAGTTATATTTACCAAATGCCAGAATAATGTATGGGAAAGAATGTTTTAAGACATTTTTATTACTTCTTGCAAAGTTACAAGCTTGCATACAAAACATTAGTATGCCTTTAAACTATTTGGGACAGCCCATCTGATGATGTCATGTGTTTGGAAACTTCTGATAGGTAATTGGCAACATCTGAGTTAATTAGAGATAATCTGTGGGTGTATTTTAATACACACTTGAAACACACTGCTTCTTTGTGTAGCATCAAGAGAAAGTCTAAAGAATTCAACCAAGATATCAGGAAGAGAATTGTGGACTTGCACAAATCTGGTTCATCTTTTGGTCAAATTTCCAGATACTTGAAGGTGCCTCATTCATCTGTACAAACAATTATATGCAAGTCCAAGATGTCCAGCCAAATACAGTGCTGTCCAGCCATCATACCGCTCAGGAAGGAGACTGGTTCTGTGTCCCAGAGATGAATGTGCTTTGGCCCGACATGAGCATATCAACCTAAGAACAAAAGCAAAAGACCTTGTGAAGATGATGACGGAAGCTGGTAAGATTGTGTCATTATCCACAGTGAAACGAGTACTGTATCAACATGGACTGAAAGGCCACTCTACCAGGAAGAAGCCATTATTCCAAAAGAAACATAAAAAAAGACAGATTAATTTTTGCAAATGTACATAGGAACAAAGACCTACATTTTTGGAGACATGTCCTGTGGTGTGACAAAACTAAAATTGTACTGTTTGACCAAAATGTCCATCATTACATTTGGAGGAAAAAGGGAGAAGCTTGGAAGCTAAAGAACACCATCCAACTGTGAAGCATGGGGGTGTCAGCTCATGTTTGGGGTTGTTTTGCTGCAGTAAGGGACTGGTGCACTTCACAAACAAATGGCATCATAAGGAAAGAAGAATGTGTCAATATTAAAGCAACATCTCAAGACATCAGCCAGGAAGTTAAAGCTTGGGCAGAAATGGGACTTCAATTCACAATCAGTGTTGCTTCATAATTGGACAGGTTGATTTCACAGAAGTGTGATTGACTTGGAGTTACAGTGTGTTGTTTAAGTGTTCCCGTCATTTTTTTGAGCAGTATATATACCCCATTTTTGACGGATGCAGTTTATAGTATACATATACCTGGCTTCCTGGTGGGGGTGGTGGCATATGAGCAGGGTCACAGGAGGCTGGAACAGGCTGTAGTAGCTGTTTGGGTGTGCCCTCTATTAAAGTGAAATGAATATTCACTGCTTCCTCATCCCCATAATCCCACCCACCTCTGTGCGCTGAAGCCAGTGCTGAGAGGTAGGCAGAATTATTGTGTGGAGAGCAGTGAATATTAATTTTCTTTAATTGCAGGGCATACATGCTTGGCCCAGCAGTCAGCTTCCTGCTGCGGCTGGGACAGTCGTGTGTCCGCTATTAAAGAAAATGAATATTCACTGCTCTCCTGTTACGTGTAGTCTGCTCTGCAGTCTTCTTCAAATGCTCTGCAGTGGTTTAAATGTGTTTATTTCTGCTGGTTCCTTTTGGGTTAATGTCAGTAGGTGCTGCAGTAATTACTGTCTATGGCATTAGGCTGTCTGTGGCTCCTCAGTCTCAGGAGAGCTTTGCTGAAGCTTTCAGAAGAATTTACTTTCATTTGAGTCATTTGGTGGAGCTGCTGTTTGTATCCCTGGGTGGAGGTAGGAAGGTGTTAGGCCAGGGCTGATCAGGAGCATGGCAAGGTTAGCAGCCCAGACATCCAAACCTTTAGATGTATAGTAGGGTCTGCTAGGGAACCCCAGTCTACAGGGACAGACTAACTTCCCGGAGTCCCTTAGCTCATTTCTGCCATCTTGTTATAAATACCTTGCAATAAATAAATAAAAATTCTTATTTATTGCAAGGTATTTGGTCATAATATCCACTTACTTTTTTTCTAGTTGTTTCATTCAATTTGGTGTTTAATATGAACATGCTATACAGGCATGTTCACACCAGTTCGCTCTGGCTCAGGTTTTACTGTATTTCCAATATATACAACAATGTAAGGCATATATATTCGGATGGGGGACATATACACCAGGATGGAGGACATGCAGTATATACCTTTAAGTGGCTGTCATAACTGCTGGTCTCTGATTCTTGCTGTTTGAGCAGCAGTAATCTTGTGACAAGTTCTCTTACCTGCACACAAGCTGCCCTACTAATGACATTTCATATATCTTTGGTCAGGATGAAATAAAACATGTGAAATGGATACTACTGATTATTACATTACAATGGCATCTGTAAAGGAGTGGGATATATTATAGTGTTGATCGACAGTTAACCTTTATAGATCATGTGTTGGCAGCAAGATTAATGAGGACGTGCAAGGCTTTGTTTACATCACGTTGTATCCCACGTCACTCGGGGTTTACGTCTGAAGCCTTGAAAAATAGGAATCGGGCGTATGCGCTGAACAGGCCATTGACTTTAATGATACAGATGGAGTCACTTTGCTCTGCCAGACATCATCTTTGGCAGTATCTTTCTCAATTTGAGGCGGGCACCAAAATGCAGTCGAATATGGATGCTGACGAACAAGATGTCCTACACAGCACAAAGTGACTCCATCTGCATCATTAAAGTCAGTGGCCTCATCAGTGCAAATGTCGGAATCCTGTTTTTCATGGCTTCATTTGTAAGTCCCATCAGAGCCACTGATGAGTAGATAAAATGTGATGTGAACCCGCTATGACAAGTGCCAAATTCTGATGGCTAGATGTCTATGTCACAGCATGTCTAAAACATCTGGCAGTGTGGAGTGTTTTTGGTATGGAGTGGTCAACACCTAACAGTGGTGACCTAAGATAGAATAATGGAGAAAAAGCACCAGAGTCCTTATTAATTGATGCGTGTCAGGAGGGAAGATCAAACTACCTGTTCTCATACCATAGAAGAACTACTGTAGCTCAGATTGTTAAAAAGTTAAAAGGGTTGTAAGGGACTTTTATATTGATAGCTTATTCTTTGGATAGGCTATTAATATCTGATCAACAGGGGTGCGACACCAATGATCAATCGTACTCAGTGCGAGCAGCGGCCAGATTTGCTGAGTTGCGGAGCTTCACGTTGCTGTCAAAAGAATAGTGTCCATGACTGAGTACTGCACTTTCGCCCTTTATTCAAAACAGTAGGGGGTAGAGAACAGTGGAGTTTATGGAGAACAGGTCTGTGACAAAATGGACACCTTTAATGTATAAGCTATGAGGATTTCTTATTTATCCAGACAATATTGTATTTTGGCTGGCAAACTTGTAATATGCCACTCATGGGTTAAGTTCTTAAAATCTAGCCAGACAGTATTTTGTTTACACATTATTCCTACCAGTCTTGTAGATGTTTGATGATGTTGACGTATGTAATGCAATTATCTCTCCTCTAGAAGGTCAGAGGAACTTAATCCTGTTAGAATGCCATTGTATTACTATGTGGATTTTTGACTCTATGTAAATGGCCTCAGCCACCATTGTTTAATGTCATGGATTGCAGACTAAATGTATCCTGCTAGCTGCTATGTCAATCAGTATGTGGTACTCCCTTGACAGAACTTTATCCTACTAACATTCCATTGCTATGTCAATCAGTATGTGTCTCTCCCTAGCCAGCAATACATAACTTGAGGTAGTTTTATAAAAAGTCAATAGTAAGCAAGTCAATCAGGGCACTTAGCGGGGCCAAGGTCACGGTTGAATTCCCTTCCAGGAATGGCGATTTCCCACCGGGGGTGCACAGCCAAAGTACCAGCGATAGCAAATAAAAAGGAGAAGGGCGGCACTCACCGGGTAAACGAGATGGTCTCTTTATTCCAAATATCGGAAACAAACAGGGTGCAGGGAGGGGGCAAGAGGAGCCGCCGGACTACGGCACCGTTTCGCGACACGTGTCGCTTCTACGGGTCCAGGCACCATGTGCCTGGACCCGTAGAAGCGACACGTGTCGCGAAACGGTGCCGTAGTCCGGCGGCTCCTCTTGCCCCCTCCCTGCACCCTGTTTGTTTCCGATATTTGGAATAAAGAGACCATCTCGTTTACCCGGTGAGTGCCGCCCTTCTCCTTTTTATTTTTTAGTTTTATAAAAAGCTTGGAATCCAGCCAATGAAAAGATAGTCTTATTCCACGAATCGTTAAGTCCTCACTATCCTGCAATGAGGGCTGAGGGTATATAAGGATACCTGTTGATTAACCAGGGTGATATTTGATTCTGTCTAGTGACCTCAGTCTAGGGATTTCGCTAGCTAGAGCTACGCTGGGCTTGATACAGGCAGCTAAGATAGGATCTACAGACATAACCCCAGGCCTAGGCATTACGGTGCCGACCGAGGGGATCAGAACCTGGATTATAATTCTACAAGGACTTCAACATTGAATGTTTGCATTCGGCTGGGATAAGAAAGACTGCATAAGGACGCAGGTTGGGACGATCCAGTCACCTGGCTACAGACTTTGCTGTGCTATATTCTAAACCCTGGTGAGCCAGCGGAAGGGTGAAACTCTGTTGCCTGTTACATTTTGTGTTTTGCTGGTTATGTGTTATATGCTGTTAACTGTTTGGGGAACCAATAAAGCGTTAATATTGTGGTTCCCTCACCCTGTGTTGTCTGAGTAGTGTTCCGCCCACGGTTAATGAGCTCGGCGTTCAGTTTGTGGATGAGCCCTGGTCTAGGCTGTCTTGCTAAAGGCGGCTGGGCCAACGGACAAGAGCCCTCACTGACCCCCGTGTCTCCACAATTGGTGGCAGCGGTGGGATACTATTCAGCCTGGTTTATCCAGGGGAGATGCAGGGGACTGGTGTTCATGAACACCGTCCAATGGCTCAACAACCAGAGAGGCATATAAGCATACCTAGCAGGCCATAGGTGAGGCATTCAGGTTTCGGACACTGCCATGTCCAACCCCACCAGCTCAGCCATGGGACAGGACTGGAGTGGAAGTACAGCTGCTATAAGAAACTGCAACTACAAGTGGCATGTCAGTTCCGAGAAATCAAATTCAGGGACACTGACACACGGTCGGATTTGATCCAGAATTTGATCCATTGGCATGGCCAGAAGGTTGCGGAGAATATTGGGGACCTCGCCGAGATTGACCCAAAGGAATTAAACTGTGTGCCACATCATGGATCCAGTGACAGTCTGAAAGGACACCAGTTCCAAGCCCAGGACTACAAGAAACTGATCATATTAACACCCTGCCTGAGCAGGGAGAGGACAAGTTGGAGTTTATGGACAACGTCCCTATCCGTGTTGCTTTGGTAACTGACTAGGAAGAAGTTGATGTGGAGCTTACAGACTGTCTCCCCACACCTGCTTTTGTGGAGACTGCCCAGGAAGAGGTTGATGTGGGATTTGTGAGCAGCTTTCCCACACCTGTTGTTTCAGGGGCTAACCTGGAGGAAGTTGAATTGGGGCTCATGGATGGCCTCCCCACATCTGTTGTTTTGCGTGCTGACCCAGGACAAGGACTATCCAGCCAGTTTGTCACCGCCATCCCCCACATCCAAGAAGCCAAGCAACACCCAGATGTGGATCTTGCTACCACACCTTCAGAGGATAATTCATGCTTCAGGCCCCCATCATTCTCCTCTGAGCCATCAACAGTGAGTGAACCTAACCAGACTGTGGACATTGACTGGGGGAAAATTCATAGCAAAAGTTTATGGGAGCTCCACTCCTGAATCCCATTTTAGTGCTGGTCCACAATATGTCACCCCCTTCCTGGGGGAGGTAATCTGGGGGAGGTGTATAGATAGAAGCCTCGATTGCTGACTTCACCATTAAAAAAGACAATGCCGCCAAGAGGAGAAGGATGATCAGAGACTTATACATCTGACTGCCCTGTCTGGCTAAATAAGAAGGGGAAGGATGTGACAAAATGGACCCCTTTAATGTATAACCTATGATGATTTCTTATTTATGTAGACAATATTGTATTTTGGTTGGCAAACTTGTAATATGCCACTCATGAGTTAAGTTCTTAAAATCTAGCCTGACAGTATTTTGTATTTTGTTTACCTATTGTTCCTACCAGTCTTGTAGATGTTTGATGATGTTGACGTATGTAATGCAATTATCTCTCCTCTAAAAGGTCAGAGGAACTTAATCCTGTTAGAATGCCATTGTATTACTATGTGGATTGTTGACTCTATGTAAATGGCCTCAGCCACCATTGTTTAATGTCAGGGATTGCAGACTAAATGTATCCTGCTAGGTGCTATGTCAATCAGTATGTGGCTCTCCCTTGACAGAACTTAATCCTACTAACATTCCATTGCTATGTCAATCAGTATGTGGCTCTCCCTTGCCAGCAATATAAAACTGGAGGTAGTTTTATAAAAAGCTTAAGATCTAGCCAATGAAAAGACAGTCTTATTCCATGAATCGTGAAGTCCCACTATCCTGCAATGAGGGCTGAGGGTATATAAGGAGACCTGTTGATTAAGGCTGGCTTCAGACTTGTGGACCCTCCGCAGCTTCCTGTGGAGGAGATCCGCAAGCTGACCGCTGCCCCTATGTTTATAATGAGAACACACGGTCATGCGCAGGTCTGCGCATGACCGTGTGCTCCCATTCACTGCAATTTGTGATTTGTACGCAGGCGGATGCCCGTGCACAAATCACACCCTCTCCTCTGCACCAGAAACGCGACCTCAATGATGGCTTTCTGCCTTGTCCTTAGAACCGGGTAAGTTGGTTTTTCAGCGGCAATAGTTGTGTAGATGTTCATAAGTTAGCTCATTAAGTTGATATATGGAGGTACACCCAGTCGTACATAACAAGTGGCTATTGCCTGGTGCCATGATACTTTCGAGAAGATAAATTTCCTTTCCTTTGACTATAATTTATTTCAGCAGTTAATTAGCAAATTGCTTAGAAATATAAATCATTTAATTGCTGTCATGTACGTTTTTTATGTAATATCTTTAGTGCTATCTTATAAGGACAGCGGGTGGAGAGTGATGACATCTCAACTATTAATTACCTATCTAACACATCTTGTCATGGTAATTTATCATCTACTGAGAAACTGACGTCTTCATTGGAAGGACTAATCCTACATTGCGTAATTTGTCCCTCGTCTCTGTCTCTCGCATTTAGGTATCTGATGGTAAATATTAGCAGATGCATTCAGATATAGGCTAATTCTGCACTATTATTCATATACATTTATAATGAGGGGATGCTGGAGTCAGAATTGGATGGTGAGTTCTGTAAGGTTTCATCTAGGATTGTTCACGTGGAGAGATGTGCATAAAACAGAATGTCTTTTCCATATACCTTGCATTAGCTCATAGCTCCACCAGTGGAAAGACAGGGTACCCAGTCTGACTATGGTGGGGCTGCTGCAGAAGCATCCAGTTAACTCCTGCACTTCTGATGGTTGAATGGTAAAAACAATATTTTACATTACCTCAGCCTGTCTGGCACTGATTAAATAAAAGCTCATTTATAGACAGCGGCCCAGGAGTATGTCGCTGTACACATACATCTACAAGTCTGGTATATTGAGCTTATTCGTCATATGAGCATAAAAAGTTAAAGAAAACCACATTTAAAGCAAATTTTACACCACATGTAGAAATAATGTAATTAAATATATGTGTATGTGCGTGTGTATGTGTGTGTATAAACCTCACCTATCATTACAAACCCATATCTTTTATTTTTATGAATATAGCTATATCTGCAAAGTACCTTTTTATAGCAATTAGCCACAATGCTGAATTTGTAGCATTAAATTTAATATGCGTGCCTTTTCAAATAAAAAGTCTCAGACTTGCGCACAGTTGTACCTTATAAGCAGGAGGCTCTTTGCAAAAAATGGAGTGCAGTTCTCCCTAACTTCTCTCCATACTAAGGTGCGTGCACACGATCAGTATACACAGCGTTTTGGATGCAGCGCCTTGCTGCTGCGTCCAAAACGCTGCGTAGTACAGTACAAGCATAGTGGATGGAATTTCAAGAAACCGCCCGCAGCGTGTTTGGAGCTGCAGTGCGGGTTGCCGGCAGTCTGCTCCTCCGCAGTATGTTTATTTCATGCTATGGAGTCGGAAGCAGCTGCCACAGAGAGACTGCAGGGAGAATGCGCCCTGCACCCGCTGCACATGGTGAGTACAGGGTGGCTGCGGTCTCCGTGCGGCCACCCGCGGCTTCACTCAGATCCGGAGGAGCTGCGTCCAACACGCTGCTCCTCCGGACCGTGAGTATGCAGCCTAAGAGTAAATGTGTGAGCTGATTCTTCAGGCATGCCAGTAACCAGCAGGTGTACAAAGAACTGATCCCTGGTAGAGGAAGTAAAATGTCTTCATGAGCCATTTTCTAAGGTGAGGCTTTTACAAGATATGTCACATAAGCTTTCATATCACTTTTCCGCATAGTGGGTCTTTGCTGGGCAGGCCACTACATTCACCAACTGGCAAGAAGGGGTCTGTAAACTAGAAGCCCACTATACACATTAGATGAAAGTCATCCAAACCTGAGGATTGCAGTTAAATCGGCTTTCCATCTAATGTGTTTCTTTCCTTGCAAATGACAAATACAAATTAGGCCCCTTTCACATCAGCGTTTTACGTTGATTGCGGCAGAACCGGCAGATTTATCGCAACTGCCTCCTAACGGTCGCACTTGCGCCACACTTTCGGCAAAGTGCATTGCCTATGGGACTTGTGGCAAGTGCAGAAAGATAGCTGCAATTCGCCCTTGCGGTAGCGCAAAATAACCACAGCAGACCACGTTTTTTTCACAGCCGCAACTGCCGGATCACAACTTGCCGCATAGACAATGCATGGGGCTTGCCGCAAGTGCGCCGCAACTGTGGCCGTTAGGCAGCAGATGCGGTAGATCTGCCGGCTCTGCCGCAATCAGCGAAAAACACTGCTGTGAAAGGGGCCTTAGGCAGTTACAATTCAATTCTTTTTGTTCAGTTAGCACATACAGTAGCATACAGTTCAAAATAATAGCAGTCCAATATGACTAACCAGATTATTCGCTGTTTTTGGTATAAATTCTATTACCACATGTCAAACAATTTGCCAGTTGGTGCAGTAAACTTTTTAAAAAATCATCAGACTCGGCATTCATGATCGCCATGTTTTTGAGACTGTGTATTTGAATAATTAATTGAAAGGGAAATGTGTTCAAATAATAGCAGTGTGGAGTTCAACTAGTGAGGTCAATCATTCTATGAAGAAACAGGTGTGAATCTGGAAGCCATTTTTTAAGGGTGAAGCCAGCACATGATGTGCATGTATTTCTCCTTGAAAGCCTGAGAAATATGGGGTGTTAGAGACATGTTCAGAAGAACAGCGTACTTTGATTAAAAAGTTGATTGGAAAGGGTAAAACTTATAAAGAATGCAGACAATGATAGGCTGTTCAGCTAAATGATCTCCAATGCTTTAAAATGGTAATCAAAACCAGAGAGATGTGCAAGAAAACGGAAGACTTCAATTCAATTGATTCAAAGAACAGCCAGAATGGCAAAGGTCAGCCAAAGATCAGCTCCAGGATGATCAAATACAGCCGCAAGTTACCTGTGAGTACCGTGACAGTTAGAAGACGCCTGTGTGAAGCTAATCTATTAGCAAGAAGCCCCCGCAAATTCCCAATGTTAAAAAAAAGACGTACTGAAGCGGACACAATTTGGCAAAGAACACATCACCTGACCTAAAGAGAAATGGAGAAACATTTTGTGGACTGATGAAAGTAAAATTGTTCTATTTGGGTCCAAGGATTACAGACAATTTGTTAGATGACCCCCAAACTCTGAATTCAAGCCACAGTGCATTCTTAACCCTAGAACGCATACCCATAGAATTCTACACATTCACGCACCTGGGGCCTTTTAGGCACGTTTTCAATTATCATGGAATAACTAAAAAAAAAATACTTTTCAAAGTTTATTGCAAAGTAAGGATGCATTCTCACTAGTGCTGGAGTCTGCCAGGACGGATTCCGTAATGGATCTGACCTCCTGGTGACCCCAGCTAAGGCTGGCGGACGCATACCTGGGGCCTCGCAGGCCTGCCAGATTACCTGTTTTCTATTTTCTGTAAAATTACTTTAGTTAGATTTTTGAAACTCTAGGTATTCCTCAGGTATATAGTTGTTAGTAATTTCCAGTTGTTCATATATTTTTATGCTATAGGCATTCTCTTATAACAACCTTTTTTTGGGACTACCCCATATTCACGCACCTGGGGCCTTTTAGGCCTGTGTGCAAATAACACGGAATAACTCAAATAAAAATACTTTTCAAAATTTATTTTACAATTGCAAAGTAAGGATGCATTCCCAGTAGCGCTGGGGTCCGCCAGGAGGGGATCCGTAATGGATCTGACCTCCTGGTGACCCCAGCTAAGGCTGGCGGAATGGCTGTGCCATTGTAATTTTAGATGTCAGTAAACTAAAAAGAAAAAAAGAAAAAGATTACAATCAGGCTTGTGCACTGTAAACAGTATGTGATAAGACTCTTTGTTAGGGTCCCAGCACACCAAGCGATATAAAGCAGGTAAAGTGCAGCCCCTCTCCTCTTACCTCCAACAGATCACTTTCTTGTAGTGCAGTAGAAGCCTCTGGTTTTGGAGCTCAGAAGTTTCTATTTCCAGACAAAAGAAAGCTGACTTCTTCCTCCAAAGCTCCAGCAATTAGGACAAAAAGACCTGTGATGAGGTCAGAGACACATGACTTTGTGAGGGAGCCTCCCTTCCAAGATCACATGACCATGTTGTCATGCAGAATCCACACTCTTCCCAGAGTCATAAAAGTTCTTCCCCAGCAACAATACAGACAAAAAGACTGAATATCACATGTAAACCTAGTACGGGCCTAAAAGGCCCCAGGTGCGTGAATATGGGGTAGTTCCAAAAAAAGGTTGTTATACTGAAATGTCTGTAACATAAAAATATATGAATAACTGTAAATTACTAACAACTATATACCTGAGGATTACCTAGATTTTCAAAATTCAAACTAAAGTACTTTTACAGAAAATAGAAAACAAGTAACCTGGCGGGCCTGCGAGGCCCCAGGTATGCGTTCTAGGGTTAAGACAGTGAAGCAGGTGCATCATGATATGGGCATGTTCCTCTTACTATGATTCTGGGCCTATTTACCACATACAAGGGATCTTGGACCAAGTTGTATATATCAAAATACTTGAAGAGTTCATGTTGCCTTACGCTGAAGAGGAAATGCCCTTAAAATAGATGTTTCAAGAAGACAATGACCCTGAACACACCAGTAAACAAACAAAATCTTGGTTTCATTCCAACAAAATTTAAGGTTATGGAGGGGCCAGTCCAATCACTGGACCTTAATCCGATAGAACACTCGTGGGATGACAACAAAAATGCTGTTTCTACGCCAGATATCTCAGAAATAAGAGACATTGAAACTGCTGATGTTGTATGATAAATTAGATACAGAACAACAGATAAAACACTGAAAGTTTTTTTACAAAGTGGAAAACATTTGTTGAAGAGAAATACACACGAGCAGATATTGCACAAATAGTGGAAAACGTCAAATGCATAGCATGGTATAGCATTGAAGATTTGAGGGGAACACTCGGCAGACTGAAGTGAGGATAGAATTGTCACAGAATTTCAGATGTTTTTTGTTGAGCCTGTTGCTCTAAGATTATCAGACACAAGAATGTTGATACAAGAAAAATTATTAAATGATGGGTGAAAAATATAATTACAGAGAAAGCCTTAGGCTATCATCAGAATGTTTATTTAAACTAAAAAAAAACAAATTCCTTTCTCTTTGTCTTAATCTCGATGTACTACAATGACTTGAAAACTCATCGAATAAAGATTGATTATAAAAAAATAAATAAATAAAATGCTGTTTCTGAGAAAAAGCCAACAAATGCAAACAAACTGTGGGATGTAGTCAAAGCATCCTGGGCTGGAATAACAGTTTACAGGTGCAAGAAATTGGTTGACTTTACGCAACGATAGATGTGAATCAGCTCTAAATAACTGTGGTTGTACAACTAGATATTAGGTTAGTGCTTCACATGAATGCTAAATCCTAAAAAAAAAGAGAGACAAATGCAGACACTGCGTTTTTTTTTTAACAGCAATGTTCATTTTTTGGTCTTTTCTGTAAAGTAGTTATACATTCTATACATTTCTCTTCATATTTTTATTTAGAAAATAGTGTGCAATGTACCCAATGCATGGAAATAAAAACTATTAGGCTGGCTTCACACTTGCGTTTGTGTCTGCATGCGCAGGGCATGCAGACACAAACTCAGTGCAATGCAGCACATACTTATGTGAACGCAGCGGAGAATCTCTGCATGCGTTTACATTAGTATGGTGCCCGGGCAGCCAATCAGCTGTCTCGGGGGCAGCCGGGAGGAGGAGATCAGCGGTGGAGATCTCCTCTTCCCAAGCCACAGCTGATCTCCCAGCGATGTCGGCGCGGGAGATTTGAAGACACAGCTGATCTGACACTGTTTAAATCTCCCGCGCCAACACAATAGGGTGATATCAGTGCAGGAGATAAGAAACAGCTGATTGCTGCTTCAAATCTCCCGCGCCGACATCACCTATCCGGTGTCAGCGCAGGAGATTTAAACAGCTGTCACATCAGCTGTTTCTCCTCGCTCTCCCCGCTGACTGGCGGGGATCAGCTGTGGCTCTGTGGTGGCCACCGGGAGAGATTTCAATGAGATCCGCAGCGTTCGAGTGCGGTCAGAGGTTGCATAAATTATGCACATCCGTACGCAAACACAACCGAACGCAGCCAAAATGCAGGTACATGCGTTCCCATGTTAAACATTCTAACATGCTAACAAGCTGTATATATTTGAGGAAAAAATTTAAAAATTAAGTTTTTTCAAAAAACTCAAAATTGGCCAATGTCTGTTTGCTCATCAACCGCGACAAGGTGACCCCAGGTCTGATGAGTCCTAATGTTGACATCCC
Organism: Allobates femoralis; assembly: GCA_033576535.1. Taxonomy (NCBI): domain Eukaryota; kingdom Metazoa; phylum Chordata; class Amphibia; order Anura; family Aromobatidae; genus Allobates; species Allobates femoralis. Next base: position 125,163,099 of record JARQOC010000004.1, read on the forward strand.
TGTCCTCCTTTTCCTCCCTGTCCCATTCTCAAGTGGGTGGACACATCTCAACCTCAGACCACCTGTGGGTGATGAGGGTACAAATTGCAGACATGGAGCCAGAAACTCGATACGTTATACACAAAACAGAAAAAAACTGCACAGCACTCACAGACACAATTTTTTTTATAGTTGTTTGACCAGTGTCCCTGCTGGCACCAGTTCACATTGTGTCTGTGAGTGCTGTGCAGTTTTTTCTGTTTTGTAGATAGATAGATAGATAGATAGATAGATAACAAGAGAAAAAAACTGCACAGCACTCAAAGACAAATGTGAACTGGTGCTAGCAAAGCTGCAGGGTTAGATAATATGAAAAAGATTCTTGCAGCACACAGCTACTACCAATGATGTACATAAGCTACTAGCTATATATATTTGAGGAAAAAGTTTAAAAACTTACGTTTTTTTCAAAAAACTCAAAAATCTCCAATTTTTTATTTAATTCTGAAGTTCTTGGTACATACATTGGCCAATGTCTGTTTGCTCATCAACTGCGACAAAGTGACTTCAGGGTCTGATGAGTCCTACTCTGATATCCCTATCCTCCTTGTCCACCCCCCACTTTTCAATGGGCAGACACCACCTAGACCCTCCATCACCTGTAGGCAATGAGGGTGCAGATTGCAGCAAGGAACCTGCAACTCCATATGATAAATAACAAGAAAAAAACTGCACAGCTGCACAGCACTCAAAGACAAATGTGAACTGGTGCTAGCAAAGCTGCAGGGTTATATAATATGAAAAAGATCCTTGCAGCACACAGCTACTACCAATGATGTACATAAGCTACTAGCTATATATATTTGAGGAAAAAGTTTAAAAACTTACGTTTTTTTCAAAAAACTCAAAAATCTCCAATTTTTTATTTAATTCTGAAGTTCTTGGTACATACATTGGCCAATGTCTGTTTGCTCATCAACTGCGACAAAGTGACTTCAGGGTCTGATGAGTCCTATCTGATATCCCTATCCTCCTTGTCCACCCCCCACTTTTCAATGGGCAGACACCACCTAGACCCTCCATCACCTGTAGGTAATGAGGGTGCAGATTGCAGCATGGAACCTGCAACTCCATATGATAAATAACAAGAGAAAAAAACTGCACAGCACTCAAAGACAAATGTGAACTGGTGCTAGCAAAGCTGCAGGGTTATATAATATGAAAAAGATCCTTGCAGCACACAGCTACTACCAATGATGTACATAAGCTACTAACTATATATATTTGAGGAAAAAGTTTAAAAACTTACGTTTTTTTCAAAAAACTCAAAAATCTCCAATTTTGTATTTAATTATGAAGTTCTTGGTACATACATTGGCCAATGTCTCTTGTTATTTATCATATGGAGTTGCAGGTTCCATGCTGCAATCTGCACCCTCATTACCTACAGGTGATGGAGGGTCTAGGTGGTGTCTGCCCACTGAAAAGTGGGGGGTGGACAAGGAGGATAGGGATATCAGAGTAGGACTCATCAGACCCTGAAGTCACTTTGTCGCAGTTGATGAGCAAACAGACATTGGCCAATGTATGTACCAAGAACTTCAGAATTAAATAAAAAATTGGAGATTTTTGAGTTTTTTGAAAAAAAACGTAAGTTTTTAAACTTTTTCCTCAAATATATATAGCTAGTAGCTTATGTACATCATTGGTAGTAGCTGTGTGCTGCAAGGATCTTTTTCATATTAGATAGATAGATAGATAGATAGATAGATAGATAGATAGATAGATAGATAATAAAGAGATAAACTTAGACATAGATGGATAGATATCCAGCACATGTATAATTGCACAATCCCCAACATTTTATAAAATTGCACCCTTTATTGCATGACATGTGGAGCTTATTGTTCAGCTTTTTATGATATGGAATCTGATAATTAAATAAAAAAAATTACCTGGGATCCCCCTTATTTTTAATAACCAGCAAAGAAAAAGCAGACAGCTGTGAACCCTTTTCAGCCTAAAAACCCCAGAAGTGGAGTGAGAGATGCTCCAATTTCAGCCATTACACAGTAGATAGCAGGAACACATATATAAGATTATTTCAGCACAGGAACATTTTTTTTAAAACACATCCAATTGTGGAAATTATTATTCTTCCAAGATCTATTGATTAAAATGAAGTTTTCCTAGAGAAATCATGACATCTTAAAGGAACAAAGTTCCCAGTAACTGTAGTGATCACAAAAACATAGAGTATCTTTAGTCTGCCCATAGGCTGAAGGTGCGCCAAGCTCGATGGTCACTCTTTTTCGCATGATTTGATTTCATCCTCACCTACTGCCAAACTGAGAAAATTCACTGGGCTGATCCTCGATCTGAGTTCCTTTCATCCATTTGATGTTGCTGATGCTCCACCTTCATGTACACTGGTGATCAAAATTAGAGAACAACTCACAATTTCCTTAACATTAAGGTCATTGTGCTGTCCTATGGGAAATATCCTAACATGAGTAAAACAGCAGTATTTTAAGATTATTTCATAAATTGAATATACAGTTGTCCTCAAAAGTTTACACACCCCGGCAGATTTTTTTGTTTCTTGGACTTTTTCCAGAGAATATGAATGATAACACAAAAACTTTTTTCCACTCATGGTTAGTGGTTGGGTGAAGCCATTTTTTGTCAAACTACTGTGTTTTCTCTTTTGAAATCATAATGACATCCAAAAACATCCAAATTACCTTGATCAAAAGTTCACATACCCTTGTGATTTTGGCCTGATAACATGCAAATAAGTTGACACAAATGGGTTTGAATGGCTAATAAAGGTAACATCTTCAACTGTGACCTGTTTGCTTATAATCAGTGAGTGTGCATAAAAGCGGAGTGAGTTTCTGAGATCCAGACGGACTCTTGCATCTTTCATCCAGCCACTGACATTTCTGGAATGTGAGTCATGGGGAAAGTAAAAGAATTGTCAACGGGTCTACGGGAAAAGATAGTTGAACTGTATGATAACAGGAAAGAGATACAAAAAGACATCCAAGGAATTGATAATGCCAGTCAGCAGTGTTCAAACTGTGATTAAGAAATGGAAAATCAGGGGCTCTGTAAAAACCAAACCACGTTCAGGTTAACCAACAAAACTTTCGGCCACAACTGCCAGGAAAATTGGTCAGGATGTTAAAAAAAACTGACAGATAACATCAGCTGAAAAACAGGACTCACTGAAAACTGGCAGTGTGGCTGTTTCAAGATGTACAATAAGGAGGCACTTGAAGAAAAATGGGCTGCATGGTCGAATCACCAGAAAAAAAGCCATTACTGCGCAAATGCCACAAAATTTCTCGGCTTCCAAACTTCTGGAACAAGGTAATTTGGAGTAATGAGACCAAAATCAAACTTTTTGGCCAGAAACAAAAACGTTACATTTGGAGAGGTGGAAAACTCAAGCGCCCAGTTCATGCAAGAAAGCCCAGGAATCTACAGGAACTGGAGGATTTTTGCCAATAAGAATGGGCAGTTTTATCATCTGAGAAAATAAAGAGCCTCGTCCACAACTACCACTAAAGACTTCAAGCTGTCAATGATGTTAGAGGGTGCAATACATGGTATTAAGAACTGGAGTATGTGAACTTTTGATCAGGTCATTTGGATGTTTTTGGTTGTCATTACGGTTTGAAAACAGAAAACACAGTAGTTTGACAATAAATGGCTTCACCCAACCACTAACCATGAGTGGAAAAAAAGTTTTTATGTTATCATTTATATTCTCTGAAAAAAAGTAAAGAAAGCAAAAAATATGCCGGGGTATGTCAACTTTTAAGCACAATTGTATTCTAAAGCACAGAATGAATAAGGAAATGAGATAAATGAAAAAGAACGCTGATCAAAATTAAAGAACACAAAGTGCTATGGAGTTAATGGCGCAATATAAATGAATAAATATTATTATTATTATATACCTGCAAGTTATTGGTGTTAATTTGGCACCTGGTGCTAGTTTCCTTAATTATCTGACAAACTCTATTTAACTGGGAGCCTACCTTTCCAGTTTGCACTCACATAGCGAAAATGATGTGCCGTTCCAAAGTGATTGAAACCCGCCAGCAGCAGGTTGTACAGATGAAGGCCAAAGGGGTCACCCTATCAGCCATAGCAACAGAAGTTGGTCGATCCAAGTCTGTGATTTCTATAAAATTGCATCTTTACAACATCACAAACTTTTTCATGTCCCCAAGAACACTGGTTGTCCTCGAAAGACAAATACAGGAGAGAACAAGATAATGCGGTGAATCTCTATAGGTAATCGTTTCAACACTGCAGCTGGAATAGCTCACCAGTTCAAAACTGAACAGGGTAATGATCTGTCTCGTCATACAGTGTCACAACATTTAAGAGCATTTGGACTGAAAACCCACTCTGCAGTGACCAAACGTCTCATTAGCAGAAAGAATCAAAAGGCTGGACTCACCTTTGGTGAGGAACATGTTGTGGGTGCAGATCAGAAGTGGTTCATAGTTCATTTTAGTGTTGAAAGCAAGTTTAATTTATTTGGGTCTCATGGGAAACATTATGTTTGTCAACAAACTGGGGAAAGACTGAACCCAAAGTGTGTAAAGAAGTGGAGGTGGAGGAATTGTCATGGTTTGGGGAATGTTTTCTGCTGCAGGGGTTGGACCTGTCATACAGATACATGGCAGAGTGAATTCAAGCGTGTATCAAACACTTCAACAACACATGGTTCCTTACTTCCGTTCAACACTCAATCAGCCAACAATTTTCATACAGGACAATGTTCCCTGTCACACAGCAAAATGGGAAAAGCAGTTCCTTGGAACAGAAAACATTGAAACAATGAAATGGCTGCCCGGAGTTCTGATCTAAACCCAATAGAAAACCTCTGGAAAATCCTTGGTGATAAGTTATGGCCAAGAATCCCACAACAGTCACAGAATTGTGGAAGATACTGGAAGAAGAGTGGACCAAAATCACGCCAGAGCTGTGTGGGAGACTAGTGATGTCCTGTGGCTGCAGATTTGCTGAAGTCATTCAAAGCAAAGGCCTGTACAAACCAAAGGCTGGTACACTTCCTACTGATTGGTGACTTTTAACCTTGACAACATTTAGTTTTAATCTTTCTCTGTCTGCAGTCATTGCTGTTCTCTAATTATGATCATCACGGTTTGTGTAAAATAAAGGTTTTAAGTTGATAAACTTTGGCTGGTTTAGAAAACACAGTTTTAGTTGCATGGTGTACCCCTTAGGCTACGTTCACAGGTTGCGCATTTTTGAGTGCTTTTTTGCACGCACTTTTAAAAATGCGCAATGTGCCTTGTGTCTGCCAGCAAACTGAATGTGAAATTCACTTTGCTGTACAGACAGTGTGTAAAAATATGCAGCACTTTTATGGGAGAAAGTGCGGGCGTAAAAAGAATTGAGATGTCAATTCTTTACACAGCAGGGCCCGCTCTTTCTCCCATAGGGGCCGGCGCTGCTTGGATCTGATGTCACAGAGGGGAGGAAGAATCCTAGTTCCTCCTCCTCTCTGTGACATGTATAACCGCCCCCATTTGATTTCGCCGTGTATTAATATACACTGCGAAATCAAAATGAAAGAATGCCAGAGGTATTACAAATAATAAATAATACTTACCTCTCCGACGGCTTGTTTGTGCTATCCGGAGCCAGGTACCGATCTGAGAAGACCTGGCATGATATCATAGGGTGCTGATTGGCCGCTCGCGGTCATGTGATATGTCACTTCATACCTCTGGCTTCTTTAATTTTTATTTCGAAGTATATATTAATACACTGCGAAATCAAATGGGGGCTGGCAGACATGTCACAGAGGGGAGGAGGAACCAGGATTCTTCCTCCCCTCTGTGACATTACTTCTCCCCTTCGCCCATAAAAAAGCGTGCTATGTGAAAGCACTGCTTTTTTTTTTGCGCAGGTGCAAAACGCTGCTAAAAGCACACGCACACAAAAATGTGCAAAATATGCGCAGTATGTGAACATAGCCTTACACAAAAAACGACAAATATTGATCAATGTAGATTACATTCTGTCTGAAAAATCAAGTGATCATACAATGCTTTCTAATTTCATCGCCAGTGTACTGTATAATTGAACCTGAACATATTGTTGCTGCCATCTCTAGTTGATACATTTTGAGAATTTTTTTTTCCAAGCAGAAACCTCTCAAGTATTGACATGCTTATTTCCCACACTGATGAAAACTCATGAAAAGAAACATCAACCTTTGCACTGTAGGTATTTTTCACATTTGAAATCAATAGAAAACTTATTCAATTCAACTTTAAAAAAAAAATGAGTTGTGATTTTGAAGCTAAATTTGTTCAGAGGAATATCATTGTCATTTTTTTGTTAGAGGATGAGCTAACATCTATTCTGTTAGCAATCGACGCCTGCTCACCTGTGCGCGGTAACCAGAAAGAAAAAGTTCTGGAGCAGCTCCACTCTGTTTGCTGTACCAGTAAAGCAAATAAGATATCTGAACTCTGATGCACATGCTGCTTACTTTTTTCTTGCAGATACAAGCATTTCAATTCTTTCAGAGTTTTTATAGAATGTAAAAAGATTTATGAAGGATTTCTGTGTGGATTTACAATTATTTAGATGAGATTAGAAAGATATTGGTCAGTTGAAGAGAATTAGTGCAGGACTACCATATTTGTATGTGGCCCATGAACCATTTGCCTGGAAATGACTGACACTGCTACGTCCCCTAAAGCCAGGTCTCTGCAAAGTAGTTTAGATGTTAATCTGGGCTGTGGAGACAACTGTCAAAATAAAAAGTGACTGATTTACAGACTGAAACCCGACTTTCATAAAGACGTTTGCTGCTTTGATAAGATGACGCGTAAGAGGAAAAATTTGTGTAGAATGTGTTGGACCTCATTGTGATGGAAGCTCGTATTATTAGTGCAGATGTTCTACAACATTACTTAGATGTTAATTACAGTGCTTCTTCAAGATGGGTATTACCGAGAGTGGAGGAGACCAAAGAATTGCAGTACAATAAAAGTGTTAATCTGTCCATCATAAATGAACACATTCCTGTGTTGATCTGAGGCTGTGGAAATGTCTCTAATGTCAACCTTTATGCCTCTAATCAGAGTTATACCGTAGGAAGCATTCTTGTCATAGACCACCAGCAGAAGGCTCTGATGAATGCCACTGTTGTATACGCATGCAATTACATACATTGTTCTGTGGCCACATTAATAAAAAAAAGTATATTGTGTGGTATATTTGTTTTGGCGATGGCACATTAAATAGGGCAATGCAGTCGGCTAGTATACTGATGTACTATATACCAGCACAATAAAGGCCAAAAAGAATCTTGTTTACTCTTTGTTGAGGAAATAATGCTCTATGGATATGGTTTACTTATAGTATATGATAAGAGGACATTTCATCAAATTTTTCATGTTGAACTGGACAAACATCGGAGTAGAAGCTGCAGAGCAGAACGAATTAATTTTTTTTTTTCTGCTTCTTTCCGTAGATATCAGTCAGAGAATTTGGCACCTCGTGAGTTAACTTTTGTTAAGTTGCAGATGGTATTATCTGAGTATTCAATGGGGGGGAATCATATTTCTTCCACGTCTATAACACTTATCAATCATAAGCAGGTAGCAACACTCAAAGGAAAGAAGAACATATAGGTGCATCTCAATGACTTAGAATATCATCAATAAGTTAGTTTATTATTATTATTATTTATTTATAGAGCACCATTCATTCCATGGTGCTGTACATGAGAAAGGGTTGCATACAGACAAGTTACAAATATAATGAACAAAGTGACAGATTGATACGAGGGGAGAGAGGACCCTACCCTTGCGGGCTTACATTCCACAGGGCAGTGGGGAGGGAGACAGTAGGTTGGGTCTGCTCGGGTGTTGCTGGATTGCCAGGTCCGGTGGTGGTGGAGCGCCAGGTCCAGTAATGATGAGGCGGCACTGGGTTTTCAGGTTCTGCTTGAAGGTTCTGAGTGTAGGGGACAGTCGGACATGATGGGGTGCAGAGTTCCAGAGGATGGGGGATGCTCGGGCGAAGTCTTGCGGGCGGTTAGATGAGGAACGTACAAGTGTAGAGGAAAAAAGGAGGTCTTGGGAGGATCGAAGATTACGAGTTGGATGATATTGGGTGCTTAGTTCAGAGATATATGTGGGGGACAGATTGTGGATGGCTTTGTAAGTCAATGTTAGTAGTTTAAATTGGATACGTTGGTGAAAAGGGAGCCAGTGGAGAGATTTGCAAAGGGGAGACGTGGAGGAATAGCGAGGAGAAAGGTGGATTAGTCGGGCAGCAGAGTTAAGGACAGATTGAAGTGGTGCAAGAGTGTTAGCAGGAAGGCCACAGAGTAGGAGGTTGCAGTAGTCAAGGCGGGAGATGATGAGGGCATGCATGAGTAGTTTAGCAGAGTGGGAGTTGAGGAAAGGACGGATTCTGGCAATGTTTTTGAGTTGGAGATGGCAGGAGGTGGCAAGGGCTTGGATGTGCGGTTTGAAGGACAATCCAGAGTCAAGTGTTACTCCGAGGCAGCGGACTTCAGGTACAGGGCAAAGTGGGATGTCATTTATTGTGATAGATAAGTCTGGCAAGGAAGGTGTGTGAGATGGAGGAAAGATGATGAGTTCGGTTTTGTCTACATTGAGTTTTAGGAAGCGGGAGGAGAAGAAGGAGGATATGGCTGATAGACACTCCGGGATTCTGGACAGCAGAGAGGTGACATCTGGGCCAGAGAGATAGATCTGTGTGTCATCAGCGTACAGGTGATACTGGAAGCCATGGGACTTTGAGTTGTCCGAGACCAAGAGTATAGATGGAAAAAAGGAGAGGCCCCAGGACAGAGCCTTGAGGGACCCCAACAGAGAGGGGATGGGGTGAGGAGGTTGTGTGGGAGTGGGAGACATTAAATGTGCAGTTGGAAAGATAGGAGGAGATCCAGGGGAGGGCAAGGTCAGTGATACCAAGGGAAGAAAGGATCTGTAATAAGAGGCAGTGGTCCACTGTGTCGAATGCAGAGGACAGGTCTCAAAGGAGGAGGACGGAGAACTGTCTGTTAGCTTTGGCCATGAGCAAGTCGTTAGTAATTTTGGTCAGGGCAGTTTCAGTAGAGTGATGAGGGCGGAAGCCGGATTGAAGGTCATCAAAGAGAGAGTTGGATGAGAGGTGGGATGAGAGTACAGTGTGGACATGCTTTTCGAGAAGTTTGGAAGCGAACGGAAGCAGCGATATGGGCAGGTAGCTGGATGTAGAAGCGTGGTCGAGGGATGACTTCTTTAAGATAGGTGTAATTGTTGCATGTTTGAAAGCAGAAGGAAAGGTACCAGAAGTTAGTGATAGGTTGAAGAGGTGGTTAGGGCTTGGATAAGTGTTGTGGTGAGGTTGGGAAGGAGGTCGGATGGGATGGGGTCCAGTGCACAAGTGGTGAGGTGTGATCTGGAGAGGAGGTATGCAATTTCTCCTTCAGTGATGGTTGGGAGGAGGGTTAGTGGGGGAGAGGATTGATCCGGTATACATGGGGGTTGCGGTGGTTGGGTAGCAAAGACTTGTCTGATCTGTTCGATCTTGTTGGTGAAGTATGTTGCAAAGTCTTCTGCAGAGATACGAGAAATAGGAGGGGGCAGTGGGGGGCGGAGGAGGGAGATAAGTGTGTTGAATGACTGCCTGGGGTTGTGGGACAAAGAGGATATGAGGGTAATGAAATAATTCTGTTTAGTGGCGGTGAGTGCTGACTTGAATGTAATAATTGCTTGTTTATTTCAGTAATTCAAAACATAAAGTGAAATGCATATATTATATAGACTCATTACAAACAGAGTGATCTCTTTCAAGTGTTTATTTCTGCTAATGTTGATGATTATGGCTTACAGCCAATGAAAACCCAAAGGTCATTATTTCAGAAAATTAAAGTAGAGAGGATGAAGGGTCTGAAAGATAAAATATGACCTAAATAGGCATCGGAGGCTTCACCTTGTGTGGTTGTGAGAGTTACAACCACTATAAAAGCATATCACAGCTGCTGCAGTCCTCAGCATGGTGCATATAGAGTAGGGAGGATGAAGGGTTAAAAACCGCACTGCTGTATTCCACGAGACATCAAAGGGTGAATATAATATTGATTCATTAGTCAATGCGTTTCAGGGCTCCCTGGCCCCTTCCTCAGGACATATCAATATCATATTGTCATGTTTCAGGGCATTTCTGGGACGCCTGAGATGCATTGACTAATAAACCAATATTATATTCACCTTTTGATATCCCATTGAATACGGCAGCACGGTTTTTAACCCTTCATCCTCCCTACTTTACTTTTCTTAGATAATGACTTTTGGGTTTTCATTGGCTGTAAGCCATAATCATCAATATTTATAGAAAGAAAGACTTGAAATAGAATACTCTGTTTGAAATGACTATATAATATATGTGTTTCACTTTTTGTGTTGAATTACTGAAAAAGAATTAACTTTTTGATGATATTCTAATTCATTGATTTGCATCTGTACCTCCACTATAGCTTACAGCAGGTTTCTGTGTGTGTTCGATGTCATTACACTCAAACAACTTATACTAGTTCTTAAGAGAGATCAGGGCTGTGATTACATCTCACACAGGAGCAGTGTGTTCTGGGCTACTCCTGTGTGAGATATAATGATAGCATTCTCTGATCTCACTGCAGAGTAAGTACAAGGTACCCTGAGCACAACAGACCATAGTGTATTTCCAGACACATTTCCAAACATGCAGTGGGGTCAGTACAGCAGAAGTGACAGTGGCGTGAGAGGAGAAGAGCTGATGGATGAGTTTGTAATATGACACAGTTACACTTAGCAGTGCTTCCGGTCCCCCTCAGGATCCTTTACGGTGTTCGTCATCTGTGCTATCTAATCACCCAAGAGATTAGACAGGAAATCAGGCCTGTCCAACAATTTATATCTCATGCTAAGAAACTTGCTGTAAGCTATGGAGTGAGGTATTCTTTTTCTGCTGTGGTTTTTGCCTCCTTATGATTGGTCATCATCATACAGGGGGGAAGAAGTACACGCCTCCAGTAAATACTACCTGATAACTTTTCCTAAGTCAAAGTGGGTGTTAACTTATTAGGTGTCAACTACTTTAATTGCCAAAATCTCTGAAACAGAGAGGCGAAATTAAAAAGAAAAGAAAACATAATGTTTTATACAGTACTGCAGCCACTATTACTTTGAGTGTAAAGGTCCGTAAAAGCACATGTATGCAAATGTGCGAACATGTATTTTGAAACTAGTGCTCAGTTACAAAGTGAATTTAGCTTAAACCGTATTTAAGTAAACCGGGTCTCAATCTTTTTACGTTTGCAATAAAATCTCTAGTTTCCTTTGCAGGACTTATTTCTGCTAATGTTGATGATTATCAACTTTGTGAACATTTTTATTCACATTTCTAGTATGATTTTGTAGGACAGGTTATTAAAATGAAATATGCTAAACTGATGGACTCTGCAGAGATATTGAATTTATAGGTAAAGGCTTCTAAGACGTTTACAGTACTTGGCATTGGAAGGGAAATGTGATGAGGGAAGTATCCTTAATATGACCTTGTCTTGTAGGTGTAGCTCAAATTTGGAGTGCAGAATGATTGGGTATCTATGTGTTATCTGCAGTGAAAAGTTTATTTAATGTAATAAGGCTGCCTGTGAGTGAAATTACCTTCCTCAGGGAGACAAACGTTTTTTTTTCAGGGCCAAAATAAATTCCATAAGATCTATCTCACTAGGTAAGATAGAAATACATAAAAGAGATTCCTCCTCAGTGCCTCAGGCCGTCATAATCTAAATAGGTTCCTACATGTGCAGGGAGTGATATCACCTTATCCAAGGGAAGGTGTGACCGTGGGGTCATCATATTCTCTATAAATCATTCAGTACCTGAAGCATGTTGTCAGTCACTAGAGTTCGATAAAATCACAAGAGTGCTAAGATTCAAGTTGGTGTCAAAATTGTAGAAGAAATTCCTTAAGGTTCCAGGAATGTAACATTTCAGCGAGGTGCTGCCTAAACAAACACCTAATAAAATGCAGCGACAGGTACTGTATAAATGTCACAAGTTATTGTTCAATGGTGATTTACATGTTCATCATTTTTAAAGATTAAAGAGGCACAGAAACAAAAAATAACTTTGTTTAGGGAAACAGCAACTTTTACATCATAAAACATATTGTTCAGTATGTGTTAATAAAATCCCAGCCAAATTGATCTAAGACATGAGGGCGATGATGTAATGTTTCTTGGACTTTGTCAAAGTCCTGGTACATGTACTTAAATAATGGAATAATGAGGCTAGGAAGAACACGCTGCTTGTTAAGTTGACTCCGGGTACTTGTGAACTTTTAACAGTGTGTTCCCTTCTAATCACAACATCAAAAGTCCTGTAGCTCTTTTGTATTTAGGTGAATTGTAACCTGGGATTATCAACCATTCCTGCTAAATGGGGGCCCCACAGATGACATGGCACATTATAACTAAATCTCATTAATAATTAACATATTTTGCGGACTATAAAGGGCCTGTCACACGCATCAATATCGCCTGCACGATATCGGCTGCACGTGACGTTGCAGCGATATTGATGCGTGTGACATAGTGAATCAACCAGCGATAAATCGCTGGTTGATGATCGCCAGGTTTTAGAATCAGTCCTAAAACCTGGCGATTGTCGCCCGGTGGACAAGCAGCACCGCTGCGTGTGACACCGGGAGTAGCGATATTCCAGCTCCCAGCGCCTGTCACAAGCGCTGGGAGCTGGTATCCAAGGTAAACTGCGGGTATCTAGGCAGCGCGCGCTGCCTAGATACCCGACGTGTACCTTAGTTACCAGCCTCCTCCGCTCACCGGCTGGTATCTAAGGTACACAGCGGGTAACTAGGGTCCCTAGTTACCCGCTGTGTACCTTAGATACCAGCCGGTGAGCGGAGGAGGCTGGTAACTAAGGTACACGTCGGGTATCTAGGCAGCGCGCGCTGCCTAGATACCCGCAGTTTACCTTGGATACCAGCCTGCTCCCGCTTCCAGCAGGCTGGCAGCGGGAGCAAGACATCATGGAAACGATATTTAAATCGTTTCCATGATGTCTCTGGTCAATTGATCGCTGGTGAGTCTGTCTGTGTGACAGCTCACCAGCGATCAGCCGTCAATGTCGTCAGCGATCATCTCACTGACGACATTGACGCGTGTGACAGGCCCTTAAGACTTGTTTCTCCAAAACATTTGGAAGGAAAATAGGGGTTCTTATTGTCCGGATGTAGGTTACTGGGGCACACTTTATTGGTAGAGCAAGGTCACAGTAGGCAGTGTTGCGGCGTCAGGAGTGAGGTGATGCTGTGGGCCCTTGGCTGGGAGGAGGGGTGTCCCAGTGGTTCGAGGGAGTTGCCATTAATCTGTTGGTTTTGGACATCAGGGAAATGTTGGCAGTGTGAAACAGGAGCCATTGATCTCCCAGCAGTGGGTTTCATGGACATGGAGCAAGAGGTGGCGCATGCACAAGATCTTGGCTCAATGACAAGCTGTGATCTCAATCTGCACATGCGTCACCTTCGGCGCCATTTTCCTGAAGCCCACTGATGGGGCACTAATGGCTCCTGCCTTGACCACCTACATTTCCCTGAAACCCATTGCCCTGAAATCAATAGCTACTGTCTCACACTCCCAGGACACTGAGGATTCCAGACCCCAACTGTAAAGTTGTACCTGGCTGGCAACCAAAAATATGGCAAAGCTCCATGTCATTTTACTTGTAGAAATAATTTTAAAAAAAATGACGTGAGGCTTCGCCATATTTTTGGACCAGCCAGGTACAACTTGGCAACTACGGACTGCCACCCATCCCCAGCTGCCTCGTTGTACATGGCTGGCAACCAAAAATACAGCAAAGCCCAAAATTTTTTTTTATTTATAGAACTAATTTCAGAAAAATAATGACTTGTGGCTCCGCCATATTTTTGGTCCAGCCAGGTACAATTAGGTAGCTGGGGGCTGGAATCCTCAGCATGGAGAGGCCCAAGCGTTTTGGGCCCCCATGCAGTGAATTGCAGCCCACAGCCGCCCCAGGAAATGGCGCATTCATTGAAGCGCCATTTTCTGGTGCTATACCCAGACTCTTCCAGTTGCCGTGGTGCCAGTGGCATACTGGGCAATAAACCATGAGTCTGACCCCAGAGACTACAACAAGTGGACACTTGATCCTTTGTTGTAGTCTTTGGAGTCATAGTCATGATGCAATGTTCTGCCATACCGTGCACCATGATTCTGATCCCAGAGACTACAACAAGGGATCAAGTGTCCACTTGCAGTCTCTGGGGTCAGACTCATGGTGCACGGCACGGCAGATAATTGCCATACAGTGCACCATGACTCCTACACCAGAGACTACAACAAGTGGACACCTGATTCCTTGTTGTAGTCTCTGGGGTCACAGTCACCCACCCACCCATCCATCCACCCACCCATCCATCCATCCACCCACCCATGCACTCATCCATCCACGCATGCACCCATCCATCCATCCATCTATGCACCCATCCATACATACACCCATCCATCCATACTCACCTCACCAATCCTACTGGCAGCCCGGTGTCCTGCAGCTCCTCAGCTGTCAGCAGCTGAGGAGCTCGGGAGAGGTGACGGCGGAGAATGAAGGTGTGTGGGGTCAGCGGGGAAGCACAGAGGGGGCAGGAGAAGGAAGGGGAGGAGAAAAAGGGGCGGAGATTAGAAGCAGAGCGGGAGGAGGGGAGGCGAGGAGAAATTACTGGGTGGGATTACTGGCGGCGGCAGGTGCAGGATGGCTGTGGAGCGGCTATGACGGGAGTGATCATCCCATCAGATCGCTCCCATCAGAGCTGGAGGGGGCGATGCCCACTCCCTCCAGCGCTCCAGCCTATGAAAGGGGTAGCCCCTTCCATAGATTTACAGTAACAGTCGTGATTAGCTGTTTCAAAAAGACAAGAGGTGGGGGAACAAGAGGCGCAATAGTGCCCTATCACTCAAGACACTCAAAACGTGGGTGGTAAAACAAGGTTCACTCACCTAGCCCAGTTGTGAGACCCACCACTGGTTTGAAGGCAAAGGATTTTATTTGGCTGCTGCAGGACCTCCACCGACCACTCACACGTGGAACGACCATCAAAGGATTGGGAAAGCAAGGTGTGTTACAGTCCGCGCTGCCAAGTCCCCACAAATCACCAGGAATCCAATTTGGAGAGCAAAAGATCTTCTTTATTTCCTTTCCTACGCGTTTCGATGCCTTTCCTGGCACCTTCCTAAGGGATATCCAAATTGGATTCCTGGTGATTTGTGGGGACTTGGCAGCGCGGACTGTAACACACCTTGCTTTCCCAATCCTTTGGTGATTAGCTGTTGGAAGTTTCAACAGCTAATCACAGCGATTGCAGGCGGGGGTTGGCAAAGCCACCCCCCTTCCCGACGTCACCTAAGGTCCTCTCCCGTGTGTAAGGCTGGTGACATTTCACCGGCCCCACACACAGGAGCTGCAGGACCCCGATCTGTTGATGACGCCACATAGGTGTCATGGGTCGGGAACGCACCGACTTTCATGACGCCTACCTGGCGTCAAGGGTCAGGAAGGGGTTAAGAGGGACTCCCATTTTGACATTAAATTTTTTTTCTATTTTCATTCTCTAAATTCACGGTGCATCTTATGGTCCGATATGTCTTATAGTCCACAAAATATGTTTTGTAGCCATTTTATTTGACTTCAAGATTTTGCATCCTTAATCCTGGCATTTGAAATGTGTTGGTTTATTTTAGATTTTTTTATGGATCATGAAGTTTTAAATATTCCAATAAAACTTGGACATTTTGTTCTTGCTGAGTCGAGATCTTTCGGTATACATTACCTGTTTGGATGCTTATTCGAGGAGTGGTCTATGCACCGAGGAATATAATACAACAACTGAGCTTGTTGTTTTTCTATCTTTACTGATTGTTATAGTCTAAATATGGTAAAAGACGGGTGAAAACAAAGTTAATAACAGAGTGACAACAAAGCAAAAGAAGACAACTCTAGTCCCTAAAAAATAGTATCCACAAATCATTGTCATACCCTACTGAAATTAAAAACAACTGTCAAGAAACATCTAATATTTTCTGTATTTGCTCTCTCTGCTTACTTACCTGTAGAGACTGGATCTGTTATTTCTTTCTATGTTCTACATGTTGTTTGTCCATAAATACAAGCAGTCTGGGCAGGAAATGAGCAGGAAGTCCAAGTCCTCCTTGGATGTGGTGCTTCCGAAGATCAGCTCCCAAGAGCCAAGTTTTAGTTCATCGCAAGTTAGGAAATGAAGATACTGAGGACTTTTTTTTAAATTTATGGTTGACATTTTTACAGTGCTACAAAAAAGTTGGATTTTTTAAATTAGACATCTAGAAAGTGTGATGAAAATACAAGCTTAGCGTTACGTTCATGTGATGCAATTGCATTTTTTGCTGCAATTTTACGAAATTGTTGTAAAAATCGCTGTTTTTGCTGCAAATGTTGACAATCATGGCAAAAATGATTATTTTTTGACAGCAAACTTGGAAAATTGCAGCAAATATGTCAGCACATTTGCATTAAGTAAACACACCCTTACAGGTCAGGCCAATTCGTTTTAGTATTACCTTGCTTTGTCCCAATAACATTGCTGTATAGGGGAGCTATATCTCAAGTGTAAAGAACTAATTGTATCCGATGAGAACCGGAACCTAGAAATGTGATCCCGCTCTAGCTACAAACTATATGTTTACTGATCAGAAACAACAAAGAGTGGAGCCCACTGCCATGGCAAAACGCTGAATAATGATCCTGGTGCAGGTGCTGACATTAAGCTGGAGGTGCACATCAGTAATGGGAGAAAAAGATCTCAGCATATCCGTCCAGGAAAAAGATAAAAGCAGATCTTTATTGGAAATCCATTCTAAACTATGAAATGACTATGACTAGTTGCATTCTGCCTGAAACACATAAGATCACTATGGACCTTTTCATGTGGTGTTATCAGGGGTGCACCGAGCCCCACTGCCGCCTGAGCCGCACTGACTACGGGGGGGGGGGTGCTGTTGAAGCCTGGGGCTGCCGCCCCTTCTACAATAATGACCGGCTCGCCACTGCCGCCTGACCCGCGGCAGTGACTGCCGGCCGCGGCCGTGAGTCCCGGGGGGGGGGGTTGGGGGGGAAGGGTGCTGGTGATGCCTGGGGCCCCTGCCACCCCCCCTTCTGTGCCTCTCCCCCGGTCGCCGCTTACCTCCGGTGCGCGGGGTGAGCGGCCGGCGCCATGACAGGGGGAGGCTGCTTGCATTGAGGCGCCGCCCCCTTCTGCACAGCCGCTCCCCCTGCCGGCTGCCGCCTGAATGACAGGGCTCACACTGTCCAATGGACGGTGCGGCCCTGGGTGTTATCTATTTTATGGGTTTTAATGGATTTCGAATAAAGATCTTCTTTTATCTGATGTGCAGAAATCTTTTTTTTCTTCTATAGAGAATATTTAGACTTGCGTATTGCTCTATTTTTAATGTGCTATTTTCAGAGATCTGCTGCACTGGTATTAGCAGATTATAGCACATCACAAAAGTGAATACAATCCAGATATTTTTGTAAATATTTTATATCTTTGCATGTGACAGCACTGGAGATCCACACACAGCTATTAATTTCTAAACTGCTAGGTTGCTGGCAACAAGAGTGAGTACACTCGTAAATGAAAATGGCAACATTGTGTCCACAGTGTCAATATTTTTGTGGCCACTATTATTTTCAAGCACTGCTTTAGCTCCTTTAGGCCGGTTTCACACTGGCGTTCGGCTGCGTTGCGTAGACATGCGGCTGAGGGTGTGTGGCTATGCATGAGTCCTGCGTCCCTATGTTTAACATGGGACTTCACAGTGTATGCGTTTGACTGCATTTCAATGCGTTTGCGTATGAATGTGTTTTTTAGAAGCCTAGAAAAATGCTTCTGTTGGATTTATGGTGTGTTCGAGGATGCTTGATTTATACTGAAGCATCCTCAAGCGCATTATTTGTACATTGAAGTCAATTGAGACGCATTGTCATCCGGATGACAACGAAAGCAGATGCAGGATCTCTCTCTCTCCATCATGCAGTGCGAACGCTAATGTGAAAGAAGCCTTAGGCTTGGTGTTCACTAGAGCTTCACAGGAGCCACTGGAATCTTCTTCAATCATCTATGACGATATCATGAAGTTGGTGGATGTTAGAGACCTTGTGCTTCTCCACCTTCCCTTGAGGATGCCCCATACATGCTCAATAGGGTTTAGGTCAAGATACCTGCGTAGCCAGTCCAAAACTTTTGCCCTCAGTTTTTTTTAGCAAGTTTGGGACCTTCTGGAAGATGTATTTGAGGTTGTTATCATATTGGCATAATGTCCTGGTTCTGAAAGGAGGGGATCATACTTTGCTTCAGTATGTCACAGTACATGTTTGCATTCATGGTTACCTCAATGAACTGTGGCTCCCCACAGCTGGCAGCACTCTTATAGCCCCAAATCATGAATCTCCCACTATCCTGCTTGACTGTAGGCAAGACACACTGGTCTTTATACTCCTCACTAGCACCAAGAAACTGGTGGAATTATGACAATACATTAAAACTTCCTTCCACAGTTACAACTTGTTACCAGATCTAGTATAAAGTTGGTCAACTCCACTTGTAGTCAAGCTTAGGACACGTTAATCAGCTTAAACTGGCTTGATTTATATTTGTGAGGGCAAGTTATGTCATCCGAAGCCCTTCTAAAGTCATGCATCATTGAGGCTTACTTATGGCATTTGTTCTTTAAAGAGGATGCATATGTCTTATTTGAGCAATCTGATGAAGTCAGGACAATTACTTTTTTCTTTCTTGTGCATACCCTAGAGGCAGACATCAACTGTCCATGTGCAGCATTTCAGAAAAACGTGGACTGACAAACCCACTCCTCAGGAATATTAGCAGAGAGATACACTTTTGGTAACAGGAACTCCACCTCCTTTACTTTAGGCCAGTACTTTCTATAGGACAAGCCATTGCCATATGACAACCTCACTTTTAGTAAAATATTAGGCCTCGGCTTGGGTAATAAACACTAATATAAAGTGCTTGAATAGTAAAGCTGGTGACACACTATGCGAGATGCATGTAAGATATTCACATGACATGAGTCTCGCATGTCTCACCTGGGACAGTCCCTGCTTCTCAGGACAGGAGCTTGGCAGCTGCATAGAAACACAAGCAGCTCCATACTCCTGTCCATAGAGCCGTAGCTGTTCTGGGTGAGTCATGCAAGACTTGCACGAGTATCTCGCATGCACCTTGTGTAGTGTGTCTCCAACCTAATCGTGACTATTTGCAAGCCAAAAAACACTTGATAAGCATCTGATTCACTTGAGGCTACGGTTGTATTCTTGTGTTTTCAAGAAATCACTAACTGTGCACATTACATCATCACCAGCTCTTATATTCACTAAACTTCCTTTTTAGTTTTAACAAGTCACATTTACATAACAATGAAATCACATAAAACACATTGGTAAAGCAGCCATCTGGGTTAATACTTCTGACCAAAGAGACCATGTGAGATACATTTCAATAACATCTGGACTGCTGAAGTAGGAATTCATGTAAATATACACATTTAGTATCGGGTCTTTTGTTTTCTTCGATATTATTAATAGAACATAATGTGTGCTGTCAGGATGTTGTGCATGGTTTGGCGCTCTGCTGTACAATTCGGGATGAGGTTGCTGGATGTTTGGTAACATCTGGTAGCGGCTGTGGTTACCTTCACTATAAAGATACTATAGTCCGTTCTAAAAAACTCTGAAACTTGTGATTTGGACATTCTGTACCAAATAATTTAGATTCTTATTTTATAACTGATGAAAACGTTCTGGTTTTAACCACAAAGCCTGTTTATAAGATGAGCATGTGGACACATGTATTTGTTGACCATGGTGCTATGATTTGTAGAATTTCATCGAATGTGGTTCATTTATAGACATTCAGCTCATACTCACCGACATGCATGATGATGGTGGATGCTCATGTACCATATAACCTCAGATGTCATATATGATCTATGATCCCCTTGTGTGGGTCCCAGGGATCTTTTGAGCTCCATGTACTAAGTGTGACCTCTGCAATCTAGGTTTTGTCTTGGAGAATGTCTGGATAGTAGAGTGTGTTATTAAACTATTCATGTTTCTCCCAAAATCATGGTCCTAATGTATCAAAACTGTGTCTAGTGGTGAAAATGTCATTGTTGCCTTTAAATAAAAACTGAGCCCCAATTGGTTGCAATGGGCAATAAAGACAGTTTTGCTGTTCGACAGTTTGATCATTAGGGCTCAGGGGGTGAATAGGCGGCACTGACGGATGAATAGAGCTGGAGTGACACAGGGTTCAGATTTGCAATAGCTCTTCTGCCTCATTTGAATATCCACCCAAGATGCTGATTTCTCGGTCACAGAGGAATGACCATGTAATGGTATTGCTGGACTAATCTTTAAAAGAGTTACATGTGCATATAAAATTTTGGGGTGTGAAATACTGCTGATTGATTTTCTTTAAATTGCATTTTATCACCTTCTGCAGCCTTCTTATTCTCCATCTGTGAGTTTCTGCCTCAGTATAGCACTGTGAGTGCATAATTAATGAGGCTCTTTGGGAGTAAAGATCAATCATCAATGTATGGTACAAGTAAGACCTCCAAGAGCCATTCTGATCACCACAGTGAACATATGAGTACATATAATTCATTCACTACTATAAATTGTTGAATATCTTTCTCTAGGGCTGTTAAAGGGATCCTGTCACCCCCAAAACACCTCTAAACCTATTAAAAGCTGTCCCTAGAGCATATTAACACTTTCCCTACACTCCTTTTACCTCCTAAATGCACCTAGTCAAAGTGAATAAAAACGTTATTATAGTACCTCATTACTGATGCGGGGCTAAATGGCGGCGAGCCCCGCCCCCTTTCATGACGCGGCCAGGCTCTTAGAAAGTGAGAGGGGATGGGGAGAGGAAGATGACGAGCACGAACACTGCACGTGGACAAAGCTAGGTAACACCCAATCGTCAGAAGTTATTAAACTTTATAAACAGATATCTTAGCTTCTACTAAACAGTTTTTTTAGCAAAAACGATTGCCCCAAATGTGTGTGCTGGGTGTAGGGACACATATTAACAGTCCGGGGGGGTCATTTGGGGTGGTTGGTTCCCTTTAAGCATTCCTACTAATGCTCGTTTCCAAATAATAGCATTCTGAAACTGTCCGGCACCGGCACATTAAATCCTGCTGCCGAGAGGAAGTGAACTTAATTCCTGCTGGCAGCATTCCAGTTTCAGTCGTGGAGGAGTCTTCAGAGCGGGGTCAGTCACTGCTCTGTGTATGGAGAGTGGCGGCAGTGACCGAGGCCCCCACACTGACCAACAGCTTCCTCTAATGCAGAACGGCTGTCAGTCAGTATGGGGGGCTTGGATACAGCTGACTCTTTACATACATATTGCGGTAACTGAACCCACTCTGGCATTGCTCCATGCCTGAAACAAGACCTCTCTGCGATGAAAGAGATGAAAGACAGCACTCCGTACTCAGTAGCAAACCCTTATTCTTATTCTTATTATTAACCCTTATAAACAACATCAGGGAGGTGCTGGGTTGAGAGAGGTGGGGCCGGTTGAAGCACCAGCAATGCACAAAACAGACTGTTGCTCTCTCTACCCAACGCCTCCCTGATGTTGTTTTACCCAGAATAAAGGTTTGCTACTGAGCACATAGTGCCGCCATACATCTCTTTCATTGCATAGTGAAGTTTCTATTCTCTGTACCAGCGGGCACCCCGGGGCTCCAAAAGGCTGCATAGTCGGGAGTGGCTGGAAGCTGCATGTTCCCTAAAGATCCAAGGTCCTGGAAGCAGTTCTGTAATTTATCAGGCCCAGAAGGTAAGTGCCAAAGGTCCTTTTTCCTATTGATGCAACCAGAACACTGCCATGAAGAACCAAGTTCATGAGGGCGTGGTCTGGGAGCGCATGGAGTCGGCTGCTTGATCTGGGAGCTCCTAGAGCCACAGACTCTACAATGGCACACCGCGGCTTCCACTGGCCGGTTTCTGCCCACACCGCAAGACCACAGCAGGTTATTCAATTGTCATGCCTCAGGAAGGCTCAAAACGCTCCAAACCCACAGGGAAGCTGACTGATTATTTCGCCGCCGGGCTCCCGCTCTGCATCCTCCCGCTCCATCTCTAAAGACACCAGAGGAGAAGAAGTGGTGGACCCTTCTGACATCCCACTGACCCAGAATACCATGGAGAAACTTCTGTCCTCACTGAGAAAAGTACTGCACGAGGACATAAGAGGTATGATTGAGGAGCTAAAGAGAGAGATAGGAGGTGAGGAAGATGGCAGAATATGCTGGAGCTCATAATCACCTAGCTGATGAATTTGCAGCTATGGAGGAGAGGTTGAATGTCCAGCAGCTAAAACTATGTTACTTAGAGGACAGGTCTAGGAGGTGCAATATTAAACTCAGAGGAGTTCCTGAGTCGGTGGCTGATTCTGCCTTAGCTGATCTTTTAACCTCCTTCATTAAAGATGTGCTGCCTGATTCCCCCCCTGATGCCCTAGAGATCGAAAGAATACATCGTGTCCCAAAGCCCCAACACATCAACCAGTCTCTACCTAGAGATGTGCTGGCGTGTATGCACTCCTTCAGACTGGAAGATGACTTCCTCCAGACCCTAAGATGTCGCCTGGACTTGCCTGACTCTTTCGCTAGCATTGCAGCATACCCAGATCTGTCCCCAGGCACTTTGGCGAGATACAGGGAGTTCACCCTCATGTGCATGGTTCTCCGGGAAAACGAGATCGCATACAGCTGGGGCTTCTCTGTGAAAGTCCGGTTCACATATGATGATACCCGCTATGTTTTCCACGAGCCGAAACAATTGGACAGGGCCCTAAAATCTTGGAAACAGGCTCCTACAACCCCTAAAGGAGGATCTCCCCCTGGCCCGATGCCCGCGGTTGAAAAATGAATACCGACTGGAAGATGGCTAAGGGAAGCCCCTGTAACATTTTTTGAGATAATGGTCTGTGACTGTGGGATGGATGCCCCCTTGCGATGGCTATCTGATGTGTATAGTGTGGGAAATGCTCATCCGCCATCAGAGCAGTTCGTACCAACCCCCTTTCTTTCTAATCAGACGAATGTCTGCCTGTTCGGTTTACATATGTGTTCTATGTCATTTTCTTGTTGGCTTGCATCTTCCCCTGCTCTCCTTATTTCCCTACCCCCTGGATGAGATACGAGATTGCTCATTACCCACCATGACTGTGATGTTTGTTACACTGAATGTGCACGGCTTGAATTCACCCACCAAATGGTCTATGATGTGGACTAAAGCCCGTAGACATAAAGTAGATATCCTGTGTGTGCAGGAGTCGCACCTTTTGAAGGAGGACAATTTTAGAACCCAAAACCGTCTGTTTAACCAGGCATTTTTCGCCAACCACCCAGAAAAAAAAGAAAGCGGGGGTCTGCATTTTTATCAGAAACTCGGTTCCTTTCCAGATGACCCGCTTGGTAACAGACCCAGCAGGCTGCTATATTGTATTGAATTGTATGATATCCGGTTGTCCGTTCACAATTGTTAATTTATACGCATCCAATTGCTCTCAGATTAAGTTTATTCACTCTGTTCTAAAGCTGGTAGAGGAAGACACAAAGCTCCCTCATCCTATCCGGCGACTTTAAAATCACCCCGTTGCGTTCTCTGGATTGCTCTTTTAATGCTGCCCTGGGGAGAGGTGATCTGGCCCCCTTGTGCCGGGAGAGACATCTTCACGACGTGTGGAGGTACATGCACGCCACGAAGAGGGATTACTCGTTTTTTTCCCACAGACACAGATCATATTCTAGAATTGATTTTTTCTTGATAGACAGCAAGGCTCTTTTGAGCTGCATTGCCTCCGAGATTGGTCTGGTGTCTTGGGCCGGCCACGCTCCGGTGAGCCTGGTCGTTTCTGTGGGGGGCAGTCCCTCACCATCGTGGAGGTGGGAATTGAACCCGAGTCTCCTCTCTAGCTGTGGGATGGGTGGGGATATGGGGGCGGCACTGTCTGGCTATTTCTCTGTAAATGACAATCGCGAGGTCTCGGATGAGACACTTTCGGCATCACATAAGGCCTTTGCTAGGGGCCTTTTCATCCAGAGGGCCTCCCAACTGAAGAGGGAAGGGGATCGGATCAGGATGGCCCTCATTTCGGAACTTTCCCGGCTGGAGGAGTTTAACAAAGCCTCTCCATCATCCACTGTCTCTGACCAGATCACTCGAGTCCGCATGCAACTTCGTGCTTTCTTACTGCAACAGCTGGAAATTTTGAATAAAAATCTATTGGATTAAAAAAAAAAAGAACCAAGTTCCTTTCCTCTCAGCAGCAGGGTTTAATGTGTAGGTTCTGTTCAGGTTCAAAATGCTATTAACCTGCAGTTTAACTTCATAGCTGCAGGTTATTAGCAATTTTCTACGCGATCGCTTCCATTTAAAAATCTTAATCTTCAGCAGTACATAGCTTTGTGAAAACAGGACATGTGCTGCTAAGAACAATGATATTCTATCTGCACAGAATGAGAATATTAATCATATTAATGATTGTTCTGAGTGCATAGAAGTGCAGTCGACATGTCTAATCTATACAGGTTATTAAATGACTGCTGAACAGCTTACATGTAGCTGATTGCAACTCATTTGATTGCCGACGGTCAGGCTCCGTATTTGCAACCTAAGCAACAACCTTCTGCATGTAATATACCGTCACTCTCGGAGTGGTGACCTTATAACATGTCAGACTGAGCTACAGATAAAAAGAGCGGGCCACAGATGTTTTATCTGAAGTCACTTGTAGCACTGAAAATAAATAGTTTATATGAGGAGATCCCATCACATTTTCCATCCAAGCAATGAAATTCCTTTTTTTAAGACTTGTCCTGGGGTAACCCACTAAGAAGCAGTGTGTGCGGAAACTGAATGTAACCCATCTAACAAGTGTATACAGGCATGTCACTCAGCACTTATCTATAAATCTGCCTGAATTAGGCAATGCTACCGGTACACGAGTGTAGTGCTGTGTCTCACTAAAGTGCAAGCTTGCAGTCTTGCTGGACTGGAATCTGAGATTGTTTAAGGATACAATTATTATTATTTGACTTTTTGTTACATGAGCTCATTTACTGGTTTGGTTTATTAACCTCAGTAGTCCCCTTCTACATAAATAAAGTAGATATGGAACTGCACCAAAATGAATTAGAATTTATCCTTATCGTTAACTTTATAAATATGTGTTTTACTAATGATTAATGCAGTCCAGAAATAGAATGCAGTCCTATAAATGGCAGCAAATTACTTGTTTGTTAGTCATAGGTTAGTAAATTAATTGCCCAGAAGGGATCTGTCTATATTAATGTAATTGAAGCTGTCTCAGCCTGCAGATGTTGAAGAAATGGAATTTTAATTTCAGAGTTCTAACTTTTCTGCCAGATTGCTAGATCTGTCAATGCATCTATCTATAGATAGTGATCTAAGATTTATCTCTATCTTATAAAATAAATTGTCACTTCAGTGAGGAAGTGAAAAACTCTAATGCCACTCAATAAGGGTAGCAATCCTTGTAGTCATAATCGACTGTTTAACAAGCCTTTTAATATTACTTAGGATTTGTGCCAGATCAGAACCCCAAACTGCAGACGCTGCATTTCGGGGTGACTGCCCCTCATCGGGGCAGTGTGTGGGAATTCTGACCTCGCTGTATGAGGATGAGACAAGGTCTGGGGGACTAGCTATTCTCCTCATGGAGAGGAATCTGTCTCGTATTAGACTCTCATACAGCCAGGTCAGAACACACACTGCACTGATGAGGGGCAGTCACCCCGAAACGCGGCGTCTGCCGTTTGGGGTTCTGATCTGGCACAAATCCTAAGTTATATTGAAAGGCTTGTTGAAGAGTCGATTATGACTACAAGGATTGCTACCCTTATTGGGTGGCATTAGAATTTTTCACTTCCTCACTGAAGTGACAATTTGCATATTTCCCAGAGGAGCATTGCGGCTATAAGTCTCCTTATCAGCTTATCTGTCTCCTTATGTCGGCAGGCAGATTCCTCTGCATGAGTAGAATAGCTATCCCCCAGAGCTCTTATAAAGTAAGTGATAAAATTCTTTCAGCTACATAAACTTGATGAACTTGATACATGCAATTCATACAGCCAAATATAAATTTATAATTGACTATAACTTTAGAAAAGGACATGGACTGCACATCTCAAAATCATACATTGATCTAATGCTGCTAGGTGAAAATGTACAAAACTCTAATTAAGGCTCTTAGTTTACACTCTGATTAGACTGTCTGAATTCCACTGTCATGTTACAGCCAACCTCTCAGTAGGTCCCTCATTCCTTGCTTAAAAGGTGTGGTGCCATGTGCCAACCACTGATGAGCTGACACTGAACCAGCAGTCCCTAACGCCACACAGCACCCCTGCTGCTAGGCAAAACCACCACAGCTCCAGGCCACTTCACCCCACTGGCACACCATGACTCTACACTCAAGCCATCCATTGAAAAGACAGAGAAAACTCAATGTCCGATATACAACTCTGATAGTCGGCTTTGATGTGTGCAATACTATGGACATACAGTCTTATTGGTCAACTATTACATGGGAAACAAAAAATAAACAGATAGAATGTGGTATTGAAAAGTGCAGTCTGTGATGCTTACATGAAAAATCATTAAAAATGCAGTATACAGATACTGTATGTACTAGCCCAAGAGAGGTCAAAATGACACTCTCTAGGCCTCTGTCAGATGAATGGAGCTTTTTTGATAGGGTTCTAACACACACCTGCAGGAGTCTGACAGTGCAGCGTGGTAGTCACCGTAGATATCTTTTCTTTGGTTTCCTTGATGTAATGTTGCAATTTCAAATAACAATTCTAATCAATGGAACCTGTAATCAGGACTAGGGAGCACAAAAGGGTAATATACTCTTGGTCCTGCTGTTTATTTAATGACATTTTAAAGAGTTAGTCTCATGTTATGAAATTAGTATAGTTATTTGGACAGCATGCAAATAAACAAGTTAGCAGTTGACTTGCTTTTTCTATCTGCTCTCATTCTCCTTCTATGAGAACTTTTGTCTTACACGTTTTAGAGTTCATTATACAGTAAACTAGTATAAAAGCAATAAATAGTATAAAAGAGTACCACATGTAAAAAACATAGGCACTTAGTTGACATTTTTTCTAATTAAAACAGCGTAAAAGCCATCCCACCGTGACAGTGTATACCCAGTATAACTATGAGATATTAGTTATATTGGGTATACCCTGTCACAGTGGGATGGCTTTCATGCATTTTTAATTTAAAAATACATTTCTTATGTTGTTGGCTGCATTTACTTTCTTGAAAACTATGATAACTATGTTTTGTTCTCTCATCTGCAGGAATTGCATATCTTGGTGGAGCCTGTAGCCCTAAACGTAAATGTGTCCTGGCAGAAGATAATGGTCTCAACTTGGCCTTCACCATTGCACATGAGCTTGGTCACAAGTAAGATTCAGCATTAAACTTTTGGTTTTGAAAGAATCGTGCTCTAGAGAATGTGCTAATACATACAGTTAACACAAAGCTCTCTGACATCATAAAGACATACGTTACAATGCAAATGAGGAAATGATGGATTTCGAGTAGAGGAAAATAATTCAGAAAAATTGCATTTATTTAGTTATTGCAAAAAAATAATGATGGGAAATAGACAAAAAGACATTAAATAATGACTTACCATTATCATCATTACACAAAGCTGGGGAGTTAGGGTGCATCGGAGACATTTACCCTGGGTGCTGTGTGTCAAAAAAGGTAGCAGGAATCTGCCAAAACTATTTAAGAAATGAAACTTAAAAGTGTATTTTAAAAAGTTTTATGTCATTTTAAATAGACTAATATGCACAGTAATCCTATGTACTCATCAGTGATTCAGACTTATTTTCTTTTCGGTGCACAATTCGTTATTTGTCCTGCATCACTATTCATTTGCTTGAGCTGTATGATGAGATGGGTGGATATTGATATTGTGTGAGATGGGGATATTGATTAGTTAAAATCCCATTTCTGACACCAAGATGTGCTCTGGAATTGTGATTAGAAGCCCTTACTGTTCATAGGAATTAGTATTCATGTCTTCTAAGGACCTTCTATACTGCTAGATTTTCAAAAAATGGCAAACTCCATTGGATTGAATAGGAAGTTGAACAGCACTCGCCAGCTTTAATTTTCAGTGAATTAACTTGAAGGGGTTTGCACACACCATGCTTCAAGCAAATCATCCGTTTTCCCTCAATTCAATTGATGGGAGCACATCCCTGAGATGTTCTGCAGACAGTGGTAATTTTTAGGCCTGCGTAAAAGATACATTTACCGGAGAAACAAGTGTTCTCGGCTGATGATATGAAGTTTACTTGGGAGAATGATCTGAAATATTCTTTTCTATGAAAGTGTTTATTCAGATGATCATTCACTTGAGTAAAATACCCTTAAGCAGAAGAATCCTGGTCCAAATACTGACCACAATGTCTGGACCAGCCATCTATTTCCTGACCTGAAGTCAATCACCTCACAGGCAAATATGAGGCTCATGCGGTCAGAAGACCAACGACCGATCGTAACATTGCAGTCCACATTCTAGCCATTAATGTCTGAAACCAGGAGGGGGCTGCATGGTGCCCAACAGCAATTCTCTGACAAAATCCGAGACTAAAAAGACATTTGTTCAACTTGCCTGTGACGTGATGACTATGTTAGAGCTTTGACTTTAAAAGTAAGAAAAAGTAGACAAACCGCACAGAAATCACAGGTAAGTTCTAGACACATGCAAATCACTTTGAAGTCTGTGGTGGCATACTCAAGTGCAACTTGCAATGTGCCACCAAATTTCCATTTTTTGCAACCCCATTGAAAATGAGTAGATGTGATGTCACAATGCGACACTGTGATCTTTATGTTGCTTCTGTAGACACAGCCTAATAAGTGGTTTTACTTTGTGATTAAAGTCTGGAAAACCTTTTAAATTTTAAAGGATTTTCCTATAGGTTTCATATTAGGTGAAACACATCAGAACGGCTTATAATTAGAACAAGCAATTAACTTCCTTGGGAAAATGTGCTTGTTTGTAATAATGAATTTGACTGTGTGCGTGGCCTCTTGTGGCTCCTTTGAATTTGTGTGCTTCTAATTTGTAAATGCTCAGTGTGAGCTTGTACTTAGTTTTTTTGGACAGCATCCAGCCACTTAAATAGCAGCAGTCCTTTCATGTCCGCAATACTAGGCTTACTATGTTTCTGTAGAAAACTGTGAGCCCCATTAACACTGTATTATCAAGTATATGTTTATTTAACAGAAACTAGTGAAGAAAAATTGTAGAATTGGTGCTCAACACTAACCTACTTTAGTTGGCTAGCTTTAGTTGAATATTCCATTATTATTATTATTCATAAACTAATAAATAAGCTTAAAAAAATTACTGCTTTATTTTTTTAGTTTATATGTTACCTTGTCTGGGACAATGTAATAAAACTCTAATGGCCCCCGTTACATGTCCAGAAACATCGCCGGCAACTTGGGCGTTGCCATTTTGAAGCGACATCGCTGGAGAGTTGCCCCATGTAACAGGGTGATCTCAACGGAGATAGTTGCTTCAGCAACTTTGCCTGGATTCAGGACAGTGTCCTGAAACCTGGCGATGTTGCTCAGGCAAACTGCCTGAATCGTCTTGTCTGACATCGCAACAGTGATGTTGCAAGCAACTTCCCCATTGAGTCCAATGTTAAGGATCGCTGCCAGGGTTGAATTTAACCCTGGCAGCGATAGTTGCTTTCAACATCGCCGCTGTGTTGCCGGCGATGTCTCTTCATCTGACAGCTCACCAGCGATCTTGGCCAGTGGCCAAAAACTTTTGCGTTGCAGGCGATGTTGTCGGAGATGTTTCCCCCTGTAACTGGGCCTTTAGGTATCTTAGATTTCCCAAACCCTTGTAAATGTACAATAGGATTACACAATATTATATGTCACCACTTGTACAGTGACATAGCAATTCCTGATTCAAACACAACAACCTTATATATGTGTTTGAGGTTATAGAGTTCAGGTCATTAGACACACTTCCATCAAGGACCGTGAATTTTGGATGTGTGACATTAGCTTTACTAGCACATTTCTGATAAGTAAAAACAATTTCTATATAAAATTGGACACCCCTTTAATTGGTATTCCTATAATGGTTTGGCATTCACTA
Organism: Allobates femoralis; assembly: GCA_033576535.1. Classification (NCBI taxonomy): domain Eukaryota; kingdom Metazoa; phylum Chordata; class Amphibia; order Anura; family Aromobatidae; genus Allobates; species Allobates femoralis. The sequence continues at coordinate 125,193,507 of JARQOC010000004.1, forward strand.
TGATAAGTTATAATATTATGATTGGTTGGTATCCAAACACTGGAACCTCTACCAATCATGGAAAAAAGGGTGTAGTGGACGGTCATTCAGATTATTTAAACGAGTATTCTCACATTATTAAATTGGTATAGTTAGAAAAAGTAAGACAACTGCAAACTTGGAGATTTTCATACAAATGATTTGCAGTCAATCTCATTCTCATGCTATCTGAGCATTTGTTTTATTTTGGAAAATCTTTTGAGCAAAACATACGGGTAGGGAATACACCTTGAACAATATTGAATAAAGCCACTTGCATTCACCTATTTTCTTGGTATATGGTTGACTGTACATCAGCACCTTTGGATTCCACTTATTTCCTCTATTTGTTCTACTATTGCTTCGGCCTGTGGATACTGCAGCAACAGTTTGGAGCCTTTATACTGGTTGTATGTGACACCACCATCTAAGGTAATCAGGTTCATCTCAGCCTACCTGTCACTGTTTTTATCAGATAAAACCCTATTTCGCTTTCTATCCCACATTTATTCATTCAGTTACAGTAACATTTTCAGGTCAGTAGTAGGACCAAAACTGCTACTCAAGGAGCACTAGGGAAGTAAGGAGGCTGAGGAGCAGTGCGCTCCTGAAGAAACAAGTTGGGACTAGCCCATTGGGTGACCAGCAGGTGTATAACTACAATGGATGCAGAGATTGCAATCACTCCCGGGTCCTGGAGCCTAGGGTGCCCCAAAAGTCCAATTGGCCTGCAGAAAAAGACTAATGTTACTAAAGATTTGCAATAATTGGAGACCCCGTTGGAGCTTTTGCATCGGGGCCCATGAGCCTCAAATTACGTCACTGGTAGCCAGGATTATCAGTGTGCTGCAAAAATTTGCAAAAGTGTAGCAGCACTCAATCCTCTGTTCTCATCCCACATTATGAAAGGTCTTATAAATTAAACTGCAAAACATCGATATATGTTTATCCTAAATTAGTCTAAGTCAGCCAATAAACTGAGTGTCAACTGGGCAATGAATATATTGGTCATTGTGAAATAGCATTGCCCTCTTTAAAACGGTGTGTCCCTAATTATTGATAACCGATATTACACAGTGTCAGTGTGTAGGGACCCACCTTCAATAGGTAAAACACTATTTTAATTTGCATTTTAATTTCTAGCAGGGATAATGAAGAAACAGTAGAATGCTGAGTCATGAGGAAAGATGATATAGAATATTTTTTATGGGAAACATAGACGAGCCAGCTCCACTTTAACTAACAGTAATTTTGGGATCTTCTCACACAATTTTGAAAATAGGTGCAAACAGTATTTTCTCTGTGAAAAACACCAAAGATATCGGCAGCACAATCACCTGCATCTGCACTGAGTGCTTTCTGTGCCAGTGTAACAGACGACACAGTCAGGGAGGCAGTCATAGGGAAAATCACTTGACTGACAACTTCATAGGAGCCATGGACACAGCGGACAACAGGCATTAGAGGGGTTTGATAGAAGAACTGTACCCCAACATCATCCTGGCAATATGTTCACAAATATCGATATGAACATCTCCACAATTCGCCCCTTTCTCACCTTGGAAACCACAAAAACCCTCACTGTGGCCCTGATTCACTCACGCCTTGACTATTGTAATTCTCTCTTAGTTGGCCTCCCCCACACTAGACTTTCCCCTCTCCAGTCCATCCTTAATGCAGCAGCCAGGATTACCTATCTAGCTAATCGTTACTCAGACGCTTCTGCTCTATGCCAGGCATTACACTGGCTGCCTATACACTATAGGATCCATTTTAAACTGCTTGTTCTCACCCACAAAGCTCTTCACAGTGCAACACCCCCATACATCTCCTCCCTCATCTCTGTCTATTACCCCACCCGTTCTCTTTGCTCTGGAAGTGACTTTAGACTCACTTCCCCATTAATCCGAACCTCCCACTCCCAGCTCCAAGACTTCTCCCGAGCCGCACCAATTCTTTGGAATGCTCTACCCCAAGAAATTAGGTGTATCCACAACTTAGATAGTTTTAGGCGATCCCTAAAAACACATCTTTTTAGGGCTGCCTATCATGATCCCTAGTCATCTAGACATAGCCTATCCGCTCCGTCTCAAGTGGATCACAAATAATGGGTTGTGGCCACTTATTCTGCTTCTATCTGTTCCCCATCTCCTCAAGTTGACTATACCATCATTGTAAATAAGCACCTGTACCTTGTCACCCCCACCTCATTGTTAGATTGTAAGCTCTTATGAGCAGGGTTGCCATTTTTTGCTCTAATTATTGTGTTATATTATGCTTTGTATTGTATTGTTTTTGGCATTGTATTGTATTTTCTAATTGTTTCTTATGATTTTTTTATGTGAACTTTGTATTGTGAAGCAGTGCGGAATATGTTGGCACTATATAAATAAAAATTATTATTATTATTATAAGTTGTAATGGGCAGTGGGGGTCCTAATGAATGTCAATATCACTATCTTTGTACTGTGGTATTTAGTATCGTATTGTTCTACTTAGTATTGTAGTGTATTTTCTAGCAATTAAGACGCTATTGGTCAGGTCTGAGACATTTAAATAAAGCAAAACAAAAAAGATTTTTCCATTCAAAAGTCTATGTTTTATGCAAGGAAAACCAAACTTTACATAATTCTAGTAGTGATGGTATAAAACAAATGTATAGCTTATCCCAACAGGGTATATATTGTAAAAAAAAGGCAATAAGTACTGTTTTTCTCAGTATTCTGTCCATTAAAAAAAAGTAAAATGGATAAATTATGTTACCGTAATTATACCAGTAAAAACTACAGCTTGCCCTTACACAGCCCTGTCAATAGAAAAACAGATTTTATTTTTGTGCAAAAGTAGTAAAATATTAGAAGAAATACAGCTTACCCCCAAAAATACATTAGTCCTCATATGGCTACGTAGTTGGGAAAAATTCCTTTGTCTATCATGGAGGCCCAAAAGAGCAGTAGTTTTACATTGTTAAATGTGATATAATTTGCATTCACCTCAGGTATCATCTCAAATTACATAGAGTAACAGCACATTTTATCATTTGAATACATAATTATATATAATTAGATTTAGGCTTCACCACTTTACCTGTATTTTGTAATGATGTCACTGACAGAACAGTGTAATTACAGTTTTTATGGGTTATTTAACAAGATGAACCAGGTCTCAGAGATCGGGGCTTTGCATCTCTCTTACAAATATGGTATATAGTTCTTATTTACTTAGCATAATTGGCCACTAATTACATTCATATTTAGAAGACTAATTTCATAAAATGTTTAAAAAAATTAAAAGTATGAAAAGCTATGGTAATTTAATACCATTCTATAGTACCAAAATAACTCTTTGTCTTCATAATGGCTAGGCCATACATTGGCTGAGTAATACATATATTAAAATAATGAATCCCTCAACAATACAAGACTTTACACGGCTATTTAGTGCCTAAATAATGGGCCAAATGAATAGCAATTGCACTGCACTGTGTCCAGGTTTTCTCATTGTACTCGTAGTGCCCAAATAACAATACCACTCACTATTCCAAAAAAAGTTGGATGTTAGCGGATAAATAATTTACTTATTTTTATCCTCTCTGTCTTCTGAATAGCAGGGCCCTCTCAGTAACTCACAAGTTCTGCAGATACATTATATAACTCTTCAAGATCAAAAGAAAAAAGTCAGGCACTACGGGACACAGTAGGGGTTTAGTCAAATGACATAATACTGCCTAACCTGATGGGCTTCCTGGTAACGGTGTTGCACGCCACTGGGAAAAAGACTACATTTTCAATCTGCCAAATAAAGAAATAGTAGAAGAACTGGGCCCGTTGAAGCAGTTATACTGCGAAATGGCGAGCTGTCGTCCGCCGACTCTCCACTCCCTCTCCCCTCTTAACTCACTCTATACCGATGCCTGATGTACACCGGAATATTTGAATAAAGGATCATTGATGAATCGGTGAGTGCCGCCTCTACTATTTCTTTATTTGGAAGATTGTACATTACATAACTTCTGAACTTCTGCAAATGATTGTTTTGACCATCTGCACATGTAACTAATTGATAAGTGATGTCAGGAACCTCTGACTTTTCAATTGTCTAATATGCACAGATAAGAGTGCAATTTGTTTTTTAACCAAACTTGAGAACTATATTAAAGGGGTCATCAGATACCTAAAATGTCCCTTATAAATATTTATATGCCCTAAACACTTTTGTGATTTGCTTTATATACAATACTCTACACTTTCTCCTACACAGCCAATCTTTAAATTTTTTTTTTTTTTTTTTACTTCCTGTAATGTTTCGTTTAAGAGGATTTTCAAACGAGGCATTAAGAGGCTTTGGCTGCACTCACTTCCCTTAAAGAAGACATCATATGTGGGTGGTGATAGAAGGAGGGGCAGTGACAGCAGCATCGGCCCACTGCTTACAAAACCAATCTTACATAAATCGTCATCGGGGGCAGCACTGGTGTCACTTGCCCTGCTTCTATAGATGCCCCCTAATGATGTCTCCTTTCAAAGTAAGATACTTTGGCAAGTGGAGTTAGAGGCAGAGTTCTGAGCCTTGGTCGCTTTGTTCACAACTTCTTTGAAAGTGATGGATTTGGGACATCTTTAGAGGATGGTGATGAAAGAAACTGTGATAACTGATTGCAGTGCTGCCCCGTGATCACAGCCTGTTTCAGGTGGGGTGATATACACTGTGGGGAAGTGAGTGCAGCCCCAGCCTCCTAATGACATATAATTTAACAACCTTTTTCAATGAAATGTTCAAGGAAGTGAAGTAAAAATATCACACTTAGGGATTACCTATTATAGGGAAAAAATGTAGGGTATTTTATAATAAAACAAATTACAAAGTACGAAATATTTTAGGTATCAGATACACTTTTAAAGTAGATACTGACACCAATCCTTGATATTTTTTCTTTATCTCCTTCATGAGTATCCGCCACCATTAAACTATTCAAATAAGTTACATTTTCATTTGCATGACAGCTACCTTGCCTATCCCCCCACCACCTCACACACACACACACACACACACACACACACACACACACTCACACACACCTAGCCCACTTCCCATTCTGCCCAACGTGCATGTGGAGTAAAGCTCAAAACTTCACTGGCAGCAGGCTATCTCACCGAGAGCCCAAGGCAGTTGAAGTTCAGCAATCCAGTACTTGTATTCCCTGAAATCATTTGTCCCATTCATAATAGATCTTGTCAAAATCACAGTGTTAGACTAACATATGTCTAAAGGTACCGTTACACGCTTCAATGTTGTAACGATATCACTAACGATTTCATGGGTGCGCGGTCGTTAGGACATCGTTTTGACATCGTTGGTGAGCTGTCACACCTATATCGTGGACAATGCACCAACGATGTAGCGAGCAGCTATCGTTCGCACAACCCAGCGAACGATACTTGTTCACTGATGTGAACGACATTTTTATTGCGGTGTCACTCAGAACGAAGCTGCAGGTTGGCTGATCGTGATGTGTTTGATTTGAGAACATGTTCTCAAATCTGCAATCAACGATCCAACAATTTTTGTAGTTGTATCTCGGTGGTACACGCAACAACGTCCTAACGATATCGTTTCAAGTACTCCAAACCCATGACGTTTCAGTGATATCGTTCACGATATCATACCGTGTAACGGTGTTGTAAAGGTATCGTTGCACTGCATGATGTTGGAACGATGTTGGCAACGATCTCGTGGGCACGTGGTCGTTTCCGACATCGTTTTGACATCGTTGGTGAGATGTCACACATCTAGATATCGTGGACGACTCACCAATGATGTTGTGACCAGGTATGGTTCGCACAGCCCGGCGAATGATACCTGCTCATTGCCGTGAATGGGCGAAGTCGTAACCAACATCGTTATCACAGTGTCACACACAACGATATACCAGGTTGGCTGATCGTTGATCGTGTGATTTGAGAACATGTTTTCAAACCTGCAATCAACGATCCAACAACTTAGCGTAGCTGAATCTCGGTGTTAAACACAACAACACCCTAACGATGTCGCTTGAACGACTCCAAACCGGTGACGTTTAAGTGATATTGTTTACGATGTTGTGCCGTGTAATGGGGCCTTTATACAGTTGTGGCCAAAAATATTGACACCCCTGCAATTCTGTCAGATAATCCTCAGTTTCTTCCTGAAAATGATTGCAATCACAAATTCTTTGGTATTATTATCTTCATTTAATTTGTCTTCAATGAAAAAACACAAAAAGAATTTCCTAAAGCCAAATTGGATATAATTCCAAACCAAACATAAAAAAGGGGGTGGACAAAAGTATTGGCACCCTTAGAAAAATCATGTGATGCTTCTGTAATTTGTGTAATTAACAGCACCTGTAACTTACCTGTGGCACCTAACAGGTGTTGGCAATAACTAAATCACACTTGCAGCCAGTTGACATGGATTAAAGTTGACTCAACCTCTGTCCTGTGTCCTTGTGTGTACCACATTGAGCATGGAAAAAAGAAAGAATACCAAAGAACTGTCTGAGGACTTGAGAAACCAAATTGTGAGGAAGCATGAGCAATCTCAAAGCTACAAGTCCATCTCCAAAGACCTGAATGTTCCTGTGTCTACCGTGCACAGTGTCATCAAGAAGTTTAAAGCCCATGGCACTGTGGCTAACTTCCATAGATGTGGACGGAAAAGAAAAATTGACAAGAGATTTCAACGCAAGATTGTGCAGATGGTGGATAAAGAACCTCGACTAACATTCAAACAAGTTCAAGCTGCCCTGCAGTCCGAGGATACAACAATGTCAACCCGTACTATCCGTCGGTGTCTGAATGAAAAGGGACTGTATGGTAGGATACCCAGGAAGACCCCACTTCTTACCCCGAGACATAAAAAAGCCAGGCTGGAGTTTGCCAAAACTTCCCTGAGAAAGCCTACAACGTTTTGGAAGAATGTTCTCTGGTCAGATGAGACAAAAGTAGAGCTTTTTGGGCAAAGGCATCAACATAGAGTTTACAGGAGAAAAAAAGAGGCATTCAAAGAAAAGAACACGGTCCCTACAGTCAGATGGCAGAGGTTCCCTAATGTTTTGGGGTTGCTTTGCTGCCTCTGGCACTGGACTGCTTGACCGTGTGCATGGCATTATGAAGTCTGAAGACTACCAACAATTTTTGCAGCATAATGTAGGGCCCAGTGTGAGAAAGCTGGGTCTCCCTCAGAGGTCATGGGTCTTCCAGCAGGACAATGACCCAAAACACACTTCAAAAAGCACTAGAAAATGGTTTGAGAGAAAGCACTGGAGACTTCTAAGGTGGCCAGCAATGAGTCCAGACCTGAATCCTGTGGAGAGATCTAAAAATGGCAGTTTGGAGACGGCACCCTTCAAATATCAGGGACCTGGAGCAGTTTGCCAAAGAAGAATGGTCTAAAATTCCAGCAGAGCATTGTAAGAAACTCATTGATGGTTACCGGAAGCGGTTGATCGCAGTTATTTTGCCTAAAGGTTGTGCAACCAAGTATTAGGCTGAGGGTGCCAATACGTTTGTCTGGCCCATTTTTGGAGTTTTGTGTGAAATTATCAATATTTTGCTCTTTGCTTCATTCTCTTTTGTGTTTTTTCATTGAAGACAAATTAAATGAAGATAATAATACCAAAGAATTTGTGATTGCAATCATTTTCAGGAAGAAACTGAGTATTATCTGACAGAATTGCAGGGGTGTCAATACTTTTGGCCACAACTGTATATATACAGACATTTAGATTTCTGGCTTTTTAACTTGTGTTCCACTGCTAGTTGAAGACTCAGGTCGCTGTGATGATCTCACAGACTTGCCTTTCTGAGCCTGTCTGTGCCCCTTCACCTCGTACTGATAAATGGAGTTTACTGCAGAGATTGTTTGAATTTGGTGTTGGGATCTTGTTGAGCAACGGTTGAAAATAGCTTATAAAGGAACATATTGTTTGCGAGAGAAGGAAGTAGAATAATTCATAAAGTATATTTAAAAAATATATAAAAATCCGTAAATGTAAAACTCATTAGTGCGACCCAGGTTTATCCTGAGGCTTAACTAAGCACCTACCGGGTATTCACCAAAACCTCTGATATAAATGAGGATTGGGTTGGCTTCCAGTAGATGCCAGGTGCCATTCTTAAGACTGCATTCAGGACTGTGGTAGCTGAGCAGATATAGATGGCAGCAGGACAGGAGTGTAGTTATGGACTAGAATAGGAACATATGTACAGGCAGGTTCTGACAAACAGACCAATACTGGACACGGGATGGCAGGTACTCGATAGTACATAACATGGCATAGGTCATCTGGAACAGGACATCAAACACTGGCATAGGACATCAAACACTGGCAGAAAGTGTCAATGGTCGTCTCTCACAAGACATCGGGTACAGGAAGGTACTGGCTTAGGTCGTCTGGCACAGGACATCAGGAACTGACAGGACATCAATGCCACTGGATATCTGAATCATGTAGCAATTTCAGATATCCAGTGGCATTGAGGTTTCCATTGATGAAGAATGGCTCCACTATCTTTGTACCCCATATACCACACCATACCATCAATTTCTGTGCTCCAACAGTCTTGGAGGGATCATCCACTGTGGGTTAGTGTCAGACCAATAGCGGTGGTTGTGTTTGTTAACTTCACCATTCACAAAAAAGTTTGCCTCATCACTCATCTGAAGGCAATTGTCTATGCTGTGAAGATACGAGATGTGCAGTGTCTGACACAACGGATACTGGAAGCCTGTGCTAGCTTTTCTTTTGCGGTGTTGCTATCATGTGTCAAGAGCAGGAGAAGAGGGTTGCATTGACAGTCCAACACAATGGGCAGCACTTTGAACACATTTTATAAGTGGTCATAAACTTGTAAATAAATCATGAAATAATAAAGTTACGTTAAAACCAAGCACACCATTGTTTTTTCTTATGAAATTCTCAATATGTTTGATATGTCACATGACCCTCTTTGATGTGTCACATGAGCCTTTGAAAAAAATAAGGTTGGATCCAAAATGGCCAACTTCAAAATGGCCACCATGGCCACCACTCATCTGGAAAAGTTTCCCCCTCCCGCATACTAATGAGCCACAAACAGAAAGTTGATATCACCAACCATTCCCAAATTTATATTCCATATAAATGGCCCACCCTGTATATAGCGCTAAAAATCATTTTTCATTTGGGTTTCATTAAAAATGTTTCCAAAATGTGACTTCTATAGGTTCTGTGTTACATTTTCTATTCCTGACTACAGAGTAAATTAACTGTAAATTTCATTCAGATTGAACGAGAAGGAGTTTGTATCTCATTTATCTCTCCTTTTTTCTGCTGATATATAACCACAGGCCAATCAAAGTTGAATTTTCATTAAATTAATGAGCCTGTAAAAGACAAACAGTGCAAACTTTTCAACAAAACCCAATTGTAAAAATATTTTTTAAGCACAAAATACATGCATTTTACAGGGTTCCATTACTCATACAAGCCCTTCTCAATCACCATGTTTCCACTATGTAAAATAAGAACAGCTATACTAACCTGCGGTGCGTGTGCTTGTATCAGTAATGTTGGCACCTGTTCTCCTGGGGGCCACGTCACATTGTCATATCACATGAATCGTGGAATCAATCAGTGGTCGCTTCACTCTGACCTCCTTTGGACATAACCGACATGCAGAGGAAGTCAGAGAAGAGCACTCACAACAGAGGTGAGTATAGATGACATTATTTTACATAATGGAATTATGATGATTGAGAAGGGTGGTCTAAGTAGTGGACAAAACTTTAAAGTAAAAAACAGTTGTCCAAAAAACTGGACAACCCCTTCAGAATTGTCTTTCTCAGGTTCTTTTATAAATTTAATGATTTTGACAGTAAAAAAAAGTCCTGCACAGTATATCCAAGTTAAAATTTGAACAGTCCTTAAACACCTCTACACTTTTTGAAGTATCTATCACAATGTAGGGCTACCATTTTTATTTAATAACACAGTCAGCAGCCCAACATTGTTGACTTTTTTATCTCCTTCATATCTAGTGACGTACGTGTACGACATTGGTCTTGTCCCCCAGATTGATGTGGGCTCACACGTTGAGCCCGCATCTTTCCCTGCACATGTCGGATGATTTGATCACCTGAGGTTCAGAGGTTCATATACAAACCATAATAAATAACAGTTCTAAAAAAAAAAATACAATAATTAAAGCAAAATAATGACGGCTGCTCATAAGAGCTTACAATCTACAATGAGGTGGGGGTGACACAAATTACTGGTACTTATTTACAATGATGGTCCAGCCAACTTGAGGAAATGGGGAATAGATAAGAGTTACATGAGTGGCCACCAGCCAAATATTTGTAATGCTTCTAAGTCTGGTGGAGGGATTAGGTTATGTCTAAATAACTTCGACTAGGGAGCATGATAGGCTGCCCTAAAAAGATGTGTTTTATGGGAGCTCCTGAAACTATGTGAATTGTAAATGGTCCTAATTTCTTAGGCTAGAGCATTCTAGAGAATTGATGCAGCTTGGGAAAAGTCTTGGAGCCGGGAGTGGGAAGATCGGATTAATGCAGATGTTAGTCTAATGTCGCTTCCAGACCGAAGAGCACAGGTGGGGTGATAGACAGAGATGAGATAAGTGGGTGCTGTACTGTGAAGAGCTTTGTGGGTGAGAGCAAGGAATTTGAATTGGATTCTATAGTGTATGGGCAGTCAGTGCAATGACTGGCACAGAGCTGAAGCATCCGAGTAATTATTAGCCAGATAGGTGACCCTGGCTGCTGCATTAAGGATGGACTGGAGAGGGGAAAGCCTAGTGAGGTGGAGGCCAATTAAAAAATAATTATAATAATCAAGGTAGCAGCAGATCAGGGCCACAGTGAGGGTTTTTGTTGTTTCCATGGTGAGAAAGGTGCAGATTCTAGAGATGTTCTTCAGGTGCTAGCAGGAAGAGCGGGTGAGAGATTGTATATAGGGGGTGAAGGAAAGATCATTGTCGAACATAACACCAAGACAGCGAGCCTGCTGCCTATGTGTCATCTTGGTGACACACAATGAGTGGGAGATGTCATATTTAGGAAGGTTAGTGGAGGGTGGGAGCAGAAGAAGTTCAGTTTTGGAAATGATGAGTTTTAGAGAGGACATGATATTGGAAACTGCGGTTAAACTGTTATTGGTGCTCTTTAGTACAGCAAGGGTAAGGTCAGGGGAAGAAGTGTATAGTTGTGTGTCATCAGCATAAAGATGGTACTGGAAGCCAAATTTGTTGATGTCTGGCCAATCGGGGCCCACTGTCAATCTCCGAAAGTGCGATTTAATACGTGCTGGCAGAGTTTGTGCAAATTCCCCACTTTCGTCAGCAATGTAGTGATTGTAAGGTGCCGATTAGCTGTCAAAACAGCCAAGGTTCAGCTGATGATCCATGAGACTGTCATGAGTCATGATGAACTTCTTGTGAACACTGGCTGAGCTTCAGTATTCACAGGAGATGATTATCTGTGCTGTACAGAGCAGTGCTGAAGCATCCCTCTATACAGAACAAGCTATAAAGCAGTGCAGGTTTCTAGTCGCCCCAGGGACTAACAAAAACTATATAAAATTTTAAAAAAAAGTTTTTAATAATATGGAAAAACATTAAAAAAACACATGTCAAACCACACCCCCTTTTGTCCCATTGAAAAAAAAAAAAGTATAAAAAGAATTGTGTTGGGGGCCACAATCCCCAGCCCAACTTCAGCTTTCCTGACCTCAACTAAGGATAATACAAGGAAAGCTCATTTTGGAGCGTGTATTCTATGCAATGTAGCAGAGCAGTGCTCATAAGTGGTTAAGTGACAGGTATTTGAGTTAAACATTTGACGCCAATAAAATCTGGCCTGAGTTTTTGTAGCTTGAATATCTGTTCTGCTGTCTTGCCTAACTAGATGAAGTTTATTGCAAACTTGTTATGTTTTCTTACAGAGTCCAAAATTGTTATTTAATTTTGCATGTAAAGTTTGTGGTTGAGGCAGTGAGATAATACTGTATATCAGTTGCCATGTTACATGTTGAATAGATTGGCTTAACTAATATCATTTTTCCAGGGAAATCGGTCACACTGGCTTTTACTGCACAAGTTTTCTCCTTTCTTTCAGCCTGTTGCTGATTACAGCTACCTCCAGGCCCCTTGTAAAGCAGCTGGGGACATGGTAAAACACTTTGATTTCAGAGTTAAAGTGGTTGTCTCAAAATAAAATCTTAGAACCTATCCACAAAATAGGTGATACATTTCTGATTTCAAGACGTGTAAACACTGGGAAGGCCAATGCACAGTAAAACTGAGTTCTGTAAGTTCCCTTTAGTGAAAATGGAATGAAAGTCCTGTGTTGCTTCATTGATTCTTTTTGGGACTATAGGACTAACCATAAAACTATGACTGAGAGATGAAAGGTACCGTTAGACGGCACGACGTCGAAACGATGTCTGCGCGGTCGTTGCAGACATCGTTGAACATCGTTATGGATGTCACACGTGCAGATATCGTGGACAACTCACCAACAATGTTAAGAGCAGGGATTGTTTGCAAACCCCGCGAACGATCCCTGCTCATTGCTTTGATGGGCAAAGTCGTCCACGACATCGTTATCGCGGTGTCACACTGAACATGCAGCAGGTTGCTGAAGTTGAGATTGTCAGGTTTTCCAACATGTTGGTAAACCTGTCAACTCCGATCCAATGATTTATCGATTTACGAGTCACACGCCACGAGGTCGCAACGACGTCGCTGGTACGCCTCCAAACCCGTGACGTATCAGCGATGTCGTTGACGACGTCGTGCTGTGTGATAGTACCTTTAGTGAACCTCCCAATTCCCCGCTCTACCCTAAATGGGCACTTTGGCTATTGTAGCTAGTATATTAATATATTCTGCTATTCACCACAGAAGTAATTAATATTCTGAAAGGAGATTCCACCTAACAAATTTTTCTGAAATTCCAGGGCTCGTTTATCTTCATTAGTCGCATAAAGTGCCATTCTATTGTACATACTGCTCTAGACACATGGGACATGTGCCAGCTGCAGTCAGTCACTGGTCACAGTGGTGAGATTAATCACCGCCATGGACAATAATTGTCTACAAAGGTCACATTCTTATTGGTCAGAAGGGGAGTGGCAGGGATCACAGTTACGCGTTTTTATTTTATTTTTATTTTTTTCATAAATTGGGAAATCTCATTTAATTTGAGTTTGCTTCTCAAAAAAAACTCTCCAAAATTCCCATAAATACAATTTTTCTTTACAAAATGTCGTCATATTTTAAATACCATTCGCATTGACCGTATCCACAAACCATCTCCACATGCCAAAAGGCATCAGGACTTTGTAGCACTTTCTGGAATGGATGGAGGCACAAAAACAGGGAGAGCTGATATCTTTAAGTCTGGTCTAAAGTCTATGAAGTGGTAGTTTTGGATCTTGGGTCAATGAAGAGAGATGTTGTTCAAGGCTGTGTAGATGAGTGGGTCTGGAATTTCTGAACAAAGAGGATTCTGGTCTGAGATCTTTAACCATGGTGTGGTTTGGTCTGAGACCTGTATTTTTCAGGAGTCTGGTCTGAGATTTTTTTAGGGATTTAGATCTGGTGTATTTATTGTTGAAGGGCTTTATCTGCATGATCTAGTATTCTGTTGGAGTCTCTGAAGCTTGTCATGTGCAGTATTCTAATCTTGTATATTGGTGGCATGTCCTATATAAGTAGGTCGGGACCCAAGCTCAAAAACAGACACTTTTGAAATTGCTTAGTACATCTGATTTGCAACATGTAACATATGCATCGCTTGTCATTCCCATCTTGTTGGTATCTCAGACAACGTCTGCATGTGTTTCTATGCAGCTGACCTGCTCTTGTCCAGAGAGCCGATGGCCATTCCGGGATCAGTCATTCGAGACACATGCAAGATTCTCGCATGCGTCTCACTCAGTGTGTCTCCGGCCTAATGGGAATTCCTACTTTTCTCAGGTTTTACTTTGTGTTCTTCTGATTTCATTCTGAACAATAGTTTTGATATTAGACAATGTGTAGTTGTCCAAAACAAAGAAGAATGTATAGTTGTAAAAAGAAAGACACATGTAAATGTAAGTGGAGGCGCTGCCCACACCCTCTTGAAGAATATGATGCACTATATTAAATGTGATTTTATGTATTTATTTAATGTACATGCACTGATCAGGTACATAAATGGTTAATAATTGGGTTTACTTCAGGATGGGAGAAGCTACATACAAAATGCAACATCCTGGTAGTGACTCAGATAGGGTTCAGCTTTAAGACAAGTAGGATCTAAGGTCTAACTATCTGCAGACCTACCTGTAAATGGGTGTTTGAGTGCAAGGAGGAGAGATTACAAGACATCAGATAGTACGTCCTAAGGGACAGGAAGAGACTTTGGCAAAAGTGGATTTCAGGCAGGAAGCCTAGAGGAGAAAGTGTGTATAGTTAAAGTCAATGTTAAGTGAAGACACTTGTATTTTTGGACTTTGGTCTCCCTCAGTTCATTCTAAACAATGTGGTCCTGGAATGCCATCTCCAGCGGCGATATGCGGTTTGCAAAGGCGCCTCATCCAGGTAACAACCACGATACACACATCCAGCCAGAACCCTCATGTTCATGTAGCATGGCAGGGTGTGGAAGACAAGAAATTCGCTCATGACTACCACCCCCGCACCACGATAAATAGAACTCAGGGTATCCTAAAGTATTAGATTGTAGGGTCCCATGTAAGCTAGGCTCCCAAGTATGTCCATCAAAATGCAATTGTTAGCTTCCATTCTTTATTATTATCCATTTCTTCTGACGGAAAGTGTCAAAAATATCCATGTATGTTATTCCTGTACCTTCATATTTCGTCAGAGTTTGTGATAACAAACACATGCTTCAGTAATATACATGTTGCCAGCAAAACTTCGTCTGATCCCTATCTCTAAAAGTATATTCTCCAAAAACCCATGAGGCTCAGGATAGGGAAGAGACTTTTAATATTTCAAATCACTTGTAAAGACAAAGCTGCCAACAATAATAGATTCAAGGGAATCCAAGATCATATTTCAGAACATGGCGCTCAACCTCAAAGTTAAAAATAGTAGAAATTACAGCTCAGTAAA
This sequence comes from Allobates femoralis, assembly GCA_033576535.1. Classification (NCBI taxonomy): domain Eukaryota; kingdom Metazoa; phylum Chordata; class Amphibia; order Anura; family Aromobatidae; genus Allobates; species Allobates femoralis. The sequence continues at coordinate 125,208,689 of JARQOC010000004.1, forward strand.
ATAAAAATGATACATACTTAACTAGAAATTCCTTTTGACCACATAATTGCCTAGAACAGCGTTGTCACGTGTTGGATGAATGTGTACAGAAGATCAAAGCCAAGGCAGTCATGAAGGGCAGGTGACTGCCCATCAGCCAAGATGTTAAATTGTAGGATTGGGTTAGAAACTGTATTTAGTCTCCAAAATAGCTATCAACTATGCAATCAGTACTTCTAGCTGAGAATATCTGTGATATGGTATCCAAGGCAGCATGCTGCAAGTTCCTTTTTTGGTTAGAGACATTCGGGATAATACAATAGACAATGGATATACAAGTGGACGTAGACCGCACTGCCAGGGGAAAGAAAAACAAAGTGGTGTATATTCCAAAGTGTTGGTCTTTATTCATCCGATGCGTTTCAGAGTGTATTCCTCACTCCTTCATCAGGGAACCAACCAAGTTCGGATGAATAAAGACCACCACTTCGAATATACGCCACTTTGTTTTTCCTTCTGTTGGCAGCGCAGTCTACGCCCACTTGTGGATGCAGTGTGTTTGATTATTGCTGAGTGGTTCGTGTGATTTGTGGATTCTGCAGCAGCCATATAAGCGATCAAAACTGGTTGTGTGTCACAGAACCTGCCCAGATGAGTGAACACAGTAAATTATCTCCCATTTTTATTAGGATAAAACCCTATGTGCTCTCCTTTTTATACACAGTTCCATGGGATATCACAATAATAACGTGTTTGTCTTCCTATGAAATTGGAGACATATTGGGTTAAAGTAGACACACAGCCCTAATTAGTTTAAAATAGTTGGTGTGATTCACAAGACCTAGATCATCAGTCACCTCAGTAATCTGAAGTCATTGTCATTTATCAGGGCTCCCTTCAAGTGATCACAGACTTCTGATAGACTCTAGTCACCAGATTCCACAACACAAACATTATAACTGGGGGAGAGGGAGATGACACTTCCATTTTCATTGCTGTAAGACCTTCTAGTGAGAACAGGTACGGTAATTTAAGATCGTATATCTGCAATCTGCTGCAAAACAGACACAAGGTTTGTGGTCTGTATTGGAATAGGTCACACATGGCACCTCAGTTCCTGGGATTCCCAGCTTCAAAAGGATTAGCCAAATGGTCTGTAACTGGGCAGACTATTTCACAATTACTGGATAGAGAGGAGAGCTAGAAGCACAATATAGTTAAAATGCAAGGTACTTGGCCAATTAGCCCATAGTCCAATTACAACACAGCAATTTTAATATTCCAATATAGGCCTTCTAGCCTAGGGTCAAGCATATAAAAAACTAGGTTGCCCAAAAGAAAGTTGTTCACATGTGTGGGGGGAAATCAATGCTGATTGTGTTCCAAAGCTCATTTACCCTTCCTCAAGGAAACCAAAGATAACTTTAAGCTGGTATATTTAGGTATTTCTTTTATTTTTCCCTTTTTATTTTATAGCTGTTTTACATATTTATTTGTAATTTTTAACGTTTTCTTTGCTGCCTCTTTATTGTAAGCCCTGTATTTTTATATTACAGCTTAAAACTCTAACAAGTTTGTTCCTTGTATGTTCTAAAGAATCCATAGCTTTATAGAGAGTGTGTGACCTTTTGATTGTCAGACAGTATTATATCAGGGACTCATCACCCGTGTGTTTGATGAGTGGTGGCAGCGTGTTGTGTAGTTCGGGTGTGCAGACTGTATCAGGGTGGAATTTATGCTCCCTTTATAGCCTACAACAGAGCCTGAGTGCTGAATTGAGTAAGAGAAGTTAAATTAACCCCTGCAGGCACACCCCAAGTCACATCCCAAGAAGTGTGACACCTGTTGATTGAGCTGAGCAGTCTGAAATATCAGCATCAGGGAAGAAAGAGTCTGAGAAACTGTTAATCAGATTAGATGTACAGTGATGGAGTTAAATTTTCATAAAGTTTCGCACAGTAAATACACCAGTCTCATCAAGTCTAAGAGGTCTGTGTAAAAATTGTGATGATTGTCCGAGATCACATACTCAAACGGCTGTCTTGGACACACTTGGCACACGGCCTTCCTTTTGGCTGAATCCCATGAAAACCTGATGCATGTTAACCTCTAAACAGAGATCTGGATTTACAAAGGGATCCAAAAAATAGCTGCCTACGGATGGGCTGCTGTCCAAAAGAGCAAACCAGAAGCAGGAATTGTCACCAGGCAGGGTCAAAGCTGGCAGGTCATGAAAAGAACAAAATCAGGATCTGTTAAAGTGGTTGGGAAGTCAGCTCAAAACCGAGATGGCAGCAAAGTACAAAATAATCAAGCAGGAGAGGTGTCCAAAAACCAGATAGAGGTAAAACCGGAAAAAATCAATTTAGAGCAGGAGAACAACAACACCTAACCATGGAAGCATAAGCTGTACCCTATATGGTGCATTTTTGTGTAGTTTTTGATAACAATAATAATATTTATATAGCACCAATATATTCCACAGCGCTTTACAATTCAAAGATTCAAATAGTCATTGGTAACATAATTATAAAACAATGATAAAATCAAGAATAATTATGACATTGCTTACAATCTACAATGAAGTGGGGGATGACACAAAGTATAGGTGCTTATTTTCAATGATGGTCTATCCATCTTGAAGAATTGGGGGATAGATAGAGGCTGCGTGAGCCAGTTACCAGCCAATCTTTCTAGTTCTTTTGGGTGTGGTGGAATTTGATGGAGAGTTTTGTTCAGAGAAATAGTGCATGAGCTACATAAAAATAATTTAGATTAGGAAGTGTAATAGGCTGCCCTAAAAAAATGTGTTTTTAGGTAGCGCCTTAAACTGTGTAAGTTGTGAATGGTCCTAATTTCCTGGGGTAGAGCATTCCAGAGAATTGGTGCATCCTGGGAGAAGTCTTGACGCTGTGAGTGGGAGGTACGGATTTGTGCATCTGTTAGTCAATAGTCACTTGAAGAGCTTAGAGAATGGGTAGGTTGATGAACAGAAATGAGGGTGGCGAGGTAGGTGATGGAGGATGGTGCTGCACTGTGAAGACCTTTGTTGGTGAGAACAAGCAATTTGATTTGGATCCTATAATGTATGGGCAGCCAGTACAATGACTGGCTCAGAGCGAAAACATCTGAGCATCGATTAGCTAGATAGGTGACCCTGGCTGCTGCATTAAAGATGGACTGCAGAGGGGAAAGTCTAGTCATTGGGAGGAGTGGATCAGAGCCAAAGTAAGGGTTTTTGTTGTTTCTATGGTGAGAAAGGGGCAGATTCTAGAGATGTTCTTCAGTTGCAAGCAACAAGAGCGGGCAAGGGTTGTATATAGGTGAAGGAAAGATTGGTGTCATACATAAGACCCCAGTGAGCCTGCTGCCTAGGCGTTATTGTGATGCGACACACTGAGAGGGAAATGTTAGATTTAGGGAGGTTAGTTGATGGCAGTAGCAGAAGATATTCAGTTTTGGAAAGGTTGAGTTTTGGATAAAGAGTGGACATGATGTTGGAAACTGCGGACAGTCACTAATGTTCTGTAGTACAGTGGTGGTGAGGTCAGGGAAAGAAGTTTATAGTTGTGTCATCAACATAGAGATGTACTGGAAGCCAAATCTGCTGATGGTTTGTCCAACTGGGGCCATGTAGAGAGAGAAGATGGTCAAGGACAGAGCCCTGAAGGACCCTAATAGTGAGAGGAAGAGGAGAGGGAGTGGTGCCAGCGAATGATACACTGAAAGAGCGTTCAGAGAGATGAGAAAAGAACCAGGAGAGAATGGTGTCCTTCAAGCCAATTGAGTGGAGCATAGTGAGTAGGACAGGGGTAGGGAACTTGAGGCCTCGAGAGCCGCACACAGTGCAGGTTTTCAGGATTTCTTTAAGGCCGTGTCACACGTGTCAATGTCGCTAGCGACATCGCCGAAAAGTGACGCATCAGCGATGTCGCTAGCGATATTGCAAGTGTGTTGTGCTGTGTGACAGCGCGACGTGACTGCGATTTATCGCTGGTCGCAGGTTGACAGGTTTATCAACATGTTCATAAACCTGTCAATCTGCGACCAGCGATTAGGCTGGATCGCGCCGTCTGACACCGCAATAGCGATGTAGGCGGCGACCCAGCCTATACTGCAGCATTGCTGCGGATCACTCGCTGGGTCGATCCCAGCCCAGCGAGCGATGGCTCCGCCCACATCGCTGCAGCGTCACCGGCAACATCCTGCCGTGTGACACCAAGGCTGCGATGGCGGAAGCGACCGCGCACCCGCACATCGCTTCCGACATCGCAGCCTTGGTTGACACGTGTGACAGGGCCATTAGTATTCCACAAAAGCTTTGGAATCATCCTCTGTGCAGGTAATTTAATTATCTCCTGTGAAATACTAAAGAAATTCTGAAAACCTGCACTGTGAGTGGCTCCTCGAAGCTTGGAGTTCCCTACCCCTGGAGTAGGAGATGGTGGTCAACAGTGTCCAAAGCTTCCGAGAAGTCAAGAAGAATAAGTTGAGAGTAGTCACCACAACGTTTTGCTGTCAAAAGGATACTAGTACCTTTCACAAGGGCAGTTTTTGTAGAATGTAGGGGGCGGAAACCAGACTGAAATGGATCTACAAGAGAGTAAGTGGAATGTAGCAGATTAGGCGGGAGTAGACCAGGTGCTCCAAGAGTTTAAAGATGAAGGGGAGATTGGAGACTGGTCTGTAGTTATTTTTGCAGGATGGGTCAAGAGAAGATTTTTTTAGTAATGGAGTAATCATAGAGTGAAGGAGGAGGGGAAGATGCAATAAGAGCATGAGAGATTAAAGATTTTAAGTGTGTAATTACAACAAATCTGCAAGGAAAAACACATGCCAGCCAAAGACAATGAGAGTCCTGAAGTGTGCCCATATTCAGGGTTTTTTTCTGGCTGATTTTGGAGCAGACAAAAGAAACAATATGTCAATTCTTTCTCACCAAAACCACATAAAAACATGCCTAATTTCCAGTGTGATATTCTGACCATAGTCTACCTTTTTAGGAGAAAGAAATTGTGAACAAGTATTAATTATGTAGTCTAACAAATAGAATTTTTTTTCTTTATTAAGACATTAAATAAAAAAGATGGTAAGTGCACTTTTCTCCATGACTTATCTTGTGCTACAACTTTCACAGAGTTTTCCAATTATACTGCAAATACAAAACATGCCATAAAGGATCCCCCGATATCCCTTGACTCCTATGAACAGTATAAGTGTTCAACATGTGTGTGTTGTTTTGCTTTGTACGCATCATTACATTTTCTCATAAAAGTATTAATCACAGCACTTCCTATTTGAGTGGGCATGTAATGGGCAGTCTGTTCAGGGTTTCTAAAGAGCTTTTTTATTTTATTTTTTTTTTACAAAAGTGAATCTAAAAGATGTGTTGGTCAAAGAACTTACTTAGAAGGTGATATATTTATTACAATGCATTAGTTTGTTTTCTGTATGCACACATTGGCTTGCTCAAGGGAAGTTTTGGTGGAGACGTCCAATGTAAAAGATCTGTGCACACATTCCCCAGTGCAGATTATAATATGCACATTGAAAATACGGTAGTAACATGTTTATTGCTCTTATATATCACGTTATGCCAAAGTATTATAATAAATGTTTTCTCCCAGGGTGTTGGTAAGCCATAGCATCTAATGTTTCTTGGTTAAAAGTACAGCAAGTGGAGAAGACAAGGTCTTGGATCTCAAAGAAGTAGAGCACCTGGCACCATGACTAATTCTAAGTGCAACCAAATAATCCAAAATTCTCAATTCACAGGGTAAACTCGATATCCCTGAACTAGATTGACAGAAATATCCGGCAGCACTAGAAGAAGGAAGCCTGAAATGTGGGAATCTTTAGCTTTTCTTAACTGCAGGCTTATGCTTATGCACCCGCCACTTTACTCAGTGAAATATCCAAATTTTTCCAGATGGCCAGGGATTGAAAACTGAGTCAGAAAATCCATATTTTATAATGGTGCAAAGCAGAAGATGGATATTCTGCTACGCAACAACATAAAAATATGCTAGTTGCCTGTATTAGCAATCCAGATCTTGTGTTGTAAAACCAGCAGTCGGTGTCACCTTTTATGAGAGTTTTTATTGATAGCATTCCTGAAATGGAGAATAGCTGGGCTAGCCATTCACTAGATGCTGGTGATTCAGGATAGATCTGATTATATTGCTGAGGCCTCTAGAATACTATCTGATAAACATTTTTATGGACTCTTGATGCCAGTACGCTAGCTGAATGTATTAAAACTTATAATAATTTCATTTTGAAAGCTTTCAAAGGAGACCCGTCTGTTACAAAAAAAACATTTCTGTGTTGTGTTTTTTATTTTTACTAGAAATTTATGATGGCTGGGTCTAATTTGGTCTGACATCATGAATTTTGGGCTTGATGCCCAATAATAATAATTTAAAAAAATGTGTATGCTCTTGCCATATTTTGATCGCCAGCCAGGTAAAACGAGGCAGCTGGGGGCTGGGAATCTAAGTGTGGTTTTGGGCCCCAAACTGAAAATCGCAGCTGCCCCTAAAAATTGCGCATTCATCGTATTGCCATTGCCAGGCACTTTACCTGGCTCTTCCAGTGGCCCAGGTGGGGGCGGCATGCAGGGTAATAATGGGGTTAATGCCAGTTGTGCATTGTCAGCTGGTACTAAGCCTGAAATTGATGATTTTAGGCCAAATTAGACCCAGCCACATGAATTTCTAATGAACATAAAAAAAACACAAGCACAAAGACAATTTTTTTTTTATTGGAAATAAAACACATTTAGGGACTCCATCTTAAATGACAAAAAAAGACATGCGTCTGTCAAGAGTGGCAAGCTGGCTGAGCTGGGTGCCCTGAGAGAGGTCAATCGAGTTCATAGCTCAGCCATGAACTCGGGTAACCCTTGCTCTGACATCACTGCGAACACTGCCGAGAACTGAGCGGTTCTCGGCAGTGCAGTGAATATCCCCGGAAGCTAATGATTAGCGCCAGAAATAGATGTAACGGAGAGCAGGACGCGCAATGGTAGGACGGCAGGACCTGGTAAGTATAATGATGATGTTTATTAATTGTATGCTTTCTTTTACAGCCCCCTGCCCCATCCCATAACTGTAAAGTCCAGGCTTGGGGTTCGGACACAAGTCAAGTCACGTCCAGCCCCGAACTCGGACTTTACAAAAAGGTCGGATGAGTCCGCCGATCTCGAGCATCTGCGAATTCACCAATCACTATAGGCAACCGACAGCTATGCTATTTTTTTTGTACACTCATACTCCTGAATCTTGATGTACATTAAAATTTTAAAATAGGGTTTTATCAATTTTAGCACTGCAGTGTTTGTTGTGTGACCTCGGCCACTCTTTCTCATATAGTTTTTTAAAAGAGGACCTGTCACCAAACCAGGCATGGTGATCTAATTACAGCACTGGATACAGCATGTCTGCAGCATGCAGACAAGGGGTCACCCAGCACTTGAGCAGCCCTGTACCCCGAGATAATACAGTTAGAAAACTTACAATGCTAGCATAGAGTGCAGCGCAGCAGGATTCACACCCACCTCCTTAGTGGCTGTAGCATGTAAGTTTTCTAAGTGCTTTTACTCGGGGTACAGGACTGCTCAAGTGGCTGGGGGACCCCTTGTCTGCATGCTGCAGACATGCTGTATCCAGTGCTGTAATTAGATCACCATGCCTGGTTTGGTGACAGGTCCTCTTTAAGAGAATAGGTGGCCACTTTATATTTATGTTTCACAAATTTTTATTATTTGCAAATGAAATGCACAGATAAACACAAACATGAGTGACAGTCACAAAACATATTAAGATAGCGATATCAACAAATAATGAATATTCTACCTCTAAAAAAGGTGGGGGATGGGGTAGAAAGGCTTGGATATATTTTATTAGGGCAGGAATTAGGGATAAGAGTGTGAGAAAAGTGGAACAATGGCAAAGGGAGAACATCTAAGTTTGTTGCTTTATTATACAATACAGATATTACAGAGTGAGTAATAAACAATGTTACATTTTTGGATACTGACAGGTTCTGAACATAATTTGGTTACCAAAAAAGGGAAGACTATACAGTGATACCTCGGTTCTCGTCAATAATCCGTCAGAAAACTATCGACGAAAACTGAGGCAACAATTTTTATAGGAATCAATGTTAAATGAATTAATTGGTTCGAGACACTGAAAAAGACTTACAAAAAAAAACAAAACACATATCATAGTGAATAAAATAGTGGTTAAAGATAGAATCACTCGGAAATGACTGTAAAAGGAACATGAAACACTAATTTAAAGAAATAAACATTTATTGTGTTTTTTTTTTTAAAAAGAAACTATTTTTGGTGTATGGGAGATGCCAGGAGGGGGAGATAGGGGTGTACTTTTTATTTTTTGGAAGGGGAATCTCATTTCTATGGCTAAATTAGTAGCGATGCACTGAGCGAAATCAACGAAAACTGAGGAATTGAGAAAACAGAGACACGATTTTCATTAAAAAAATCGACGAAAACCGAAACCGACAATATTCGAAGTTGACGAAAACCGAAGTATCACTGTATTTATTTCAATTGAGATAAAATCATGAGTAGGATGGTATGAGACATTTAACAAATGTTTTTATATACCAGTTATTCTAAGATAAATGTTAAAGGGCTAATCATATTGAGAAACTATCTAGTAAGGAAACAGATTTGTTCATGTCAAGTTGGGGGGATGGGCAGGCCAAGGACTGTATCTTCTATGACAGGAGGTAAATGTATTATTATAAATGGTGTGGGGTTTCTCAAAGTCATTATGCCGTGACACCAAATCTATCACTTCAGAGATAGTTGGAGATGCCTCCTTTTTCCAAGCTGCTATCAAGCTTTTAGTTACTAAGAAAATATGAATGATGATTGATTCAAAAATTGGATTTTTTTTTGTTCCATATCCAAGGATACCATGGCTAAATGGGGAGTAATAGTAATGTTTGAATTAAGAATTAGATTCATTAGATTAGAGACATTTGTCCAAAGGTTCTTTAACTTTGGACAACTCCAAAAGATATGGAGTAATTATATTTTAAAGATTCTGCCTCATAAATGTCCCGATGACAACTGTATGCTTCTACATTGGCAAAAAACTACCACTGACTGCTCTCTTGGATGCAGTCTCTCAATATGACCAGGGGACAACAACAGGTTTTCACTTTCTTAAATAAGCGCTCCTATCAAAACTTTTATCTTCTTATTACCGTATGTTGCAGTTATCATATTATATAGCACTGTATACTTTGAAATTTCTAATTTTTCCTTTCTGCCCAGTTTATTCTTCTCTTTTCCATTAGGTGTATGAAATCACGTGACTAATAACAGACTAGTTGAATGCTTCTAAGCTCTATGTAGAAATAGGGAGTCTCTTCCCTGCATGAGCCATCACTATAAGGTCCTTGGGAGGGCAGCGGAGGGGGCAGCTAGGTCAGAGGTTGAAGAGGAGTATGGCTCAGGCAGGAAAAAGAACTTCCTGTTTCTACATAGAGTGTAGAAGGATTCAATTACTCTGTTTTTCAACATGTGATGTTATAGACGTAATGGAAAAGAGAATGACTGGATAGAAAGGGAAAATAAACAGTACACAAAGCAATATAATATGACTAGCTGTAGAGCCCTGGGTATAATAACAAACTATACTTAGTTATAAGCTGAGTGTATGTGTGTGTATGTATGTCCACTATACGCATCAAACATGTTCCAGCCATGTCAATAATTGCAGGTCCAGGCTCACATGACATTGTAACATCACGCGAACCTCACGTTCAATCACGGCTGGATTCTCTCTCCCCATCTTCGGACCAAATGAGTTAATCAACAGGAAGTGATCCTGTGGCTGCCACTCGCTTCCTGTTGATTGCTCATTTGGTCCAAAGTCATGATGAGAGAAGTTGGCCGTGATTGGACCCGCGGGGTTTGCGTAGCATCACGATATCACATGAATCCCGACCCACGATTACCACAAGCACAGGAGGTGAATACAGACTCTTATTTTACCTGAGGGAGACATGTGGAATCAGAAGGAGTTGTCCTAGTAGTGAACAATCCCTTTTAATATTCCAATCACTCCATTTCACATTCATTGGTGGTTCCATCAAATTCCATCATAGAAGAAAAATCCATAATTTTCTTGATTTAAAATCTTCAAATCTTTATTCCAAATACATCATAAAATCAGGTCAGGGTAAGTTTGCATTTCGACGTTACATCGTCTACGAAACGCGTCAACAGCTGTTTCTCGAACTTGCCCTGACCTGATTTTATGATGTATTTGGAATAAAGATTTGAAGATTTTAATTGAAGAAAATGTCAGATTTTTCTTCTCTGATGGTACTTGTATTGCCCTATAAGCCTGGGATTTTCTACCTGAATAACGAAATGATGATTATGAATGAGTGGTGAGTGTACTTTCCTGGAACTTTAAAGGTACTGTCACACGCGGCAATTTTGCTAGCAATTTCACTGGCAATTTGCTGGTTGCAGTGAAATCATGGACACATTGTTCCATTTGTACACAGCAACAAAATAGAACAATGTATCCATGATTTCACTGCAACCAGCAAATTGCCAGTGAAATTGCAAGCAAAATTGCCATGTGTGACGGTACCTTAAGTTCCATTAAGTTGGCTGGGATCTTCACCTGCTGCTTTTGTTTAGGAGTGCTATAGTGAAAATATCATATTTTGACCACATAACATTAAAAGAAAATGATCTGCTTTCTTCACTTATAACATAGTAGAATTGATATAAAGTATCAGTAAGAAATGTAGATGTGGAACCAATTAATGGCACCTCCAATAATCCTAAAAACGAGAGTCCCAAATCTCCTTTCTCAGATAAAGAGTTGTCTGCAATGAATGGCAGAAGCAGGTCTATTATGTGAAAAATCCGCACAGACATATCGCTGGCTGGAAATAGGAACTAAGGGCCTCTTACTGATTGGACTTACATCGATTATACTTTTACAACCTGTCCAATTGACAGCTCATAAAAGTGAAAAGTGAATTCTCATGGGACAACCCCGTTCACATTCACTTTTTTTATTTAGTGCACACATTTAGCAGACCCATATTAGCCATGTGAAAAAAAACTACCCCTTAAAGTGAAGGTATCCCATAGTGATGTGTGACAGATCTGTAATACGAGGCAACATCTGTTGTAAGATATGCATACCACTTATGAGCGTCTTTTTTTATTTTTCAGCATGGGTATGAGCCATGATGATGACCACCCATCCTGTGCGGGGCGTTCACACATAATGTCCGGAGAATGGATCAAAGGTCGGAGTCCAAGTGATCTCTCCTGGTCAACCTGCAGCCGTGAGGAGCTGGAGAACTTCCTGAAGTGAGTACTAGATGCTTATATAACCTTTCTTCCCATTCCTCTTGGCTCCATATATCCTGGGATGTGCAGCACAAGATGACCAGCTTAAAAAACAAAACAAAAATACAATTTCTCAATAATCTTCCAGGAGATGCCTATTCTATACATGTCTAACTGTGACCGGTTAAGCCCTTCACTCCTGGGCAATTTTTATTTTTTGCACTATAAAGTTAGTAATTTCTAACTACTTTCTGGACAAATTGTGGTTTTGATTAATACTTTTTTTTTTACCGGATAATATTCTGAATGATGGAAAAACAACTTAAGTGGGGGTGAAATGGTGAAAAGATGCATTGCTAATATTGTATTTTTGGGTTTCATTTTTACACCATTCAGTGTGTAGTTAAAACGATATGATGACATTATTCTTCAGGTCAGTATGGCTACAGTTATTTTTAAGTTTCCATTGGTGACTTCAACCCATGATCAATTGATCATGTGTTCAAATCACTGCAGAGTATATAGTGTAGATGATTGTTTTTGGTGGAGCATCAGGGGCCTTCAGCAGGTCTCTAGCTGCCATGCGAGCGTCATCCTACCATTGCAACATAGAGGGTCAATACCGTATATACTCGTGTATAAGCCGACCCGTGTATAAGCCGACCCCCCTACTTTTGCCCCCAAAACCTGGGAAAACCTATTGACTCGTGTATAAGCCGAGGGTGGACCCCAGCACAGGTATACAGCCCCCAGCAGTGTGGTATACAGCAGCCTCCCCAGTGGTATATACAGGCCCCAGCAGTGTTACAGCGGCCTCCCCAGTGGTATATACAGCAGCAGCCCCAGTGGTATATACAGCAGCAGCCCCAGTGGTATATACAGCAGCAGCCCCAGTGGTGTATACAGCAGCAGCCTCAGTGGTATATACAGCAGCCCCAGTGGTATATACAGCAGCAGCCCCAGTGGTATATACAGCAGCAGCCCCAGTGGTATATACAGCAGCAGCCCCAGTGGTATATACAGGCGCCCCCCCATCGGTATACAGGGCCCCCTTGCTGCCGCAAACCTGTAAACTAATAGATCATTATACTTATCCCTGTCGCCGCCGCCGCTCTGACACCGCGCTCCTCCGGGTCTTCATGCTTCTTCCTGCTTTCTCCTCCGGTGGGCGCAGGCAATGACGTCATTGTCTGTGCGCCGGAGAAGGAAGCAGGAAGAAGCATGAAGACCCGGAGAAGCGCGGTGTCAGAGCGGCGGCTGCGACAGGGATAAGTATAATGATGTATTACTTTACAGGTTTGCGGCAGCAAGGGGGGTCCTGTATACCGATGGGGGGGGGCGCCTGTATACCGATGGGGGGCGGGCGGCCTGTGTACACCTTATGACTCGCGTATAAGCCGAGGGGGGGACTTTTCAGCCCAATTTTTGGGCTGAAAAACTAGGCTTATACGCGAGTATATAAGGTAATTGGCATATGGAAAACTTAGCCACATCTAAATTGTCATACCTAAATACTGCTGTGAGAGATTGACAGTGACATTTATAAGGTTAAACTGCAGCAATTAGAGCTATAGAAGGATACTAGCTGTATAATATGTAGCATCTGTTGTGCATGAAACCCATCGTGTGATGTATATATATATCACACTTTAGGACGTTTTGCATGGCTTTTGCTAGCATGTCGTGATGATGTGTTAGATTTGTAAGAAATTGCAGCACTTACACAATTTGCAGAAAAATTAGGCTGAATACCTTTGATAATCTGAATATAGCAGACTTCTTCCCTGGGTCCTTAAAGATTTTTCTTTGGCGATCAAAGCGTTTTAACTGCAATTTAATTATTTCAATAATTAACAGAAAAACTAAGTATTATGCAAAATAATATACATTTTATTTGATACAAATCATGTGATTAAAAGCAGAAGATAAAAGGATGGCACTACATGTGCTAGGTCCGTATGAGTGATATCCATACAGAATGTAACACAGTAAATACAAAGACAAACCATATGTGTCACCTCTATAGATAGTATTCAGAGAATTTCAGTACATCAGGTCACATACAGTAAATTACACTAAATGACATAAGCTATAGGACTCTCGGTTTTTACATAACTCATTTAAGGTACATGTGTATATTCAAGGGTTAAACCCCTGTAAATCCTCACCTAGGCCCAGCACAAACATTCATGTAGCCATAAGTAATGGAAATAGCAACAGAGTGCATATCATAGATTTGAGACAGGCTGGCCCTCACTGATTTTCCGATGCACATTTCACATACGTAATTACCTATTGCTTCCTCGGGGAGGAGGGATACAGCAGATAAGAGCCGCACCGCTCTGCTTGTTCCCCGCAGCTTTAAATGGTCACGGGGTCCGAAAACCATAAATGAACACCGCATATATGCGCGGTGATCCTGTTACACGTCACCACACAGCTTCGGCCCGTACCTCTACAGTGCATGTGCCAGTACTGTGGCACGTCACCGGGGAGGCCGCGCATGCGCAAGAGGAATATCAGGCGAGCAGTACGGAGGACGGCCATAGAAGGATCTAGCTGGTCACAAGGAACACATAATACATGTTACATCATTTGCCAAAGTCCAAATTAGCTTTAATAACAGCAAGATCCTCAGAACCAGGGCATCATTATTAGAGCAAAATTCGCTGCTTCTGCAGACTTCTCCTCCTAAATTCATGTCGCATGGTGTGTTGATCTCTCATAATGTGTTGAGGGAATAGTCATACAGCGGTCTTGTATTATGTTAAAATCCAAATGAATAATATAAAGAGCATAAAACGTATATACAGTACAGACCAAAAGTTTGGACAATTTTCATAGTAATGAAAATACAGAAAACTCTTTGAATGAGAAGGTGTGTCCAAACGTTTGGTCTGTACTGTATACAAAACAGGGGGCCAAGAAAAAAAGAAAAGGAAAAAATTAGTAAGACACACGGAGAACCGGATGGCAAGAGCACACTCACTACAACATCACAAAAATTATGAAAAACTTAAAAGTTTCGTTGAGACCCTTGGGGCTACAGTATCCAGTCAGAAAATTCATTTCGCTTCCAAGTGAGTCAGAAGTTTTTTGAGGTTACCACCTCTGATGCCACAGTGCACCACATTTATCCCTCTGACTCTCAGGGAAGAAGGGTCACTGTTATGGTCCTTCTTGAAGTGGCGTGGTAGTGTTTTCAACTGCGTCACAATAATTATTGATTATGTATGTACAGGACGTGTTCCCCCATATCCTACTCCTCAATTCCCTGGATGGTAGGCCTACGTAAATCAATGAACAGGCACACACAGCATAGTAGACCACAAAAGTGGTACTACATGATTGCAAACTCACGTGCACCATCTGAGGAGAGGAAATGGGTGGATTGCTGGACATTGGCACATGCAATGCAGTGGCCACACGGAAAACAGCCCACTGTCGGTCCCCAAGAGTTAAGGGGGTTTGGTAAGTGCGGCACATAGTGGCTCTTTACCTGACTGTCCCTCAAATTCCACTACCCGGTACACACACATCCGCATCCAATACCACACCACTTCAGGCCAGGGGATTTGGGCGGATCCTATTTAGGGAGGGCCCTATCTCAGGCTGGAGGGGGAACTAGGTCGAGGGGTTGGGTGGAGGAAGGAGAGAAGGGTAGGACACCCGGAAGTAGGCAGAACGTGAGGTGTACGTTAGGAAAACATTAGGAAAGAGTAGAGAGAGAGACGTCCTAGGGATTGGAGCCGGGAGGAGCTCGTCCCAGAAAGAATAAAGTTAGAGGAGAGACGCAGGTGTTTCAACCAGAGCTGGGGTGCGTGGGGTACTCGGTCACCGGGGCTTCTGTGTGGGATGTCACGGGTGGTCGGTATCCCCGGTGCCGTGCCCTGGCGAACAATTGTACCAGGTGTTGTTGGTAAACGGTGGGGGTAAAAGGGGTTATTTACAGGGGGACGTGACGCCACCTGTAGGGTCTGGTAAGGTGGTACCAGCGCTGCCAGCCGGCCACTGAGGTGATGGAGGGGGCAGCAGTGTGTGGTACAGCTCCCCACAGGTGGAGCTTTACCTCAGGGCAGCTATGATGGTATATGAGACGGTGAGGGAGGGCAGTGATGGTAATGGTGGTACAGTTCTTACCCTTCTGCTGTTGATGTTGATGATGATGAGTCCTTTGAGCTGCGGCAGGAAGAATAACAGAAACCAATTCTTGTTTAACTTTGCTTTACTCGGTACCGGATGATGGTATAACAATACACGGTACAGTTTGGTTTAGAGGGTTGTCACCAACTCAGGATTTTCCTCTTAAGGAGTCTATAGATGTTCCTTCTTTGTCTTTCAGGGTTTCTATACTCTTTCTAGATCTTTCCTTCTTTCCCACCTTCGCAGAGCTCACCCGCCAGTCCTGCAGTCTGTTTCTAGTAGGCTTAACTCGACTTATACCGGTCCAAATGGGAACAGCAGGAACGCACAAGTTTCCCACCTGACACCGGGTTTTCAGTCTTTCCTCACTAGTGTGGAACCGTCTTTTGGGCATGAGGGGTGAGGTACTTTGTGGTGCTGTCAGCAACCCGGTCTGGTTGGGCCTGCAGCTCGTCGGCTTCGCAGTCAGGGATGAACTCCTGGCTGCCTCGGTATCCGTGTCACCTGTGAACCCTCAACATGACCAGCTGGTTCCTACCAGTCTAGGTCCGTTGCCATCTGTCCTGGGCCCCCACATATAGATGGGGTACCCTCCACTCAGCACAGGCAGCCAGGCGTGACCACACTGTCTGACTTCCCCACGCCGTCTGAGGTAAAATCTTAACTGTCACTCTAACTCTATCCTAAGCTCCGCCCACCACCTGTGGAACCTACCATAAAGTCAGTTTCCCCTACACTAAGTGGTGTGGTCCTAGGTGAGTGCTAAAAATAGACTCCATAAGCATTAAATCGTAACCTGGCAACTTACAAGTAAAAACACATTTTATATTCAAGTGTAATACCATTCTGTGGCGCATACCTGCAGGGGCGCCACACACCCCCTTGGTGAAACACACCCGTCCGCGGGTGTCAAACCAAACCTGGAATAAAATGCATTTTACATATAACATTGAACATTTAAAACAGATATCAACAATAAGATTGCTTCTTTTCTTCCCTATTAGGGAGGCGCATTGCTTATAACGTTGCATCAAACTTTGACTATAATCTAGTCCATACTGGCCCAACTGGGACCAGGTAACAAGTTCTTTGGTTACTGTCCATCAAGTGCTGAAAAGGAAAAAGAAATAGTGCAATTCCAGAAAAATATGCATTTTAAACAATTCTGCTCACACTTTGAACAGTGCAATACCGGGTTAACTCTTTATTACTCAACTTACTGACCCGGTTTGCAAACCTCCCACTGAGACCTGCGTGGCGTTTATTTATCCCCACAATACAGGTCCCGGTCCAGGTGGCCCTGGGGAACTGCAGATAGATGGACTCTCCTCTCTCCAACCGTTGCTGCTGATGCTGGTACCGCGACCCTCCATAGCTCGCGGGGCCCGGCCTCCTCCGTACCACCGGCTCCTCCTCCGTCAGCTCGGGCTCCTTCAGGAACTGGATGAAGTCCTCCGCCTCGGTGATATCCTCCTTTCCGGGCTCCACAAGGGGTGCATAAACCGGTCCCAGGGAATCAGCAGCTGGGACTGCCATTGCCTCACAGCCGGTTACAGGTAACAGGTCTGGAGCCTGACCAGGTATATTGAGTCCGCTCCCGGCCGCATCCTGCTTAGTTCTTATAGTCCATAACCGGTGTGGGCTGGCGCTCGACCCGCCACCTTGGTTGATTGAGAGCAATGGGGGCGGGGAGACTTTCTGACGCCTCTTAAATGGCCCAAGTATGCTGAGGGGCCGAGGCACACCCCTAGGCCGGCACATTGTTGTTTCTGCACTTTTAAGCCCGCCACAAAGTTCTAATGGGCAAGTCCTTCGGGCTTTTCCTGAGCCCGCCACTGCCTTCGTCACTCCTCGGCAGAGCGGAGGGGGCGGGGCTTATCTTCCCGCTCTTTCTCCTGCTGTAGTGACGCAGTTTGAATTTCTGAGGCGATGTAATGGCGGCTCAGCTCAGTTTTTATAATCCACACAGTTAAACAGTAATAAAGTTCTTAAGGCACACTTCACCTGGTAGATACCAGGCTGGCTCATCCTGTTCGTGACGCCAATTTGTTTCAACCAGAGCTGGGGTGCGTGGGGTACTCGGTCACCGGGGCTTCTGTGTGGGATGTCACGGGTGGTCGGTATCCCCGGTGCCGTGCCCTGGCGAACAATTGTACCAGGTGTTGTTGGTAAACGGTGGGGGTAAAAGGGGTTATTTACAGGGGGACGTGACGCCACCTGTAGGGTCTGGTAAGGTGGTACCAGCGCTGCCAGCCGGCCACTGAGGTGATGGAGGGGGCAGCAGTGTGTGGTACAGCTCCCCACAGGTGGAGCTTTACCTCAGGGCAGCTATGATGGTATATGAGACGGTGAGGGAGGGCAGTGATGGTAATGGTGGTACAGTTCTTACCCTTCTGCTGTTGATGTTGATGATGATGAGTCCTTTGAGCTGCGGCAGGAAGAATAACAGAAACCAATTCTTGTTTAACTTTGCTTTACTCGGTACCGGATGATGGTATAACAATACACGGTACAGTTTGGTTTAGAGGGTTGTCACCAACTCAGGATTTTCCTCTTAAGGAGTCTATAGATGTTCCTTCTTTGTCTTTCAGGGTTTCTATACTCTTTCTAGATCTTTCCTTCTTTCCCACCTTCGCAGAGCTCACCCGCCAGTCCTGCAGTCTGTTTCTAGTAGGCTTAACTCGACTTATACCGGTCCAAATGGGAACAGCAGGAACGCACAAGTTTCCCACCTGACACCGGGTTTTCAGTCTTTCCTCACTAGTGTGGAACCGTCTTTTGGGCATGAGGGGTGAGGTACTTTGTGGTGCTGTCAGCAACCCGGTCTGGTTGGGCCTGCAGCTCGTCGGCTTCGCAGTCAGGGATGAACTCCTGGCTGCCTCGGTATCCGTGTCACCTGTGAACCCTCAACATGACCAGCTGGTTCCTACCAGTCTAGGTCCGTTGCCATCTGTCCTGGGCCCCCACATATAGATGGGGTACCCTCCACTCAGCACAGGCAGCCAGGCGTGACCACACTGTCTGACTTCCCCACGCCGTCTGAGGTAAAATCTTAACTGTCACTCTAACTCTATCCTAAGCTCCGCCCACCACCTGTGGAACCTACCATAAAGTCAGTTTCCCCTACACTAAGTGGTGTGGTCCTAGGTGAGTGCTAAAAATAGACTCCATAAGCATTAAATCGTAACCTGGCAACTTACAAGTAAAAACACATTTTATATTCAAGTGTAATACCATTCTGTGGCGCATACCTGCAGGGGCGCCACACAGGAGCTGGTGAGGGGCTCCAGAGACAGAGAAGGGGTGCTAGGGGCACGGGAAGTGAGGAATTCACCCGTGGCGCCTGAATCAACGCCGACTGGAGTTGGGTGGAGAGTCCAGGTCACAGAGGGGACCGGCCCTAGACTAGTGGAGAGACTGTAAGACTCACTAGCAGGCCGGAGGCTGCGCTATCTCCATGTGCAGCAGCCACATCCACACACATTTGCTAAAAAGGCGGCCACATAGCGTCAAGGGGACAGGGAAGACATTGCCCGGCAGGACCTGAGGCCGTGCTGGTTTGGGACACTGTATGTTAGGCGCAGGGTAGGAGGACAAAAGCCAGTGCAGTGAGACAACCCGGAAAGCACATAAGAAGGGGGTCCCGGTAAAGTGCACCCAAGCTGCCTGAGAGTTGGCTGGATCCCTGAACTGGAGGGCACAGCACCCGGCTGGTTGTTGTAAAGTGTGAGGACTGCACCCTGCTGTGTCCTCAGATTATTTCCTGCATCCCGTGCCCTGTGCTACAACTAATACCATCGTCTAATAGACTTTATATAACTGCTCTGGGGCCCCACTCTACCTGTGGGGAGCTGTTTCATCTTTGCTGTGTCACCAACCACCTCAGTGGATCTGAACCGCAGCGTCGGCCATCGATTGCCGAATACCATGGGTGGCGTCATGACTTAATCCCCCATATAAACTATCCCCGTTTTTATGACACGTCCAGGGTCACAGAGTCGGTCCCGCCACCGTGACATCCCCAAAGAATTATACGGCATGGTTCATAGTACCCCACAGCCCTGGTGTGGGTGTGTCATTAGCCCTTTGGCACCCACGCTTTATTGACTGATTACTGTATCCACGTTCTACAAATCTCTGCTTCAGGTCAGTGGATTGTGCCTCGAAGCCATCGTTGTACAATCAGATGTGCCTTATCCTCAAGTATTGTCATGAAATAACAAAAATTGAGAGACGCAATCTTGCATAATACCCGGTGGTCTAATGAGGATATATTGTTAGTGGCGGTAATCACCACTCACCTGGACTGGTTGTGCTGTCCGTGCACAACCACGGTGTCAGCGTGTAGCTGCTGATTCCAATTTATCGCTCCAAGCGTCGCCGCTCCCAGCCGTCTCCTTAGGTCACGTGTTCCGCCTAGGTCTTCCAACCAGGGATCTCTGACATCAGGGCAGGTTCTTTGATTCTCTGACTAAGCTTCCTCACTACTGTGCAGCTCCTAAATAATACCAGAATTACTGCCTTTCATTATCCTCAAGTATTGGCACATGGGGATAGCCTGGATTGTTGATGGGGTATGTTCTGATGTAGCATGTATGGCACCCCTGCAGGGGATTGCCACAGGATCCACCAGTGCAAGGAGGGATTTAAACCTTGGTACACACAGCACACAACACCTTCCACCCCAGATCTGAAGGGGGGGCTCTACTGGCTGCCTTAAGCCAGATCCCCTTTAAAAAATCCAGGCCTGAGGGGAGGAGTCGAGTAGTTCCAGTCAGGCAGTGAAGAGAGGAGGAGTGAGGAGCTGGTTGATGGGAAAGATCCAGGCCCAGGACCAGGGAACACTGACCCAGCTGTGCTACACCCTTGGGAGGCCAGTTGAGGAGTAGGAGAATTAAAGAAGGGAGCCGATCAAACTTCCCTTTAGTACACTCGGACACCGGAGTCCGATGCTGCCAGCATCCATTGTAGCAGTAAAAGCCCGGAAGGACCAGGAGGACCAAATCCCCCTGAAGTAAATTAAGAGACACTGAAACTGATCAAACACAAGACCAGGGGCCAAAGGAGGAATAGGGACCCCGCAGAAGGACCTCATTGTCAGTGACAGAGTAAAGCCCTAAGAGGGAGAAGGAGCGGTGAGTTCAGTTACAAACAGGACTTACCCCAAACCACCGTACACAGAGACAGAGGAGGCCTCACAACTCTCCAAGGTGAAAGTCCCAAATTGCAACGAGACCTGGTTATTTCTCTGGACTGTACCTGTTACCCTGTCACCAGTAAAAGGTACCGAAACAAAGAACATTGTGTGTATGTGTGCCTGCTTAACCGACGCTACCCACAGCATTGACTGCATAGACGCGACTACAACTCCCCTCATCCATCCCCGCTGCCCTGAGGTAAAGCTCAACCTGTGGGGAGCTGTACTATACTGAGCTGCACCTCCATCACCTCAGCGGCCGGCCGCAACGCTGGTATACCCGTTACAGGTGGCGTTACGTAACCAATTCCTTTATCCCTCACCATCCCCGCCATTGAGGGTCCAAGGCACGAGACCGGGGACCGACCAGCCGTGATCCCCCATCCAATTCACCATCAGCCCCGGTAGCCGAGTACCCCCTACTATGTCGACCGCCTCACATGCAAGAACGAATTAACCAAAGTTGATTTCCTATGGACATTTGTACAGATATACCAAAATTTGTCAACGTCCAATTTGATGTCTATGAAATCCATGCTGTTCTTACTATATTTATAAGTTACTCTCAGGTTCCTGCTGCGTTCCCCCATGAACGATTCGAGCTGCTCCGCAGTGCCCTGCCAAAAAAACAAAATATCATCGATAAAACAGATCCAACCCAGCACATAAATATATTTATTCATTCATTTATATAGAGCTATTAATTACTTAGCACTTTACATACATCAGTAATGCTGTCCCCATTGAGGCTCACAATCTAAACATCCTGGGTGCAGCCTGCACACCTCCGTCACCGAGTACCAACCTCTCCCAGAAACAATTTAATTATTTCACAACAACCACCATACATATATGGCACATGCCAGGTGTGGATGTATGGATCTCGCTACAAAGAGATGTTGGCTATGTTATCGACCTTGCACCTTCCTCTAATAGCAGTAACTGGAGCTTACTGCTGTTTAACCATATAAATGCCACTGTTAATCTCTAACAGCAGTATATACAGTCATGGCTAAAAGTGTTGGCACCTTTTGTAATTGTATCAGAAAATGAAGTATTTCTACCAGAAAATTATGGCAATTGCACGTTTTGTTATACACATGTTTATTTCCTTTTTGTGTACTGACACAACGCTGAAAAACTGAGGAAAAAAAGGCAAATTGTACAAAATTTTATACAAAACTCCAACAATGGGCCAGACAAAATTGTTTGTATTCTCAACTTAATATTTTATTGCGCACCCTTGGAATAAATAACTGCAATTAATTGCTTGCTATAACCATGAACAAGCTTCTTACACCTATACCTGAAATTTTTGACCACTCTTCTTTTGAAGTTGTCTTCTCCCAACAATAATTTTAGGATCTTCCCATGAGTGTTCAATGTGATTTAGATCTAAACTCCTTGCTGGCCACTTCAGAACTCTCCAGTGTTTTGTTTTTTTCTGGGTGCTCCTTGAAGACATGGTGAAAGACCCATAAGCTAGGAGGAAAACAAAGCTTTCTAAAACTGGGCACTACATTTCGAACCAAAATCTTTTTGTAATCTTCAGATTTCATGATCTTTGGCACACAGTTAAGGCACCCAGTGCAAAAGGCAGCAAAACAACCCCAAAACATCTTTGATCCTCCACCATAGTGTTGAGCGACCCCGAAGGGTAAAGTTCGGGGTCTGTACCGAACATCTAGTGTTCGGGCATGGACCCCGGACATGAACTTCACTGAGAAGTCCTCGTTACTGTTTGGCTTTGGGTCCGGCCAGGGTGGGCTGTAAAAGGAAGAAAAAACGTCATTAAATCATCAGCATTATACTTTCCAGTCTCCATTGCAGCAGGCACACTGCATCAAGGTCCTGCTCATTAATTTCTTCTGTGTACACCGAACTCTGCCTCCAATTGCCAATCACAGTCGCCCACTTTTTAATAGCATCTGTGATACAGTGATGTCACTGCACATCCTTCTGTAAGTGTTTGAGCTCTGGTGAGCTGCAGATAGAAGAGGTTCACCGGAC
Source organism: Allobates femoralis (assembly GCA_033576535.1). Classification (NCBI taxonomy): domain Eukaryota; kingdom Metazoa; phylum Chordata; class Amphibia; order Anura; family Aromobatidae; genus Allobates; species Allobates femoralis. The sequence goes on from JARQOC010000004.1 coordinate 125,231,380, forward strand.
GCCGCAGAATCTCGCTAAATTATGCCAAAGGGGTTTTTGGGGAGCTAATAAATTGGAGAATGAGGGAGTGTGTTTTTTTTATTTATCATAAAAAACTTGTTTTAAAACAGATTCTTTTTGTTTTAACTATTTCAGGTATTAGTAATGGGAGGTATCTTGGAGGCGCCTCTACATTACTAATGCCAGAGCTTGATATAAGCTGAGAAATCACAGCTGACATTAACCCTTATTACTCAGTCTGCCACAGGGCAGCTGGAAGATCTGGGTAAAGCACCAGATTTGGCGCATCTCATGGAGGTGCCAAATTTGGGGTGGAAGTGGGCTGCAAGTTTTAGGGTGCCGGGCCCAAAAAGCATGGGCCTCCACATGATGAGAATCCCTGCCTCCAGCTGCCAGATTTTACCTTGGATGGCACTCAAAAAATAAAGGGGGGGGGGTGGCAGCCCATTGCTGCCTGCTTTACGTGTGCTGGTTATCAAAAATATGGCAGAGCCCTACATTTTTGTTCCCCAAAAAATCAAGTAATCAATTAAAAAATTATTTTTTAATTAAAATACATTCATATGACTGGATTTCGCACATGTGCAGTAGGCATACCGGATCCAGCACCCGTAAACTTCCATTATAACCAGTGCCGGATCATACCGTATTTTAATTAAAAGAGACTTTTTAATTGTTTACTTGATTTTTGGGGGTAAAAAGGCTCCACCATAGTTTTGGAAACCAGCAGAAGTAAAACAGGCAGCAATGGTCTTTTTTCTAAATTAGGGTAGGAAGAAAACCAAACAATGGCTCTTCATAGGCCATCACCAGTGAAAAAGTCCAATTCAAGGCAGTTGAATGTTGTGATTCTGGGCACAACAACATGAAAACATATTCTTGAGACAGTGCTGCTGTCTTCTCCCTCACCAAACAACATGGTTAAAAGTAGCCAATAGCTGTAAAACACAAAATGGGAAGAATGCTGAAGAATTGTGTTGTGCTCTAAGGTGGGGGGTATAGCCCCAAAACACATTGCTAGATGACGTAACAAAATTAATTTGGTTCTTGTTATTTGTAAGGAGCAGCTCTTGCTTTTTTTCTGCAGCATCCTGTATCAACTAGTCAGTCTTTCTTCCAGACACAGTTAACATCTACCGACTTGCCTTCAAAGTAAGGAGAATCATGAGAAGTATGAAAAGCTAAGGCAATTAGCAAATCTAAAGATCAATGTATATGAACACACAGCACTCACAAAAAGTAAGGGGTATTTGGCCTTCGGGTGAAATTTATGGAAACGTAAAAAGTTCAAACTACAGTGATATTTTATCATAAATGGTGATTTCCTCATCTCAAGCAAGTTATTGAAACAAAAGCCAACATCATTAGTGGGTATACCCCTACAAAAAATGTAATTGTTCCAATAGCTTGTCATGAGGCCCTGAGCATCAATGACAGCTTAACAAAGATGTCTTATGTTGTTCACAAGTCAAGTTATTGTTTGCTGAGGCAACATCCAACTATTATTGAAGGGTGGTCCTCAGTTCATTGAGGTTCTGGGTTACAAAGTTATGTGCCTCTACACGGCCTCTCAGTTGATCCCATAGATTTTCTGTGGGATTCAGGTCTGGAGATAGTGCAGGAGATTTAATTTGAGGTACCCCAGTCTCCAGCAGCCATCCCCTAATGATGCAATCTTGATGAGCAGGAGCATTGTTGTCCATGAAGATAAAATTAGGCCTATGTTGTTCATACAGAGACACATTGACTGAATTAATCATGTTATTTAAGTAGTAGGGGCTTGTCACTCTACCATTCCCAAAGTGTAGGGCTGTTCTGTATTGACCAGACATACCTGCCCATACTGTAACACCACCACCACCAAAGGCTCATCTGGTGACAACAGCTGCTGATGCGTAGTGCTCTCCCTGACGTCTCTAACAATTTTGGTGGCCATCATTTCTGATCAGCATGAATCAATTTTTATAATTGAACAGTACTGAGGCCCACTGGTCCCTCATCCAGCATAGATGCTCCCTAGCGACATGTTGATGTGGTCAGGTAGTGTTACAGGTCAACCTGCACACTGACCACGTTGATGTACATGGTTTCTAATGGTCTGATATGACAATTTCTCACCTCTCACCTCCCGTGAATTTGCAGTCTCTCACCTCCCGTGATTGTGTAAGGAATTGTGTGGCATTCATCTTTCGTTTCCAAGGGGCTTTGTTCACAATGAAGCAGCCATCAGTGTGGGATGTGACCAAAGAATATCCAATTCTTTGCTATTCTGACTTTTCCAGTCTCTCAGTATCTTGTTGCACCCTGCTAATGACACCTTGTGACACCCTAACCTTAGTGGCCACTTCCGCCTGACAACATCCCGCTTTAAGCCTCACAATGGCGAGATACTTTTGATCAATTGTTAGGTGTTGTACTGGTCTCATGATGTCAAAATGTGAACAGCATGATGGAGAGGACTGTTAAAATGCCAATTCTAATTGAACCACAACATTTATTGGGCGATTCATGGATTAAATACCTGTTGTGAATTTTGCCATAGGTCCATCCTAAAATTTCACCTGAAAGCCAAATATCTCTAATTTTTTGTAAGCAGTTTATTATGAGTGTCTGATTTTTATTGTGTTTCATAATGTGAGGGATACAATTCTTTCTTACTGGTTATTTCCACCTTTGACATTGTATGCAGGTCATATTGTATTTTGTTGAATCTCATAGTCATTTGCATTTCATACAGGTCCAAAGTGAGCTCATGTCTGTTAGTGACAGACCCTCGCAGTCATCATGCCGTCAGGCTTCCCCACAAGCTGCCCGGGATGCATTACAGTGCCAGTGAGCAATGCCAGATCCTGTTTGGCAGCAACGCAACCTTCTGCAAAAACATGGAGGTGAGAGAGTAAAAGAAGGGGCCATGGAACTTCTGGTCAGTAACTGTTGTTGTAGTGACATGCTTTATAAATTGACATTTCAGTGTCACTTCTCTAGTGGTCTTATTATGTGCTGGTCCCCATATACGCTGTATTGTGCTACTATTGTGAACTGATTTATTCTATTTCAGTAGAAATTTAGAAAAAAAGTGGAATTGTAGCATAAAGATTATGATTTTAGTCAACATTTGATAAGTGTCGGTCCACTATGGGTCATGGTATTTTGTGGTATCGACCACATAAGAAGACAACAGTATTCTTTCTAAGTGTCTCTTGGTGGCTGCGTGCCTTGTTATATTTTGGCAATGCAGTTTAGACTCCTCCACTCATAATGGCTTCCATACTGCTATCTCTTCTTTCTTTCTTATTTGTAGCTGTACTTCCCCATTCTCAGCAATTTTCAGTTTATTACTAGTGTAAGGTGTTGGAAGAGACTAGTCTCAATAATCCAATATTTCAAGTTACCTTACCTCCACAACCTGCACAGTCATCTTCATAATCTTTGTACTTCCCTAAACTTAATGCAGTGGTCCCCCCGAGACATTTCTGGCATATAGACAGGATATGTTATAAATGTATGAGAATGGTCTCACTTTTGGGATCTGCTGCTGTCTCAAAAATGGGATCTCATTGTAAGCTGTCATCAGCAGGAATGTGTCCATGCATGTGGAAATCTACGAAATGTGCTCTCTGGGTGACTTTTTGAGTAATAAATGGTTGATACCTTTTAATGGATAACTGAAAAGATGGTAAGAAAAAGGAAAGCAAGCTTTTGAGATTCTATGGCCTCTTCATCAGGCTGATAATGACACAAATTCTGAAGATACACACACATATATACATATGCAGGATAGGATGATTCACTAAATACGACAGGTGACATGAAGCAGAGAATAGTGGCCAGTCTTGGGAGGGGGAGAGAGCAGCTGGGGAAGTAAAATCAAAGTTCTGAGATAAGAGGCACAGATAGTTTTATTGTCCTTTGATTAGTTGTTGGTCCAAGACCTGAAAATTCCTCAATGAATGTAGAAAGACATAAATGTATGCAAGACATTAATTTCTGCTTTAAATGTGTTAAAGTTCATCATCAGTTTATATTCCCACACTCTCCTGATTCTGTGTGATCTGAAGTTACCTTTCAGAACTTGTATTTTCATATCCAATATTGTGTGATCAGGCCTACAAAAGTGTTTAGGCACAGGTAAATCTGTCCTTCTTTCCTTTATTGAATGGCGATGAGAGTTCATCTTAGTTCTGAGTTGTTGCCCCCTCTCCTCTACATATAGATTCCCGCTGGTAACTTCAGATCACAGAGATTCAGGAAAGTGTGGGAATATGAACTGATGATAAACTTTAACACAATTAAAACAAGATTTTGATATTTCTGTGCCCGCTTGCAACTATCTCTCAATTAAAGGGAATCTGTCACCAGGTTTTTGCCATCTAATCCGAGAGTAGCATAATGTAGGGCCAGAGATCCTGATTCAAATGATGTGTCACTTACAAGGCTGCTCAGTGTATGTTTGATAAAATCACAGTTTAATTAGCAGGAAATTATCATTAGAGGGCTACTTGGCCGGCTGCAGGTAGTCCAACATGTTCGTGAACCTCTAAATCTGCATCAGAGTAAACAAACAATAATTTTATCAGGATGACAGTAAGCAGCTTAGTAAGTGACACGTTGCTGGAATCAGGGTCTCTGTCTCTACATTAAGTTGCTCTCAGATGGGATGGCAAAAAGCTGGTGACAGATTCCTTTTAATTCATATTGTGCACATTGTACTCTTATGTACACTGTGCCATAGTCTAAACATAGTGAGGGACGTGGACAGACTGTGCACACGTTTCTTCGATCGTTAGTGGTGAGATAACTTAGATACATTGATTTGTTTTCCTAAAATTACTTCCAAAATGTGCTTTGCATTTACCCTTCCACGTCACAAGCTGATGTGCAATGGATTTCTGCCATTTGTTAATTAGAGACTAAAGTAATAACTATTGCAGTAATGCTCTTTTGGGTACTCAAAGAAGATTTTTTCCTGCCTGTCTATTATATACATATATATATATATATATATATATATATATATATATATATATATATATATATACATATACATATATATATATAATTTTTTTTTTTTTTTTTTTTTTGCTTGTGTGGTATCTTTGTTACAACATACAGGCAGAACTCTGAAAAACACTAAATCATCAAGATATGTAAAACAATTAGGACACATCAAGTGAAGTTTTTTTTTGTTTTAAACTTCACACTATATATTTAACTACCGTATATGGTGAAATGCAGTAAATGAACTGGAGACATTACCAATTTTCTTGCAATAATTTCATAATTTCATAAAGTTAAAAGTCTGTAACAATTCGGTCTAGGGAAATAATGCAAGTGCAAAATCTACATTAGTCAACATTGAAATTGCAACACCAATAACTTATGGCCACTTTACACACACCAACTTATCTGTCCAACTTCTGAACAACTTACTGGTTGCAGTGAAATCATGGACACATTGTTCCATTGTACACAGTCACAAAATGGAGCAATGTTTCCATGATTTCACTGCAACCAGCAAGTTGGTCAGAAGTTGGACAGATAAGTTGGTGTGTGTAAAGTGGCCTTCAAAGTTGTGTAATTACGGAATGAACAGGATCAATAGATCAGTTAATAGTATGTAAATGTTGTGAAAACACAAGCAAAATCTTCAAAACATTTTTATTTACAGGCATAAGAAATCCCCACACTTACAATTTTGGCTGCTATCAATGATGTTATTAGTGTTTGTCTGAGGAATATTCTTCCACGTAGAATGTGCTTGGGCAAAGGAATCATCAAGATCCGCTGCTGGCAGCTGCCATTGCAGTTGCCGCAGAATGACTGTCTTCATCTCTTTAGAGAACGTATTTGCATAATCCTTAGGGACATTTGCTAAACAATAGTCTTGTCTATACTTAAATGGTGTTTTCAAGTTTGAAAGTTAGCTCCTAGCCAAAGCAAAGGAAATATTTTTCATATCATTGGGGATTTGGCTGCCATGAAGAGCCCTGGCTGAATGGAGCAGTGGAGGTTGATCATGTACACTGGCACTTCATTTATTCTGAAAGGGGATGCTGGGATTGCCAGGCAAAGCTTGGTTGACCTTTGGTGCTTCCATTAGATTATGTCAGAGACATTGATAGTATTTGGTTGCATAGTATTCTAATAGAAGAAATTACTTGCCACTCGAAACAGTTTTGGTTTCTGTGATTTTTCTGGTCATCATAATGGGAGACCCAGACAATGGGGTTTAGGGCACTGCCCTCCGGAGGTCACACTAGGTACTACAAGTTTGTAGACACCGCCCCCTCCGCTTATAAACCCCTACCGCAGGGAACATCCTCAGTTTTAAACTTAGTGTGCTCGGAGGATCACGCTTTGCTTGCACTTCACTGCATTCTCACTACTTTCGTGATGGCGTCTGAAGACAAGGTAATAAGGTCCCAGTCGGGACCGGTGACAGCCTCCCCGCTCACCCTTAGTGGCACACGCTGGTGGAGGTACCGGAGGGCCTAGGGCCTGGACACCTGGTGTTCTCCCGGTACGCTGTTACACTCCTCTCCATCCCTCTCTGGGGGGCTCTGGTGAGTGGGAGATGGGAGCCTTGCACAGCTCCGCTCCGTCCGAGGCCTCCCTAAATGGTGCTTACAGACCGGACTGGAGCCAGCCCAGTCCGAGGCCTCCCTAAATGGTGCTTACACTCCGGACTGGGCTGAGCGGCCCAGTCTGAGGCCTCCCTAAATGGTGCTTACACTCCAGACTGGTGCTGCACCCCCGTCCGAGGCCTCCCTGAATGGTGCTTACAGACCGGACCGGCACTGAGGCACTCTGTGTCTCCGGTGTGCCTGGGGGTAGTGTCTGGCACTTTATGTGTTTCATGACACTCAGACCGCGCGTTGCCCTCGGGCCCGCGGTTCTGCGGGTGTACCCTGTGCTGGGGTCACCCTGGCTGACCGCCCTGTGTGTCACAGGGGCTGAGGCCGTAGGCTGCGGATGTGTGATATGTATTTGCAGTCTGTGTACAATGTATTTTACACTGTTTCCCGCCCTGCGGGCTCCAGCTCCCTCATGAGAAGGATGCTTGGAGGATGGGATGCAGCCCGTGCGGTGACGTCACCGCGGGGCGTGTGCGTGTGTTTCCCGCGTGTCTTCGGCGCCGCCCACAGTTTCTCTGTCGGCGGCCATCTTTACCCTCACTTCCCGGCTGGGAACTGTATGCAGCGTGCGTCTGCACTCCAAGAGGGGAGACCGGAAGACGGCGCGGAGGTCACACACACACACCGCTCCCTCATACCGCTTTACAGCGGTCGGTAAGCCACCGGGATCTCCGGTTTTATTGTCTGCAATTGGGCTTATCTACCCCTACTGTGGCCATGTCCTCAGTTAGGAAGCTTGCTGCTAAGGCGGCCGAGGCCACCGTTACATGTGCTACGTGCAATGGAACACTGGTGGAGGGGTCCTGCAATAACTGCGGACGCCCAGAGGCCCGGGCTGGCACTGCTGAGTCAGCAGCTCCGGTGCTATACCCCGAGGTTCAGGTGATCTCAGGGCCTTGGGAGACTCAGAACAGGATCAATGAATCTCTGTTGTCTCAGCTGTCCTCCATGTCGCAATCCCTGGAGGCACTTAATAGGAGACTGGATAGCCCAGCTACTCCTTCCAGTTACCCCGGGTGTCTCCCTCTTCTGCTGTGAGACCCCTTAAGCGGGCTCGTCGTGAGGCTTCACCCGAGCTCCAGACTCTCTCTGAGGAGGAGCGTTCCTCTGATGGTGAGGAAGATGATGGGGGTTCGACTTTCGGGTCTGTATCTGTGTCTGAACCACCAGATGGGGTGGAGGATCTGGTGTCCTCTATCAACGAGACCTTACGTCTCGTGACACCCCCTGAGGAGGTGACGGTGCACCCGAAGGAGGTCTATCAATGGCTGCGGCCGGAGGCTAGACCAAGTGGCTCCTTTATGGACCATACTAATTTTGGAAGGGTGATTAGAGCCCCCAGGTTACATCCTGGGCGGCGTTATGTCCGCAAACCCAAGGACAATCGCTTCCCCTTTCCCCAGGAGGTGCTTCAGGAGTGGTCGCAGTCCCCGAAGGTGGATGCTTCCATGACCAGGGTTGCTGCACGCTCCCTTTTCTCTGCCTCTGATAGCTCCTCACTGAAGGATGCTACTGATAGACAGGTCGAGCAACTCGCCAAGTCTTCCTATGAGGCGGTGGGGTCGTCATTTGCCCCTAACTTTGCCACGGTCTGGACCTTACAAGCGATTACTACCTGCTTGGATGGTATCACTGACCTGGCAAGGTCCAGTCCAGAGGTCCTGGCACTTACCGAGAGGGCGAGGGCCTATGCGGACTACGCCAGAACGGCGACTCTGGAAACTGCCACTCGCTCAGCTGTGGCTTCGGCCAATGCTATAGCGATCCGCAGGTTGTTGTGGCTACGTCTTTGGGACTCAGATGCCACATCTAAGAAGATTCTGCAGAATCTTCCGTTCGCTGGTGACAGGCTTTTTGGCACAGAGCTGGACAAGCTAATTAAGGATTCTGCTGAGTCTAAAATACCGCAGAATAAACCTAAGCCACGGTATACCGTTAAGAGGAACCCAAAACAGTGGTCCTTTCGGTCCAGCTCACAGTCATCAGCACCGTCCGCTCGCACGGACCGAGGGGGCAAGCCCGCTTCTCAGTGGCGCTCTAAGAGTCGTCCAAAGAAGCCGGCGGGGGCAGCAGCTGCCACCCCCAAACCCGCCTCTACATGACTCGCTCTCTCTTCCTGCCTCCCCACAGGTGGGGGGCCGCTTGTCTCGCTTTCAGGACGAGTGGCTACTTCACGTTCCAGATCAGTGGGTTCGAGACGTGGTCTCGCGAGGTTACAGGATAGAGCTGACGTCAAAACCGATATCCCGATTCCATCGGTCGGTCCCCTCCCCAGAAAAAGCTCAGGCCTTTTCTTTGGTGTTGGAGGGACTCCGCAGAGACGGAGTGGTGGTCCCGGTGCCTTCCGGGGAGAGGTTCAGGGGTTTTTACTCCAACCTCTTTATCGTCCCAAAGAAGGACAGATCCTTCCGCCCGGTTCTGGACCTGAAGTTGTTCAACCGCCACGTGCTGGTTCGGAAGTTCCGTATGGAATCACTGCGCTCCGTGATCGCAGCTGTGTCACAGGGGGACTTCTTGGCGTCCATAGATATCAGAGACGCTTACCTTCACGTGCCCATTGCACCGGCTCACCAGCGATGGTTGAGATTTGCAGTGGGGGAGGAACACTTCCAATTTGTGGCGCTGCCGTTCGGCTTGGCCTCGGCACCACGGGTGTTCACAAAAGTGATGGCCTCTATGATGGCTCTCCTGCACTTGCAGGGCCATGCCGTCATTCCCTATTTAGACGACCTGCTGGTCAGGGCGCCATCGGAACACCTCTGTCAAGCGAGCCTAGATGTGACCATGCGGTCTCTGGAACAATTCGGTTGGCTCCTCAATGTTCAGAAGTCAACCTTGGTTCCGACCCAGTCCTTGACTTATTTGGGCATGGACTTCAACACGTCCTCAGCCCTGGTGTCTCTGCCACAATCCAAACAGGTGGCGATCCGATCGGGAGTACAAGCAGTGCTCCTGTCACCACAATCGTCCCTTCGTGGGTTGATGAAGCTGGTGGGTCGCATGGTGGCGGCGATAGAGGCGGTGCCGTTTGCACAATTTCGCCTCCGTCCTCTCCAGCTGGAGATACTACGCAGGTGGGACAAGAGGACGATCTCACTGAATCGGCTGGTGACACTGTCACAACCGACCCGAGATTCCCTGCAGTGGTGGCTTCAACCACATCACTTGTCGCGGGGCCGGTCCTTCATCAAACCGTCATGGTTAGTGGTGACCACCGACGCCAGTCTGAAGGGCTGGGGTGCGGTGTTCTTACACCACAGGGCCCAAGGCCTCTGGACTCTGTCGGAGTCGGCATTACAGATCAACGTGCTGGAGATCAAGGCGATCTATCTAGCACTCCTGGCCTTTCAGAGATTCCTCTCAGGACATCCCATCCGGGTTCAGTCCGACAACGCGACGGCCGTCGCTTATATAAATCATCAAGGAGGAACCAGGAGTGCAGAGGCTCTGGCCGCAGTCCACCGCATTCTATCCTGGGCGGAGGACAACAACTGCCTGATCTCCGCAGTTCACATCCAGGGGTCGAAAACTGGGAGGCCGACTATCTGAGCAGGCAGGGGATGGACGCCGGAGAGTGGGCCCTTCATCCAGACGTCTTTCGGGACATCTGCAGCAGATGGGGCACTCCGGACGTGGATCTGATGGCCTCACGGCTGAATCATCAGGTTCCGCAATACATGGCGAGGTCATGGGACCCCCAGTCGTTGGGAGCGGACGCCCTGATCTTGACTTGGTCCAGATTCAATCTACCATATGTGTTTCCCTCCTATGGCTCTGATTCCCAGGGTGCTGTGGAAAATCAGGTCGGAATGCAGGGTAGCCATTCTAGTGGCTCCAGACTGGCCCAGGAGGTCCTGGTATCCGGACCTGTGGCAACTGTCAGGCGGACACAGGTGGGCTCTTCCAGAACGCGCAGATTTACTCGCGCAAGGCCCATTCTTCCACCTCAATTCCAAGGCCCTCAGATTGACTGCATGGCTCTTGAGGCCTGGCTGCTGACATCCAGGGGGTTCTCCCCTACAGTGGTTGCCACTATGAATCGGGCTAGAAAGCCAGTTTCCAGGAAAATGTACCACAGGACGTGGAAAATCTTTTTTACCTGGTGTGCCTCTGGGGGCCGGTCCCCGTGGCCCTTGTCCATCCCGACATTGTTGGCATTCCTACAGTCGGGTTTGGAGTTGGGATTATCCCTTGGCTCCTTAAAGGGTCAGGTCTCAGCACTTTCTGTGCTGTTTGACAGACGATTGGCGCTTCTCCCGAAGGTCCGTCAATTTCTGCAGGGGGTGTCGCGGATGGTTCCACCCTACAAGAGACCTCTGGATCCGTGGGACCTTAACATGGTCCTGGCGGCATTGCAAAAACCGCCATTTGAGCCTCTGAGGGAGGTTTCCCTTTCTCGTCTGTCCCAGAAGGTGGCTTTTCTGGTGGCGATTACATCTCTGAGGAGGGTCTCAGAATTGGCTGCACTATCGTGCAAGTCTCCCTTTCTGGTGGTTCACCAAGACAAGGTGGTGTTGCGTCCACGGCCGGAATTCTTGCCAAAGGTGGTTTCAACGTTTCACCTGAACCAGGAGATTGTTCTCCCATCATTTTGCCCCGCTCCCGTTCATCAGGTTGAGCGCGACCTCCATACTCTGGATCTCGTGAGAGCTATACGCATTTATGTGTCCAGAACCGCCTCCTTTAGGAGTTCGGATTCTTTGTTTGTTCTTACGACAGGTCGCTGTAAGGGGTCCGCGGCTTCAAAGTCAACCTTAGCCAGGTGGATTAAGGCTTCCATTCAAGAGGCTTACCGGTCTTCTGGTTTGCCTCTCCCGGTGGGATTGAAGGCTCACTCTACCAGAGCCGTAGGTGCCTCATGGGCCTTGCGACATAGAGCATCTGCTCTACAGGTGTGTCAGGCGGCCACTTGGTCCAGCCTACACACTTTCTCTAAGCACTATATGGTGCATGCCCATGCCTCTGCGGATGCAAATTTGGGCAGGCGGGTTCTACAGGCGGCGGTTGCCCACCTTTAAAGGGGAACCATGTTATCCGTCTTGTTGAGGAACTCTTCCCGCCCTGGGGTATTGCTTTAGGACATCCCCATTGTCTGGGTCTCCCATTATGATGACCAGAAAAAAGAGAATTTTGTTTACGTACCGTAAATTCTTTTTTCTTTAATCATCAATGGGAGACCCAGTACCCACCCAGTTGTTCCTTTGCTTGTTTTGCATTGGCTCTGTTCTCTGTTGAGACAGTGTTTGCCGGGTTGTTGAACCGTTTGTGCACGGTGTTCTTCCCGAGGTTTCGGGTGTGGTTTATTTTCCTCCTCGCAGCTTGTAGACCAAACTGAGGATGTTCCCTGCGGTAGGGGTTTATAAGCGGAGGGGGCGGTGTCTACAAACTTGTAGTACCTAGTGTGACCTCCGGAGGGCAGTGCCCTAAACCCCATTGTCTGGGTCTCCCATTGATGATTAAAGAAAAAAGAATTTACGGTACGTAAACAAAATTCTCTTTTTTTGGGGGTGAAAATTAGAACACAAACAAACGTTTTAGCTCCAACTTTTTGGGCCTTCTTCAGTGTGCTCAAGAAGTATTTTTTCAGAGAGATTCCAGTGTGGTGTAAACGGCATAAATCGTTGGTGCTACAAGATATGTGGCTAAGGAAAAGAATTGGCATACAGGTAATCCTGCCACTAGGTATATCAAATGCATTTGGATACCGCAGTCTCGTTGCCATGTCCTGCAATTGGACACCTTTGCCAGCTACATCCAGCATTCAGAGGGCTTATCCCTTTAAATCCCTATAAACCATTTGCAGCTACTTTAGATACATTAGTGGCAGGATTATCTATATGGCAATTCCTTTCCCGTGCCACATGTCTTGTGGCACCAACGATTTATGCTGTTTCTACCATATGTCCAATAAGGATTCTCTCTGAAAAATACTTGGGCACACTGAAGAAGGCCCATAAAGTTGGGGCCAAAACTTTAGTTTTTTGTTCTAATTTGTTCTAATTTTCACCATATAAAACATCACAGAAAACCAAAACTGTTTCATGTGCCAAGTAATGTTTTCTATTGGACTAAGGTGTGGGAGCCAACTTGATCACCAGACATCAGGAAGTGCCACTACACACATAGTTTTAACAAACAATTTTAAACATCCTGATTTGGTAGCAATATGTCTAGGTGTTTAATTTTGGTATTGTGTCAGATGTTTGATACTTTTGTATCCATTCCATGTGCCCCCAGGTTGTTTCATGATGAGACTTATATTATGACATATAAAAAAATGTAATTTTTTTTAAATATATATTTTACTTATACTTCAGTGTGTTCAAAACTCATTTTGCTATTTAGTGTAGATATGTTGGCCCAAAAATCAAGAAAAACAACACCTATATCCAAAATGGCAACATCTGGCACCAGTACTTCAGAGACCTCTATAAAGACATCCCAAAGGAAGAACTAAGCCAAGAACAGGAAAACATAATGGCAAAACTAAAAGCAATGGAGGAAAAAGTCAAGCATTTCCAAAACCCTGTGGATACACCTATTACATTAAAGGAAGTAGCAGAGAGAATCTCTTCCATAATATGTAGAAATGCCAGTGACCTGGATGGACTCCAGAAATGCTGAAGCACAGCCCACCAGAAATACAGGCTGCAATGATTAAATTGTTCAATATTGTGCTAAGTGCCGGCTACTTCCCTCATACCTGGAACCAAGGCCTCATAACACCCATCCACAAGAGTGGGGACAGATATGACCAAGCCAACTACAGAGACATATGTGTCAGCAGCATCCTGGGAAAACTGTTCAGCATCCTGAACAAGAGGATCCTCAGTTTTCTAACCCAGCACAACGTCCTCAACAAGAGCCAAACAGGGTTCATGACAAACCACTGCACCACTGACCACATCTATACCCTGCACAGCCTCATTCAGAGACACGTCCACAATACAAAGAACGGGAAGATACACGCCTGTTTCATGGACATTAAAAAAGCCTTTTATTCGGTGTGGCGCTCAGGCTTTTTCCTGAAACTGCTGGAGAGCGGAATAGGAGGAAAGACCTATGATGTCATTAAAAGCTCCTACACCGAGAACCTCTGCAGCGTGAGTGTGATCGGTAAAAGAACGGCTTACTTCCAGCAGTGCCGTGGAGTCAGACAAGACTGCAGCCTAAGTCCAACGCTCTTCAACATTTACATCAATGAGCTGGCTGCTGCTCTGGAATCCACCACAGCACCAGGTCTCACCCTCCACCACGCCCATGTGAAGTTCTTGAAACTCTTGCTGTATGCAGATGACCTGCTGCTGCTGTCACCAACCGAGAAAGACCTCCAAGACAACCTGAACATCTTAGACAAATTCAACTCCACTTAGGCACTACCGGTCAACTTAAAGAAAACCAACATCATGGTGTTCCAGAGGAGAAAGAGAAGATCAGACCAGCACCCTTTATTTGTCCTCAACTGTGCCCCTACAGGAACAGACAAATATACCTACCTGGTTCTGGAGATTCACATGTCAGGGTGTTTCAAACAAGCCATAGAGACCCTGAAAGACAAGGCCAGCAAAACTCTTCATCTGAAGCCACCAGTGAGGGTGTGGTTAAAAATCTTTGACTCCATCATCGCCCCAATCCTCCTCAGAGCAGCAAAGTATGGAGTCCTCACACCTACCCAGACTAGTCAAGGTGGAATTTCAGCCCAACAGAAATATTCCACCTGGAATTATGTAAACACCTTCTCCAGGTCCATTAGAGCCCCTCCAACAGTGCCTGTCGGGCCGAACTGGGAAGATTACCTCTACAACTAATGGTTCTAAAGAGGGCGCTGTCATTCCCAGCTCACCTACATAGGAGCAATCCAAGCTCCCATCACCATACAGCGCTGATACAAGTAGGTGAAGCAGAAAAACCAGGACCGCCGGAACAGCCCACCTAAACCCAACTGGACCAGAACACCAATCACAACAACCTGACAAAAGCCGGAATCAGGAAGATGGTAGACGAAGGCCAGGAGAGGTGTGTCAGTGACTGGAAGAATCTCACAGAAACTGACCATGTACCGGAGTCTACATAGAGACTACAGACTGGGCCCCATATGTGGATAAACTCCCAGACCCCAGAGACCACAAGATCCTGAGCCGATATAGACTCAGTGCCCACAGTCTGGCAATCGAATCTGGCTGACATAGGCATAGCTACAAGCCCAGGGAGGAACGACTGTGCCAACACTGTGACCAGGAGACCCTGGAGATCGAAACCCACTTCCTGCTACACTGCTCCAAATACTGAGCATTGAGGGACACCCACTTTAGGAGGCTCTCATATCTCTTCCCGGATTTCATTACCATGAAGGAGGAAGAGAAAACATATATCCTGCTGGGAGAAGAAGGGAGAGCAGTGGAGATAGCAGCGCAGTATGTGAGCGCATGTCATAGACTTTAAGAAAGAGAACTATAATATGCCATGGACTTCTATAGCCCCCACTCTGGATCTGCCATCATCCACCTTTCCTACAGCCCCTACCCAACATCCCCACAGTCCCTATCCCTATTTCCTTTTGTACACTTGCTTTGGCAAAACTAATGTGCATTTAGTCCTGCTAATAAATCTTTGAATCTTGAATCTTGATAAGTTAATACACTGATATACACTGTATGAGTTTGACACTGAGATATGGATCCAGTGATATGAGATTCAATAAAGTACTCTGTGGCATCTATATGTGTTTTGCTATTACATTACTGTGTGAACTATCCTGGATACTGACATTGGTATATGTAACTTTTGTAGATAGTAATAATAATAATAATAATAATAATATTTATTCATTTATATAGCGCTACTAATTCCATAGCACTTTACAGACATGAGTAATGCTATCTCACTTGGAGCTCACAATCTAAACATCCTATCAGTATGTGTTTACAATGTGGGAGGAAACCGGAGTGCCCGGAGGAAACCCACGCAAACACGGGGAGAACATACAAACTCCTTGCAGATGTTGTCCTTAGTGTCCTTGGTGGGAATTGAATCCAGGACCTCAAAGGCTGCAGTGCTGACCACTTGAGCCACTGTGCTGCCCATAAGATAGTAGGGTCATTCCATGTCAAGTGATCCAAAAATGAATATTTTTTTTCCCTGACGTCCTCAGATTTTTAAAAAAAAATTTCTATCTGAAGAACAACTTTATCTAATTACAAAAAAAAAGTTTTGAATTTTTTTCTTTATCTGTTAATTTTTTACAGATTTTTAAAGTTTTAAAAAAGTGCGAATTTTGGCCTGGTATGGCTTTACATTTTCTATCATATCTCGGGCTAGAAATAAGATAGAGAAACAAAATAAACACCAATCTACTCAGAACTGTCCAGGCTTTCATCAGATATGTCACAAGAGGATATTTGTTAATATTTTACCCATGTGATCGCAAGCGCAAAACTTTAAAACGCATTTCCGAAAAATCGGCGCGCTTTAAATATTTCAAAAACTGCCCATGTGTCTGCTATGCTCTTAGCCACATCTGTACCAAATTTCAAGTTGGGATCGCAATGGGATCATATTTTAACATATTTTACTAGTAAGAGCGTCAATGGGTCATTCCATATCAAGTGATCTAAATATGAATATTTTTTTTTACCTGACGTCTTTAGATTTTTTTTTTTTTTTTCCTTTATGAAGTACTACTTTAGTTAATTACAAATTAAAAGTTTGGAATTTTTTTCTTCATCAGTTAATTTTTTACAGATTTTTAAAGTTTAAAAAAAGGGTGAATTTTGGCCTGGTACGACTTTAAATTTTTTTATCTCAGGCTAGAAATAAGATAATGAAGTGGGAGAGGCATCATTTTACTCAGAACGGTAACAGCTTTCATTTGAGATGTTACAAGACTATGTTTCTTTATATCAAATTCAAACTATTGACGGGCAATTGTGAAAAAATGACTGATTGTGTTCTTGGTGACTTTTGAATTGACACTATAATAGTTAAATATTTTGCACTTAGGTCCAATGAATGCGTCCATGGGGTCAAGCTGGGACAGAGTCATCACAAATTAGCCTTATTTGCAGATGACCTGCTACTTTACATCTCCCAGCCCCTGGTCTCCATCCCTTCGGTCTTAATGGAGTTTGAACGGTTCGGACAATTGAGCAACTTTAAAGTGAATTGCTCCAAAACCGAGGCACTCAATATTTCTTTGCCTGGAGAATTGGTTTCTCATCTATCTAAACAGTTCCCATTTAAATGGAAAGTAGAAGCCATTAAGTACTTGGGAGTCCTTATACCAAAAGATCTTAAACAAATATTCAATTTAAATTATCAACCCCTTTTGACTAACGCGGAATCGGCATTTACCTCCTATAGACAATTAAAGCTATCCTGGTTCGGGAGAATAAACGTAGTCAAGATGGATGTCTTGCCCCGACTCTTATATACTTTTCAGACAGTTCCTGTTCTATTGGATAGAGGTTTCCTCTCCAAAATGCAATCTATGATCCTTAGATTTGTCTGGGGGGGCAAGAGGTCCAGATTGCGAATGAATATCCTATCCTTGCCCGAGACCAGAGGAGGGGTTGGACTACCCAACATACGAGCGTACTTTGAGGCTTCCTCTCTTGTTAGAGCTCTAGATTGGCATTATCATGCGTCCTCCAAGAAATGGGTAGGGGTGGAGCAAGAGGGTTTGGGGATTCCGCTGAAACACCTGCTTTGGATTTCCCCTAAAGACTCCACAGACCTAGTACCTTTGACAGACATGACCAGAAACACCTTGAAGGTATGGCACCTAGTGACGAAAACCCTCCGCTTAAACGACAGACTTAGCCCTTTGACTCCCCTTTTTTCCAACCCATCTTTCCCACCCAGATTTGACAGGCAGAGATTTTTATGTTGGCGGATTGTGGATGACACCCGAGTAGGACAGACTCTGTCCAGTGGTGGTTTGCCCCCGATGGCAGAGCTACAACTCAAATAACCTACGAGACCTCTTAAGTGATTCGAATTTCTCCAATACAGAGCATACTTATATTCAGCTGACCACTCTTGCAGGGTAAGATTGACGCCCAACGTATTGGAGAGGTTATTCCAACTGGAGGCTCCACCGAGGCGCAAAATATCATTTCTATACCAGGCCTTAGGGTCCATGAGAGAGCAGGGCACCCTTTACTTCCAACGTGCTTGGGAGAGGGAATTGGGGTGTAGCATTTCAGAAGCTAATTGGCAGAAATGCTTTATATTTACTCACTCACTAGCTAGCGCTTGTTCTGCACAAGAAAGAAGCTATAAGCTGCTCACTAGATGGTACTTGTGCCCGACGACACTCCGGAACATGTTCCCTGGAACCCCTGATACCTGCTGGCGCTGTGGGGAAGAGAAGGGTACAATGATACACATTTGGTGGAGTTGTGGGGAAATCAGGCGGTTCTGGTCTGAGGTTTTCAATGCATACGCCCGGATAACAGGTAAACAAGCCGAATGCTGCCCAGAATCGGCAATGTTATCCATTTTTTCCAGGTCCTATTGGGCTACAGAAGAGGGATATTCTCCGCTTTTGCATCTCGGCTGCTCGTGCTGTGATCCCGAGGTTCTGGAAATCAAGCCGGGCTCCATCTCTACTTGATTGGTTCAAAGAATTGATGGACACATATCGAATGGAGGAGCTCGCAGCTGATGCGTCGGGATCTCGGAACAAATTCTTAGGGATTTGGGTTGAATGGATTCTTTTTCACGACTCTGCAGAATTTAGGAGTATCTTTTCCAGCACAGATAATATGGCTCGACCTCTGGCTGATGGGGAGCCAGTGGGATGAGTACCCTTTCTCCTTCCCATACCTCACCCGTCCCCCCCCTCCTTTTTTTCTTTTTTTCTTACGTGGCTTTTCTTTCCCAGTATAACTTTTTCTAATGGTTTTTGTTTCTCTTCTCTCTCTCTCTTCTTTTCTATCTCTCTTTTCTTCCCATCTGATACATTCAGTCTAGGTATTTCCTTTCTACGCCTATACCTTCAGAATTCTAGTGAACATTAGACAGGTATCGGAAACTCTGAGCTGTGAGTAGATCATTAATATTTCGGCCTTCCTTTCCGGTACACCAGTCGATAGACTATTCCAACTAGGCCTCAACGGGTAATGACCCACTTACGTGGTCAACCTGTTAGAAGGGGCCAAGTAATAAAAATCATTCTGCTGGGGCTGCTTGTCCCCTTGACATCAGAACATCTCAAAACCCTGAGAAAGGTTGTATACTTGAGTGTTTGGAATTATATTTAGATTGTAGTATATATTGCACCAGAGATAAGCGCAAAAGTAAATTTGCAGCTTATCTTAAAGTTACTAATAACTTTGTGAATTCTCTTTTTGTATATTTTATATGTCTCAAGATTTTGTTAAAAGATTGAATGTATGTCTTTCATATGTTTTTTCAAAATTTAATAAAAATGAGATTAACCAGAGTTAAATATTTTAAAATATGATCCCATCACGATCCCAACTTGAAATTTGGTACAGATGTGGCTAAGAGCATAAAAGACACATGGGCAGTTTTGGAAAATTTTTATTAAAATGTTTTTTTCGGAAATGCGTTTCAAAATGTTGCGTTTGCATTCGCATAGGTAAAAAATTAAAATTAACAAATATACTCTTGTGACATATCTGGTGAAAGCCTGGACAGTTCTGAGTAGAATGGTGTTTATTTTGTTTCTCTATCTTATTTCTAGCCCGAGATAAAAAAATTTAAAGTCGTACCAGGCCAAAATTCACCCTTTTTTTAAACTTTAAAAATCTGTAAAAAATTAACTGATGAAGAAAAAAATTCCAAACTTTTAATTTGTAATTAACTAAAGTAGTACTTCATAAAGGAAAAAAAAAAAAAAATCTAAAGACGTCAGGTAAAAAAAAATATTCATATTTAGATCACTTGATATGGAATGACCCATTGACGCTATTAATAGTAAAATATGTTAAAATATGATCCCATTGCGATCCCAACTTAAAATTTGGTACAGATGTGGCTAAGAGCAAAGCAGACACATGGGCAGTTTTTGAAATATTTAAAGCGCGCCGATTTTTCGGAAATACGTTTTAAATTTTGCGCTTGCGATCACATGGGTAAAATATTAACAAAGATCCTCTTGTGACATATCTGGTGAAAGCCTGTATAGTTCTGAGTAGAATGGTGTTTATTTTGTCTCTCTATCTTATTCCTAGCCTTAGTTATGAGGAGAAACGTAAAGGCAGGCAACAGCGAAATTCACACTTTTTCCGAACTTTGAAAATCATTTAAAAAAAAAATAAATTTTTAAAAAAAATTTTCTCTTCACATTTTGCATTGTCTGACATGCTATTATCAAATAACAAAATCTCAAAAGAATTAAAAATATAGAGGTAATAATCATTGGTTCACTTGACATGGAATGACCCAGTAGAGAATTACTCAGTAGAAGAATTGATAAAAAATGTAGTTCTCTAAAGTACAAGTATAGGAAAAGTCAATGTTTGACACAGTTTAGTTTAAAGGGAACCTGTCACCCCATCCCCCCCAGGGCCTAGTAAGCTAAAAGAGCCACCTTCAGCAGCGCTTAGGCTGCATTCTGTGAAACTGACTCTTATGTCTATACCCTCCAGAGACACCGAAATAATAACTTTTAAGATATTAGTTTAGATTACTTCCCTCCCAGGACTTAACACCTTGTTTCTGTTACCCCTCCTCCTGTGCTGTCCCTACTTCTGTTATCTTTCGGAGCGATATCGGCTCGTTCTATTAGCTCTTGGGCATCTGCCAAGAGCTGAGGTCGTGTGATATCACGCAGCCCCTTATCTCGCCCTGTGTGGAACCTGTGTGCCTCAAACAGGCCCTCTTGGCTTTTTGCTGGCACTTAGGGCGGGCCTGCTCTTTCACGCCTTGTGCGGGCCCATCCAACGACACGGAGTCGGGTCACACCCCCAGGCGTGCACATGGCGTCAATCCTTCGTAGTTGCCATATTCAAAATATACACTTAGTCTTTTGAAAGTCTTTTTTAAGGCGCACAAGACTCGGTATCACTGGGCCGTTCGCATCCTGTTCGTGACGCCAATTTTGACTCGCCCACTTGGGGCCGTGGGGCACTCGGAACAGGGCTCGGGTACTGCAGGGGGAGTCACGGGGTCGAGACCTGGCTTCTGTGACCCCGGGGGAGTAAAATTCTTGGATAGTGAGGGTTAAGTTTGTAGAGTTACAAGGTCGTGAAGCCACCTACGGTTCTCGGTCAACAGGGACCGACGCTGCGGGTCAGACCTCCAGGGATTTTGGTATTTCAGTCTGATGTCGTCAATCCCCGTAGGTGGAGCAGTATCCCGGGCCAGATGTGTTCAGTTGCGATGGATGTGCAAAGCCGTGCTTAAGCTGGGCCTCTGTGTCTCGTCTGCTTTTGCAGTCGGCTGCTCCGCAGGCGGGGAAATAAACAGTCCCACACAGCGTTGAAATTCTGTACCCGGTTTACTCACTGAAGTTGTAACTGGTCGCCGAGTGCTTCTCTCTGCCAAGTTCCAACAGCCATGGGTCCTCTCGGGCGACTGGTACCTTTGGCTGCCTTCTCAGCGGGTGCGTCCGGTTGCGGTCACAGCTCCTATAGACCTCGTGGTTTCTGGTTCAGTGGTTCGGGCATACAGCTTCCGTACCACGTTCAGGACTGATCCCTGGTTCTCAACCTACCCCTCCGCCTGACTATGGTCGTTTTCACTCAGCCTGTGCACCTGGGATCTTCTCTGTCCTCTGCTCAACACCTTCCTTCTCTCTCTTGCTCACTGCTTCACCTCTTACTCACTCTATCACTGCAACCCTCCACCTTTTCTTCCCTTGTCCCCTCGACTGGACCCTCCCCAGGGTCCACCCATAGTCCCTAGGTCATAAGGGCATGTGGGGTGTTTTGGTGAGGGTATGGATTCACCATCCCGTTTCCTCGAGAACTGAGATACCACACCCGTGTAGTGGGTGCAGTACCACTTGTGGTGACTAGACTGGTGGGGCGCCACATATAATGGTAGCAAAAACGCTGTTTATAAGGCTTTTTTCCACATCAGTGTTTTTTGAATTTCCATCAGATCCGGTAGATTTACCACATCTGCCACCTAACAGCCACACTTGTGGCACACTTGCGGCAAGCCCCATTCATTGTCTATGGGGCTTGTGGTCAGGTGCAGCAAGTGCACTTGCAGCGTGTCAAAGAACCGCAGCTAGCAGGGTTTTTTTCCCGTGCCGCAAGTGCTGGATCTGCCGGATCTGGTAAACCGCATTTGCCGCAGCTGACTGCAAGCAATGAATGGGGCAAGTGCGGCCATTAGGCGGCAGATGCAGTAAATCTGCCGAATCTGCCACAAATTCAAAAACATGCTGATGTGAAAGGGGCCTTGCTTACATTTTTCACCTATTGCCTGGGCGATTATTGGGTGTACTTGCAGGTTTCAGAATGCGCACTGTGCATGCCTCGGAGCTGGCAACTACACCCAATAATCCCCCACTATGCGCTGGACCGGAAATGATGCGAACACGCATCATACCAGGAAGGAGCCGCCAACAGATTTGGAATGCAGGACGACATTTCTGAATTACATTTTCAAGCTTGGGTATGATAACAATGGAGTGAGGAGAGACATGGAGGCTGAGAGACCACCTACCCATCGCCCACAGTTCTAGACAATGGAGGGAAAATGTAAGTTATTAACAGCATTTTTACAACCATTATACTTCACATTTATGTCAGACATGGATGCTTAGGGATGTAGTAGTAAGCTGCAGGGTGAGGTCATGATAGGTTTGTGGTCCAAAGTAGCTGACAGGTTCCTTTTAAGTCCAAGTGGGTGTTATTATAGAAATTTCACTGGGAGCATCTACTTCTTTCTCTTCCTAACACTGACCAAAGATAAGCAGGCAGGAACACACTGGTAAAAGAAGAACATGTCTGTAATAATTAGGGTGCATGCACACGGTCCTGAGGGAAGCCGCGGGTGGCCGCAGGGAGACCGCAGCCGCCCTGTACTCACCGTGTGCGGCGGTGCAGGGTGGCTTCTCCCTGCAGTCACCCGATGGGGGCCGCTTCTGACTCCGCAGCATGAAATGAACATGCTGCGGAGGCGCAGACTCCCAGCAACCCGCACCGCAGCTACAAAGACGCTGCGGGCGGGTTACGCATAGTGAGGATGGGATTTCTTGAAATCCCATCCACTATGCTAGTACTGTACGACGCAGCGTTTTGGACGCAGCGCAAAGATGCTGCGTCCAAAACGCTGCATCTCCTGATCGTGAGGATGCACCCTTATATTGGATAGCTCAGGAATCTTTTTGTGTTGAGCAAAGACACAACTGAACACAGTTTGCAGGTGAAAAAGTCTATATTACACACTCTGTGACTAACAAAAAAGTGCAGTGGAAAACTCAAAGTCCATAAATACACAGTGTAGATATTGAATGAAGCCTTAACGAAAAGTCTGTTGAAAAAAACTCCCAGGAAAATGTAATCAGTGGAGCAGTCAATAAAGCACAGTTTACACTTGGATAAAAAGGAAATTCTATGGCAAGTCCAAACAAGGAGATGTTTAAGTGAGTTTTTATAACACTTTAAGGTTGTGTGCTTATGTTGGACACAGCTCTTCCAGACCTGAGTGAAGCCGCGGGTGCCTGCAGGAAGACCGCAGCCACCCTGTACTCACCATGTGCGGCAGGCACAGGGCTGCTTCTCCCTACAGTCACCTGATGGCAGCCGCTTCCGACTCCGCAGCATGAAATGAACATGCTGCGGAGGAGCGGAATGCCGGCAACCCGCACCGCAGCTGGCAGATTGCTGCGGTCGAGTTAAGCATAGTGAGGATGGGATTTCTTGAAATCCCATCCACTATGCTTATACTGTACTATGCAGCGTTTTGGATGCAGCGGCAAGATGCTGCGTCCAAAACGCTATATATTCTGATCGTGAGTATGCAGCCTAAATCATCCAAGGAGGCCTGGGAAAGGAAGTCTTTTAGAAAGTCCAGAACAAGATACAGAGCAGTTACTAAGTCCAGAACAGTCTTGTGCTCTGCATTTATTTGAATTTAGAAAGCGACAGAGCACTTAATAAGCAACCAAATTACATGTCAGCAAAAGCAGGTGAGGCAAGAGTCACAGCAGAGGGAGTAGCACAACAGGTGTAGGCAGTAAAACCTTTGATGAGCAGCAACAGGAGATTCACAAAGGATTTGCAGGAGTAGTCAGAGAACTTGAGAAGCACTAGACAGGAATCGGGCTAGGAGCAGGGGAATCAGGCAGAATACTGTAGAAATGACTATAGGCTGGGATGGGGTTTATGAAGGCAGGAAGACAAAAGGCACATGAAGTAAAGGATACCATCTTGGAAGAGGGCAAGAATGCCCAAAATGTAATAAAAATATTTGGTGTCCTGACAATGTCCCATCAATAACACTGACAAACGTTCTGCTTTCCTCATTGTAAATGATGACGTGATAGAGCACATATCAGCTAAGTGTGATTAACATTCTGGCTTGAAGTCTTTATCGCATACTCGTGGTCATGTTACTGCCATTCCCAGCTTTGACAATGGAGGAGCTTTCACAGTCCACAGTGTGTCCAATATAAGAATTCACACATTCCCCACTCATATTAGAGTACTCTGTATTGTAAAGTGCTGCAGAATAACATATTCACCAACATGGTGCTATATAAATAAAAATTATTATTATAGGTCAAGTTTCTTAAATGTAGATGACACAATACATTGGATTAGTTAGTATATGCTTTGGCACTATGTTCTGCTGAACAAGCTGATTATTATTTCTACACTAAAATGATGTTAATGTCACTTGTGTACAATTTGATTTCAGCACCTGATGTGTGCTGGTCTGTGGTGTCTGGTGGAAGGAGATGCCTTCTTGCAAAACCAAATTGGACCCCCCTCTGGATGGCACTGAGTGTGGTGCAGATAAGGTGAGCTTGTGCGGTATGTTGTAAGAAAGTTTGCAAAGTATGAAAATAATTCAGTATAATATTGTAACATATAGAAACTCTTTACATTAGGGTGGAAACACACTACATTACATTACATGGAGTCTCTCGGATAAGACTCGGATCCTGAACGGCATCTCCCTCTCTGGACAGGAATGACAGCTGCTTGTGTTTTTATGCAGCATCACACTCCCGTCCAGAGAGGGAGAGGCCGTTCAGGGTCACTGATCCGAGTCTTGTCCGAGAGATCGCATGTAAGTAGGATAGTGTGTTTTCAGCCTTAAACTTGTTCTCGTCATGATATTTAGGTTCTGTTCACATATGCATTCCGGGCTTCTGTCAGGAGATCCAATTTAGGCTATTTTTACTGATAATAGAGTAGCTTTTTGCTTGGTTATCAAAAACTAGACAGACCCCATCAAGGTCTATAAGGTCTGTTCTTGACTACTCTGTAGGACAACGGATCTGTTACATCCTTGGCTTCCATTATGAACCTACATTGAATCAGGGTTGCTGTGCCAAAGGCTGTTATTCTAAAGAGTAGACACAAAGTAAAACAGAGAAAAAGGAAACTCAAATGTTCCCGCACTTCTCTCCTAAAACTCATATATTCACTATAGAGCTGTCATTAGGGATTATAACAATAAGTTGTATTCTGTATGTAAGTAGTGATAGTCCAGTCAATGTTAGGAGTTTGTATTACAGTGGTGCAGAGCTGGGGAGTGTGTGAGCAAGACCCCGATCCCTAATCATGTGGATGGAGACTGGAGTGCATGGAGCCCATGGAGCATGTGCAGCCGCACGTGTGGAACTGGAGCAAGATTCAGACAGAGAAAATGTGACAACCCACCGTGAGTGTCTGTGCGGTCTGCAGGTTTAATTTTTTTTCTTTTAGTTTCCTCTGATTTTGTTTTGTAGTTACGGCATTCTTTTTATTTACTGTGAAACTCTCTTATCTTCCTCGTGCTGTAGACATCAGTTTTAATGCCAGTGTCCCCTATTACATGACTATTCTATAAAGACTATATGGGGGCCCGATGCAATTGCATCGGAGGGGCTGTGATATATCGTGCTGGGCGCGGCGGCTGTCTCTCACCTGTCCTCTTTCTCTCTCCCACCTGTGTGGTGTCTCTCTCCCCCCCTTGTGCTGTCTTCTTCACTATGTGCTCTCTCCTTTGACCTGCCTCCCCTTTTGCTCTGTCTCTCTCCGCCGATGTGCTCTCCTTCCTGTGTGCTGTCTACTCCCCCCATGTGCTCTCTCCTTTGACCTGTCTTCCCAATATGCGCTCTCTCCCCCTGTGCACTCTTTCCCTGTGCGGTCTTCTCCCCCCTGTGCTGTCTTCTCCCCTCAGGTGCTCTCTCCTTTTAGCTGTCTTCCCCTTGTGCACTCTCCTCCCTGTGTGGTGTCTCTCTCCCCCCATGCTGTCTTCTCCCCTCATGTGCTCTCTTTATTTAGCTGTCTCTCCATTTGCTCTCTCTATCCTCCCATGCTCTCTCTTTGCCCCTGCACACTCTCTCTTCCCCCTGTGCACTCTCTGTTTCCTTTTTGTACACTCTCTTCCCTATGGGTCTCTCTCTGCCTCCCTGTACGCTCTCACTGCCCCCTGTGCATTCTCTCTGCCCCTCCCTGTGCGCTTGCCCCTCTATGCTTCATCTCTCCCCCTTGTGCTCCCTCCCCCAGTGGCATGAGTAAGTGAGCATGCGCTCACTGGGTCACAAAAACCGCCTCCTTTGTATACCCAGGTGTCCAAAGATGGAGGCCGTCTGAGTAAGTGTGCATGCGCACCAGATATACTCATGCACTCTCTCTGTCTGCTCTCATCCCTTTGTGTGCTCTCTCTGCCCCATGTCCCTCTCTGCGCCCCCCCGTGCACTCGCCCCTCTATGCTTGCTCTCTCACTTCTGTGGAATCCAAAGATGGCTGCAGGCGTAAATAATTTGAACAATTAAATTAGAAAATTCAGGAAGTTAGAGTAACTTTTAGAGTATCAGAATGTATGGGGAAAGGATAGGAAGGACCTCCTGCATACAATCAACAGGTTATCCGTACCTCATACTCAATCAAAAAACACTTATGTGGTTATGTGCCTTTAAAATGGACTATTTATCATTCACTATAATTCAATTTAATTTAGCCTTGAGTCACTAGAGATGAACTGTACAAGTTTTCCATGTCTTCGCAACAGAAATATTCTCTGCCAGGAACAAGTATTCGAGAATGTTTGGGCACGTTCAGTATTGGAGCACTGAGAGCAGCTTGATCAGGTGCCATCTCCAAATTGATCATTGTGACGGAATAAATTAGACCGTAGACACTGCGCCAAAGAAACTTAACTTTGTAACATTCACACTAAATATGCAAATAAGATTCTTCCCCTCTGCATTGCCAAAACCACGATGAGGTCTCTTGCTAAAATATTTCTATTTTATGAAATCATATATTACTATATAGCAATTATATTTTATAGTTAGCTTCCACTAATGCTGTAATGGAGAATTTGACAAAAGTATAGCAACATTGTGCTCTGCCATTGCCTAAAGCACCACTCTAACGTATATTTTTTTATTTCTTAGTCAAAGTGGAATCACTTATGTCTGTTCCCTACCCCTAGTAAAATACTTACCAAATTCTGCTCTTACTAGTGTCATCCAGGTCCCTTTGTGCCATCTTGTGACTGCAGCTCCTGACTCACCAGAAGTCAGTGGTAACAGTCACAAGGTCTCAATGTAAGTCTACGAGAACCCTATTCTGGCTCACCCTGGAGACACTGGAGCAATCAGACAAGTCACATTGATTAGTTGACGACCAAAGCAGTTTTGAGAACAGAACACCAATGTAGCTGGTAAGGCGTTTACTTCTTACTGGTAGGGAAGTGTAACAACCATCAGAGTTACAGATAAAAGTCCCAGACAGACTAAGTGCAAACCGCTTAGTCAGACAGAACCCTTTAATACCAAGACACTCTTTAAACCCATACAGGGATCTACCTTTACTGCATCGTCCCAAGGGTTGCTGCCTATAGATTGGTTGCAGTCCAGGAATAGAAAAGTCACCAAGCAGGGTCAAAGCCGAAAGGTCAGAAAATCGTTAGGCTGGAGAATAGTGCAAAAATAGGCAGAGGTCAATTTGGAATATCAATAATACAAAGCAGGATAATAACAAGTGAAGAGAATATGTCTTGCAAGTAGCAGTAACACACAGAGAGGATTCAAATAGGCTGCAGTACTTCCTAATTGACTGAAGTCAGAGTTAATGATCACAGCTGGGCAGCCATACAACACATCTACATAGTCAGACTACCACATCAGCGACCCCAACTTCAGAGTGAACGCAGTGACGCCTGGTGCAGGTGCAGGATGTAACAGCAACAAGCATTAGTGATACCACTTTGGTGGTGTAATAGAGAAAAAACACTGGAATGCCACTTTAAGGCAAAACGGAAGACCCAAGATCTTTTCTACCATTGTAACAAGTGGGACAAGTTATGGTCAGTTCTCATCATGTGATTTGCTGCACCTGTTTTCTGGTGCACATTGCACATCAATTCTGTATTTTTTTTTTTTTTTTTTTTTTTTACAAAATTATTAGTGTTTTACTGCAAGATGAATAAAATATGTGCACTCCCTTAACACTTTTCCCTTAAGCACAGGAATCTCAAACTCATTTTATCAAGGTCCACATAGGTATTATTCAATAAATAGAAGAGATGGCACTCACCGGTGCTTTTATTCAGGTTTCCAACTTACATGGTACAGGGAGGGGGATAGCTGAGGTGACACCTATTGGATTTCGCTACCTGTGGCCTTTGTGACTGGCACCCCGTTGTCTAGGACTTGCCGCTCATTATCGTTCCATCCCGAGGCTATTTGTTGTACCGGTGCCCCACTCCTCCATTTTTTGCTTATCAACCACATAGGTATTATGGTTGTCTTTAAAGGGCTGTGTGTAATTTTAAGGGCATCGCTATGACACTTGGTACGAGCATGGACTGCAATGCACAAACTGACCATAGGCTATAAGAGAGCTGTCTCTTTGTTGTAGGGCTGTATGAGAACTGTCTCTGGGTAGAAGGGCTATACAAAAGCTGTACCTGGGTAGCAGGACTATGTGACAGCTGTTCATGGGTAGTATGGCTATGCAACAGTTGTTCCTGGGTAGTAGGTCTATGTGACAGCTGTTCTTGGGTAGTAGGGCTATGCAACAGTTGTCCCTGAGTAGTAGGTCTATGTGATAGCTGTTCCTGGGTAATAGGGCTATGCGACAACTATGCTCTCCCTGGGTAGTAGGTGTATGTGACAGCTGTTCCTGGGTAGTAGGACTATGCGACAACTGTGCTGTCCCTGGGTAGTTGGGCTATATGACAGATGTCCCTGGATACTAGGGCTACGGTAGTAAGGCTATCCAAGAACTTTCCCTTTGTAATAGGACTATACGACAGCTGTCTTGGGAAGTAGGACTATAAGATAGCTGTCCTTGGGTAGTAAGGCTATGCTTCAGTTGTCTCTGAGTATATTTGGGTAGTGAGACTATATAACACCTGTCCTTGAGTACTAAGGCTAGGGTAGTAGGGCTTTACAAGAGCTGTCCTCAGGTAGTAAGGCTATACAACAGCTGACCCTGGGTATTGGGACTATACAACAGCTGCCCTTGGGTAGTAGGGCTATTAGAGCGCTGTCCCTGGGTAGTAGGTCAAAGATAACTTTTCTTAGGTTGTAGGAGTAAGACAGCTGTCATTGGTTAATAATACCAATTGAGCTGTGCCTGCATAGTATGGCTAAGAGAGCTGTACTTGGGTAAAAGGGCTAAGAGTGCTGCCCTTGCTTAGTAGGGCTAAGGGCGCTGTCCCTGGGTTGTAGGACTAAGTGCGATGTCCCTGGGTTCTAGGTCTAAGAGGGCTGTCCTGTCCTTGTGTTGTAGAGCTAAAGGTGTTGTCCCTGGGTTGCAGGGATATAGGTGTTGCACCTGCATTTTCAGCTTTGCCCATAAATTTTCAATAGGATTGAGATCAAGACTTTGTGTTGGCCACTCCTAAACATTGACTTTGCTATCCTTAAGTCACTTTGTAACCAGTTTGGCAGTATGCTTCAGGTCATTGTCCATTTGGAAGATCCATTTCTGCCCAAACTTTAACTTCCTGACTGATGTCTTGAGATGTTGCTTCACTATTGCCACAGAATCTTTTTTCCTCGTGATGCCATCTATTTTGTGAAGTGCCCCGGTCCCTCCTGCAGCAAAAACCCCACACACATGATGCTGCTGTGGGGCCCCTGCGGTCAGGCTGCCACAAATGGTATTTCTTGAAAATCGATTGTTATTCCATGTCTGAAAATAATTGGAGCTCCCTCTGCTGGAAGTCTGAAGCATCCAACGCAGCCTGAACAAATAGGAAGCTGAGCACTGAAAGGCTAGGCTTCACTCACTGAAAGGCTCACTGATAAGTTCACTGAAAAGCTCAGTGAATGGCTCAGCTTTGGCTGTGTCTCAATTTCTGGTTGAAGGGAGGGGTTAGCTGGGTACTTGTAGTAAGGCTGTGTTAGGCACAGGAGAGAGTCAATCAGGAGCGAGCCGAGAGGCTGCTCTTAAGGACCAGCTGCACCGCAGGGCACCAAGCCCTAAGTTACTCAGGCTTACAGGACCTAGTAACAGAAACTAGAGGCTGGTGAGCTTTAAGCTTTAGGGCCACGTCACACGCATCGATTTCCTGCACAATATCGCTTAAGCGATCTGCTTTTTTGATCGCTTAAGCGATATCGTTTGTGCGTCGCTGCGTGTAATCAAGCGATTTTACAATGTAAAATCGCTTGATTGTTTGATGGCAGATTTGTGAGCAGGAGCTCAAATCAAGCGATAGTCACTTGATCAATCTGCATCATAGTGGTGTCTGACATCGCAATGATCTATCTCCCAGCGGCAGAGCCTATGCTGGGAGATGGTAGCTATGGTAAACTTTGGGTTATTAAGCGCCGCGCGGCGCCTAGTAACCCGATGTGTACCATAGTAACCAGCGATCTCGCTGGTCCACATCGCTGGTGAGTCTGTCTGTGTGACAGCTCACCAACGATGTGAACGATATTGTTAGCGATCGCGCGTGCATGTGATCGCTAACAATATCGTTCATCAGATTGAAGCGTGTGACGGCACCCTTAAGCTCACTAGCCACTCAAATCGGACTTTCTGTGGCACCAGTAGTGCAGAGGGCCAGATATTTGCTGAAAGACACGGATACTAATGGTGTAGTATATTTTTTTTTGGTCTTTATTTTTTTTAAACTTTTTTTTTTTCTTTTTTACTTAATCTCTATATGGGACATTAACTTTTATTATACTAATCACACAGATCAACTATTAGACCATGCTCCTGGCTGACCTGGAGGTCCTTGTGATGACCTCAGGATGCCTTGGCAATGATCAGACCCCCGTGATCACATCACGGAAGTCCCAATCACATGGGAGAGGGTGTGCTCTCCCTCTACACTCTAAATGTTGCAATCCTATTGATTGTGGCATTTAGGGGCTAAATAGCCAAGGGTGACATGGGGTCTGGATATGACAGCCAGACTGTCACTTACTTCCGCAGAGATCGCGATACGTGATAGGTTGGGACCGCATTTCCAACCATATGAGTATGTCAAAGGTTATGAAGGGGTTAAGACTAACATACTTTATAATCTGAACCACTCCCTCATAATCAGAACCTCTCTTGTACTGCACCAGCTTTCTGAAATGCATTACCCCAGACAATCCAATTAATTCACAGTATCCACAGTTTCCAGCCTGCCCTAAAACACTTATCTTTAGACTTGCCTATCACCTCACCTTCCTAATCTTACTACCACTTGTTCTCTTTTCCACATAATCAGTAGCTCTTAGGCTGGCTTCAGACTTGCGGACCCTCCGCAGCTTCCTGCGGAGGGGATCCGCAAGCTGACTGCAGACCTGCGCAGCACCGTGTGTTCTCATTATAAACATAGGGGCTGCAGTCAGCTTGCGGATCCCCTCCGCAGGACGCTGCGGAGGGTCCGTAAGTCTGAAGCCAGCCTTACCTGTACTTTTTCAGATAGTACTTGAAGGTGACTAGCTCATGCTGCGTTATTTGAATGCCCCTATTTAGGCTATGTTCACACTGTGCGTTTTCAATCTGTTTTTTAACATCTGTTTTTGCAGTGAAAATGCAGTGAATGTATTCACGTAAATGGAATGCCAGCAAAGTCAATGGATTTTCACGTTTTGCTGTTCAATCTGTGCTTTCATGACCTGATGCATTTTTCCCTTGAAAAGTGATCCACAAAAAGGAATGAGCTGTCAATTATGGCTGTGTTTTTCTGATCCACTTTTCCTATTGAAACCATTGTCTATGGGCTAAAAGAATGTACCAGAAAAATACGATGATCCATTTCTGATGCGCTTTATTGAAAAGCCGATCCAGATTTTCAGCTGAGAAAAATGCACAGTGTTAACATAGCCTTATTGTACTGATGGTTGAACCATACATGGCAAGCACGGTATTGCTACTTCTACCTTTTGTATTACCCCTATTTTCTCATAGAGATTCCTCCTCTTGGCATATGTTGAATTATATATTACTCTATAATGTCTTATCTTGTTTGTACATGTCCCCTCTGAATTGTAAAATGGTGCGGAATATGTTTGCGCTCTAGAAATACAAATTATTATATTTAATTTTACTCAGTCCATCTGCTCAGGACAAGCTTACTGCACCACCATTGTTCTTCTGCCTACGGCAAAAGGATTAATCTGAACTAATACAATTTATATATGTGTCTTCATTTTCTCTTTCTGGGTGCCTGTTCTGTCCCCTATAATTTTGAGGCCACTTTCCAGGATCTCAGGACTTTGACAATTTATTCTGCTAATTTTTTTCATTCTTTATTGATTGTCCGAAACAACCATGTTATCTGTTTGGTCTCTCCTAGTTCCTATTGTTCCTCTTGCATAATATTTCTGTACTATTCTTGGGATCAACTCTCCATCTTTTTTTTATGTTTTTTTTTTGAGAAAATATGTTACATGATAGTAGAAGACACTCTGATGCTGAGATTAAAAGGTACTCCCTGAGTGTTCAACAGGTGCCACCAACTGTGAGGACCTTGATGAGGGCAGAACAAATGGCCTCTTGAGGTATTGTAGAGTTTTCTTGTGTTTAGTGAAAATAAATCATTAATGTTGGCAGCGTCACCCTAATAGTTGTATGAGCCAAGCCCGAGACAGGAAAATGAGGTGGTGCAATTGACCCTTCCAAGTACACACAGACTATATCTTGTAATTGAGGTGTGCCTGCAGCACAAATCACATGCATGCTGAACAGTGTAGTGCTCCCAGCCAAGCCGCTCGAGGTCATATCCAGCTCTGGAGATTTCTGCTGGATGCTTAGTCTGAATTTCTTATCCTGTAACTATTTCCTAAGACAATTTCTGTATTGCAGACACTGCAGTATCTTGTACAGTCTTCAGCAGCTGACAGTGATGTCAGGTAGGGTCTTACAGCTGTAAGTCAAAATCGGTTTCAGGAACTTTTGTTAGTAGAAGACCAGATGTCTTCAACTCTCCTAGGTCACAAGGTATGTTCATAAATGTATGGTACTGGTAAGCCATACTTGATAAAAAGCGTAAAAGTTATTAAAAGGATCAAGGCACCAGTTCTGGGGTGGCTGTGACCTACTATTTACAAGCTGCGGAGGGCCCATTCATCATTTAAAGTAAAAGTATCTTGAAACATATGCACTGTAAACAATGTTTCTGCTTCTTTTCACTTTCACACCCATACTACTTCATTTCTTACTAACTCCAATTGTCCCTATACCTAGTAATGAACTGGTGATCTATCTTTCCATCATCTCCACCTATCTCACCTCCTCCTCAGAACTGTTCATCCACATACAATCATTTGTCTCCAGACACACATGATCACCTTATGCCCTCTCCTGCTCCCACCTTCTAACATCCTCCCTGTTTTTCATTGCTGGTGACAAATTCCCTAATTTTGGTCCTCCTCATCACACCCTCACAGTCATTTCTAACCCCCACCCATGATCCATTACAAATCTTCACAACTCAAATATCCTTATACCCATTCATCCAGCGCCTGCTTCCCTAGTCTCTCTGCCAGGAACCTTATGGAAAGCTCGCCTTGTCTGCAGCAAATGTTCTTACATCCATGACATCTTCATCACTAACAAACTCTCCTTCCTTGGCATTACTGAAACCTGATTCACCCCCTCTAACACAGCCTCTCCAGCTGCACTTTCTTATGGTGGCTTCCGTCTTTCTCACGCCCCTCACCCCAGCAACAAGCATGGTGGAGAAAGTGGCTTGCTCCTGTCTGGTAACTGCTCCCTTACCCCAATTCCAATGCCACCCTCCTTTACGCTCCCCTCTTTTGAGGAGCACTCCGTCCGCATCTACTCCCCCATTCAATCTCCTGCTAGCTGTCATTTACCCCTCAACCTCCCCTTCCGCCCATTTCAGGGCCAGCCACCACTTTTTTGACTATTTCAACACATGGCTACTTCATTCTGATCTGCTGATATCCCCACTATCATAATGGGTGACTTTAACATCCCCATTGACACTTCCCACACAGCTGCCTTTAATCTTTTAACAAACTTTCTCCTTTGGCCTCGTTCAATAGTCCTCAGCAACTCACAAGGACCTTCTCCTTGTAGTTATGTGCTCCGTCCTGAACCCCTCTTTGTAGTAATGTGCTCCATCCTGACCCTCTCCTTGTAGTAATGCTCTCCATCCTGACCCCCTCCTTGTAGTAATGTGCTCCATCCTGACCCTCTCCTTGTAGTAATATGCTCCATCCTGACCCTCTCCTGGCAGTTGTGCTCCATCCTGACCCTCTCCTGGCAGTAATGTCCCTATCCTGACCCCCTTCTTGTAGTAATGTCTCCAGCCTTATCTCATTGTAGTATGCTCGATCTCTGTCCCCTTGCGGTAATGTCCCCATCCTGCCCCCATCATGTAGTAATGCCCCATCCTGCAGTAATATGCCCCCTCCTTGTATTAAAGCCACAATAATGACCCCTCCTTGTAATAATGCCACCATCACCCCCTTCTTGTAAAAATGCCACCATCATACCCCCTCCTTCTAATAATGTCACCATCATGCCCCCTCCTAATAATGCCACCATCCTGCCCCCTCATAATAATGTCAACAACATGTCCCCTCCTAATAATGTCACCATCATGCCCCCTCCTAATAATGTCACCATCCTGCCCCCTCATAATAATGTTACCATCCTGCCCCCTCCTAATAATGCCATCATCCTGCCCCCTCTTAATAATGCCACCATCATGCCCCATCCTAATAATGCCACCATCATGCCCCCTCCTAATATTGTCACCATCATTCTTCCTCCTAATAATGCCACCATCATGCCCCCTCCTAATGTCACCATCCTGCCCCTTCCTAATAATGTTACCATCCTGCCCCCTCCTAATAATGCCACCATCATACCCCCTCCTTCTAATAATGTCACCATCATGCCCCCTCCTAATAATACCACCATCCTGCCCCCTCTTAATAATGCCACCATCCTGCCCCCTCCTAATAATGCCACCATTCTGCCCCCTCCTAATAATGCCACCATTATGCCCCCTCCTAATAATGCCACCGTCCTGCCCCCTCCTAATAATGCCACCGTCCTGCCCCCTCCTAATAATGTCACCGTCCTGCCCCCTCCTAATAATGCCACCATTCTGCTCCCTCCTAATAATGCCACCATTATGCCCCCTCCTAATAATGCCACTGTCCTGCCCCCTCCTAATAATGCCACCATCCTGCCCCCTCCTAATAGTGTCACCAACATGCCCCCTCCTAATAATGTCACCAACATATCCCCCTCCTAATAATGCCACCATCCTGCCCCTCTTATTAATGCCACCATTATGCCCCCTCCTAATAATGCCACCATCCTGCCCCATCCTACTAATGCCACCATCCTGCCCCTCCTATTAATGCCACCATTATGCCCCCTCCTAATAATGCCACCATCCATCCCCCTCCTACTAATGTCACCATCCTGCCCCCTCCTAATAATGCCACCATCCTGCCCCTCCTAATAATGCCACCATCATGCCCCCTCTAATAATGCCACCTTCCTGCCCCCTCCTAATAATACCATCATCCTGCCCCTCATAATAATGCCACCATCCTGCCCCCTCCTAATAATGCCACCGTCCTGTCCCCTCATAATAATGCCACCGTCCTGCCCCTCCTAATAATGTCACCATCCTGCCCCCTCCTAATAATGCCACCATCATGCCCCCTCCTAATAATGCCATCATCCTGCCCCCTCCTAATAATGCCTCCATCGTGCCCCCTCCTAATAATGCCACCAGCATGCCCCCTCTTAATAATGCCACCATCCTGCCCCCTCCTAATAATGCCACCATCCTGCCCCCTCCTAATAATGCCACCAACCTGTCCCCTCCTAATAATGCCACTGTCCTGCCCCCTCCTAATAATGCCACCATCCTGCCCCCTCCTAATAATGTCACCATCATGCCCCCTCCTAATAATGCCACCATCCTGCCCCTCCTAATAATGCCACCGTCCTGTCCCCTCGTAATAATGCCACCGTCCTGCCCCCTCCTAATAATGCCACCGTCCTGTCCCCTCGTAATAATGCCACCGTCCTGCCCCCTCCTAATAATGTCACCATCCTGCCCCCTCCTAATAATGCCACCATCATGCCCCCTCCTAATAATGCCACCATCATGCCCCCTCCTAATAATGCCATCATCCTGCCCCCTCCTAATAATGCCTCCATCGTGCCCCTCCTAATAATGCCACCAGCATGCCCCCTCTTAATAATGCCACCATCCTGCCCCCTCCTAATAATGCCACCAACCTGTCCCCTCCTAATAATGCCACTGTCCTGCCCCCTCCTAATAATGCCACCATCCTGCCCCCTCCTAATAATGTCACCATCATGCCCCCTCCTGATAATGCCACCATCCTGCCCCTCCTAATAATGCCACCATCTTGCCCCCTCCTAATAATGTCACCATCATGCCTGCTAGTTATACCATAGCTTAAAATAACAAAAATCATACTCACCTAGTACTCCTGTCTCCAGCGCTGTTCTCCTCCTCGCGTCTTCAGTCCCGGCGTCACATGACTCTAAGCTCATTACATGACCGCGGTCACGTGACGCCGGCTGGGCGGAGCTTAGAGTGTCGGAGATGTGGAGGAAGGGGAATCCTTCTCCGATCCGACACGGCTTTGAACTGCTGGCGCCATCATGCCGGCAGTTCAAAGCTGCAGTGAGAGGCGACGCCGCGTGCCAGGGAAAATGGCTCTGTGTGCCCTCCCTGACACGCGTGCCATAGGTTCGCCATCACTGGACTAGGGGGAAAATAAACAGTTTAAACACAGCAGCAACACCAATGGATTACAAGGCAGTCAACACATGAGAATTGGAGTTCAATGCACCCCAGTAATCTGGAGCCTGGGGAGCAGTGTACCCCTGCATTAACATCGTGGATCAAACCCTTTAAGACATGCGTCACAAAATATTCACTGCAATTTACTTGTGCCCACTTTCATCACAGTGGAATACATTTTTCTTTGCCCTATATAAACCAGAAACAGGGGTAGCTCTGATAATATATTATTAGTACATGCTACCAACACTTCTACAGAGTGGATAGTGACCATATAAGATATCTGGTATAGTCACCAGATGATTGCACCACCCATGTGAAGGAAGTGGCTGAAACCCGTTATCACAATGGCTAGAAAACATATAGACGACAGCATCTATTATGCTAATCTGAGATTGTGAAGCAGTCAGGAGTAGATAATTACTAAGGAAGATCAGTTGGTTTCCAAACTATACATTCTAACCCTCAATCATATGGTTCTCTTGGCAGCATACACGCAACTCAATGCATCTCAGTTTTTTCTATATATGCCTATAACCTAACACATATGTCCTGAGAATGTATTTGCATTGTGGCAGGATACATCACGTTAGAAATACAGCAATTATTGCGTTATGTGTCACCACATTGGTTCTCACAGCTCTAAGTGACTTGTCTGTGGTATTCCATATAATGTGCAGACTCGGCATTGGCAAGAGGCAGAACGGTTGTGTTGAAATGAAGAGTTCACCCACCATGCGGTGTGGCAGGTGGTCCTAGATGTATAATGTATAGATATACTGGGGCATGGAATTACACTCCCTTTTTTGTGTTGCTTTGCAAGGCAAATTACTAAGTAACAGCAAAGAAAACAGTACAAAGGGTCATAAGGGTTGACAGGCAGTGTTGGCCAGTAGTATCAACTTTGTCATTTCCAACACTCTACATATATTTTGTACTTATTAATTAACTTGTCTCAAGTGACCTGTAACTCCCCCTTAGCGCTGCATAGTTTC
Source organism: Allobates femoralis (assembly GCA_033576535.1). Classification (NCBI taxonomy): domain Eukaryota; kingdom Metazoa; phylum Chordata; class Amphibia; order Anura; family Aromobatidae; genus Allobates; species Allobates femoralis. Next base: position 125,269,385 of record JARQOC010000004.1, read on the forward strand.
TGCCTTGAGAAATTAAGTTTTATGCTTTTAGCGTAAAACAGCAAGAAAACATGACTTGATTGTTACAGAAATAATGCTAAAGAGCTTGCAGAGTAGTTTAAGAAAAATATCAGCTCACAAGTAAATGGTTCCAATTCCCTAGAATTACAAGTCAAATACATTCATGTGGCCAATGGTAGAACAGCATATACCAGCAGAATCTACCGACCAATACAGGTACATAAGCCCCCCAAAATGCCTTTCACTTTATTGTAGAGAACTTGGGCTTGAACATTGCAACAATTTATAATATTGCCAGGGATGTAGAAAATCCTAGAAACTGACATGCACAGAGGAAATGGCGCTAAATTCTGACTCAAAATACTTGATAAATATGTCACATAGCAAATAATACATTACTTTAGAGTAAAGTCAATCTTTATTTTACTGGCAATTTTGTCTTTAAAAAATTAAGGTACTATCTGGATGTAATAGAATGTTGTTATTGTTGGAGTTTACGCCCGACCTTTGTGTCCATTTCAGTCTACTTCCAAGATTCTCAACAGTCATCAAAATGCAAAGCCCTCAGTATTTATTTTAACTCTCTAATGATTAAGGTTCTATATTGACATGCTCTTTATTTTTCCATAATCGTACAGTCCTAAATTAAAAAATTAGTAATATATTCATCTAAAATTTTGTGCAATTGTGTTGCAGTAAATAACAAAGCTAATAGCGTGGATATAAATTTTATATACATGATATCAACATCTACAGAACTTTTCAATTCAAAGCGTACATGTGACGCTGTCACTTCTCACAGACAACTACCTAGGTGGAAAGTCATACTCCGGCCAGACCACCAAGACTTATGGTACTGTCACACCTGGCGCCGTCGCTAGCGACATCGCCGAAAAAGTGACGTATCAGCGATGTTGCTAGCGACGTCGCGCTGTGTGACAATGCGACGCGACCGCGAATTATCACTGGTCGCAGGTTGACAGGTTTACGAGGAGGACCGTAAACCTGTCAACCTGCGACCAGCGATTAGGCTGGATCGCGCCGTCTGACACCGCCATAGCGATGTTGGCGGCGATCCAGCCTATACCGCAGCATTGATCCCAGCCCAGCGAGCGATGGCTCCGCCCGCATCGCTGCGGCGTCACCGGCAACGTCCTGCTGTGTGACAGCTGGCTTGTGATGTCGGAAGCGAGCGTGCACCTGCGCATCGCTTCCGACATCGAAGGCCAGATCGCGCTGTGTGACAGCACCATAACAGAGCATGTTTGCACAGAACCTAAATATCTCTGATGACCATTGCAGTTCCACTTAATAATTTTCTTCTGATACCAATTGATAGTAGGATTATAAATACGCAGCCATGGAAGTCCCAGTATTAACGCAGCAGGTAAATTATCCAAAACAAAACAGGAAATGAATTCAGAGTGAAGCTCTCCCACATGGAGCATGAATTTCACCATTACTTACTTGACGAGATTCTGAAATACCAATGTGTTGTCCATGGTGGACATTTTAATGGGTTTTTCCAAATTATCTGTCCTTAAACCTAATTTCAGAATCAGTCCTGTATCAATAAAGCTAGCTACAGACCTGCTGTCAATGATAGCCTACTATGGTAACACTTAGTTCTTGAAAAGTAGATCCACCTTAAGCAGTACTTTATCAGAGGTAACAAAGGGTACCTGGAAGTCTGAGTGACTTCCTCTACAATAACTCAAAGGCGTTTTCCCAATGACTGGTTTGCGTTGTGTTGTCCAGCGCGACCACAGTAGAACAGAATCTGAGATTGCATCGATGTCTCATCTCCATGTCAAGAGAACTGGCAGCTTCATCTTCCATCGGCTCCACTTAAGGTATATGGACATGCTCAGAAGAAATATAACAAGCACTGTCACTCATGAATTTTACGATCCATCTGGATGGCCTGGCTCATGGCCTCCTTCAAAGAACAAGGAGGAATATGAAAAGTGAGAGTCTCCTTAAGAACTTCAAAAAGGCCTCTATGGAATTAGCACCTGAGAGCCGCATCTTTCCATTAAACAGTTTAATCATATATTAACCCCAAGGTTTTCAAAGAGATGTTGACAGAAAGCCATTCTGGGGCTTGTGGAGACAAAGAAACTGCTTAGTCAATGATACTTGACACTCGATGAAGTGAAGATAAATTTAAGTATTATTTGCAATTCAAGATTATAGATATTTCGGTCATATTAGGGCCCCGTTACATGTAGCGATGTTCCAGAGATCCCACCTACGATCCGACCTGGCCGGGATCGCTGGAACATCGCTGTGAGGTCGCTGGTGAGCTGTCTCCTCAGCAACCAGCGACCCGTGTAATGACCTCAAGTCATGGAAAAGAATATAAACTATTCTTTTCCACAATGTCGAGGTCTGCTACTGTATTCTGATAGGCTGGGGTAAGCGGGAGAACGCTGGTAACCAGGGTACACATCGGGTTACTAAGCAAAGTGCGCTGTGTGTACCCTGGTTACCAGCGCGCTGTGCTTAGTGACCCGATGTGTACCCTCGTTACCAGGGAACACATCGGGTTAGAGGGGTGTCACACATGCCGATGTATGCTGGCCAGCAGGAGACCAATAACCAAAAAATGGTCCTGGCCATTCCACAGTGATCAGTGAGCTCATCGCTGGTCGCTGCGGTATGTCACACGCAGCAACATCGCTGGCGAGGTCGCTGCTACGTCACAAAACCTGTGATGTTGCAGCGATATCGCTAGCGATATTGCTGTGTTTTGAAGTACCTCTTAGACCTTCATCAGTACGAATTGCCAGTATCATTGACCTTATATTATGGGTTTGGAGCCGACTTTGAAATTACCAAGATTTTCTGCTTTCAATAATTTTTCATTTAGTTAGTTCTATACATCAGAAACATAAGATGATGTGTTTCAGCTCATGAAAACAAACAAGTTTTTTTTTTCAAATGTTACAGCTTGTACAGCTGGTACACGTAAGCTGAAATGCGTCGCCTTATCTTTCTGATGTATGGAACTCACTAACTGAAAATAAATTATTGAAAAGCCGAAAATTTTGTGAGTACATGTAATTTTGAAGAATTGTTGATTTGGGGCATGCCAGCCCGTTACTGAAGCATCACTACGAGGGATTCCATCAAGACGCAGATGTCAAGGTATCAATGTATTTAGATTCCAGTGATCTACATGCCCATATTGACGGCTTAGGAGGGTTGATCCAGTAAACAGATTCCTTTTAAAGGTATGTGCAGACGATCCAGAGGTACTGCGTGTTGGACACAGAGCCTCCGGACCTGCGGGAGGCCACGGGTGAATGCAGAGGGAATGCAGTCGCCTGTGCCCATGATCTGTGTTGGGTGTAGGGCGACTTTTTCCTGCATTCAACTGCTGGAGATTGCTTCTGACTCCACAGCATTAAATTTAATGCTGTGGAGATGCAGAATCGTGGTAACCCACAACACAGCTGAGATAACACTGCAGTGGGAAGAAACACAGTGAGCATGAGATTTCTAGAAATCTTATCCACTGTGCTTGTACTGTTCAGCGCTAATAATCTGCGTCCAAAGCGCTGCTATTCTGGATCGTGTCCACGCAGACTTAATGGTTGTTCTCCTATTCTATCTTCAGGAACACATCACAGCACAACCTCCTGACTTCCTTCTTGCCGAAGGGAGAAGTGCAGAGACGTTGATGAGGCGCCCGCAGGCTATGGGGTACTAAGGAACCAGATCGCTGCTGCTGTCACTGGGGAGTCAGGGGGTCGTGACCCAGTCTTGTGGCCTGGGCCTCAGTTTAAATAAGGAATATGTATAGGGCAGGTCTTCATGACGCCACCCATAGTATGTGGTCAGTGGGGACCACCGATGCCTCAGAACCTCCAAGGATGATGGATAGCAGCTAAGATGGAATGGCTCTCCATGGGTAAAGCCAATCCCCGGGGCAGGGTAAATAGTCTATGTGTGGGATGCAAGATGACGGGCACAAGCAACAGGCAGACTCACTGTTTTGTAGTTTTCTCAGTCCTTTACTGGAGCAGATGATAAAAGCTGTCCACAGAGTCTCGAGAGCAACTTGGGGTTATTCTCATACAGCCGGGTCCTCGGCTCCCTTACTGCGCTTGTAATCCTGCTGCTGCATAAGCTAGGCTGCCAGCCCTGTCTCTCTCTTCCTGTGAGGTACCAGTATGGCAGGCAACTCGAGTCCTTTCCTCTACCCTGTTCCCAGGTGTCAGTGTCTCTGAACTCTCTACATTGCTGTGTCTCTGGTACAGGGCACCTGGAGAATTTGGAATCCCTACTTTCCGGTGTTGACTGCCGGGACGTGAGACCCTGCACAGTCTCGGACTGCGGTGTCTGTTCTATGCGCCTTTCCTCTGGGGAGAGCACGGAGTTGCTTAACCTCCAGGTGTGTGTTAATGCTCCTCTCCTCAAACCGTAGCCTTAGGCCTGGAACTTGTCAGCGGACCTTGGAGCGAGCCTAGCTCAGCTAATTTACACCCAGTTCTTCTTCACAGTCCTTCCAGGAACCACACTAAACTAGTTCCTCCTCATACCAGAATATATAGGGGAGCTCACCCTGAACCCAGGCTTGGTCTCCCCTTCTTTCCTGGAGGTGTGAGTGTTGTGTGTGTTGCGTGAGAATATCCTTTGTTGCTCTCTGGTGACACCACCACCCGGGGGCAGTGACGACACTGTGGCACTTTGACTCAAGGGTGCCACATTCCCCCTTAGTGAAAGACAGTACTCTGGGACTGTGACAACTTTTCAACAAGGTGAACACAAAGAATTAATAACAATATAATGTACAGAGTCTTAAAAATAAAAAGTACAAAAACCAATAAAATAGTAAAAATTAGTCCAAAAGAGTTCAAAAAGCAGTCTCTCCAGTGATTAGTCCTTATCCACCGGGGCTGGTGAATATTACAAGGAGTCTCTACCACAAACAGTCCAGTGGTATTTTATGGTCCATTTTTAAATAAAGTTCAAGAATATTCAAAAGTTCTTACAGGACAGTCTCTGTAGGTACTGCGCTTATCGGTTTCAGGGTTCCACATATATATGTTACACACATAAATAAACATTTTCCCTATGGGTGTCTCGGCTTAGGAGGCCCAGTTGCTTCCTCACAACCCCAGGCACTTTCTCTCCCTAACTCAATATGCATGGGGCTGGGCCCAGTTCCTCCACCCTTCTGTACACTATGTTTACCAGGTTCTATTCACACTTTTCACACTAAAACATATGTACATTACTTTATTCATATCTTACACTTTAATCTTTGTACCGAGCTGGAAGCTGACCCTGTGTACTACATAGTGACCTTATTACTACAAGTGTACCGGGTGTACTCAGTGTTAGGCTATGTGCAGAAGTGTACCTTTCAGGTGTTTCTGGTTCTGATGGAGATGTGGATCTGACAGCAGGACTGGCAAGTTCACTGAGACCAGGAATCTGTTCTTCCTCTACAGGTGCCATCTCTGGTTCTTCCACTCTTGGGACGTCTTGCTCACGGGTTTTGGTACTGGTTCAGCTACTACCACTTGAGGAAATGCAAGCATTGGTACTTGGACTGCTCCATGGTAATTTGTCCAGGTTTTTGGAAAATCTCCCAAACAGTATGGAACACATCTTCCTTGGGTTCAACTACTGGAGTTTCAGATGTATTCAGGGTTTCAGGACACAATTTTAAGTGATCTCTTGATACTGCTGAGGTTGTCTTGCCTTCATCCTTTCTTACTAGACACACTCTTGTATTGTCAAAGTCTGATTGGAGAACGGTGTATGGTGTAGGTTCCCACTGGTCATCCAATTTGTTGGTCTGTCTTTCTTTTAAGGACTTGCTCACCAGGTTGTAATGGAGTTGCTGGAGCATGTTGATTATAGGTTCTCGCTTGCCTCTCTCTAGCTTGCTGGATACTCTTCCCTACACATGCTTGGACTTGGCGATACTTTTGCTGGTGAAGGGTATCCCAACTGGCTTCCGGAACTTCTTCATCAGGTTTGAGAATTCCCATATCCAAATCTATTGGCAGCTTACCGGGTCTTGCTCTCATGAGATAAGCCAGGGTGCAGTTAGTTGAACTCACCGGGACGTAGTTATACAAGTCTACCAGGTCGGTAACTTCTCTGGCCATTGGTTCCTTGATGTGGTAGTCTTCAAGAGGTAAATCAATATGTGGTTCATCTTCTCACATAAGCTATTTGTTTGAGGATGGTAAGGTGTTGTGCAGATCTTCTTACATCCATACATATTAAAGAATTCTTGCAACACCTCTGCTTCAAAGGCTGGACCTTGATCTGCAGGACCTGTTCAGGGTAGCCATGAGGTCTGCAAATGTACGTCTAGAATGCCTTTGCTCTGTTCTTGCCATTAAGTCTTCACGGGCACCACTACTAGAAAACGGGAATAGTGGTCCACTATGGTCAAGGCATAGACATAGCCGGATCTGCTTGGTGTTAATTTGATGTGGTCTAGGGCTACTAATTCCAGGGGTTGCTTGGTGACTATGGACTGGAGTGGAGCTCTCTGACTTTCTTGATCCTTTCTTTCCCCCAAGCCGTGGGGTACTCAGGAGCCGGATCACTGCTGCTGTCACTGGGGAGTCACGGGGTTCGTGACCCGGTCTTGTGGCCTGAGCATCAGTTGAAAAAGGGAATACATACAGGGGAGGTTTTCTTGACGCCACCCCGTGGTTATGTGGTCATTGGGGACCACCGCTGCTGCAGAACCTCCGGGGATGATGGATGATGGATAGCAGCTAAGATGGAATGGTTCTCCACTGGTAAAGCCAATCCCCGAGGCAGGGTAAATAGTCTATGTGTGGTATGAAGGATGATGAGCACAAGTAACAGGCAGACCCACTGTTTTGTAGTTTTCCTCAGTCCTTTACTGGAGCAATGGTAAAAGCTGTCCACGGAGTCTTGAGAGCAACTTGGGGTTATTCTCACCTGGCAAGGTCCTCGGCTCCCTTACTGCGCTTGTAATTTGGCGCCTGCTGCTGCATAAGCCAGGCTGCTGGCCCTGTCTCTTCCTGTGAAGTACCGGAATGACAGGCAACTTGAGTCCTTTCCTCTACCCTGTTCCCGGGTGTCAGTGTCTCTGAACTCTCTACGTTGCTGTGTCTCTGGTACAGTGTAGCTAGAGAATTTGGAATTTCCACTTTCCGGTGTTGACTGCCAGGACTTGAGACCCTGCACAGTCTCGGACTCCAGTGTCCGTTCTATGGCCTTTCCTCTGGGGAGAGCATGGAGTTGCTCAACCTCCAGGTGTGTGTTCTCACTCCTCTCCTCAGACCCTAGCCTTAGGCCTGGAACTTCTCAGCGGAACCTGGTATGAGCTTAGCACAGCTCCGTTACACCCAGGTCTTCTTCACAGTCCTCCCGGGAACTGCACTAAACTAGCTCCTCCCCAGACCAGAATAGATAGGGGAGCTCACCCTGAACCCGGGCTTGGTCTCCCCCTTCTGGCCTGGAGGTGTAAGTGTTGTGTGTGTGTTGCCTGATGAGAAGACCCTTTGTTGCCCTCTGGTGAGACCACCACTCGGGGGCAGTGATGACACTGTGGCACTTTGACCCAAGGGAGCCACACTGAAACGTTAGAGCAGAGTTTGCAAGTTTTATTGAAAAGATCTTGGAAGCAATAGGCTTCTTTGCTTTGGATAATATCCTCTGCTCACAGACTGCAGAGGTGGAAAGTAACCAAGCAATGAGCAGTAAACTATGAAATCAAACATCCATTTGCTCTTTGCACTTTGTAATTGTAACCATAAATGAATATGAGACAACCCCTTGCCAAGTCCTTGAAATATACAAATATATAGAGTATGTAGGTAAAGCAAAAATACGTGTTCTGTGTGTAAAGCTTTTTATTATTCATTTTGATATTCTGTCTTTTCTTATAAAGTGTCAATAAATTAGCATTTATTCATGTACAGTACTGATAAAAATGGGTTACTGACACAGAAATAAAATATTGTACATATCCACAAAGTTTTTTTTAAATTCGGATAAGATTTCCTTTTAGCGAGGAACTTTACAAAATAAAGCAAGTGAATGTAAATTCAAATAGCATTTCTGGAGCTTTATAATTTTATCTATTTAAGGGGTAAACATGTTAAAGCGTTATTCTCATTTCTGACATTTATGAAATATGCAAGTAAATGTGTAATGGATGCGATCCATTCCCTTGGACAGGCAGGTATCTCTATAATAGAAGTTTTCTGACTACTGTTTTGCGTCAGTTGTCAATTAGAAGGTGACTGTTATAAAATAATAATAATTTTTATTTATGTAGCGTCAACATTTTCCACAGCACTTTACTGTTCAGTGGGGACATGTACAGACAATATGAGACAATACAGAGTAAGAAAGGATTTAACAGATACCAAGAGGAGTGAGGTCCGTGCTCGCAAGCTACAATCTATGAAGAGATAGTGGAGGCACAAAAGGTAAATGGTAAAAGCCAGATGACCCAAGAGGCAAGATGCGGAAAAAGATAGAATGGGTATAGTTAGATAAGTGAGGTGAGATGATAGGCTCGTCTAAAGAAATGCTTTTATAGGGCTCGCTTACAGCGGGCATTCTGTAATATGTATACAGCTCGCAATCTCTAATGCAGGGGTCTCAAAATCGTCTGGGTTGGTGGGCCGCACATAGAAAACTTTTTTTTATTGTGGAGCCGCATTGCTTGTAGGACTAAGTGACTAAGTGAGCAAAAAAATCTGCTATTACTAAAAATGTCACTTAGTCCTACAAGCAATGAGGCCCCCATATTGTAGTAAAGTCCCCATCCTGGTCCCCTTTTGTTGAGATGTTCACATCCTGGCCCCCATAATGTAGTAATGTCCTCCATGCTGATCCTCTTTTGTTGTGATGTCACCATCTTCACCCCCATAGTGCAATAATGTCCCTCATGCTGGACCCCTTTTTTAGTGAGGTCTGCCTTCTTTTTACACACACATATTCACTCACAATCACGCCCACTCACACATTAACTCACCCACACACTCACACATTAACACACACACTCACACATTAACACACACACATTAACACACACACTCACACATTAACACACACATATTAACTCACACTCTCAAAATAACTCACACTCACTCATGTGGAACAAAAGGGGGAAAAAGCACAACCCATGAGCGATACCTGGTGGTCTAGTGGGGGCGTCAATAACAGATGTGGGTGATTCGCATCTCACCTTTGGAGGTTCTGCAACCCTGCACAACCTCGGCGTATCGCAGTGGATGGCTCCGGACTCCAGCAGTCGGGAATCCCTCCACGAGCAGCTCCTTCTTCCAGACAGGTGACTCGAGCAAGCCGATCACCTGACCCTGTGACGTTCTCGGCTACGTCACCGCAGGTCCTTTAGATTCTGTTAGCAGAGACTCTGGTTCACAGCTGCTCCTGCTGCAACCCTCAGATGGGTATATGATATTTGTACAGAAGTGTGTGATTATAAACAGAAGCGCTAGAGCACAGCAGGCACACGTTTAATTACCTTTAATATACCACAACGTGTTTCCACGGCGGTCTGCCGTCTTCATCAGGTAAATCCACCTGATGAAGACGACGGACCGACGTGGAAACGCGTTGTGGTATATTATAGGTGGTTAAACGTGTGCCTCCTGTGCTCTAGCACTTCTGTTATAATCACACACTTCTGTACAAACTCGCACTCTGACACCCTCGCGCACTCTGACACCCTTGCGCTCTCTGACTCCCTATAATATTACCCCCAGCCGCTTCACTCTGCCGCTCGCTCTACCAGTTCAATGCAAGCCGCCGTCAGTCAATGAGAGGCCCGCAGGTGACGTGAGCGTATGATGTCACTTGCGGGCCTCTCATTGGCTAAGGGCTTGTATTGAACTTACAGAGCGGCAGAGCAAGCGACAGAGACAGAGTGAAGCGGCTGGAAGTAATATTATAGCGGAGACTGCGGCAGCCCCATGCACTGGACCGCCACCAGCATGGTTATTTGTCCACGGTGCTCGGGGCCGCACAGGGAAGCCCCAAGGACCGCATGTTGCCCGCGGGCCGCGTGTTTGAGACCCCTGCTCTAATGTGTATACAACCCGCAGTCTCTAATGTGTATACAGTGGGCAGTCTGGGTTGTGTGTGCGGCCTGCAGTCTGTAATGTGCAGCATCAGAACGTTTTCCAGCGGGCAGAGTTCGCGCTCTGTTCTTCCCGGTGTCTCCTTGTGTTATGTTCCTCTCTGTGCCTAGCACTGGACTTTCTGCCGCCACCTTTCATCTTTCCACATCTCCAGGATCTGGCTGAATCTTGGCTATCTATATACTACAGCCTCCTGGGTATGCTGGGTATAATTCTCCTGTCTTGTATACTGAGTGTAATCCTCAGTATCGTATTATTCTTTATATATATGTTGCGCCCAGGCTTTGGGGTACTCGGGTGTCAGGCGGCGAGGGTTAACACTCCTGCCGTCACGGGGAGTGGTGGCCGCGCCTGACCCCGTGTCCTGGGCCTGTCTTTCAAAAAAGGGGTTAATATTTACAGGGGATTATATACAAAGTTTGTCGTGACGCCACCTGTAGTTTCTGGTGAGATGCCACCTGCGCCGCCACAGTCCGCTGGAGGTAGATGGTAATGCGGCTAGGGTAGTAAAGTCCTCCACAGGTAGGACTGGACCTCCAGGGCAGCGTAGTGAGAAGGGGCAGCTTGTAGTGGAGCAGGGGGGGTATAGGTAGTATTGGAGCAGTCTATGAGGGGCATCGGGAACGGAGAGGAATGACACACGCACACTGCAAAGTCTCTTTTACCTTTTACTGATGGTACGCAGGTAAAGACGTCCAGGGCACTAACAGGTGACCAGGTTGCACAGTGGGTCCCCACAGCCAGTGGGTATAAGGCCTCCTCTCTTCCTACAGTTAGGGCCAGAAATATTTGGACAGTGACACAATTTTCGCGAGTTGGGCTCTGCATGCCACCACATTGGATTTGAAATGAAACCTCTACAACAGAATTCAAGTGCAGATTGTAACGTTTAATTTGAAGGGTTGAACAAAAATATCTGATAGAAAATGTAGGAATTGTACACATTTCTTTACAAACACTCCACATTTTAGGAGGTCAAAAGTAATTGGACAAATAAACATAACCCAAACAAAATATTTTTATTTTCAATATTTTGTTGCGAATCCTTTGGAGGCAATCACTGCCTTAAGTCTGGAACCCATGGACATCACCAAACGCTGGGTTTCCTCCTTCTTAATGCTTTGCCAGGCCTTTACAGCCGCAGCCTTCAGGTCTTGCTTGTTTGTGGGTCTTTCCGTCTTACGTCTGGATTTCAGCAAGTGAAATGCATGCTCAATTGGGTTAAGATCTGGTGATTGACTTGGCCATTGCAGAATGTTCCACTTTTTTGCACTCATGAACTCCTGGGTAGCTTTGGCTGTATGCTTGGGCTCATTGTCCATCTATACTATGAAGCGCCGTCCAATCAACTTTGCAGCATTTGGCTGAATCTGGGCTGAAAGTATATCCCGGTACACTTCAGAATTCATCCGGCTACTCTTGTCTGCTGTTATGTCATCAATAAACACAAGTGACCCAGTGCCATTGAAAGCCATGCATGCCCATGCCATCACGTTGCCTCCACCATGTTTTACAGAGGATGTGGTGTGCCTTGGATCATGTGCCGTTCCCTTTCTTCTCCACACTTTTTTCTTCCCATCATTCTGGTACAGGTTGATCTTTGTCTCATCTGTCCATAGAATACCTTTCCAGAACTGAGCTGGCTTCTGGAGGTGTTTTTCAGCAAATTTAACTCTGGCCTGTCTATTTTTGGAATTGATGAATGGTTTGCATCTAGATGTGAACCCTTTGTATTTACTGTCATGGAGTCTTCTCTTTACTGTTGACTTAGAGACAGATACACCTACTTCACTGAGAGTGTTCTGGACTTCAGTTGATGTTGTGAACGGGTTCTTCTTCACCAAATAAAGTATGCGGCGATCATCCACCACTGTTGTCATCCGTGGACGCCCAGGCCTTTTAGAGTTCCCTAGCTCACCAGTCAATTCCTTTTTTCTCAGAATGTACCCAACTGTTGATTTTGCTACTCCAAGCATGTCTGCTATCTCTCTGATGGATTTTGTATTTTTTTTCAGCCTCAGGATGTTCTGCTTCACCTCAATTGAGAGTTCCTTTGACCGCATGTTGTCTGGTCACAGCAACAGCTTCCAAATGCAAAACCACACACCTGGAATCCACCCCTGACCTTTTAACTACTTCATTGATTACAGGTTAACGAGGGAGACGCCTTCAGAGTCAATTGCAGCCCTTAGAGTCCATTGTCCAATTACTTTTGGTCCCTTGAAAAAGAGGAGGCTATACATTACAGAGCTATGATTCCTAAACCCTTTCTCCGATTTGGATGTGGAAACTCTCATATTGCAGCTGGGAGTGTGCACTTTCAGCCCATATTATATATATAATTGTATTTCTGAACATGTTTTTGTAAACAGCTAAAATAACAAAACTTGTGTCACTGTCCAAATATTTCTGGCCCTAACTGTATGTAATGATTGAAGCACAGCCTGCTTGCAGCCAGACTTGCCTCCTTTCTCTTCCTGATTCTAGTGACTGTTTCTCCTCCTGTGTGGTCTCCGAGTTACCCTCTCTGATCACTGTGATGCTGCACGGCTGTATCTGGCTCCCTCTCTTGACCCACAGGGGATAACCGGGCGGCCGAAGCCTCCACAATGTGACGGGGTTTTCTGTGGTCCTGGAGTATCCCACAAGTGCAGATTCCCAATATCCGGTACTTCTTTGGGGAACCTCTCCAAGATCCTCACTCTCTCTTGGCTATCTGCTCCTTGCTTTCTGTCCCCACTTAGGCTTGCGGGACGTAGAAGGGCCACTCTGGGTCACTGGTTCGGGCCTAACCGCGGCACCGACCACCAGAACGTCTTCGCAGCTCTCTTGGCGTCTGCACACTTTGACTAACTCCTCCCCCAGCAGCAGTATTTATAGGGGATCTTGCCTAAGGGCAGCAAGTTGGGCTCCCCCTACTGTGCCGGGGTGGAAGGTGTTGGCATGTAGTAGGTACCTGCTGTGGAAACTCAGCTGTGCATTAGAGAAGTCTGTGGCTACCTGTGTGAGCAAGGCGCCATATATACACTGCACAGTAGCACTTCTCCTGTCCTGTATAATGGGTGTAATCATCAGTATCTGTATTATTCTGTATATATACACTGCACAGTACCACTTCTCCTGTCCTGTATACTGGGTGTAATCCTCAGGATCTATATTATTCTGTATATATACTCTGAACATCACCACTTCTTCTGTCCTGTGTACTCAGTGCTATTCTCATTATCTGTATTATTCTGTATATTGTATATACACTGCACAGTACCTTTTCTCCTGTCTAGTATACTGGGTGTAATCTTTAATACCTGTATTATTCTGTATATATACACGGCACAGTTCCAGTTCTCCTGTCCTGTTGTTAGAGAGGTGGTATTAGACTTTGATTTTAAGCATTTAACAGTTGTTTAAATTGATTATCCCCAATATGGAAGTCATCACTTCTCTTCTGTACAGGTGATGTCACGCTGGGAGCGGGAGAGACACTCAGCGTAGGACAACGACGGGGGGGGAATAAGGAGTCCCTAAAGCTATGGGCACAAGAAGGAGAGGGTGACCCCTAGTCTTACTGGGGCTGACCCTGTCTGCCCTGACGTCCCTATACAGTTTCCTCAACTGTCGCCGACCACGAACCTCGTCCCTCTCTGATCCTAGCACTACCTTATCTAAGGATCAGATGGAGAGGTTCACTAGACCCCTCCACTAACAACTAAAGACAAACACAAGGAAAAACAGACAATGGGGAAAGAAAACACTTATCTTGCAGCAGAGCACAGCAACCTCCACAACCTCAGCTTCTGCTGGAGCAAGGATAATGAGTGCTCAAGGAAATATCACCTGCACCGAGGGAGGGCAATGAAACTCCTTATAAAGGTGGGGAAGAACCTGCTGGGTCCTAGTGACCCAGAATACTGGTGTAGAAACCAGACCGAGCACAAGACCTTCCCAGCCGTCTCCCCATGATAGGGAGATCTTATCATACCTTCTCTCTATCTACACAGAAGGTAAATGCCCCTGAAAGACGGACCGTCCTCAAACATTATGGCTGATTGGCCAAACGCTGGGACCGTCTGCGCGTGGCCTCTACCCTGTCATCCGTGCCACCCGTGACAGGTGATGATTTGCCCTCCGCTCTGGATTTGACCGCTGGGACCCCACAATCCTGAGAAATGTAGCTTTGAAGATCACCATGTAAATGGAGCTGAGGTTGATTATTCCCTCTGCTGCACCATTCACATGTGGCTCTTCAGATAACTCCTTTGAGAAAGTGAAGAGGCCACGATAACGTAAAAGCAAATTTCATTGATCGGGGCTGAAGAGTGCTATTGTATGTGGGCTGGTGGGGCTTGTTTTCCAGGGCTGTGTTTTGGTCCCAGTCCGGCCCTGAACACCACCTAACTAGTAAACTATCGCTATAGATAGATACATTTATGGAGGGAAAGGGTATTATACTCAGCCATGTGTTTCTGCTCTCTCATGGTGATCGAAGTCCCAAGAAAGAGCATGAGACCAAAACACTTTGGAAAAAAAACCTAGAAAAGGGGCATGTCCAATGATCATTTTCTGATTGGCTGAAAGCTTTGATGTAACAGAGGCGTGTATATGACCAGGTGTTGAAAAACTATGTTCTCACCGCCCACTGGCTAGGATTACTCCTCCTGGAGCTGGCCAGAGTGGGAGAACTGTTTTTTAGCTTTTCTTTGTCTTTGTAACCTCATCCGATTCCCAGCACATGTAGTGGACTATTGATCTACAGAGATACTGTTAAAATAAATGTGTATATATATATATATATATATATATATATATATATATATATATATATATGTTATACTTATTATTTATTATGCCAACCGTTCCCCTTCAACAACAACAGTCACCAATCAGTAGGAAGGGTACAGGCCTTTGTATAGGCCTTTGCTTTGAATGACTTTAGCACATCTGTGGCCACAGGAAATCCCGTCTCATAGGGTATGTGCCCACAGGAAGGTTTAACGTCGGTTTAGCAGCGAAAACCGCCGGCGGTTTAGCATAGGTTTTATTTAAATTTATGTAAATCCTAAGCAGCATTAGGACTTACAAGTAACCCTATGTAATTTAGAAACCGCTGTGCACACATAGTCGGTTTATGTGAGCGGATCTGCCCGCGGTTGAGCGGTTTCCCAGCGGTTTAGCAGCATACAGCATGTCAATTCTTTTCAGCGGTTTTTGATCGGTTCTATGAACAAAATCCTCCATAGAAAACCGCCGGAAAAACCGCTGGAAAAACCGACTGAAAAACGCTGTGCACACGCTGAAAAAAACCGCCGGAAAACAGCTGGAGACTTCAGAGCTCAGAACTGATAATTTCCAGCGGTTTACTGACGGTTTGAACGCCACTAAACCTTCCTGTAGGCACATACCCTTACACTGCTCTGGTGTGATTTTGTTCCTCTCTTCTTCCAGTCTCTTCCACAGTTCTGTGACTGTTGTGGGTTTCTTGGCCATAACTTTGTCATCCAGGATTTTCCAGAGGTTTATTATTGGGTTTAGATCAGGACACTGGGAGGCTATTTCATTGTTTCAATGTTTTATGTTTCGAAGAACTGCTCTACCCTTCTTGCCGTGTGACAGGGGTATTTGTTCTGCATGAAAAATGCTGGTTGATAGAGTGCTGGAGCAACATGTTGTATAAGAAGGTTCTGATACACACTTGCATTCACTCTGCCATGTAGCTACATGAGAGGTCCAATGGCTGCAGCAGAAAACATTCACCAAACCATCATAATTCATCCACCATCTTTCACTGACTTCTTTACACACTTTGAGTTCAGTCCTTTCTCAGTTTGTTGACGAACATGCTTCCCATCAGAACTAAATAATTTAAACTTGCTTTGATCGCTAAAATGAACTGTGGACCACTTCTCTGTCCATACAACATGCTTCTCACGAAAGGTGAGTCTAACCTTTTAATTCTTTCTTATCATTATTATTATATATTGTTATTTTCTAGCTAGCACCTAAACATGCAGGTGTGCCAGTCTTCATCATATTATTACTTTTAATTCTTTCTGCTAATGAGAGGTTTGGTCACTGCAGAGTAGGCTTTCAGTCCAAATGCTCTTAAACATTCTGACACTGTATGACAAGACAGGTCCTTACCCTGTTCAGTGCTGAACTGGTGAGCTATTTCAGCTGGAGTGTTGAAACGATTACTCATGAAGATTCTTTGCATTATCCTGTCCTCTCTTGCATTTGTCTTTCGAGGGCGTCCAGCCTTATTGGGAGACTTGAAAGAGTTTGTGATGTTGTAAACATGCAATATTCTAGAAATCACAGACTTGGATCAACCAGCTTCTGTTGCTTTGGCTGATAAGGTGACCCCTTTGGCCTTCATCTGGACAGCCTTCTGCCGGAGGGTTTCAGTCACTATGGAACGGCACACCATTTTTACAAAGTGAGTGCAAACTGGAAAATTAGGCTGCCAATTAAATAGGGTTTGTCAGATAAGTAAAGAAATTAGTATCAGGTGCCAGATTAACACCAATAACCTGCAGGTATCTGGAAGTCTTCTCTAATTTTGATCAGTATTCTTTTTCATTTATATAATTTACATTTTTATTCTGAGCTTTAGACTATATTAAACTTATGAAATAAGCTTAAAATACTGCTAATTTACTCATGTTAGGATATTTTCACATAGGAGAATAAAATGACATTAACGTTAAGGAAATTGTGTGTTGTTATGTAATTTTGATCGCTAGTGTTTATGTTCCCCATTCTGTATAAATAAAAAATGTAAAAAAATCACATATACTCACCTAATCCAGGATCAGGATCCTGATGGGCCCAGCACAGGCAGATCATCGTGCTGTCATTGCACGCATAAGACGTCAGAGTAGTGGCAATGTGCGATGACAGCACTACGCTGGGACTCTTACATCCTGTGTGTGTGCTATCATCAGTGGTAGTGAAGGGAGATCATGTCTCCCTGCTCTACTGCAGAGACTATATTGGTGAGCTGTGGCATGCGGATATAATTAACAGTAGTGGTGAAATCGTGATGGCCTCTAGGTAACCGCCCCTCTGTCCGTATGCTACTAGTCAGTGTTCTAGAAGCAACATGTGATATTTCCTGACACATGGAAAACAATATAGTTATTAGAGTAATGAAACCTAAAACTTAATATAATTAATTTTCTATAGCACGCACTTTATAAGGATCTGCAATTCTAACATCAATTTTCCACCAATTTGTTCCACTGCTTTTATATGTCTATTCTTACATAATGTGTTTCTGATGATGGCTTAGCATTCTTTTATATGGTAAAGTGTACATTTCTCTTAGAATTTCTGCAGAATGGTTGTTTAGTGTTCCAGAAGAGTTTGAAAATGTATCTCATAAATCATTGTAATGAGCTGGTTGTATTAGCAGGAGACGGAACGGAAATGTAACTCTGTTATGTGGATAGACTCAGCATTAGTCCAGACCTAATTCAAGTACAGATTTATTAACCTGCAGACTGAAAGACTTCCAGGAAACATGAATCCGGTCTTGGAAATTTTTTTTTTCTGCATTGTTAAAGGACATAGCCTATATGATAGAGGTCAGAATAGGAGTGTGTCCGAGTTAATACGAGTTCTTTTTTCTTCTTTTATGTAGTCCTGGACTTGGTGGACAAAGCTGTAAAGGGACAAGTGTAGAACACATAGTTTGTGAGAATTCACCATGTCCCAAGGGAGGTACCAGTTTTAGAGACCATCAGTGCCAATCTCATGGCCGCAACATCAACAAAAAGAAAAGCCCCCTTACTGCAGTAATCATTGATGGTAAGTCTTTTGGATAATTGATAAATGAACTTTTGTTATTCATAAATGTGTTGATCCTATCAATGTTTTTTATATTTTTTCCAGATAAACCATGTGAGCTGTATTGTACCCCGGTTGGCCGAGATGCCCCAATGCTTATGTCAGACAGAGTCCTGGATGGAACACCATGTGGTCCTTATGAGGCGGATCTCTGCGTTCATGGCAGGTGCCAGGTGGAGTAGCTCATGTGTTTTTTTCCTCAGGTTACTATGTTTGTTAGTGCAGAGTAAGATGAGGTAATGTTATAATGTTTTGCTAGTATCCATCTTCTTAGCCCATGATTGTAATGCAGAGCGGAGATTCACATTCCTTAGCTGTATAAACGAGCTTTAATTTCAGATAATTATGCTTTCTATATTTATTTGGATTATGTACATTAGTTTATATTCTTTTCAAGAAAAAAGTAGGAGCTTAGGCTTTCTCTAAAGTCACAGAAGACATAGAGGGGCAGTGAAAGCTAATGCTTGCTTATTTAATCAGGGAAAAAGAAAATGCCACCAATCATTAAATGGGTAAATCTAGATTTTCATTACCAAAATATACAAGTGATGGCTTAAACCTAGGAAAGCAAATGAACATTATGCAATAATTCTGCAGTCATCCAACTCTGCAGACATTTCAATAATCTGAGTGCTGAGGTCACCTGCAGTCACCCGATGTGCACACAGTCCACAAGCTCGCCATCAGATGCCTGCACCTCTTACCATGGAAGAACGTTTCGCATTTTTCTTACTATTTTAAAGAATCTAACAGGATGTCCATAAAATAAAATAGTTTTTAAAGTTCCATCAATCTTTAAAACAACAATGTCATTTATTAAAATTTCTGAATTAGTTTAGCAATTTTTGTCACCCTAGAAGAGTACTTGTAGCTCAATTAGGTCCTCTGTCTCAAAACAAGTGAAAACAGATCAAGTGCTGAGGCATCACAGTACTAAGAGACCCCCCCCCACCCATGTCTCCACTCCACAGTGCATTGGCAATTTTTCCCATTATTTTTGTTGCACTGTGGCCAACAGTTTCCCACTCCTCAGTTTAGCCCAAATCACATCCATACTAATTCAAGGGGTTCACTGCCTCCAGGTAGACCCTCCGTAACACTAGAATATTACTTTTATTTCTTTCCTGATTTCTTAAGGAATGATCCAAATAGATCAAGCAACTAAAAAACATAGAAAATATATTTTCAAAACTTTCATTTATTTAATTATCCCATGGATCCTGATGGGAAAAATGTAAAGGGATTCCAAAATAAGTATTACGGCCTGACATGCGAACTAATGCATAGGATACAACATCACAAAACACAGAGTCCTGCTCTCCAGTGTGTCCAAGGCCAAAAAGATGCAATCAAGGAAGCATTTTGTGGTATGTAGACAATGCAGGGCTTCTGTGTAGTTGTGTCTCATGTAGAATGCATAGCAAGAGCCACATTGTTGACCTTTTTTTTTTTATTAATTTCAGTCATTGATCGGGCATTCACTGCACCCCTGTGCCACTCTAAGAGAAAGCAACTGTGGGGGGCGGGGGACAACATTTTATGCCCCATGGAACTTAGTGCCTCGGGCAACTGCCCTTGTGGCCCTCCCCTATGCCAGTGGTCCAAAACTAATGGTCCGTAAACAGATTGTGAAATAAACCATGTTCCAAATTATTATGCAAATTGGTTTTAAGTGTCAAAGGGTTTTTTATTTTTTCAATGAAACCCATTGATGGTATTGTGTCTCAGGGTTCTTTGGATTACTGAAATCAATCTCAGATACCTGTGATAATTAGTTTGGCAGGTGAGCCCAATAAAAGGAAAACTGGATGTTCCACAATATTAAGCAGGCCACAGTTTTCAAGTAACATGGGAAAGAGAAGGAATCTCTCTGCTGCTGAAAAGCAACAAATAGTGCAATGCCTTGGACAAGGGATGAAAACATTAGATATTTCACGAAAACTTAAACGTGATCATCATACTGTGAAGAGATTTGTGGCTGATTCTGAACACAGACGTGTCCGTGCAGATAAAGGCAGAATGAGGAAGGTTTCTGCCAGGCAACTTTATCGGATTAAGAGAGCAGCTGCTAAAAAGGCCTTAAAAACCAGCAAACAGATATTTTCTGATCATCATAATGGGAGACCCAGACAATGGGGTTTAGGGCGCTGCCCTCCGGAGGTCACACTAGGTACTACAAATTTGTAGCACCGCCTCCTCCGCTTATAAACCCCCACCGTAGGAGACATCCTCAGTTTTAAACTTAGTGTGCTCGGAGGATCACGCTTTGCTTGCACTTCACTGCATTCTCACAGCTTACGTGATGGCGTATGAAGACAAGGTAAAATGGTCCCATTCGGGATCCTCGACAGCCTCCCCGCTCACCCTTGTGGAACACGCTGGTGGAGGTACCGGAGGGCTTTTAGCCTAGACACTTTAGTGTTCTCCCGGTACGCTGTCGCGCTCCTTTCCTTTCCATCCCTCCATGGAGGCTCTGGATAGGGGGAGCCTGGAGCCTTGCACAGCTCCGCTCCGTCCGAGGCCTCCCTAAATGGTGCTTACAGACCGGACGGAGCCAGCCCAGTCCGAGGCCTCCCTAAATGGTGCTTACACTCCGGACTGGTGCTGTACCCCCGTCCGAGGCCTCCCTAAAGGTGCTTACAGACCGGACCGGCACTGAGGCACCTGGTGTGTCTC
Organism: Allobates femoralis; assembly: GCA_033576535.1. Classification (NCBI taxonomy): domain Eukaryota; kingdom Metazoa; phylum Chordata; class Amphibia; order Anura; family Aromobatidae; genus Allobates; species Allobates femoralis. The sequence goes on from JARQOC010000004.1 coordinate 125,290,027, forward strand.
CTGTGTGCTTGGGGGTAGTGTCTGTCACTGTGGTGTCATGACACTCAGACCGCGCGGTTACCCTCGGGTCCGCGGTTCTGGCGGTGACCCTGTGCTGGGGTCACCCTGGCTGACCGCCCTGTGTTTCACAGGGGCTGAGGCTGTAGACTGCGGGTGTTTTTATGTGTACAAGCAGTCTGAGAGTGTGTGTGGTGATATTCACTCTCGTTTCCCGCGCTGCGGGCTCCGGCACCTCCATTGCTGAGGCAGTCTGGAGGAGGAGGAGGCAGCCCTTATGGTGACATCACCGCTGGGCGTGTTGTGTGTTCTTCCCGCGTGTTCCTGGCTCCGCCCACATCTTCACTGTCGGCGGCCATCTTCTCCCTCACTTCCCGGCTGGGATCTGAACGGCAGTGCGTGTCTGCACTTGCAAGGGAGACCGGAACTCGCGGAGGTCACACACACACACCGCTTCCTCCTACCGCTTTACTGCGGTCGGTAAGCCACCGGGATTCCCGGTTTGTTTGTGACTTTGGCTTATATTCCCCTCACTGTGGAGATGTCCTCAGCTGGGAAGCATGCTGCTAAGGCGGCGGTGGCCACCATTGTCTGTACTACATGCAACGGGACACTGGTGGAGGGGTCCTGCAATAACTGCGGACGCCCAGAGGCCCGATCTGCTACTATTGAGTCTGCAAATCCGGGATTATACCCTGAGGTTCAGGTGATCCCAGGGCCATGGGAAACGCAGAATAAGATCAATGAATCTCTGCTGTCCCAGATGTCCTCCATGTCGCAAACCCTGGAGGCACTGCATAGGAGACTGGAGACCCCAGCTACTCCTCCTAGTTACCCCCGGGTGTCTCTTACTTCTGCTGTAAGACCCCCTAAGCGAGCCCGTGAGGCTTCTCCTGAGCTCCAGACTCTCTCTGAGGAGGAGCGTTCCTCTGATGGTGAGGAAGATGATGGGGGTTCTACTCTTGGGTCTATGTCTGAACCTCCAGATGGGGTGGAGGATCTGGTGTCCTCCATCAATGAGACATTGCGTCTTGTCACTCCTCCTGAGGAGGTGACTGTACACCCCAAGGAGATCTATCAATGGCTGCGGCCAGAGGCTAGTCCAAGTGGCTCCTTCATGGACCACACTAATTTCGGAAGGGTGATTAAAGCTCCCAGGTTGCATCCTGGGCGGCGTTATGTCCGTAAAACTAAGGGCAATCGCTTTCCCTTTCCCCAGGAGGCGCTCCAGGAATGGTCGCAGTCTCCCAAGGTGGATGCTTCCATGACTAGGATTGCTGCGCGCTCCTTGTTTTCTGCCTCTGATAGCTCCTCGTTGAAGGATGCTACTGATAGACAGGTCGAGCAACTCGCCAAGTCTTCCTATGAGGCTGTGGGGTCTTCATTTGCCCCTAATTTTGCCGCAGTCTGGACCCTCCAAGCGATCACTATCTGTTTGGATGGTATCACTGATCTAGCTAGGTCCAGCCCAGAGGTCCTGGCTCTCACTGAGAGAGCAAGGGCCTATGCGGACTATGCCAGGACGGCATCTTTGGAAACTGCCACTCGCTCTGCTGTGGCCTCGGCCAATGCAATTGCGATCCGCAGGCTATTGTGGCTGCGTCTCTGGGACTCAGATGCCACATCTAAGAAGATTTTACAAAATCTTCCGTTCGCTGGTGACAGGCTTTTTGGCACCGAACTGGATAAATTGATAAAGGATTCTGCTGAGTCTAAGATACCGCAGAATAAGCCTAAGCCACGGTACACCGTGAAAAGGAACCCTAAGCAGTGGTCCTTTCGCTCCGGTTCACAGTCATCAACGGCGTCCACTCGCTCAGACCGAGGGGGCAAGCCTGCTACTCAGTGGCGTTCCAAGAGTCGTCAGAAGAAGCTGGCGGGGGCAGCGGCTGCCACCCCCAAGCCCGCCTCGACATGACTCGCTATCTCATCCTGCCTCCCCACAGGTGGGGGCCGCCTGTCCCGCTTTCAGGACACGTGGCTTCTTCACATTCAAGATCAGTGGGTTCGAGACGTAGTCTCAAGAGGTTACAGGATAGAGCTGACGTCACAACCAATACACCGATTCCATCGGTCGGTTCCATCTCCAGAAAAGGCTCAGGCTTTTTACCTGGTGTTGGAGGGACTCCGCAGAGACGGAGTGGTGGTCCCTGTGCCCACGGAAGAGAGGTTCAGGGGTTTTTACTCCAACCTCTTTATTGTCCCAAAAAAGGACGGCTCTTTTCGCCCGGTTTTGGACCTCAAGTTGTTCAACCGTCACGTGTTGGTTCGGAAGTTCCGCATGGAATCCCTGCGCTCAGTGATCGCGGCTGTGTCACAGGGAGACTTCCTAGCGTCCATCGATATCAGGGACGCTTACCTTCACGTCCCCATTGCACCAGCTCATCAGCGCTGGTTGAGATTCGCAGTGGGGGAAGAGCACTTCCAATTTGTGGCACTGCCATTCGGGCTAGCCTCAGCACCACGGGTGTTCACAAAGGTGATGGCCTCCATGATGGCTCTCCTGCATGCGCAGGGATACGCCGTCATACCCTATTTGGACGACCTGTTGGTCAGGGCGCCATCGGAAGACCTTTGTCGGGTAAGCCTGGAGGTGACCATGAAGTCCCTGGAACGGTTCGGGTGGCTTATCAACATTCAGAAGTCGACCCTGGTTCCGACCCAGTCATTGACATATCTGGGCATGGACTTCCACACGGACTCGGCCCTGGTGTCCCTACCTCAAACCAAGCAGCTTGCGATCCAATCAGGAGTGCAGAATGTCCTCCTGTCTCCACAGTCATCCCTACGGGTATTGATGAGACTGGTGGGTCGCATGGTAGCGGCGATAGAGGCGGTGCCGTTCGCACAGTTTCGCCTCCGTCCTCTCCAGCTGGAGATTCTTCGCAGATGGGACAAGAGGACGATCTCTCTGAATCGGCTGGTGACACTGTCACAACCAACCAGGGACTCTCTACAGTGGTGGCTCCTGCCACTTCACCTGTCACGGGGCCGGTCCTTCCTAAAACCGTCATGGTTAGTGGTGACCACCGACGCCAGTCTGAAGGGCTGGGGGGCGGTGTTCTTGCACCACAGGGCTCAAGGCCTCTGGACTCGGTCGGAGTCGGCGTTGCAGATCAACGTGCTGGAGATCAAGGCGGTCTATCTGGCGCTACTGGCGTTTCAGAAATTCCTGTCAGGACAGCCCATTCGGGTACAGTCCGACAATGCGACGGCCGTCGCCTACATAAATCATCAGGGAGGGACCAGAAGTGCTCAGGCCCTCGCCGAAGTCCACCGCATTCTACTCTGGGTGGAGGAAAACGGCTGCCTGATCTCCGCAGTTCACATCCCAGGGGTCGAGAACTGGGAGGCCGACTATCTGAGCCGACAGGGGATGGACGCCGGAGAGTGGTCTCTACATCCAGACGTCTTCCGGGACATCTGCGGCAGGTGGGGCACTCCGGACGTGGATCTGATGGCCTCACGGCTGAATCATCAGGTGCCCCAATACATGGCAAGGTCTTGGGATCCCCAGTCTCTGGGGGCGGACGCCCTGATTCTGGGCTGGTCCAGATTCCAGCTGCCATATGTGTTTCCGCCTCTGGCTCTGATTCCCAGGGTCCTGTGGAAGATCAGGACGGAATGCAGAGTGGCCATTCTAGTGGCTCCAGATTGGCCCAGGAGGTCTTGGTACCCGGACCTGTGGCAACTGTTAGGCGGACACGGGTGGGCCCTTCCAGAACGCGCAGATCTACTCGCGCAAGGGCCATTCTTCCACCTCAATTCCAGGGCTCTCAGATTGACTGCATGGCTCTTGAGGCCTGGCTGCTGACATCCAGAGGTTTCTCTCCTACAGTGGTTGCCACTATGAATCGGGCAAGGAAACCTGTTTCCAGGAAGATATACCACAGAACGTGGAAAATCTTTTTTACCTGGTGTGCCTCTGGTGGCCGCTCACCGTGGCCTTTGTCTATCCCGACATTGCTGGCCTTCCTACAGTCGGGGTTGGAGTTGGGATTATCCCTTGGCTCTCTGAAAGGTCAAGTATCAGCACTTTCAGTGTTGTTTGACAGGCGCTTGGCGCTCCTCCCGAAGGTACGTCAATTTCTGCAGGGGGTGTCGCGGGTGGTCCCGCCCTATAGGCGACCTCTGGACCCTTGGGACCTAAACATGGTCCTGACGACACTGCAGAAACCGCCGTTTGAGCCACTGAGAGACATCTCTCTCTCTCGTCTGTCCCAGAAGGTGGTCTTTCTGGTGGCGATTACGTCTCTGAGAAGGGTCTCAGAATTGGCTGCACTCTCGTGCAAGTCACCCTTTCTGGTGGTTCACCAGGACAAGGTGGTGTTGCGCCCACGGCCTGAATTTTTGCCGAAGGTGGTTTCAACATTCCACTTGAACCAGGAGATTGTTCTCCCATCATTTTGCCCCGCTCCCGTTCATCAGGTTGAGCGCGACCTCCATACTCTGGACCTCGTGAGAGCTGTACGCATTTATGTGTCCAGGACCGCCTCCTTTAGGAGTTCGGATTCCTTATTTGTCCTCACGATGGGTCGCTGTAAGGGGTCCGCGGCTTCAAAGTCGACCTTGGCCAGATGGATCAAGGCTCCCATTCAGGAGGCTTACCGGTCTTCTGGTTTGCCTCTCCCGGTGGGTTTGAAGGCACACTCTACTAGAGCTGTAGGTGCCTCTTGGGCCTTGCGACATCGAGCTTCTGCTCTACAGGTGTGTCAAGCGGCCACTTGGTCCAGCCTGCACACTTTCTCTAAGCACTATATGGTGCATGCCCATGCCTCTGCGGATGCGAGTTTGGGCAGGCGGGTTCTCCAGGCGGCGGTTGCCCACCTTTAAAAGGGAACCATGTGTTATCCGTCTTGTTGAGGAACTCTTCCCGCCCTGGGGTATTGCTTTAGGACATCCCCATTGTCTGGGTCTCCCATTATGATGATCAGAAAAAAGAGAATTTTGTTTACGTACCGTAAATTCTTTTTTCTTGAATCATCAATGGGAGACCCAGCACCCACCCAGTTGTTCCGTTGCATGTTTGCATTTGATCTGTTCTCTGTTGAGACAGTGTTTCCGGGTTGTTACACCGTCTGGGCACGGCATTCTTCCCGATGTTTCGGGTGTGGTTTATTTCTCCTCGCAGCTTATGGACTAAACTGAGGATGTCTCCTACGGTGGGGGTTTATAAGCGGAGGAGGCGGTGCTACAAATTTGTAGTACCTAGTGTGACCTCCGGAGGGCAGCGCCCTAAACCCCATTGTCTGGGTCTCCCATTGATGATTCAAGAAAAAAGAATTTACGGTACGTAAACAAAATTCTCTTTTTGAAGCTGCAGGTGCCTCTGGAGTCCCTCGAACCTCAAGGTGTAGGATCTTTCAAAGGCTTGTTGTGGTTCATAAACCTACTATTCGGCCACCCCTAAACAGTGCTCACAAACAGAAACGGTTGCAGTGGGCCCAGACATACATGAAGACTGATTTTCAACCAGTCTTGTTTACTGATGAGTGCCAAGCAACCCTGGATGGTCCAGATGGATGGAGTAGTGGATGGTTGGTGGATGGCCACCATGTCCCAACAAGGCTGCGATGTCAGCAAGGAGGTGGAGGAGTCATGTTTTGGGCCGGAATCATGGTGAAACAGCTGGTAGGCCCCTTTAAGGCTCCTGGAGGGGTGAAAATGACCTCTGCAAAGAATATAGAGTTTCTGACTAAGAACTTTCTTCCATGGTACAAAAAGCAAACACATGCCTTCAGGAGCAAAATCATCTTCATGCATGACAATGCACCATCTCATGCTACAAAGAATACCTCTGTGTCATTGGCTGCTATGGGCATAAAAGGAGATAAACTCATGGTGTGGCCACCATCTTCCCCTGACCTCAACCCTTTAGAGAACCTTTGGAGTATAATCAAGCAAAAGATCTATGAGGGTGGGAGGCAGTTCACATCAAAACAGCAGCTCTGGGAGGCTATTCTGACATCATCCAAAAAAATACAAGCAGAAACTCTCCAGAAACTCACAAACTCTCCAGAAACTCACAAGTTCAATGAATGGAAGAATTATGAAGGTGATATCAAAGAAGGGTTACTATGTTAATATGTATCTTGGCCTGTTAGGATGTGTTGGAGTTAAATAGTTTTTTATTTCAGTGAATGTGACCTAATGCTGCAAATTCAACAAATGAGCATTTTCAGTTCTTTCAAACATATCAAATGTTTAAAAACTCTACTGTGCCTAATAATTTGGAACAGTGCATTTAGAGTTTTTTTTTTTAATTTTGAAGATTATACTGTTATCATTGTGAAGTTTCTTCAATAAAATTCGATGTATACTCTAACGGGTGATGACTTTTATTACACTGACTGTCATTTGAACCGATCATTTAGGAAAATCAGAGAAAAAGAACATTTGCATAATAATTTGGAACATGGTGTACACAATCTTAGATAAACAGAATTGTTTTCAATCACTTAATCTTCTGGAACAAATCAGACATGTGAGAACTATTATTATCATAATTTGTCTTAAAATGTAGCTGTCATCAGGGGCAAATTAAGGATAGCCAGGGCCCTGGGCTGTTTAAAAGTCGAGAGCGCCCCCAACTCGAAGTATCATGTGACATGTCACCTGATCATCTTTTGATAGGTCACATGATTAGCACACAGGTGCATATTCGTGAAGCAAAACAAGACAGTGCTGGGCTATACATAACATAGACCTACATATAGAGCAGGGGTGGGAAATTAAGACAGCAGGAGCTCACACATAGCCCCAGCACACAGTAGAAGCCCACAAATAGCCCCCTGTATGCAGCAAGAGCCCACATATAGCCCCCTATATACAGCAGGAGCCCACAAACAGCCTCCTGTATGCAGCAGGAGCCCATACATACCCCTTTTTATACAACAGGAGCTCACACATGGCCTCCTGTATGCAGCAAAAACCCACACATATTCCCCTGTATACAGCAGGAACCCACACTTAAGCCCCGTGTATACAGCAGGAGCCCTCAAATAGCCTCCTGTATAAAGCAGGAGCCCACACATAGCCCCCTGTATGCAGCAGGAGCCCACACATAGCCCCCTGTATGCAGCAGGAGCCCACATATATAGCCCCCTGTATGCAGAAGAAGCACACAGATAGCCTCCTGTATGCAGTAAGAGCCCACACATAGCCTCCTGCATACAGAAGGAGCACACACACAGCCCTCTGTATACAGCAGATGCCCCACATATAACAAACTGTATCCAGCAGGAGCCCCACATATAGCCCCTGTACCCAGCTGGAGCTCCACACCCAGCCCCCTGTATACAGCAGGAGACCACACAAACAAGAACGCAGACAGGACGCACACACAGGCACAAGAATGCAGACAAGCATGCATGAGAAAGCAGATAGGCACACGCATGCATAATGCAGACAGACACATGCACAAGAATGCAGGCAGGGCACACACGCAGGCACAAGAACGCAAACATGTGCATGCACAAGAACACAGGTACACGCATGCACAAGGGCACAGACAGGTGTATGCATGCACAAGGGCACAGACAGGCACACGCATGCACAAGGTCACAGACAGGCACACATATAAGCACAAGAGTACAGAGTGGACATGTATGCACAAGAACACAGACTGCACACGCATGCACAAGAACACAGACTGCACACACATGCACAAGAACACAGACTGCACATGCATGCACATGAACACAGACTGCACACACATGCACAAGAACACATGGGGCAAATGCTGGTGCTGCACACTGTGCCCCTCTATCTGGATATTTTGTATGTGATGGATATATAAATGCATGATGTGAGTAAACTATCCCGATGGAACACACACACAGTGTGCTGCAAGGGCCTGGGGCATCTGAAATGATGCAACATTACAAATGCCCCAAACCCCAGCAAAAGTGTGTAGTGCACCCTGCATCTCGGATAAAGTTGCATGATGCATCATTTGAAATGCCCCAGGCCCCAGCAGCACACTGTGTATGTGCTCCATCTGGATATTTTCCTCACATCATGCATTTATATATCCATTACATACATAATGATAGAAGTAAAATGTCTAGATAAAGGGCACAGTGTGCAGCACCAGCATAGACTCCTCCACTGTCTGTAGTCACCCGATACACTGACCCCGCTGTGACTGTTACATTACATTTCATATACAGATCTTCCTGCTGCTGGCCATGCACTGCTGTGAAGTGCAGGCGCAGCAGCAGGACTAGCACAATCAGTACAGATCAGGCTGAGGCAACCTGGGCACCTTGTCTTCTTCTTTGACACTGAGGGTCTGTGAGTGCAGTCTGGCTCCACCCCCCCCCAGCAAACTGACTCAGAGGGAGCAGCTCTTCTTCGACACAGCAGTCAGGTAGGCGCGGACAGTGACTCCATCCTCCTACAGGTACACCACCCCCGCTCTGTCCTGCAGGTCCGTCGCCGCAAGTCATGAAGAGGGCGGCCCCGCCCCCAGCACCATTTCAATCAGCACTGGTGCCACTGTCCTGGCTGCTGAGGATTATAATGGGGGCATTGGGGGTTTACTTTTTGGATTCTGGGATCCTGGGCCCCCCTACGGACCCGGGCACTGGGCGGTAACCCCATTTGACCTCATTGTAATCCGCCCCTGGCTCTCATTAAGTGGCTATCATGAAAGGGATTTGCTTTTTTGAAAGATCTGTTTTGCACAATTTTTCCCAGATATCCGTGTCCATACAACTCTGTTTTAAAGGGAATCTGTCAGCAGGTTTTTGCTTTGTAATCTGAAGACAGCAAGAGATAGAGGCTGACACACAGTTCAGGGATGTGTCATTTATTACACTTGTTTACTTACAGTGAATGTCTTATCAACTGGGATTATTATAGCCCAACTATACTAGCCCGACCTTCCCCCTCCCTTTCTAATAAGTACTTCCCTGTCTATAGATTTTATACATAGAGAGCCTGGTTTCGGCAGGCTAACCTTCTGAACTCTGCTGCATTGCTGAATCTAAAACTCTGATGCACCCAGTAAACTAAGTGATACATTGGATTCAGAATTTCTCTTTGCTTACATCATGCTATTCTCAGATGAGGTAGCCAAAACCTGCTGAGAGTCCCTTTAACTTGACCTCCACAATGAGAATTAGTATCTTCATAAAAGCAATGCATTGTGGTAGTCTATTTTACTACTTATGATTAGAACATTTAAAGTAGCAAATTAATCACGAGCTAAAAATACATGTATTGAGGTATCATGGCAATATGTTATTTGATGAATTTAGCATACTTTAAAAGGCTTTTCAAGCCAAGGGAAATATTTTGAAAAGCACTGCAGTTTGATAAATAGTAACAGTATGCAATATATTCACTGATAGGATTCAACCTTGCTTGCCAGATCGAGCAGTTGTCACGTGACACCAAGTATGCAAATTGTATATTTGTAGTCATGTGCCAACTTGCTTCTCATCCTCTTTTCCAACAGAACATTGAAAGAAACAAATAAAAATCTAGAGTAAATGAGAATTTAGTATATGATTTGCATATTTGCAGTCATATGCCAACTAGACTCACATTCTAGAAAACTGAGACAAGCAGATGAGAATCTCTAGAGCAGATGAGAATCTAATTTGTGATTTGTATATCTGTGAAAACATGTCAACTAGATTTTCATCTGCTACTCACTGTTCTATTGAGATAAGCGGTTGAGAAGTTAGTTGCTACATGATTATAACTAATCAAATCACACATTTGTGGTCACGTGACGACCTCTCCAACCGGCTAGCTGCGCCAAATCCTAACAGTCTGTACATTATACAATACGAGAGGAAACCTCAAAGCTACTGCATTAGGAGGGCAGTCATGATGGGGGCAAGCTCTGTGCCACTGGGGGCGATGGCAGTTTCTCCCCCCTGTGCGCTGTCCCCTTGTCTGCTCTGTCCCCCTGTGCGCTATCTCTCCCCACATGCTTCTCCCTCCTGTGTGCTATGATGTCATTTTTTCCCACTATGATTTCATAATACCCCCATTATGATGTTATAATTCCCCACTATGATGTCATAATAACTCATTGTGATGTCATAATACAATATTGTTATGTCATAACACCCCCACTATGATGTGATAATACTCTATTGTGATGTCATAATTCCCCACTGTGATGTCATAATTCCCCATTGTTATGTCGTAACAACCCATTGTGATGTCATGATTCTCCTACTGAGATGTCATAATATCCATTGTGATGTCATAATACCCCATTGTGATATGGGGACAAATGGGCACAGGAGGCGATGACAGATGCCACAAAGCAATTATATATATATAGAAGATTAGCATTCAACAAACTGCACTGTTTGCTGATTGTTTGCTTGGGGATGAAAACCCCACTAAATATATTACTGTACCAATTTTCCATAACTGAACACATATGTAAAGTACAGTAGGTTGAGACTGCATACTTATATTTATACTTTTATATATGGAATGAGTACATGTTATTCTGCATTGGTCTCATAATGATGTGTTAATCAGACAGTGAGATGAAAATAGTTTTGCAGAACAGCTGGGAGGATTTTATGCCAGAAAACTGCTGGAAATGTTCAATCAGAAGTTTGGGGAATTGGATGTAGTCATCAGATAAAGGCCTATGTGTCACACAGAATTTAGTATTTCAATAATGTGAATGCCTGGCCAGTGAGATTCTAGAACATGGCAGAAAATAACATTGTGAAAGCTTTTATTAGCCTTCGTGCTGATGATTTTTTTATTTTGTTACCATTTTCATTGTCCAGTAGAATGTATTCATGGAAGAGATCTACAGTATTACTCCTTCTGTTAAACAATTAATTCTAATGGGTATTTGTAATAATAAACTTGTAGATACTGATAGCAAACATGTTTGCAAGCATTAGATTCAGGTTACTTTGGGCTCATTTATATGAGCTGATGATCGGGGGAATGCTCATTTCCATCTTTGCAGGTAGACTCCCACCCAATGCTTTTTCCATTTCATGGGTTTCTATCTGACAGGTTATACACTGGAGCTAGTCATTAGGTGTCACTAACATGGTGTTGCTGCTAGAAGGCTGCAAGGGGAATACCGTGTTAATCCCTCTTAAAAATTAGTTCTATGTATACTTCTAAGGGCCCAGCGCATAACGACCTATTATCAATGGCTTAGCAGTACCCCTATTAATTGACTCACTCTATTTTGTTTTTTAATAAACTATTTGATGATAGAAACAAAATAGAGTGAGTCAATTAATAGGGGTACTGCTAAGCCATTGATAGGTCGTTAAGCTCTGGGCCCTTAGAAGTATGCATGTTTCTATCTAAAAAGCTATTTTTTTTATATTACTTACTTATATAGCACACTTAATTCCACAGTGCTTTACTGTCCCCATTCGGGCTCACAATCTACACTCTTGTTAGTGTGTCTTTTGCATGTGGAAGAAATACCAAAAACTGGAGGTCTCTGAGGAAACATGCGAAAACCCAGGGATATCATAAAATCTCCTGGCTGTTGGTTAAAGGGAACCAACCACCCCAAATGACCCCCCGGACTATTAATATCGTTCCCTACACCCAGCACATACATGTGCTGCAAGGTTTTTTGCTAAAAAAACTGGTTTTTAAAAGTGAAGATAATGCTTTATAAAGTATTTAACGAAGGGACGGGTGGGCGTTACTTAGCTGTGGCTAAAGCCGGGTTGCAGCTGCCAGTCATCATCCTGTGTCCCCACGCAGCAGTAACGGCCAGCCCTTTCTTGTCGTCACAGCCTGGTGCACGGGCTCGCATGCCCGTGCACACGTCATCAGCTACAGCCAGGTAGCGAGCGCGCGCTCTGACTTCCTGCGCTCGGCTGTGGAAGTCAGAGCGCGCGCTCGCTACCCGGTTGTAGCTGATGACGTATGCACGGGCATGCGAGCCCGTGCACCAGGCTGTGACGACAAGAAAGGGCTGGCCGTTACTGCTGCGAGGGGACACAGGATGATGACTGGCAGCTGCAACCCGGCTTTAGCCACAGCTAAGTAACGCCCACCCGTCCCTTCGTTAAATACTTTATAAAGCATTATCTTCACTTTTAAAAAGCAGTTTTTTTAGCAAAAAACCTTGCAGCACATGTATGTGCTGGGTGTAGGGAACGATATTAATAGTCCGGGGGGTCATTTGGGGTGGTTGGTTCCCTTTAACTTTGGTGGTTTTGAATCTAGGACACAAGGCTACAGTGCCAGCCATGGAGTCACTGACTGGTCCTAAGCCATAATGTTCTATGTGAAATTAATGGCTCTCTCCTTCTAACTACAAACCAGCGGTGTGTTTTTAACATAGATTGTTGAGCTGAGACTCGAGCTTTTGAGAGATCAGCCTTCTTGAAGATCTAGTTTACTTTTTCCTATTGTAGCAACATTGTGACATTTTCGAATAGGAAGATGAAGGATCTCCACAGTCCCCTCTGTCACGACTACTTTAAAACCTTCCAGAATCCCCATGTTGGAGGCTCAGTTATCAACCTTGAACATAAAGTCATTCATTGCCAAGTTTTTGTTTTCCAGGAAGTAGAACTGTTTGTTAACTTCTTAGATTGTTCTATGGTAGGTATTACCAATGTTTTCATGGCACAATTATTTTATTTCTTTCCTATGGGCCTAAGAACTAACTGGCAGGTAGTTGCTAACTAAATGTCTGTTCAACTCGGCACAGATGTCTGCTAGCACTGAGCTGTCTTTTCATGGGACAAAACTGAAGATATGACCCTTGATACAATGTAAAGTAGTAAGCATATAGAATGTAAAACAATGTAAATTTTGTACCCCCTCTAAGTAACTCAAGCCATTGCCATTAATGTACAACCGCTGGCAACAAAAGTGAGTACACCCCTAAGTAAAAATGGCTAAATTGTGCCTAAGGAGTCAATATGTTGCGTGGCCACCATTTTTTCCAAGCACTGCCTTAACTCTCTTGGAGTTCAGTAGAGCTTCACAGGAGCCGATGGATTCTTCTTCCTCTCCTCCATGATCACAGAGATGGTGGATGTTGGAGACCTTGTGCTCCACAGATGCTCAGTAGGGTGTAGGACAGGAGACACGCTTGAACAGTTCAGCACCTTTACCCTTAGTTACTTTTAGCAAGACAGTAGTAATCTTGGAGGTGTGTTTGGGGTCATTATCATGTTGGAATATGGCCCTGCAGCCCAGCTTCTGAAGGAAGGGGATTATGCTTTGCTTCAGTATGTCACAGTACATGTTAGCTTTCATGATTCCCTCAATGAACTGAAGCTCCCCGTTGCAGGCAGGACCCATATAGCCCTAAACCATGATGGTCACACCACCATGCTTGACTGTAGGCAAGACAAGTTTATAATTTTTGTTTTCACATTAAAACTTTAAAACATTCTGTGAAGCACATTTAACTTCAAAATGCTCAACACACAAGTAAAGAATTCCTTGAGGGGTCTAGTTTCCAAAATGGGGTCACTTGGGGTTTCTGCTGTTCGGGCATGTCAAGAACTCCACAAATGTGACATTGCATCCATCTGTTCCACCCAAATTTGCACTGCAAAAATTAAACAGCACTCTTTCCATTCCAGACCCTGCCATGAGCACAAACAGCATTTTTTTTTACCCCATATGGGATATTGCCATGTTGGGGAGAAATTGTGTAACACATTTTGGGGCCATTTGCTCCTTTTACCCCTTTTGAAAATTACAAACTTGAGGCTAAAATAAAATGTTACTGGACGTAATTTTTTGTTATCACACCCAAATGTGACAAAGCTCTGTGAAGCACCTGTGGATTCAAATTGCATAACACACTCATAGCTTAATTTACCAAAATGGGGTTTCTGCTGTCTTGGTACCTCTGGGGCTCTGCAAACATGACATGGTGTCTGCAATCTATTCCATTGAAATATACCCTCCAAATAACAAATTTAGTTAATTATTATGCATTTCTTATGTAGTGCTATAAATTCCACAGTGCTTTACAGATTTCTTCATCACTGTCTCCATTGGGACCCACAATCCACATTGCCTATCAGTATATCTTTGGAGTTGTGAAAGGAAATCCAGGTACCTGGGGAAAACTCACACAAACACTTGGAGAACATACAAACTCCTTGCAGATGTTCTTGCTGAGATTTAAACTCAGGACCCCTGCACTGCAAGACTGCAGTACTAACCACTGAGCCACTGTGCTGCCTGCTCTCCTTGCTTTTTGAGTCCTGCTGTGTGCCCAAACAGTTTTGGACCACACATGGGGTATTGCCACTTCTGGAAGAAGTTGTGTAATGTATTTTAGAGTTCATTTTCTGCTCTTACCTCTTGTAAAAATGAAACTAATTACTGTGTAGTACCTGAAGGGCCCAGACTAGTTGAGGGATTACAGGATTCAACAGTTTAAACAAAAGGAGTGTGTGCCCTGCTCGCAAGCTTACAGTTGATACTAGAAGTTTACATACACTATATAAAAAGACACATATGCATGTTTTTCTCCCTATCTGACATGAAATCAGAATAAACCTTTCCCATTTTAGGTCAAGTAGGATTACCATAATTATTTATATTTGCCAAATGCCAGAATATTGAGAGAGCGAATGTTTTAAGGCATTTTTATTACTTTCTGCAAAGTCACAAGTTTACATATACTGTATTTCATTAGTATTTGGCACCATTGCCCTTAAACTGTATGACTTGGGTCAAACATTTTGGATATCCTTCGACAAGCTTCTCACAATAGTTGGTAGGAATTTGGACCCATTCCTCTTAACAGAACTGGTGTAACTGAGCCATGTTTGTAGGTCGCCTTGCTCATACCTGCCTTTTCAGCTTTGCCCATACATTTTCAATAGGATTGCGATCAGGGCTTTGTGATGGCCACTCCAAAACGTTGGCTTTGTTATCCTTAAGCCAATTTGTAACAAGTTTGGTACTGTGCTTCAGGTCATTGTCCATTTGGAAGATCCATTTCCGCCCACGGTTTAACTTCCTAGCTGATGTCTTGAGATGTTGCTTCAGTATTGCCACATAATCTTCATTCCTTATGATGCCATCTATTTTGTGAAGTGCACTAGTCCCTCTTGCAGCAAAACAGTTTTGTCAGACCACAGGACATGTCTCCAAAAATGTAGATCTTTGTTCCTGTGTGCATTTGCAAAAATGAATCTGGCTTTTCAATGATTCTTTTGGAGTAATGGCTACTTCTTGGCAGAGTGGCCTTTCAGCCCGTGTTGATACATTACTCATTTCACTGTGGATAATGGCACAACCTTACCAGTATCCACCATCATATTGACAAGGTCTTTTGCTTTTGTTCTTGGGTTGATATGCACGTCAGACCAAAGCATGTTTATCTCTGGGATTCAGAACCTGTATCCTTCCTGAGCTGTATGATGGCTGGACATTCCCATCTTGTTTGTACTTGTATATAATTGTTTGTACAAATGAACAAGGTATCTGGAAATTACACCCAAGGATGAACCAGACTTCTGCAGGTCCACAATTCTCTTCCTGATATCTTGGCTGATTTTGATAGAGTTTCCCATGATGCTACACAAGCAAGAAGTGTGTTTCAGGTATGTATTACAATACATCCACAGGTGTGTCTCTAGTTAATTCAGATGTTGCCAATAAACCTATCAGAAGCTTGCAAACACATGACATCATATGGGCTATCCCAAATCGTTTAAAGTCATAGTAGTCTGATGGTGGGTTTACACACACCAATCATTGTGTCCAATCTCTGAACCAATCTCTGGTTGCAGGGAAATCATGGACACATTGCTCCATGTTGTACACAGCCACAAAATGGAACTATGTATCCATGATTTCACTGCAACCAGAGATCTGTTCAGATATTGGACACAATGATTGGTGTGTGTAAACCCACCATAAGGGTATGTGCACATCAGTCGTTTTATGGGCTGGTTATGACCGGTTTCCGTCGGCGGTTCCCGCTGAGTTTTATGTTAATTTATGTTAATCCTACCCACCGGTAGGATTAACATGCTAGTCAATGGAGTTTATGAAACGCTGTGTATATTACAACGTTTTTCTTCTTGACGATTTCAGTTTATTCACCGGTTTCCGACCGGTTCTCAAAGATAGAGCAAGCGACTTCTTTTCAGCATGTTTCCAGCGGGTCCAGCTGAACAAGTGCAGCAAAGACCAGTCTGGAAATCGCTAAGGAACACGCCGGGGAAATCGCCAAGAACACGCTGTACGACCGCTAGTAACCCGATCGCAAATCGTTAGCAAAACGCTAACAAAACCAGGGACACTAGCGAGTGCAGAAAACTCAGTTTCTGCTAATCTTCACCGGTTCCCGGTCGTTCTGCAAAGATGCAGAAACGACTGATGTGCACATACCCTTAGTGTATATAAACTTGTGACTTTGCAGAAAGTGATAAAATGCCTTAAAACATTCTCTCACTCATTATTCTGGCATTTGGGAAATATAATAATTATGGTAATCCTAATTGACCTAAAACAGGAAGGGTTTATTCTGATTTCATGTCAGATAGTGAGAAAAACATGCATGTGTCTTTTTATAGTGTATATAAACTTCTGATTTCAACTGTATTATCCATGAGGAATAGGGGGTGACACAAAAGGTAAAAAGTGATGATTTTAGTATATGTATAAGAGGGGCAGAGGGCTATGTTATCCCTGCGCCTGGGGAGTGTTGTGCTCTTGTATAAATATATATATTGATGTGTCACAGATCTGTGTTTATATAGTGATATGTTACATGGTAAATGGGTTGTCTGTTTTTTTTTTTATAAAATCTAAGTGTATATTTAGGCTGAAAAATGCTGACTGTTTGTAATTTACACCCTGTCAGCATTTTCCAGGGTTGCCTAGATATCACATTTCAGTGTCTGAAGGCCCCCGACCAGAGGCGTGTTTGTTTTGGAGCTTGGATGTAAATGTTACTGCTTCTCGTTTACACTCACACTCCTATAAACACGCCCCAGAATGCAACAATCCTTCCCCCCTGTCTACAGCATGCCCAGCCACCCCAGACTTTTATGGTGGGTTTACACGCTGCAATATCGTTTCGATATCGCAACTCAATGGCGCGGGAGCGCGCAATTAGTGCACGTTCCTCCCGCATCGCATTTAATGTTTACACGCTGCGATATCGGAATACAACGTCCGTGCGATGTCTCCGCCTCCCAACCCAGGATCGCATAGTTAACATGGGAGTGAATGGGTGACGTATGAAATCGCATCGTAATTGGGCGTTTACACAGCACGATCCGGCTTCAATCGCTATGCAATATCGGGGCATTGAATAGCACGCTCATTCAATCCCCGATATCACATTGACATCGTTCCTGCATCGTATTGGACGTTCACACCATACAACGCAGGAACGATTTCGCCTCCGACGATTGAACCACGTGACTTTTGATTGAAATTGTACTACGATATCGCGACGTGTAAACCCTCCATCACAAGCCCTCCCCACATTGCAACAAGCCCTCTCCAGTCCCAAGCATGCCCACACCCCAGTCTCAGCATGCCCACCCCCCCAAGTCTCAGCATGCCTGCCTTCCCCTGGTCTCAGCATGCCTGACCCCTCCACACTTCATTCCCCTATATAAACTGTGATAGAGCCATCACATTGCACTGAGAGCGGTCATCTCTTTTACACTGTGATGAATCTGCAGCTCTGAGGAGAGCACCACTCTCAGTGCTGCGGTATATGCACTCACCTCCTCCCCGGGATAATTTCCTGGTTGATCATGCACACTGATGCTTCATTCATTCTTGAAGGGACAGGCAGAAAAGATGAAGCGCTGTGCTCGGCTGATTGTCGACATTCCTATAAGAGTGAATGGAGTGAAGAGGAGTGCATAATTGACTAACCCTGCATTCATACTGGCCTCTTCAGAACCCATGTTTTTGGGATCTGTAGAGTCCTTATTGTTCAGACCCCAGTGAGTAGGAAGTTAATCCATATCCTATGATAAGAGGATAATTTTCAAACTTGAGAATATCCCGTAAACGTTTTTAGTCTGCATTTTCACACTTATTTAACATATACTGATTTAACATATGATTACTACTCTTTTATATAGCTAAAACGCTTGGTAGTCTTCCTTATATTTTTAGTACCTCACATTGGAAAATATAGTCACTGACGTAACATCTGGCATCCATAAGGGTAAATCACCCTGTGAGACCGGTTAATACAGTAACATATGGGAGACATTAGGAACTACGTCAACTCGCTGAGATGTTTCTGACTTGATTTGGGTCGGAGTATTGACCTCGTTTGCTGTAAAACCACAGTAACTGGGCCGACACTGTTGTGCCTAATTCCAGATATTACTCCCCTGCTGCCATTGTTTTAACCTGTAATCTCCTGGCGGTGTCTGTAAAAGGTGATCAGATTTATAATGCATACCCATATACCGTCACAGTAGACTGGATGAGTGTTGGTCTCTGAGGGAAATGGGTTAATAGTTGCAGTTAAGCTTCTTTTGACTAGTCATTGACATGAATCCCTGTGAGGCCCCTCTCTCTACACCTTGATTACAATAACATTTAACCTCCATTTCCCAGTTCTCCTTTGTGTACTTACAGTATTATGGAGAGATGGTGTCAACTTCCCTCGTATTATGCTCGGCTCTTCTCTCTTGCCCAGCTTCCTTATTAAATTAGTATTAAGGGGAGACCACCTCTGTCCCTGAGCCCTGCGCTGTTACCTCATTCCCTCATGTGCTTCTTAGCGATATACATAAAATCCACATTTATAAATTGTCATTTCAAGCTTATTTCTCAATTTTTTAATGCTATTCTGACAGCTGGCAGCTGGAACTGTTTATAGACCACTGAGCCATAAATCAGGAGGCCATCTTTTCAACTGTGACCTAATGCCAGACATTTTGGTTTTAAAGCAGCTGATGAATACCCTGAATTATAATGAAAATTAAAATTAAAACATGGGTATAGCAGTGCAGCCAAAGGATATTTGGCAGCATAACCTGCTACATAATGCAGAGCATGAACGCATCAAGTATCTCAGTTATAACCTAAATATTTCACGTTGTAGGGAGTGATGGGATAATGCTAGGAAATTCCATAATTTACTGAAAGGTGACAAACAAACTACCAGTTCTTTCACAAATCCTCAAAATAAAATGACCTGCATCTGAATGAGGCGCTGATGCACACTACTGTCAGTGGAGAAATGGCCGTCATTCTCAATCATTTGTATGTACCACATCTCCACACAGTGATGGGGTCTTTTCTCAAAATAGATGTAGGTCCCATTGATAAGATCCATTCATGGGATATCCTGAGGCTGTCATAAATGTACAAAATGGTAATATACCTTTAAGTGCTGCTACCGCTCAAGCACAGCAACACTCTGAACTTGCCTAAGCTACCATGCCTTGTGACATCTGTGATGCCTTGGCAGCAGCGATCGACAACACCTTTCCTATTCTTTCATCAAAATATTTTTATTAGGGTATAAGATAAAAAGGGGAATAGGAAGGGAAGGGTTACATAATAAAGAAGGAAATTTTGGGGGGGGGAGGGTAGGGAGACATACAATAAATACAATAACATAATGCAGTAAATACAGTGTTAAGACTTTTAAGCTGAAAATAACAAATAGGATCATATTGTAGTGATAAGAACAATGAGAATGTATAAAGAAATAAACATCGCTAGAACAAAAAAAATTAACATTTACTATTGAGAAATTGAGTAAATTATTTATATACATATAGAGGAGATTTTGTGAAGAACTGTATTTCCAGAACGAGAAATCAGGTTTAGATTGTTTTGTTTTTGATTGTATGAAAAACAGTAAAGGTTACTGTTTTAGTTGTATTTTCATAAATTAGGTATAGGGGAATCTAAGGCATAAGCAGTGGGGCATACAATTGAATCCAGGGTTCCCATTGAAGGAAGAATTTATTCCAGGTGTTGTTGCGAATAGCAAAAGAGTTTTCGTAGGTGCAATGGGTAGTAACTCTTCCTATCAGATTAGCTATTGACGGTGGTTCAGGTTGTTTCCATTTTGCTGCCAGTAGGGTCTTGGCGGTCAATACCACATGAGCTATTAGGAATCTAGTATTTGGAGGAAAGATTTCCACGCCCAGGAGCAAAAGGGCCAACTCCGGGGAAAGAGTAAAATGGCTTTTGGTGACTTTTCTTAGTAAAGTCTCGACTTCAACCCAGAATTGGCGAATTTGAGGGCAAAACCAAAAAATGTGAGAGAGTGATCCATGGGCTCCACATCCTCTCCAGCATAAGGGAGAGTGATCTGGAAAAAACCGGTTTAATACGACAGGGGTGTAGTACCACCTTGACAGTATTTTGTAGTAATTTTCGTGTAAGGTGGCACATTTAGAGCTGGAATAAACAGTTTTGAGTGTTTTAGGCAGGGTTTCCAAATTAATTTTTACATCCAGTTCTTGTTCCCATGCTTTTAGGAAAGGTAGGTCTGGGAGTTCTAATTCGTCATTCAGGATTTTGTAGAGTCTGTTGGTCGTCCAAATTGATTCTTTTTGGGGAAGTCTGATCAATTCCGTTATAATTGATGGGAGTTTGAAGTCCTCATGATGAGTCCGAAGGTAATTATCCAGAGCTCTCCACTGTGTCCTGTCATCCCTAGATAAGGGGAAGTTGGTTTGCATCTCATGGAAGGGTATGAGTACACCGTCCATTATGAGGTCCTGAGCATGAGTTTTATCCTTTATCTTCCAATTTGACAGATTCAGGGAAGGAATGAGGGATTCGAGCGTCTCCAGTGGTATGTTTTTGAGGACAATTTTAATGGAGTGCTTATCCGCTTTAGCAGTGAAATGTTTCCAAGCTTGAATTGTCGCTTTAATGATTGGCTGAGGTGGACGTTTTTTATGGGGGTCCAGAAGACACGCAATGAGGAGAGATTTCAGATTTTCGCCTGCAAGAGCGCCTTCAATGGAGATCCAAGGCATTTCGGGGGAGTCAAGGAACCAACTGTGGGATAATTTAATTAGTGAGGCCAAATAATAGTTGTATAAGTTGGGTACACCCAGTCCAGCTGAAGATTTGTGTCGCTGTAGTGCTATTGAGGCAACTCTCGGCTTTTTCCTGTGCCATATGAAGGCTCGTAGTTGAGATTGGAATTTTGTGAACCATCGTCTTGGAATGAACAAGGGCATAGATCTTATTGTAAACAAAAATTTTGGGAAAAGGAGCATTTTGAATGCTTCAATTTTACTCAACCAAGTTAATTCCTTTCCTATTCTTTCTAGCCCTAAATGCTCACATATTGCACCGTCACACTCAGACATTTGGGTTACATGTACAAGTGCTGAATTCAGACTGGTGAATGAGCGCGATCTATAATATTCAAGTCATTCAGCGCTTGTTTCCAGACTTTTTACACAGGATGATGAAGAATGATGGGTGTAGAGCAATCACCGATAGAGCAATCTTTCCTCTACAGATTCATGTTATCAGCAGCACTTCTGCAGTTTTCAACGGGCGATCTGCAGGCGAGAGCAAGAGTTTTTGTTCCTCCATAAACAATCCAATCACCCGATGATGAGCAGCATTTTTCTCGTTTGTTGGGTGATTGGCGAGATGTTTACACCTAGGAACTCTCATCTGTGCTGCTGGGATTTATAAATGTGGATGCTAAATACACGCAACACATGATATGTTATGCAAACACTATATATTACACGTATACACCGAGCACACACACATCCATTCCCATCATTGTCTGTGTCATACAGGACGACTCCTCCAGGGAGAGTCGCTCTTTCTAACCTCTTATCCTCTGACCAAGAGACGAGGATTGTGAACATAGGACTCCTTATATTGATTAAAAATTAACTACATGTGTTTAATGAAATAGGATTTACAAACTAGAGAGACAGTAAGAGGAATGTTTTCATAGGATTGTGGCCCCCTCTGGCTAGGTGCCACAGAGAGGTATTACACCTTATAAATATATGCGGTATCTCTGTAAGTTGTGGGTTTAGGGTTATCTTGGGGAGTCTCAGTTTACGCACAACACTAGGCCACTTTACAGTAAAGGGACTGATTATTCAGTAGGTCCAAAAGGGGGTGGAGCCTAGGATAGTGCAGAAAGAGTTGAGTGACTGTTAGTGAGTTAGTGCTGGGAAGGCAGCCAGACAGGAGGGATCCCCATCTCTAAGAGGGGGCCCAGGACAGAAGGGGACGGACCAGAACCGGTTGTAGCCGGCTGGTAACGTCTGGGGAACACTGGCAACACGGGAAGCCGAGGCGGTCAGCAGTTTATCTCTGGCCGCAAACCGACGAGCTGCGGGCCCACAATCACCGGGTAGCCGTAAGTGCCACAAGAAGGTACCTCGCCCCTTAGCCCAAAATACGTTCAAGATCACTTGAGCATCGGCCCGGATTCCGGTGGCTGGAGGATTTCCTATTTACAACTCCCGTCCTTACCGGTAAAGAAAACCTGTGCTCCACTGTAGGAGACTAGGGGACTGGCAGGAGAGCTCTGCAAGGGTGGTTAAATAGTGAGAACAGATTAGACCCCGAAAGACTTAAGAAGGAACATCTGGAGACTCCATAGGGGGACCCTGAACCAGCAACAATCACCCGTTAAAGCAGACTGTTCCGTGTTTCACCTTAACATCTGCCGGTACCCAGTAAAGTGGAGTTGGAGTTGAACTGGTCTCTGTCTTTCTTCCCGCCGGCACATCATCATCTCACAGGAAGAACAACATCAACTCCCCTCATCATCCTCCATCACCGCTGCCCTGAGGTAAAAGCTCCACCTGTGGGGAGCTGGACCACACAATGAGCTGCACCCATAATCACCTCGGCGGCCGGCTTGCAGCGCTGGTTTCCATATTACTGGGATCCACAGGTGGCGTCACATACTCTCTTTATCCCCTGTAAATATACCCCTCATCTAACAAATGACAGCCAGGGCATGGAACCGGGAACCCAACCACCCGTGATTTCCCCAGTTATATCCATCAAACCCAGGCCCGGTATCTGAGTACACCTTGCCCTGCGCTCATCAGGATAATCTAATTAAATGTCAACTTTAACAAAGATCTGCTATTTTTCTTCATATTATAAAAAAATACATTTAAATTACGGTAAGCCTCATCCTGGTGGTTTTGTCTTGTACTGCGGTCACTAGGGGAAATATTGACCGTAAAAGAGTTGTCCAGAATTCTATAAACATGACTGATTTCTTTCAAAAACAGCGCCACCCCTGTCTACATGTTGTGTGTGATATTGCAGCTCAGCTCAAATGAAGGGAATGGGCTGTAATACTACATGCAACCTGTAGACGGAGGTGGCACTGTTTTTGAAAGAATGTAGTAATGTTTTATTAATCCTGGACATCCCCTTTAATGCCTTGTAAGTTCGGCTTGATAACTGTCTACAAATGTAGGAATTAAGGAGGTCCCCAAATTCTAATTACTCCCATCACGAACATATGAAGATTGAAGCCAGTGGGGGGCGCTCCTGCTGCTATTACATTGCTATTACTTGGATTTTATAAGTTTCACCACTGAGTGATATTTTGTTTTTGTTTTTCCCTCCGCTTCCTCCAAGAGCCATAACGTTTTTATTCTTTCTTCTACATAGCCGTATGCAGGGGTGCTGCCTGAGGCGAGCTGCAGAACAGCGCCCCCCCTGCGTAAATTATTTTTCAACCAGTATAATTAAATCTGGTTCATACAGATCTATATCTTTCTTATCAAATGACTACATTAGTGGACATTTAAATTTAGAGAGATAGAAAAAAGTTGTCCAAATACAAGGATGTCATTGCATGCACACACAAGAACCACATAGAAGAGTCCAGAATTAAGAGCATCAATGGCAATGGTGCCTTGGCGCAAGCTACAGACACACAATGACGACTGACAGAGCTGTGGTCCTGTAGGCAGACACAGTCCTGCATCAGTATGTGCGGGGGACTGATGCTGGTGCTCAGCATGTGAGCCTGTATCAAAGGCAGGGATACAACTTTTGATGTATATGTAAATGTTTATCATAGGTGGTGAAGGGGTTAAATTACATTATATACATGTATACAGCACACACATACTGGACAACACATGCTACTTACATACACATAACACAGTCACACAGACACTCATATCACACAAGTCCTTAGTACACACATGCTATATAACAGATACACAGCAGGTACACATGATATACACAGAACATGCATGCAGGACAAGTGTATATACACACACTTCAATATACTCAAAAGATATCTAAACATAGAGACAACCTACACACACAGGAACGCAACTCACACAGACATTCAACTTACACACACATGCAACTCACACAAGGACACAACTCACACACAGAAGACACAACTCACACAGACAACTCTCACAAGACACACATACATACACACACCAGGCACACAACATACACAGAAGACACAACTCATGCACAGAGACAACTCACACAGAAGACACACAGATACACAACTCACACACAGAAGACACACATACACACAGGCATACAACTCACACACAGAAGACACACATACACACAGGCACACAACTCACACACAGAAGACACACATACACACAGGCACACAACTCACATACAGAAGACACACAGACACAGAAGACATACGGACACAACTCACACAGAAGACACAGGCACACAACTCACACACAGAAGACACATACACAGGCACACAACTCACACACAGAAGGCACAGGCACACAACTCACACACAGAAGACACATACAGACACAACTCACACACAGAAGACACATACATAGGCACACAACTCACACACAGAAGGCACAGGCACACAACTCACACACAGAAGACACATACACAGGCACACAACTCACACACAGAAGGCACAGGCACAAAACTCACACACAGAAGACACATACAGACAACTCACACACAGAAGACACATACAGACACACAACTCATACACAGAAGACACATACAGACACACAACTCACACTCAGAAGACACATACAGGCACACAACTCACACACAGAAGACATATACAGACACAACTCACACACAGAAGACACATACAGACACAACTCACACACAGAAGACACATGCAGACACAACTCACACACAGAAGACACATACAGACACACAACTCACACACTGAAGACACATACAGACACACAACTCACACTCAGAAGACACACAACTCACTCATTTTACAGATAGATACCTCTCACACACTCCTCTCTGATGCAGGAGAGGGGGGCACATGTGTAGCTTCCCCTGCTCTCAGCAGTTGGATCCCTGCCCCTCCCCCACTCCCTCCTTCTCTCTGCCGGGACTGTGCACAGCAGGATCTCTGTCACATTGTGACCAGGGCTACTTTTCCTCCTCGTCTTCCAGCTCCAGCACAGCCAGGTGTCTTCTCTAATCTTCTTTGCCGGCTCTCTCCTGCCCTGCATGAGGAGAACACTGGCCAATCAGCTCTTCTATCATTCTGATATGAGAGCGTTCATTGGCCGGTGTTCTCCTCTGCAGGACACGCCCCCTATCTGATTGCTGAACCCGGCGGGTGAAAGCAGCCACAGATTCCTAATCAGTGCACGGTCCACTAGTAAGAAGCGGCAGCGCAGGAGACAATAGGGTGTCGGGAAGAGAAGAGAGGCCCAATACAGGCACCGGGCGGCATCTGATAGAGCGGGCAGCATCTGATAGAGCGGGTCCCGCAGATGCCGCCCCCATTTCATCAACAGGTGCCGCGCCTGAGGCAGTGTACTCAACTTGCCTCATGATAGGTGCGGCCCTGTCCGTATGATGGCTTGTTTTTTGCGGGATGAGTGTACTTTTGAATGACATCACTCATTCTAACACAAAATATACTGGAGAATGAGAACAAAAATTCCAAGTGCTTTGAAGTAGCAAAAAAAAGTGTAATTCCACAATGTTTTTTTTTAGTTTTTTCACTTATGTTAACTATATGGTAAAAGTGACTTCATAAATTGATTATCTAGGTCAGAATAAGATACTGAACATTTTTTTTATTTCAATAATAAAAAAATAGAAATTAGTAAAAAAAAAGTGCTTTATTTGCCATTTTCCGAGACCCATGATGTTTTTTATTTTTTAAGATACTGGGCTATGTGAGGGCTTACTTTTCGTGCCCTGAGCTGACATTTTTACTGATACCATTTTGAGTCAGATACAAGATTTTGATTGCCTTTTATTGCATTTTATTGTAACAACGTAGTGGTCCAAAAAACATAATTCTGGCGGTTTTATTTTTTTCCCGTTACACCATTTACCAATTGGATTAATTTACTTCATATATTGATAGCTTAGGTTCTTACGAACATAGCGATTCCAAATATGTGTATTTTTACATTTTTTTTCTATTGTTTTATGGCTATTTTCAGTTCTGCTCCTTTGCAGCCCCCAGGAAAGTGGGGGCCCTGGGCAACTGCCCAGTCTGCCCCCCCTTAACGCCGGCCCTGTGTGTAGGTAGTGTTTAATGCCAAAGCAGTCATCAATGAGTACTCTGATCTTGAAATAGTTCCTTTCAGCTGGCTGTCACCTTGTTCACCTTTGAAAGTAAGAAACATTTGTAAAAGCTTATCTTTCTTTTTAGAAAATTGGCTGTGATGGAATTATTGGTTCTGCTGCCAAGGAAGATCGTTGTGGGGTCTGCAATGGCGACGGTAAAACCTGCAAAGTTGTGAAAGGAGACTTCAACCATACCAGGGGGATGGGTAAGTAAGTAGAACAGATGTCATGTGGAATAAGCACCTCCTGTCTTATGACGCATACGGGGAGATTCATTTAAAAAAAATGTTTTGTGCAAATAATTTGAATGATTTTGTCAGCCGAGCTGTACACACGTATTGTAGTTGTTGGTTGCCTTTTGTTTCATTCAGCTTCACTATAAGCACGCATTCAACTATCAGAAGAACCTGCAAGTTTATTTCAATAGAGACATTAAGAAAAGCTGGCACCTTTGGCAAAGACTTATCTCCTGGGGAAACAAAAATTCAGGCATGTTGACATTTGACATAACATTGTTTTCCAACCTGACAGCAGATCTCTTGGGATGGTCTAGTAGCCCCCGATACGTGTTACATCATAACCATTCCTATGGGTTCTGCCAATTTTTTTTGAATATGACTGGAGAGCTTAGGTCATTTAACCCTTTGTTCTGAGCAATTGAGTTCAGCTTTTTAATGTCTCTACCTGCCCTCTGGTAATATAACTTTTTGGGCTGCATTAATTTAGCCTTTATGATCAATCCATAATAACCCTTTAACGAGAGGGCCATCTTTGTTTTTTCACCATTTTTTAATTCTATAGCTTTTTCATTTTTCCATCAACATAAACATACCACTTTACCATGAACTAAAGACATGGAAAAAACAAACAAATGGGGGGACTTTGTAACCCCCCCACTAATTCCACTATTCTTTTGGGGATTTTATATTTACAGCATTCATTCTGTAATAAAAAATGACATGGCCAACATGATTCTTCTGTTCTGTTACGGTGATGCCCAATTTATATAGTTTTATATTATTTTAGTGACTTAAAAAAAAGTCGGATCTTTGGTCAGAATGGTTTGTGCCACCATTTTCCAAGTCCTGTTTAATTTTTATTTTTCTGTTGATGGAGTAACTTTATTGCATTTTTAGGGGATATCAAAAACCCCAGCATTCTGGTGGTTTGATTTTTTTTTTATCGGTCTAGTGTTTATCTTACATGTCAAATAAAATGATATTTTGATAGATCAGACTTTTTAGGGGTACAACAAATTTTAGACTTTTATTTCTTTTGGAAATATTATTATTATTTTTTATCTTGTCACTTTTTTCTTAGTCCCCATGGGGAACATAAACCTTCAATCAGTAGTACAGTATAAAGTAAAAGTCACAATTTCCTATGTCCTGAATGTGGCTAGGCCCCATGGGGGAACCAAGATGGCATCTTCATTAGCCTTCAGCAGGCACCTGGCTGCAATAGCACCAAATGATTGCAGGGGATTAGCTATGGGGGTTTACACTGGATACTCCAGCAAGATTGCACCATTTTAAAGGTTCTGTCACCAGATTGCCAGTGGCATTTAAGTGGTTAAAAAGCAACAATTGGTTCTATAAAACAACCAGCACCTGCCCTGTGTGGAACAGGCTTAGCTCTTGATTCCTGTCCATTCACCTGCACCCTTTCAATGATGGATACATATGTCATGGAGGGAAAAAAAGGTTAAAGAAGCACTCCCACTATTTTTTTTATCCATTAAAGGGATCCTGTCACCCCCAAAACGCTTCCTAAGCTATCAAAACATGTCCCTGCAGCATCCCATCACTAATCTCACACTCCTTTTGGCTCAGAAAAGCATCCTGTGAAAGTGGAGAAAAACATTTTATAACTTACTCATTAGCGATGTTAATGAGCTGGGGCTATATTCTTTAGTCCCTAAGGCGGGCCATCTTCGTCATAATATCACGCTCTAATAGCCGTGATCTTCTATGCATATTGTATTCAGCGCCTCCCTGCTCTCCTCGGCACTGCCTGGGCTGTAATGGGGCTGTAATGATGCGAATCGCGTCATTTCCGGCATCGGGTGACGTTAGTACACCTGCGCCACTCTGTAGGCTCCTTGCACTGCATTGCGCATGCGGTGTGGGTGTACTGACGTCACCCGATGCCGGAAATGACGCGGTTCGCGTCATTACAGCCAAGGCAGCGCCGAGGAGAGCAGTGAGGCGCTGAATACAATATGCATAGAAGATCACGCCTATTAGGGTATGAATTTATGACGAAGATGGCCCGCCTTAGGGACTAAAGAACATAGCCCCAGCTCATTAACATCGTTAATGAGTAAGTTATAAAAAATTTTCTCCACTTTCACAGGATGCTTCTCTGAGCCAAAAGGAGTGTGGGATTAATGATGGGATGCTGCAGGGACATGTTTTGATAGCTTAGGAGGTGTTTTGGGGGTGACAGGATCCCTTTAAATGTGTGTGTATGTGCATTTACTGCGAGTGTATTAATACACTCACTGCTGCTTTCTCCAGTGTCCAAAGTTGGTGTTTTCTTCCTCTCAGTGATGTCACCACAATTGTGACCAACCGGCTTGCTCTGTGTGTGGGCTGCAAGTCTCTTTTACAATGAAAACCTATGGAGCCTTGTTCTGATGCTTGAGCAAAGCCAGGTAGGACTTGGTTAAATCCCAGTACTGCTGGGCTTTATTACATGTGAATAGCTAGTTTTGAGTAAGGTCCAGGGCATGTGTTCACCTGAGTCTCTCTGTGAGTCTTCTGGTGATTGAGCAGAGTGCAGGGTGTGGAAACTGCTGACGGACCAGGGAACTTGGCACAGAGTGGAATACATGTGGGATGGGGTATTCGGTGCCGGACAGGGGTTTCATGGGGAATCACAGTGGTCTTGGTCCGGACCATGTCCCGAGCCCACAAGTAAAGGTTGGGGGTTATTCACAGGGGATAGAGTCGTGCCGCCACCCGTGGTATGTGGTCAGGGTGACCACCGCTGCTGCAGAACCTCCGGGGATGATGTTTGGCAGCCGGTGATGTAACGGCTCTCCACGGTCAGAGCCTAGTTCCCCGGGGCAGTGGTGATGATAGTCTATGGATGATGCAGGGTAGGGGTAGTGGTAGAGATGATAACAATTTGTGAGGGAGAGTAGGGCTCGAGCACAAGGATTACACAGACTCACGGTTTTGTACTTTTCTAAGTCTTTACTGTAGATGGTATTCAGTAGCTGACTGTCCGCAAAGTCTGTACCAGGGCCGGGTTGCTCCCACCCTGCTGGGTCCTTTGGCTTCCTACTCCTGCGCTGTATGAGTGACCCTGCTGCCGCTTTAGCTAGGCTGCCGACCCTGTCTCCCCTCACGGGTACCAAACTTGCTAGGCATCTTGAGTCTTATCTTTGTGTTTCTGACCCCGCCGTGTTGCTTCGCTGTGGTACAGTGAATATATATAATCTTCACTTATCCGGTGTTGTCTGTGCTGCTGGTGTCGGGTACAATTTCGGATCCGGTATCCGGTCTTTGCACGTCTCTGGGGTGAGTCTCAGGGGACTCGGTCTCCCAGGTGTGTTCCTCTCTGCTCTGTCTCCTTTTCCTCAGACACTGGCTTGGCCTGGAACTTGGCAGTGGACCGTGGGGTGAGCCTAACGCAGCCCTTTTACACCAGGTCCTTTTCCTCAGTCCTCTCAGGAACTTAACTAACTTCCTCTCCACCCAGAATATATAGGGAAGCAGCTTTAGCTCCCCCTTCTGGCCCGGAGGCGCTAGTGTAGTGTTGTGGGTTGTATAGAGAATTAAAGAAGACCTGTCACCAAACCAGGCATGGTGATCTAATTACAGCACTGGATGCAGCATGTCTGCAGCATGCAGACAAGGGGTCACCCAGCACTTGAGCAGCCCTGTACCCCGAGATAATACACTTAGGAAACTTACATGCTCCAGCCATTAAGGAGGTGGCTAGGGGCTGCAGCCAAGGGCAGATTCACACCCCCTGCATGTTTAATCTGCCCACCGCTGCCAATCATTCTCTCCCTCTTCAGCAGCATTTAAGCAGAGTTCTTTTTTTCAGAACTTGCCGTTTGGCCCCACCCCTCAGGGGGCGGGGCTAAACTGACTTTCTGGGAGAGAAAAAAAAACTTCTGTTTAAATGCTGCTGCAGAGGGAGAGAATGATTGGCAGCAGTGGGCAGATTAAACATGCAGGGGGTGTGAATCTGCCCTCGGCTGCAGCCCCTAGCCACCTCCTTAATGGCTGGAGCATGTGAGTTTCGTAAGTGTATTATCTCGGGGTACAGGGCTGCTCAAGTGCTGGGGGACCCCTTGTCTGCATGCTGCAGACATGCTGCATCCAGTGCTGTAATTAGATCACCATGCCTGGTTTGGTGACAGGTCCTGTTTAACCCTTGGTGATGTTACTGTGACACATTAACCCCTGGGGTGCCACATTCCCCCTTAGTAAAGAACAGTACTCCGGGACTGTAGAAAAATAAACAAATAACATAACAAAAACATGTGTTTGGTGCTGGAAGCTATGGGAGCTCAGACTGAAGAGGACACGAAGTCTTATAGGACCGTACCTCTAGTTTGCTTCAGGAAGACAGACTGTAAATTGTTTGGTGCTCGTACTCTGACATATGTGCCTGCTGAAAGAACTGTTTCTTTGTGTCATGCACGTGCGTGTGGACTTACTGCAACATGGAACCGGGCTTACCCTCGAGGGGCATAACTAAGTGGCTATCAGGTTCTTCACTCCAGGCTCTGATGGTGAGGTTAGAATGCTGCTGCTGATAACCGCCAAGAAGCATTCCAGTCCCCGACACTGCCAAAGCTGACCCCAAAGGGTCAGGGTGGCAGTTACAAATGCAGTCTGAAAGCATGGAGGAACTTGTTAAAGTGCATCTGTCACCAGTTTTGGGGGTTATAAACACTGCCCACCACCTTTAACATGATGTAATTTGGGTTCCTTTAACCCCTTTGTAGCCTCAGACTGCCCCTTCATACCCTCTCCATGCTAAGGCCACACCCTCCTGATTGCATGCAAGTGGATGACGTCACTGCAATTGCCGCTACTGTGCAGTGGCATGCCTCATTGTGCCATATTGAAGAGCCAGTGAAACGTCGGGCAGGCGCGAGACGTCGAGTATTGTGCAGCTCATGCAAGACCGAAGTCTTGCACAGGCAAGAGACTTGAGAATTGTGGTGACGTCATCCATTTGCACACATTCAGGAGGGGCGGTGTTTGCATAGAGCGGGGCGTCACTGACCGTAATCTGCAGATACCCATATGACTGAACCACAAAATTAGCATATGGCTCGGGGCAGAAAGAAACTCATATTCTGAGGTATGCAGGGGGATGTCTTGGGATGTAAAGGGGTTACAGGAACCCAAACTAGATCTTATTAAAGGTGGTGAGCAGGATTTTGAACCCCTAAAACAGTTGACAGGTGCATTTTAAGCTACTGGTTCAGCAGCAGCAGGCCCAACAAGAAACTAAACAACTCTTGATGCAGTAGTTACAGCAGCAGATGTCTCTCTTGGCAGAAACTATCCAAATCAGGGAGACTGTTGTGGCACCCCAAGGGTTAATGTGCCACAGAAACATCAACGCAGGTTTACTCCCCACACAACACTACACTAGAAAGTGGGAGCAGTTTAGGTGGCACCTGCACTAGTGGGAGGAGCTAAGTTGTTTACCACAGAGCAGGAGTGACAGTTAGTTCAGTTTGAGTCTGGAGCAGGAGCAGAGTCAAGTAGAAGTGGAGGTCCTGAGAGGTCTGAGGAGAGGAGACAGAGGAACATACCCGGGATAAAGAGTTACCCCAAAAACTTAACCCCGGAGAGGCGCTTAAGACGGATACCGGATCCGAGGCTGTGCTTGAGACAGACAGGACAGTGAATACCAGGATAGTGAAGGTCCACCATCTTCACTGTACCATAGCAAAGCAACACGGAGGGGTCAGTGACACAGAGGACTCAAGTTGCCCAGCATATTGGTACCCGTGAGCAGAGACAGGGCCAGCAGTTCAGCTACAAGCAGCAGCAGGGCCACACACAGCGCTTAAGTAGGAAGCCAAGGACCCGGTCAGGGTGGGAGCAACCTGGTACAGACTCCGTGGACAATACTGTGTTATACCATCTGCAAGTAAAGACTTGGAAAGCAACAGAAACCGTGAGTGTGTGTGATCCTTATACTGAAGCCCCACTTGCCCTCATATACTGCGATTACCTCTACTCTCATCATCTCTACTGCTACCCCTACTCTCCTGCAGCATCAATAACTATCCTCACAGACTTTAACTACTACTACCACTGCCCTGGGGAACCCAGTTCTGCCCACAGGAACTATTCTATCCAAGCTGCTATCCCATCATCCCCGGAGGTTCTGCAGCAGCGGCGGCCCCATTACTGGCCGCATATAGTGGGTGGCGTCACGAGTGACAAATCCCCTGTAAATAACCCCCATTTTATTGTGCGGGCCCGGGACACGGTCCGGACCAGGACCGGCGTGACATCCCCCAGCAGTACACCGGTCCGGCACCGAGTACCCCGTCCCAGTGGGCTCCACACTGTACCTCCTGCCTGTCAAAATGAGGGCACCCGTGTAAGGCAAACAGTACGGATAGCTTTTCAGAAAGTTACTCTCAAGGATGAGGTTGAGGCTTTCCTGATTGTCTTTAAGAGGGCAGACAAGTAAAAACTAACCCAGAACAATGGACATACATTACTAGGGTACCACAAAAAAAGTACAAAACCACTTCAACCTTGCCCTGCAGGTTGCCAAGGAGTATGACAGTCTTAAAGCGTAGATTATTGCACGGTTGGGCATAAGATTGGCAGTATGGGCACAATGACAAGCCGCCTCCTTCCCAGATGTTTGACCTGTTATACTGGTGTAAAAATAGCTGCAGCCAGAGACCTGCTCTCTGGAACAGACAGTGGAGAGAGTTGTAGTGGATCGATTTATCCACACATTACTGAAAACGTACCACAGTTGGGTTGCCTATGGAGATCCCCAGAATGCAGGTGACCTTGTGAGCCTCATGGAAAGATACTTGGCTGTACAGAACTACCTGAACAATTGAAGGAGCATGAAGTCATGCTTTTGGAATATCCCTAAGAAGGATTTTGCTGCAGGAAGGCTGAACTACATCATAGCAAAGAAATCAAACCCTCATTGTGCAGGTCAAACTTGTAGCCTGGTGGGTGTTATATTGCATCCCCTGGAACTGTCTGCAGGCTTCAGTAAATGGTAAAGCTGATTTCACTGTCTCCTGTTGTCTTCTTCTCTGCTTCGCCATTCTTGCTTCACCTTCTTTGGGAGCCAGCCCTAGTTGGGAAAGATTAACCACCTGCACTGCTTCTAACCATCTGACTCACAGGGATCCTCTGCAGTGTCAGCCTTACCCCAGCCAAATATCGCAACTGGCATCATAAACATTCATTTATTTTTCTTTTATTTGTATTATCATCAACTCTGCACACTGTATACAGTGCATCCCTTTTTCATGTGAAGACAGGGCCCCAGTGTCTGAGAACGACCGCCACCGTCCATGCTTACCTGGGTTCTAGTGATCTGAGTATCCTGGCCCTTTGAGCTCCAAGGTTACTATTATCTGTTTGAGGTGTCATGTCCTGGGTCATATATCAGCCATTTGTACATTTAACCTATATAGGCTGATGCTACTTATATTTGGCACATCTAGTGGGTAGTACCATAGCATAGCACTTAGCTGGGCATAAAGTAGAATATAGCTGTTTGTTGCTGGAAGTTACAGAAGCTCAGTCTGGAAAGGATACTGAAACTAGTAGATCTTGTTTATGGAAAGTTTGCTCCAGGAAAATAGACTGTAAATTGTTTGGATGAACCCGCTCTGACATATATGTGCTTGCTAAATGAACGGAATGAATTGTTTTGAATCCTGTTTTATGGGATGAGATTTTATGAAAGCAATAAAATGGCACATGTTTGAAGCAAACTGCATTGCCTGTGTGAACACAACCTAGTCCCTAGAGAGGGTGAATCCATACATGCTCTGTAGACTTACATTGTAAAAGTCACTTCCAGGTCACTGAGAGCACAGCAGAGGCATGACATAATGCAGAAAGGCTCTGGATCCTGGAGAGAGCAGCATTAGGTGAGTATATCGCCACAATCACACTACTACATGCACATATACATATATTTAAGTGAGTAAAAAACCTAGGAGTGCTTCTTTAAAGAGGAACTGCATTTCTTTAGAATTAACAATCCTGGATAATCTTTTCTCATAACTCTGCATCGAGTCATTTTTCTGTTGTTTCTCTTAACATCTCATGCATACGTTGACATATTGGTGTTACCATTCCCATTGTCAATTCATTGGGTATAATCCTCCACTATTTAGTATTATTAGCACTGATTGAACACTATTATTATTTTATTATTATTATTTATATAGCGCCGTTAGTTTCCATGGCGCTTTACATGAGGATAAGGGAGACAAGAACAAGTACACTAAATCTAGGCGATCAGGACGTACAGGTACAGGAGGGGCAGGGACCCTGTCCACGAGGGCTCACAGTCTATGAGGGGCGGGTTAGGATACAGGAGGATCAGGGAATGTCAGGTATGGGGCGGTCGCCTGGGTCTCATGGCAGGTTGTAGGCTTGACGGAATAGGTGGGTCTTCAGGTGACACTTGAAGCTACTCAGGGTAGGAGAGTGTCTGACGTGTTCGGGCAGGGAGTTCCAGAGTAAGGCAGATGTCCGGGAGAAGTCCTGGACTCGGTTGTGCGAAGAGGTGATGAGGGGGAGCAGAGGAGGAGTTCTTGGGAGGAGCGGAGGTTGCGTGAGGGTAGGTATCGGGAGACCAGGTCGGAGATGTATGGTGGGGCCAGGTTGTGTATGGCTTTGTACGCCATGGTTAGTGTTTTGAATTGGGATCTCTTGGAGATGGGGAGCCAGTGAAGGGCTTGGCAGAGGGGGGAGACATGGGAGTAGCGGGAGGACAGGTAGATTAGTCGGGCGGGAGGACAGGTAGATTAGTTGAGGATAGACTGGAGAGGTGTGAGGGAGTTAGTCGGGAGGCCATTGAGAAGGAGGTTGCAGTAGTCAAGGCGGGAGATGATAAGAGCATGGATGAGTGTTTTAGCGGTGTCGTGGGTGAGGAAGGAGCGCATCCGTGAGATGTTCTTGAGCTGGAGCCGGAGGGATGTGGTGAGAGCCTCGATGTGGGGCTTGAAGGATAGGGAGCAGTCAAGGATTACCCCGAGGCACTTGGCTTGGGGGACTGGGGAGAGGGCGCAGTTGTTGATGCGGATGGATAGGTTGGGAGGTGGGGTGGAATTTCTTGGGGGGAAGACTATGAATTCAGTTTTGTCCATGTTGAGTTTAAGGAAGCGAGCAGAGAAGAAGGATGAGATGGCGGAAAGGCATTGTGGGATTTTGGAGAGTAGGGAGGTGATGTCAGGGCCGGACAGGTAGATTTGGGTGTCGTCGGCGTAGAGGTGTTACTGGAGGCCGTGGGACTCAATGAGTTGCCCTAGGCCGAGAGTGTAAATGGAGAAAAGTAGGGGTCCCAGGACCAAACCTTGGGGGACTCCGAGAGAAAGGGGGTAGGGTGATGAGGAGGTGTGGGAGTGGGAGACGCTTAAGGTCCGGTCCGCTAGGTATGAGGAGATCCAGGAGAGGGCAAGGTGGGTGATGCCGAGGGATTCCAGGATCCGGAGAAGAAGGGAGTGGTCAACCGTGTCAAAGGCGGCAGACAGGTCAAGGAGGAGGAGGATGGAGTAGTGGTGTTTGTTCTTGGCGGTCAGTAGGTCGTTGGTGACTTTGGTCAGGGCTGTTTCGGTGGAATGGAGGGGTCGGAAGACTATCAGACTGTGTTAAGGCACAACCCTAAATGGTGTGACCCAATTGTCACTATATTGATGAAGAAATAAGTGAGGAGCGGCACAACAGAATTCTAAGAAAAGATGCTCCAGATGTATATTTGTTTCATGTACATTTACGAACATGTAGTTCGTGCCAGCAGATATTACAGAGTTATCCTTGTCTTTAATTTATTTCTAAACCCATTGTGTGTTCACTCCTAGTAAAAGGAGTGCCCACATTTTGACCACAATGAAAGAAGAACTATTCATAATTGAAGAAGAACAGAGAGTGGGAACACATAGCCTCAGGCTTACAAACGTAACTTTACACATTAACATAATGCTCTAATGAATGTGTAGCTATAACATATATAACTTGCATGGTCTCGCTGTCCTACTGCACCATTAAAGACTTGTTTTTTATTGCTCAGTCAACAAAGTTGCTTCCACCATTCTCAGTGTCACTAAAATACCAAAGGAGAACATTCAAGAGACTCACCACAGAGCGGCTAAATCCGATACTAAGTGCACACACGATGCAGAGAACCTCCATTATAAAGATACGGGCAGCCCAGGTGCAAAATGCTGATGAGACAGCCACTCCCGAAATATAAAAGACATGTCTACTATACTAAGCTACAATTGAAGGGTTATTTGTGTTGCATTTTGTAATTGCTGTAATTTTATACGTTTTCATATATTGTTGTAGAACGTTTCACTTGGTAATATTCCCCAATTCTCAGCTGGGCCAAACCTTTTCTGGCATAGAAGTGCTGACCAAATTATCTCCTGACTTATTTGTGTTCCTTAGTCAACAGTAGGCATTGTAAGAAGGTTTCCACATGTGTCATGACAAGGCCAAAGACTGTTCCCAAGTGTTTCACATGTAAGACCGGTGTAGTCATTGTGCGGTGCCTCTGCTTGGTGTTTGGTTGGTGTTTCTTTGGGATTGGTCATTTTTACAAGAACTACAATGTATCAATGGTGTCTACCACTTCTGCGCAACAATTAACCCCTTCATTTGCACATGCAGTTATACTCATTTCTGCAAGTTAATATACTAGACCTAGCCTCCATTTTTCTGTTCTATTTACCAACTTCACTTATGTAAGGCAACATGTGACGTGTCTTCTATCAAGAGAAGAGAAAACTTTGCCATAACATCAGTATTAGATCTTGTATAAGCAATCATTTCTCAATTGCAAAAGGAAACACAATCAGATGTTTAACAAATCCATTGTATGGGGTCTGGACAATTGCCAATACAATGGTAATACCCCATGTGGAGGAATATCTGATAAGACTTAGCATGTTTCCTGAAGTGATGCTATAAACGTGCCTTTACACAATGTAATGTGAATGTTAATATTTCACAATATGTCATCAGGATGCAAGTACATTGCTAATGGGGACTGTAAAATTAAAGCCAAGGTCACATATGGTAAAAATCTCAGCATATAATTAAAAGGTGATTGAGAGATGTGTAATAGATGCTTGTTGGCGATGAAGGGGTTAAGGTGTTTTCTTTTAAATAATGATTAATCAAAGTGTTACTTCAAGGAAATTAGATTTTTTCAAGAGGCACATGGATGTAATGCGGTCTATGTAGCTTGGTATGAGCCCAAACTGTACCTCTATTTCATTATTTTTTACAGAGGCATGCTGAGCTTTTTTTCACATGTAAAGTCCATGCTGAAAAATGGCATTTTACAGAGGTATTCTCCTCTAGAAACATGGAGGCACCATATGGCGCCACTTAGATGCTGTTTAGGTCCGTAATACAAACGCTGCGTGCCACCGCCACGTACAAGGTCTTTCTTTGTCCACGGCTTGGCTGCGTGCATTTTTACAGGTTCTAAATTAAAGAATCAGGTTGGCAAATCCTATTTCTAATAGTAAAAACCAAACTAACAATCATCTCAGTTGCCCATAGTTTTCCTTCTTAGCTTTTCTCCCATTTACCCAATGCAATATCAGTAAAGCTAAAATATTTATTCTTGTCATCCTCATTTAATTGAAGAAACACTTTGATAAATGGCTTTCTGTATGTTGATGAGGGCACATATAGAGTGTGCTCACTAGGTTTTGTGATGTTCGTGCATGCTGCCTATCATGTAAGTCTCGGTGCTTCCTGGAACCGGTGACCACAAGGTTTGTGTCAAAAATATTGTTGTGATGTCATCCTGGGCATAAACCAAGATCTGACCCCTCCATGGCATCTTCTAAAGTCCTTTCTTTGTAAACTTTACACATAAGAGGCCAATGCCCTGCAACATCATCTCTCAAGATGACAGATGAAGTGTCAGACTGTTGGCACGAGAACAACGTAAGCACCTCATTGCCAAACCCAACATTTACAGTCTGTTTACAGTGTAGCAGCTCACACGTATGTTTGGTAAGCCTTTGTGAT
Source organism: Allobates femoralis (assembly GCA_033576535.1). Classification (NCBI taxonomy): domain Eukaryota; kingdom Metazoa; phylum Chordata; class Amphibia; order Anura; family Aromobatidae; genus Allobates; species Allobates femoralis. The sequence continues at coordinate 125,328,762 of JARQOC010000004.1, forward strand.
GTCATGTATTTGTACAAGCCTTGCCAGAGTACAAAACTGTTACAATAGTCAATTTATGCTGATCTTGGGGTTTGCTCAGAAAGACATTGACTTCCTTGTGTGACCTCTTCTCATGTACTTATCCATTGTTGATCTGCAGAGTTTTGCATGAATTTTTGTTGTTGACATTTGATGTTTTTTTAACGAATGGATTTTGTTAGTTTACAATAAACAGTCTCATTATGCACATATGTATGCATAGAAGTATTATCTGTTTCAATATATATTATGTTACCTTTGTTCTTTATACTGGCCACACATTGTAGCCAAATCAAACAGTCCACAGAATTACAGTTACCATGCATAGACCAATCAGAAGGTGAACTTTTTGTAACCAAAAGCCCATGTCCGCTGGTGAGGACAAATTGCCGGACTTAAGGCCGGGGTACATGTAGCGATGTTCCAGCGACCCGACCAATGATCGGGATCGCTGGAACATCGCTATGTGATCGCTGGTGAGTTGCCAGACAGGCAGATCTCACCAGCGATCACCCAGCGATACGCTGACACCCAACAGTCGCTGGGATTGGTTAGGGTGTATGGCGCACACTGGGTGTCGCTGGTCGTTGCCCCTGTCTCACATGCCGATGCATGCATGACAGCGGCAGACCAACGATTGAAAAATGGTCCTGGCCATTCCACAACGATCACAAAGTATTCACTGATCTCAGGGAGACCAGTCCAAGAAAACACTGCGGGCAGCTGGCTAAAGCGCTCAACACAGTGAATTCCTAGGCGCATTGCCTCCTGGGAATTATGATACCTGGTCTTGGTATTCCCTTGTCATATCTCTAAGCTTGTAAAAGAGCTGGATATTGACTAAAAGGGCCACTTAACATGGTGGTTATGGTGTTCTCCGCAAGGAGCCACCCCTTGACTGGGTCCTTCCCTGGAAGGATATCTGGCTAGTCCTGTGTTTGAGACTCCTAACCGAGGCTCCACAGACTTATTTGCATATTCATAATTCCACAACGACCGGCATGTCACGATTGCGGCATGTCACACGCAGCGACGTTGCGAGCAAAAATCGCATTGCTGTCGGACCTATGTTAGTCAATGTCCGAGAGCACATATCCGAGTGTTGGAATTTTTTTCTCGTCCGAGACTCGGATGACAAGTCACTCGCAACGTGCTGCATGCGAGTGTCGGACGAGACTCGCCAATGCAAGTCTATGGGTCCGACAAAAATCACAGCACACACAGACAGCACATGGACAACGTAGGGAGAGCGATTTTAACATGGTGTTTCTCACTGAGATAAGAATAGACAGAATAGATAGGATAGAATAGCTAGATTGGGTTCACCTGTCTCCCGCTGCTAATTCCGGGGCCGCCCATTAAGCTAATTACATATTCACTGCACTGTCAGACAAACAGCCAATTAGAGAAGCTCACACTATTTGAGAGCTTCTGTGATTGGCTGTTGTAGTCAGAGTGCTTTTCCTCAATCTGGACAGTGATTCTGCTTGGTTGCCATACACATTAGTATAGGGCAACCAATCTGGTGTTATAGGGTGTGAAATTAATAAATATTTTTAAAAAAAATGTGTGGGGCTTCGCAGCAATTTTAAGTCTAGCCTGATGAAAGCAGACAGCTGTGAGCTGCCACCCTCAACTGCCTAATTTGGCTGGGAAAAAAAAATGAGTGGGCTTTGCCCTATTTTTCAATGCCAGCCAAGGTAAAACTAGGCAGCTGATGGCTGGTATTCCCAGCGAGGTGAGGGCCCATTGTTATAGGGCCCCGTACACTAAAGAACAACAGCCCACAGCCGCCTCTGAAAATGGCGCATTAATAAGCGCCATTCCCAGGTGCCTTACCACGCTCTTCCAGTAGCCTAAGTAATAAAGGGGTTAATACCAGCTTTGCTATACAAGCTGGTATTAAGCCCGAGATGCTTAATGTCAGGCCAAGTTTGACCCAGCCATTAACAATCTCCAATAAAAGGGTTAAACAAAACACGACACAGAGAAAAAAGTATTTATTAGAAATAAAGACACAGATACCCTTAGGGTCTCCATCTTTATTACTCCCCTTTACAGCCCTCCAGGATCCTGGTCTTCTTTCTTCTCGAAATGTTTAGCTTTGCTACATCACAAAGCAGGAGGAGGAAGAAAATGTCCTCCCCCTGCTCTGTGATCACTAAATGAGCAGAGTCAGCGGCGGCTAAGCGATGATGTCATCGCTGACACCGTTGCCATAGTAACCTAATAAGCGGTTATGGCAACGATGGCCGGCGACAGAACAGCGGCTCTTGAATGAGTGGCTCATACAGGAGCCGCAGTAATGAAGGCCCTGCTGACAGGCGCTGCTTACCGATAACAGCAGCGCCGGGAAGCAGGGAGTTAACTCTGCTCTCACCGCTACTCCTCTATGCGCCGCTCATACTGGAGCAGCGGTGAGAGCAGAGTTAACTCCCTGACCACGCATTTTTTTTTGCCAGCCAAGGGAAAATTAGGCAGTTGAGGGTGGCAGCTCACAGCTGTCTGCTTTCATCGGGCTAGACTTAAAATTGCTGCGAAGCCCCATGCATTATTTTTTAAAAATATTTATTAATTTCACACCCTCTAACACCAGGTTGGTTGCCCTGCACTAATGTGTACGGCAACCAAGCAGAATCACTATCCAGATTGAGGAAAAGCACTCTGACTACAACAGCCAATCACAGAAGCTTTCAAACAGTGTGAGCTTCTCTGATTGGCTGTTTGTCTGACAGTGCAGTGAATATGTAATTAGCCGAATAGGTGGCCCCGGAAGCAGCAGTAGGAGACAGGTGAACCCTATCTGGCTATTATAACATGTATCTATCCTGTCTATTGTAATTCAACCACTCTATTTTGTGAACTCTTTTCTCACTTTATACAGCATGAGAAATCCCATGTTAAAATGCATAACACACGGACAGCACTCGGATGTGATTCAAGAAAATGTCGGACAGTCGCATAGCAGCTGCATGCAAAACGGAGCAAAAATCGGATGACACTCGTCCAACTCTCAGATCCATCAATCGGACCGTTTTTGCACTCACGCTTGTTTCCAGCCTCTTAAACTCTTTGTGAATGTCAGAGGTAGCCAGATAAAGCACTTGGCTAGCTATGTCCCACAAGGGAGAACTAAAAAAAAATTCACTGTAAAAAAAGACTTAAATGGAAACATGAATATGTTGAAAATCAAAAAGGCACCAAACACCAAAAGATCACCAAAAAACAATAATCATTTTAGTAATGAGACTAAGGCTACTTTCACATATTGCGCATTTTTGTGGTTAATCTTATTTTTATTGAGTTTTGAAAGGCAAAACAAGAATATATATATATTCAGTTGACAAATTGGTAAGAAATAAAACAAATCAGATCAAAGTGGTGCTATCGTCATTAGAATAAACAGTCATAATCCGGCAGCACCTTTCCTGGTGACTTATTAGCTGTGTCACAAATAACAATTCAAAATAGACAAATAAACAATTATATAGCTCTTCTTTGGGTGGAGAAATAAGCTAATCTCATGGAGACGCTGATATTGCTCATTTTTGAGCACTTTTTTACGAGCGCTTTTTCAAAACATGCGCAATGTGCCTTGTGACCTGCTGGCAAGGTGAATGTGAAATTCACTTTGCCGTACAGACACAGCGTAAAAATACGCCAGCACTTTTATGGGAGAAAGCGCCTGCGTAAAAAGAATTGACATGTCAATTCTTTACGCAGCAATGCCGTCGCTTTCTTGCATAGGGGCCGGCGGGTGGCTACAGGATCTGATGTCACAGAAGGGGAGGAAGAATCCTGTTCCTCCTCCCCTCTGTGACATGTGTGACCGCCCCATTTGATTTTGCAGTGTATTAATATACATTGTGAAATCTAAATTAAATAAAGGCAAATGTATTAAAAATAATAAATAACACTTACCTCTCCCCGGCTTGTTCGGGCTATTCGGAGCTAGGTACAGATCTGACAGGACCTGGCATGTTGTCAGAGGACGCTGATTGGTTGCTCACGGTCATGTGATATGTGACGCGCATATCACATGACCGCAAGCAAACAATCACAGCGCCCAATGACATTATGACATCATTATGACATCATGCAAGGTCCTTGTAGGTTAATCCCTGCTGCTGCTCCCGACTCCCGGCTCCGAACACCCAGCGGAGGTAAGTATAAAAATCTTTTATTATTTTTAATACATTTGGCTTACTTTTACATTTGATTTGCATTATACATTGCGAAATCAAATGGGGCTATGACAGATTCTTCCTCCCCTCTGTGACATCATTGAAGAAGTTACCCCGTAAAAACATGCAGTGGTTTTTTTTTACACTGAAAAAAGTGCCCGCGCAAAAAAAGCGCTACCGGTATGTGTGAACATAGCCTTAACCTATATTGGAAGCAGTTCACATGACTTCTGAAACTGTCCCTAGGAGTTCCTTTCCTGAATTCATATAATGTAACTCTAAAACCCCCCAAATCACTAACACGGCTCTGGATCATAATACATGTTATATCACTTTAAAGTACTTAATACAATGCACTTGCAAATTTACTAAACTTTAATGTAGATTATACTTATATGTGAACAATATAATGATCTCCACAGGTGAACGTACAGTTTTTATCTTTGTGTTTTTGCCTATGTATTTGTCTTCGGACCACCATTTTAGATCACCTTCCCACCTGCATGTTTTCACTCTGTCCCACCCTTCATTTCCTTCTTATTATACAGGTATTGTTTCTTATATTAGGTGCTCCTGTTTTCCTATCAGTTTACTCATTCCAAAGATTTGCTGATTTCTGTACTCATTTCTCATTCCTTTCCAGGTTATATTGAAGCTGCTATCATCCCTGCAGGAGCAAGAAGGATTCGTGTTGTAGAAGATAAGCCAGCACATAGCTTTTTGGGTAAAACATGCTGATTTCTGTAAATCTACACCAGGAGCAGATTTGTTACTTCTTATAGCTTCATCTATATTCCCAGTAAAGTCCTATGAGTGCAGCGTGTGGCAGCAGTATAACATAATTAATTAAATTATGCTTAGTTGCAAACTATTCAGATTTGTTTTAGAGCAGTTGACGTCAGAATGCGGGGCCTTAGGCTGGTTTCACACTGCGGTCAGTAAACAGGTCAGATCAGGTCAGATCAGGTCAGGTTTTGTGTTTCAAAACCAGGAGTGACTCCAAAACTCAGAACAGGTGTCAATCTTTCAATTATAGTTTTTCTTTGCAAGTTCCTCTCCTGGTTCCTCTCCTGGTTTGGCACACAAACCTGATCGAACCTGATCAGTAAAAAAACTGCAGTGTGAAACTAGCCTTAGTAGTGCACTGCTGCATCACGTAATCATTGAGTCACTTTTTGGGTCACAAACTGACTTTATATGTCATGTAGCATTCTGATTTGCAATGGTCGGGCTATCATGCCACATCTAGATCTCTCATTTTTTGGCAAGATCCTCATTTGCATTGTACTAAATGAGCTTAAAGCAAAATTAACCCCTTTAAATTAAAGCTGCTTCACATTGAGAACTTGTGCAGATGACCATATTTTCGGTTTGAATACTATCCTTCAAAACATAGGATCACACTCAGACCAATGTTATTCAAAGAGGCAATGCAGATGTTCGATTTTTGTCCTTGGACCAAGTGGCCCAAGGGAAAAAAATTGCAGCATGCACGATTGCACTTGGTCATTCAATTCTATGTATCCATGCGAAAAAAAATTTAACTGCACTCGGGTGACATTTCCAAGCACTGACAGATTGGAGAAGATGGAGAAACTTTTTTTTTACTCTTCTTCACATTTGAGAAAAATGGATCAAGCTCTGATCAGAGTCTGAGGCTGAAGGCACACTGTGCGAGGGACTCGCACGAGTGCAATGCGAGGGAAACTTGCATTGCATTCGGACCAGTGTTGCCTTTTCAGGCAGGGCAGACTGGTGCGAGTCCCCCGCACTGAAGTCGCATTGCGAGTCAGAAGCGAATGCAGTCGCAGCAGCAGCAGAGGGCAATGCAAGTTTGGGGGCTAGAAAATCTCGCCCCCATACAGCACACTGTGCAATATTGGCACGAGTGTGCTGTCAAAATCGCTTCAAACTCGCCGGCTGTCAAAGCCAGCAAGTTTGAATTTACCGCTTTCCCAGTACAGTAATCAATAATGTACCAGCGCTGTCACAGCAGCGCTGAAACATTATTGTTAAAAACCCCTCAGCCGCTAACAAAATAATTAAGTTATAGGAGTTAATCATCATGTTAACCCCCTCTGCAGGCTATGTGCTGCATATCGGCACATAGCCTGCAGATGCGGCTATTAAAAGCCGGTGTGTAAAGGGAAAAATGGAGATGGTGTGCTGCCATCATGTGTACACAGATTCTGTACACGTGGTGACAACACACCCTAGCAGTGCAGGGGTTAATTCCTTTATTAGACTGATCCCAGCAATTGTCGGTAAATTTACATTACACAGAAGCCACTCAGCTCCCCCACTTATGGAGCTGTCCGTGATCCAGAATTCAATTGGTGTAATGTACCATCAGCACAGCTCATGAGATCGTGAGATGTCCATGGTACTTACGTCAATTGCTACGCAAACAGCGTACCATAATAGCCGCTGTCCCTTGTGCTGAAACTCCAGCGTGATATTACTGTAATATCACGCTGGAGTTTCAGCACCAGGGACAGCAGCTGTCATCGTACGCTGTTTGCATACACAATTGTCGTAAGTACCATGGACAGCTCACGATCTCATGAGCTGTGCTGATGATACAATTTAAATTCACCGCAAATGCTGTCCGCGGTCCTGAAGTATGCTTCAGGACCACAGACAGCATCACACATGCACTCACACCTCACACTCGCAGCACACTCACATCAATATAGGCAGGCACACACACACCCAAAAACACGCATATCACTCACATCACTGTCGTGCATCAGACACGCTCCGTGTTTGATGCACGACAGTGTGCCTTCAGCCTGAGCAGCATAATTACACCATTTTTCTCGGATGGAGAAAATACAGTTTTGTGAACCCAACATAAGGCATCCTTTACACGTATGTATAAAACATGTGCGTGCAAAAAACGCTACCTATGTCATCAGCGTTTTGGATCAGTGTGTCATCAGTATTCCATAGGTGTGTCCATTTTTACCATCGTGTCATGGTTTTTCCGGTATGGAAAAACAAAGAATAAGATTATAAAGCTTCTCCTATAGTTTTCAATGTTAAACATGAACAGCACACAGAAGGAACAAGGATGTCATATGTATGCTTTACGTGTTTTTGACAACCCATAGAGTTATATTGGCCCTTGCTAATTGTGCTGCAGAGAAGTAGAAGAATATGCATGAGGTTTAAGGGCCCGTTACACACTACGATATCGTTAACAATATAGTTTATACGTCACGGCTTTTTGGGTGGAGCATCAACGTCATAACGACAAGTAGAAACGATCAATGATAAGTCGGCTGATTGCTGATCGGAGGTTTTTGAACCAGACCTAAAAACGTCCATCCAACCTGTGTGTGACACCTTGATAACGATGTCGTTAACGACTTCGCCTATTCAGAACTGAAGGACGTAAGCGATCAAACGACCGAAAGTATTGTTCGCTTGTCATAGAATCGTTGCTGCGTCGTTAAAGATATCTGTACGTGTGACATTTCACTAGCAATTATTGAACGACGTTCAAGCGATCTAGGTCAAGTCGGATCGTTCGTCGGCTCGTTCGACCATTGAAGCGTGTAACGAGGCCTTTAATGAGCAAAAGTAGTGTGAGAGCAGCGCGGAGATTGGTAAATATAATTCTCCTGCATTAATCTCCATTTTACTTCCTTTTGCAGCTCCCTTTATGTGGGCGGCCGAACCCAAATAGTAACATAGACTTCACAAGGAAGTCCTTGTTCGGGGGTCCATGCACAGACACTAGGTGTCCGGTATGGACCCCGAACTTTACAGTTCGAGTTTGCTCATGACTAAAAGTATGCAATGAATAAATATAGGAAAAGCATAAATATTTGAATCACCACCTGTACAAATTAAGTAATAAAACACAGCCAAATTTCATATCACCATATTCATAAAAGCTCGACCTGTTAAAATCTGAAATTATTTAATCTGTACAGTTAATGTAATAAAAAATGTCAAAACCCCAGAATTGTTTTTAAGTCACCATAACGTCCGTCAAAAATGCAATAAAAAGCAATGAAAATGTTGTATGTACCCGAAAAGTCACTGATAATAGCAGCAGCTCCAATCGCAAAAAACAGCGCTGACACAACTCCAGCAACAGAAAATGGAAAATATTAGGGTACCTTTACACGTCGCAACATTGCATACAATTTCACTTGCAACTTACAGGTTGTAGTGAAATCATGGACATATTGTTCATTTTGTTGCTGTGTGCAAATGGAACAATGTGTCCTTGATTTCACTGCAACCAGTAAGTTTCAAGTGAAATTGCATGCAATGTTGCGACGTGTAAAGGTACCTTCACAAATATCAGAATTTTTTCACCATGTCTTGTAGATGGGACACCATTGCTTCAGAGAACTTATGATTATTTTGTCATTTTACGGGTCCGCTCACATCTGCGATAAATACACTGATTGCAATCAGATAAAAATCACCTTGCGCTTGCACCAATGTTAAACAATAAGTCAGAGCAGATCTTTGATTTTTTACCTAATCTGTTTTTAGACTGAAGAAAAAAATTGCAGCAGTTGCATATGGATAACTAAAATGGGCAAGAATCAGGAATGCAAGTCTATGGCACCATGCACACTGTGCGTCTTTGGTCTGTTTTTGGTCTGTTTTTGCTTGTCAGTTTTTGTAGCCAAAACCAGGAGTGGGTGATAAATACAGAAGTGGTGACGTGTTTCTATTAGGCTAGGGTCTGATTTGCATTACCTCTTAGGCTGAGAAATCCGTCAAAAACTTTGAATTTTTCAGCCTGAGCTCATAGCGTTAACGGCATGTAACGCTATGCACTGCCTGTGTATGGTATCTCTATGGCAACCGGATGCTCACAGCACCTGTCGGCTCCATCACAAGCCCTGGATATGCGCTATTGCAGAGTGCACAGGAAAAGCTTTTGCTGGAATGCGCTGCATAAATGCATGAATTTGCAAGAATTACGCCACGTGTGAAAGTAGTCTAAGGACTGGGGTGGATCCCAGGTATCTATGTGGACTGCAGGTCAGCGTGCTGTGCCCACTCAGATACCTAAGATTCTTACCTATTTCATATTCCTTATAGCACAGTTTCATTGAAAAAGACTAATATTGTCGAAACATCTGACCTTATATGGAATGTGATACTGATTTTTGACACAAATCTCTGAATAAAATACAAAGAAAAAAGCTACTTCTTCATGAACTTTCCTTTTTTCTTTTGTGTGCTGAACTATTTTTATCTACTCTGGATGGAAGTCAGACCAATTTATTTTTTTATTTGCAGATGTAAGCGATACCTCCACCACGGATGAGAATAAAGGAGACAGCTCTGTTGAAGGGCTGCATACCTTTCACTGTGTTTAAGCTACACCACAGCTCCCTGATCACCTGCTATGCAGAGAACTCCCTCTCTTCTGGCATCTTCCCCTCCTCCTTCAAACACTCTATCATTACTCCATTACTCAAGAAAACTTCTCTCGACCTATCCTGCACAAATAACTACAGACCAGTTTCCCATCTCCCCTTTATCTCTAAATTCCTGAAGCGCCTGTTTATTTTAAAAGAGTATAAATCTTCAGCTCAGTCTGCCCAATCCTCCTTCCATATCAGGCCAGTTCTCGGATGGGGTTTATCCCGGTCTGAGAGAAGCTCGTCATAAGTGAAAAATTAGGTATTCAGCATCACGGTTAGGAATGAATAAAAACAGCCTATATTTGAAAAAATTTAAATCAATCCATAATTGAATAAAAGCCTGTACTAGCTTTTATTCAATTATGGATTGATTTAAATTTTTTCAAATGAAGGCTGTTTTTATTCATTCCTAACCGTGATGCTGGATACCTAATTTTTCTCCTGGAGCGCCTGGTCTACTCTCTCGCCTCACTCATTACCTCTCCATTCACTCTCTTCTAGACCCATTACAGTCTGGTTTCCGCCCCCTCCATTCAACAGAAACTGTCTCATCAAAGTGACCAACGACCTTCTGATGGCAAAACGTAGTGGTGACCACTCACTGCTTATTCTTCTTGATCTCTCTGAAGCATTTGACACTGTTGACCACCATCTCCTACTCTCCATGCGGCACTCCATCGGTATCAAGGACACGGTTCTCTCCTGGTTCTCTTCCTATCTTTCTGACTGCTCTTTCAGTGTATCATTTGCTGGCTCCACCTCCTCCCCATTGGGTCCCTCAGGGTTCAGTCCTTGGGCCTCTTCTATTTTCTCTCTACATGGCCCTGATTGGAAAGACCATCAGCAGATTTGGCTTTCAGTACCTATCTTTATGCTGATGACACACAACTATACACTTCTTCCCCTGACCTTACTCCCGTTCTAATAAAGAACACCATTGACTGTCTAACCGCAGTTTCCAATATCATGTCCGCTCTCTACCTGAAACTTAACCTTTACAAAACTGAACTTCTTCTGCTCCTGCCCTTCACTAACCTCCCTAAATCTGACATCTCCTTCTTGGTGTGCGGCACCATGATAACCCCTAGGCAGCAGGTTCGCTGTCTGGGTGTTATGTTTGATTCTGATCTTTCCTACACTCCATATATACAATCTTTCTCCCGCTCTTGTCGCTTGCACCTGAAGAACATCTCTAGAATTCGTCCTTTTCTCACCTTGGAATCCCCACAAAAACCCTCACTCTGGCCCTGATTCACTCCCGCCTTAACTACTGTAATTCTCTTTTAATTGGCCTTCCCCACACTAGACTCTTCCGTCTCCAGTCCATCCTTAATTCAGCAGCCAGGATCACCTATTTAGCTAACCGTTACTCGGACGCATCCACTCTATGCCAGTCATTGCACTGGCTGCCTATACACTATATTATCCAATTCAAACTGCTTGTTCTCACCCACAAAGCTCTTCACAGTGCAGCACCACCCAACATCTCCTCCCTCATCTCTGTCTATCGCCCCACCCGTTCTCTTCGCTCTGGAAGTGATTTTAGACTCACTTCTGCATTAATACGAACCTCCCGATCCCGGCTCCAAGACTTTTCCTGAGCTGCACCAATTCTCCTGAATGCTCTACCCCAAGAAATTAGGTGTATCCACAACTTACATAGTTTCAGGCGATCCCTAAAAACACATCTTTTTAGGGTGGCCTATCATGATCCCTCGTCAAAGTCATCTAGACATAGCCTATCCGCTCCACCAGTGTCAAGTGGATCACAAATAATGGTTAGTGGCCACTTATGCTGCTCCCATCTGTTCCTCATCTTCTCAAGCTGACTACACCATCATTGTAAATAAGGACCTGTACTTTGTGTCACCCCCACCTCATTGTTAGATTGTAAGCTCTTATGAGCAGGGTTGTCAATATTTTCCTCTAATTATTGTATTGTATTATGCTTTATTTGTATTGTATTGCTTTTTGTATTGTATTGTATTTTCTGTTAACTGTTTCTTATGATTGTTTAAATATATACCTCTGTATTGTGAAGCGCTGCGGAATATGTTGGCGTTATATAAATAAAGATTATTATTATCATTAACTATTGCAGGCTTTAATAAAGTGCACCTTTGTGCAGGGGAAGTTTAGGCCCAGTGCACACACTGAGTATTTGGTGAGTTTTTACCTCAGTATTTGTAGCCAAAACCAGCAGTGGGTGATAAATACAGAAGTAATGACGTGTTTCTATTATACTTTTCCTCTGATTGTTCCACTCCTGGTTTTAGCTACAAATCCTGAGATAAAAACGCAACAAATACTTAACGTGTGCATATGACCTTAGGGTACGGACACACTGGCGTGAAAATCGTACAAGTGCAAAGCGTCATTTTCTCCCATTGCACTTGAACCAATGTTATTCATTGTCTGAGAGCAGATTGGCAAGTGTCGAACGCTTTTTTTACATCCAGATTCTGGATGTGGAAAAAGTCTCAACATGCTGTGACAGTATGCGATTCACGCGCGAGACTCGCCAATGCAAGTCTATGGGTCCGTATAAAATCACGGACCGCACACGTACCATCCGAGTCAGAAGCGTTATTTTCAGAGCTGAAACCCTCAGAAGCTTGTAATAAGCGCTGATAAGGAGGCGTCACATGACTAATCAGGAAGTAACAGGCTGCAGAAGTCAACCAACTCCTGGAAGCAAGCCTCCACGGATCCCAGACAGCATGTTATACCACATTAATGTGGAGTTGATGACCCTAGAGACCAAGGATATGCAGACAGGAGAAAGAAAGAAAGAAAGAAAAAAGAAAGAAAGAAAGAAAGAAAGAAAGAAAGAAAGAGAAGAAAGAAAGAAAGAAAGAAAGAAGAAAGAAAGAAAGAAAGAAGAGGAAGGAAGAGATGGAAGGAATGAAGGAAGGAAGGAAAGAAAGAAAGAGAAAGAAAGAAACACAAAGATGGATGCGTATATTTCCAGCGGCTCTCTTTCCTAGCACCTGTGATGGACCTGAGACCGTATGTATTTTTCATTTTAAACTGTGTTCATGTTATGTTGCTATTTTGAATACTAGTGTAGTCATAGTTGTTATTCGTTGATTTCCAGAACTGACAGCAACTT